>CM019155.1:20889756-20942267 GCA_009733165.1 Naja naja
ATCCGCAAGAAAACAACTTAACCTCAGAAAGCACCAAGGACCCTGAGCTACAAATAGTCTCCTTTTTGAGATCCTACCTCCTACCTTGCACTTAACTTCCTTTCTCTCATCTTGCTTAATTTAAATTTAATTGAATATTAGATGTCTTTGTTTATTGTTCTAAGGTTTTGTATTGTATTTTAATTACTGTAAGCCCCTTAGAGTCACCTCAGTGAGATGGGCAGCATAGACTTTTTTTTAAAGGGTGTGAACTGATCATACGTCATTTTTTCAGCACCATCATAAATTCAACTTTGACTTTAACTACTTAAAACAGTTGTTAAACAAGTGGTTGTGACTTGAGGATTATCTGTATTTCAAGAAAGCTCAAACCGAACCAGTATTTCTTAATCTCAGGA
Organism: Naja naja; assembly: GCA_009733165.1. Taxonomy (NCBI): domain Eukaryota; kingdom Metazoa; phylum Chordata; class Lepidosauria; order Squamata; family Elapidae; genus Naja; species Naja naja. Next base: position 20,890,155 of record CM019155.1, read on the forward strand.
ATTTTAAGATGTGGAATTTCAACTCTTTTGGCTGGCTGGGGAATTCTGGGAATTGAAGTCCTGTTGGAGTACCTGGGACTGAGAAACAGGTTTCTAAACTGATTAGGAACCATGCTGCAAATAAATGGTCCATATCCTCCCATAATACATATATTTCAGCAGAAGGGTTGGTTGACGTGGTCTCAAATATACAAGGATGGGATAGAGAGGAACTGGAGTGGAGGTATCACTGATATTTCCTTATATGTTTAGATTCTTTTTCTTTTACGACACACTGTTTTCATTACTGCTCCTCTCGCTAGCCTACATTTCCTCTTCAAAATCCATACAGAAAAATAGAATAAATAAATAAATTGCACTAAATGAAATCCATTTCCACGTTTTGTTTGTTTGCTGAAGCCTTTCTAATCTACTTGACAGGAAAGAAGTGCATTGCTGATAATTGACAGGATGGAGAATGTAAACTTTTATTTCTCCACAGGAAAAAGTTCATCTTCCTAGAAATGACTAGGATATTTCACAGCCCCGGGATGTTTTTAGTCCCATTAGACTAAGGTCTTCAAACTTAGCAAGTTTAAGGCTTGTGGACTTCAACTCCCAGAATTCCTGAGCTAACATGACTGGAGGAGGAATTCTGGGAATTGTAGTCCACAAGTCTTAAAGCTGTCAAGTTTGAAGACCCCTGCATTGGACTATTCCGAAGATGCCTCTCTTGAGGTTGCAGGATAGCATGTGACCTCTAAAGACCTGCCAATTTATAATCAAATCATAATTGGTAAAACAACAATAAGAAGACTTTATGGAATACATGACTAAAGAGAAATATTAACACTATTTAATTTTTGTTAAACAGGGAATCAAATAAAAATGGACAAAGGTAATCTAGTGTGAAAAGCTATGATCAGGTAGCTTCTTGTTTAGATTATTGCAATGGGTTATGCATGGACCTCCCCTTGAATACATTTTGAAAAGTTCAGTTAATTCAAAATGCTGGAGTAGTACTACTGATTGGAAGTGGAACATAGCACGCCAGTCCTTTATTTTTATTTGCTCCTTCTATCCCAACCTCAGAATGCTGGTTTTAAAAAAGAAAAGCCTATTTCCACATAGTGTTCCTACCTGTGTCCTAAGGTGGTCTCTGATACCAAGCCATTTATAGATTAAAACCAGAATTTTACATGGAACATGAAAACCTACTAGTAGCTAATGGAGGGCATGCTGTACAGCTGTAATATGTTCATGATCTCCTAGTGCCACTTAATATATCGGAGCTGCTGCAGTTTGTACCAATTGCTGTTACTCAAGAGTGCATGGAAATAGTTCAACCAGGTGGGGAATAATTACTGTTCCCAGATTTACTTGCTCCATAACTAAGTGGAGTTGGGCAAAGTCTCCTTGAATAATGCTCTAACTTACCATCCAATATTAGCTATGAGCCCTAAAGGACCACCAAATCATCGAATCTGCTTTTTCAGAGGAAGTGCCAACCCTTTGACATCAGACCCAACAGAGAACTTTTTCGTAGAAACAAAAACTCAACTATTTCTTTCCATCCAGACTTTAAAAGCCTCCAGTCATTGGGACATGATTTTGACCACATGGTCAATATGGCTAGAACAGTGATGTATAATGAAGGAAAGCTGCTGAGAAAGAAGCTGTTAGATTTGCATGAAGAGTCAGACGTGGAGTGCTTCAGTGAAGAGTTTATTAGTGACTACAGCTCATAACAGACCCGATTTGGCTGGGCTGCGGCTGCTACTTATAGCCAGCAGCCACAGCTGCCAGCCAATCAGAGTGCAGGGTTTTTTCCGCACTTTTTAAACCAATCATATTTGACATTTTACAAGAACAGTTCAAACTAAACCAATGACATTCAAACCTGCATACATAACAGAAGCGGAACCACTAAAGCTCAGAACCTCAATCTCCACCCTTTGTAAGTGGTCCAGAAGGATACTGTGGGTTATGGTACCAAAGGTTACAAAAGGCCTAATAAGAGCAAAAGGGACACACTAACCCTTTCTAAATATCAACAAAAGTAATCTATTAGTGCAGCCTATGTTATATCCCCATTAAGCCTGAAACCAGATAAGATTTGGATCCAGATAATCTACTTCCTTTAAAGCAGTGTTTCTCAACCTTGTCAACTTTAAGACATATGGATTTTACCTCCCAGAATTCCTTATGCTGGCTGAGGAATTCTGGCAGTTGAAATCCACATATCTGTATGGATATGTGGATTGGTATGGATATACCAAAGTTGTGAAACACTGCTTTGTAGTGATCAGTGGTTCCCTCCACCCTCCCAAGAACCTTCCCTAAAAAGGGAAGGTTGGAGACAGAAGAGTAACTGTTTACCACTAACTAAATCCAGGATTTATTAAAATGTTTGTTTTATTACTTATTTTATATGTTGTGCATATGGTCTTTTAATGTACATTTTTATCAACTGCTTTAATTTTCTACTTTAAATGTATCTAATTGTAAATTGCTTAGTACTGACAAGCAGTATAGAAATGTTTAAATAAACAAACACAATGATATTTGGTATTTATACTAGCCCAGCCCATTACTTTTTGGAATGCAGCTCATTCTCCATAGAAGTCTCTAGTTGAAAATATTCTATTCTAGTATATTTAACATATGTGTAGTTTGTCGCAAAGACCTTTTGCACCTAATTTGGTAGTCTTCAGGTGTCTTAAAACATGGAATTCCAGAATTCATATCCAGAATATCAGGGAGTTGGAGGACTCATCACCTTGTTCAAAGCGCAATGCAACATTGTCCTGTAGCCATCTTCATTAGACTGAGGCAACTAAATGTGTTCTATTAAAATACTGTTTTCTGTCTTCATTTGACATAATTGTTACTTTGGACACCATCCAGTATCCTTTTTCAATGATGTGGTTAATGAATCAAGATCTTCTCAGCTCTTTTGGGCCATTTTGGGCTTCTGCAGATACAGTCTTCCACAGGAGTGGGATCCAACCAGTTTAACTACCGGTTCGGTGATTTACGATTTGCTTCCCTGCATGCTGCGCGTGTGTGTAAATCTTTGTCAGCTTGCTGCCTGGACAGCTGAGCAGCACTGCATGCAGGGAAGCAGCGTTTGAAAAAGCACCTTTTTCCTGCCTTTTCAACCGCAGCTGTGCCTCGCAAGGCAGCTGAGGTTGAAAAATCAGGAAATAAAGGTCAGGTAAGAACCCAGGTGGGCGGGTGGGCCAAAACAGCAGCAGACATAGAACCGGTTCTGTGTCTGCTGCTCTTCAGAGCTACCGGTTCTACAGAGCTGGACAGAACCGGTAGAATCCCACCCCTGGTCTTCCATGCCCACAATGCTTCATGACTATGGGCATTTTGGATTGAATTGCAGGAGAAGACTTGTATCTTCCTAAGCAGTGGTTGACTGCCCTTCCAAATATGCTTTTCAAGATCTTATCTAGCACCTGAGGTCAATTTAGACAGGAAAGGTGGCTTTTTTTCTACTAGCTGTGGGTTTCTGATCCTGTCAACATAGGGTCTTCTAGTTCAGAGACATAGACGTAGAGTAACAGAGTTGGAAGGGACCTTGAAGGTCATCTAATCCAACCCCCTGCTTGAGCAGGAGAGACTATTCCAAATATTAGCCTCTACCTAGGATAAAACTCTCAGCCTCCTGATTATGAGATGACAGCTCCACCTCTAGGCCACTGCACTGGACAGTGTGATGGCTGAGAAATTCTGGGAGTTGAAGTGCAGACATTCTGCCATGTTGAGAAACCCAGCTCTTGACCTACCTTCAGAAAGAGACTCATTGTCAGGTAACAGGTATGGAGCGACAACCTGTTATTTGGACAGTTTGGCAGATACATAAACCAGCCACTCTGAGTATTCACCTAGAAGATTGCATTTTGTAAGAGTACATATATGTGTGCTTTCAAAATGTCAAATGTGCAGGGTATCCAAGCAATACAAAATGAATACCAGAATGCCAAGGAGCAGGCAATGATCTCCAAAATATCAATCTATTCACTATGCTCTCAATTCAGCATTTGTTAAAAATATTTTTTAAATATCCCAATAACCAATACAATAGCTATATTGAATTGGTCTGCAGCTGTTTTGCAGGATAATTTGGTGTTTGGTTGAGGTTTATGGCATGGAAAACAGTTCATAAACATCACTGCCATACATTTAGTCCTAAATCAGGTCAAACATAAACATTCTTCTAAACAACTAATCGCTTTGGGTGTGCCCAGCCACAAGTTGCTAAACATCAACTTTTATGCAAGCGGTTTGTTGCACAAGCAGTGTTGTGCTTTCAGTCAAGTATGATGGTTTTCTATTCTTCTGGTTTTAATTACAGTCTCCCTGCTTACATCTCTTCCAAAATTCTGATCAAAATCCAAAGTTGCACCACAAACAAATATGTCCAAACAAACTTTCCTTTCCTCTCTTAAATTCAAGCCAGGGGAAAAAAAAAACATTCTTGTGCTGGGAACCTGATTTTCAGAACACCATCTACAACTGCAGGAGGCCATTGTCAAATTTCTGCAATAAGAACAGAGTTTTTGTCATATTGTTCTTATGGTCCTTCAAGTTAGTTTTGACTTCAAGTGGCTAGATGGATTTCTCCATACAATTTTATTAGCAACCTTCTCAAAAAGGATTTCAGTAAGTTTCGTTTTGGATGCAGACAGCAGCATTGACTCGGATTCTCTGAATTAAATGGATCTTTGATTTGAGGTTGATAATACATAATGATAGTACATAATCATTTAAATTGATTATCAATAATTTTTTTATGTATATTGGTTTTTAATCTATCTTTATTAGATTGGTTTTTTCACTAGTTGCATACCACCCAGGATTGCTTTGATAAGATGTGTGGTCTGAGTGAGTGAGTGAATGAATGAATAAATGAATGAATGAAGGAATGAATGAAGGAATAAAAAAATAAAAAAAAATAGTTTCTGTGGTACTGTCAAGCATTAAGGGAATTTTACCAGGATCACATATATTTATTAGGCATATTGCCAAAGAGTATAAATGAAAGCATTACAACTTATTATGCAATATGCTGACAGCAGCAAGAATCAACATTAGAAAAGAAAGACCTTGCTGACAACCTAAGTCAAGGAGACCAGAATTGGACACTGGAAAAACTGACTATATATTTACAAAAGTTTAACTAAATTTCAGCAAAAATGGTTTCTCTGAATACTATACAATATATTACACAACAAGCTAAAACATTAAAATGTGCTCCTTTAAGAGAAACTAAAATTGTTTAATGACACTTATTTGTTCATATTTTCAGTTCAATCTTTGCTCTAGTGTAAATTTTGTTTTAGGTTGTGTATACATATTTCTTTCCTGTTTCAATATTTTTGCTTTTGTTGTTGTTGTTCACTTTACCTAATTAGTGAAAAACCAAACCTTGGGCAAAGGACAGCATTTCTTTAGCATCAAATGCAATGTGCAATCATCACAACAATCCTGCACAGTAAGGCGGCATTATTATCACCTCTGTTCTAACCGTGGATTAATGTTGCAGCTTCCCTATCTAGGTTCACTTTGGTAACTGCAGCAGCATTTAATCTGGGACTTCAAAACCTTACACAAAATGCTTTGCATACACGTGCAAGTGCACACCAACAATGAATTGGGCTGATTAAGCTTTATTTATTTTTATTTGATTTGATTTGTCAATCGCTTATAAGGTAATAGGTATAAGTATAAACATGGATAAGAATACAGGAAATAGGTATGAATAAATGGGGACAGTAGGACAGGGATGGTAGGCATGATGGTGCACTTATGCATGCCCCTCACAGACCTCTTAGGAATGGGATTCAATTAGAAAAAAAAAAGTAAAAGGGCTAGGAACTTGATATTTTAGCTGTGCACCCCATTCCAAACAGCTGCTGGTTTTGTTCCCCGAGTGCAAAAAGGATTTTTGCCTCACTGCTTGTTCTTCCCTCTCATCATTTATTTTCATGATAGGACAAGTCAGAAAGAAAAACAAAGCAAGTCCTGTGATGGGTGGTGGGGGGGTGAGAAAGCAGCCTTTAGAAGCCCTGGAAAGCAACAAGACAAGACCAAAAGGTCTCTTCTTGGGGGGGTGGGATTCCAAGAGAAGGAGGGGTATAAGATGAAACTTCTTCCTATGGGACTCCCCCCTTCCTGTCTAGGACAGTGTTTCTCAACCTCCAGCATTGCTGACTGGAGAATTCTGGAAGTTGAAATCAATACATCTTAAAGTTGCCAAAGTGGAAAAACGCAGATCTAAGAGCTGAGCTGAGCCCAGTATACAGCCATTTGTTTAGTGACAAGGCACTGAAAAAAGCAACTTACAATTAGTCGTCACCCTTACAACTGTTGCAGTGTCCATTCCCCCCTCCCCACCCACCAAAATTTGGGTATCCTGTAACCTGTTGGAAGAAAAATCCATCTGGTTCAGTTCCAAGCTGGGACAAAGACTCCGGAAACAACATGGAGGCTGACTGGAAGATTGGTTTATTGATGAAGCAGAACCACACAAAGGTAGTGTGCAGTTCTGGGTCAGCTGAACAACTAGCCATTTTATATAAGTCCTGAAATACTGCTGGGGAGTGGGAGGTCGGGCAACGAAGGGGCTTGTGTTCTGAAAGGGTGTTGGACAATTCCTATTGTGGCTAATGGCTTTCGTCCCTGCTGGATCTTGGGTGAGGGGCTGTTTTCCTAATCCTACCATTCTGCCTTTGTTAACTGTCAAACTTTGCTGCAAGGAGTTTTGAAATATCCTGTCTTGAATGGGCTTCTGCTGGCAGTATTTGCTTTGCTTATGAATAGAACCATCTAGATAGTTGTCTTCCTCTTTCAATAAGCTCTATATCTCTTAAGTACTGACATCTGCTGCAGACTATTAAGAAAGATTGGGTCTGCTTTCTGACTTGAAGAGAATGTTCCTCCATTTCTCCCTTTGGGGAAATATAATATTCTGCCTTTTTTAATATTTCCCAAAACATTTCATTCTTCTGGGATGGAGGGTAGGCTTCCCACAAACCTGTATGTATTTTTTTATCAGTTGCAAAGTTCCAGTGTGATCACCGGTGATGTGATCGCCATTTGTACCTTCCCCAGCTGGCTTCCAACGAGCAAAGTCAATGAGAGAAGCCAAATTTGCTTAATGACCACATGATTCACTTAAGAATGATTAAGAACCATGGCAAAAAAAATTGCATAAAATTGGGTGTGGCTCACTGAACAACATCACCTTGCTTAGCAGTGGAAGTTCTGGTCCCCAACTGATCATAATTCAGGAACTACTTGTACATTCAGAAGTCCATCTGCTAATGTTTGCTAAAACCTTTCAGAGACATTCAAGGTGGCTCCAATCCTGCAATAATGGCAGCCTTGAATGGGGGCAAGGACTCTGAGTTATATAACCCAATTGTGAGGTAATGCTTCTATTGAGGGGGAGTACTGTCAATCACTGAGTGATGGACATCTCCGATGACAGGGGTTTTCAAATTCTGCTTTGTATAATTTGCACTGTGTTGTCCAGCTAACGTTTCAGATAGCACCCAAACAATTACTTGCATTCATACCTTTATTTACCCTTTTTTTGACCTAGGCACCCCAAAAATCATAGGCAGGTTAAAAAAAAAAATCTGCCAACCAATACAAAGAAAACATTAAAAAATAATCCCAGCAAAAACAATGTGTCAAACCAAAATACACTAAAATAATAAAAGAAACCAAAAGACACTCTTTATCAATCTTACATTCCTTTGAATCTATATATAGAAAAGCAAAATACCACTCATGCATTATTACAAAATCTCCAGAACCGTAAAACCTACAAACTTGAAATTTGGCACGTATTTTCCTCTTGGCTTCTAGTTGCTCACTAATAAAGGATTTCTTGAAATGACCATCAGAGCATTAGTATTTCGTATATTATTATTAACACGCTCTGATGCTAAGGAGTTCTACTCCCCCTCCCCACCTGAAAAGAAACTTATTCCAAATGCAAAACACAAGCAGTGGAGAGGAGTTTCAGTTTCATTTGTAGTTTCACAGCACCAAGCAGCTTTAGTGCTGTGAGTTGAGCTAAACCACACCCAGGCTCCTTGCTGTCTCTTTCTTGCTCACACAGCAAATAGTGTTTCAGTTTCCAAACAGCCCTCACATACTGACAGGACGCTAGCCAGATGAATACCGATGGATGCTGGTAGGCAAGAGGCAGATTTTTTTCCCTCTTATTTTCCTCCCCAAAAACTAAGCCTGATCACATAGTTACGTAGCAAAGCACGGGCATTGAGCTAGTCCTATATAACCATGAATAATTAGTCTTTCCCAGCCCATCTCACCTTTGCAGGGTTGTTGTTGTGGGGAAAGTAAGAGAAGGAAGGAACGGTACGTATGTTTGCTACCTTGTGTTATTTATAAAAGTAAGCAACATTTAAAAAAAAAACCCAAAGGAATGAAGAAGTTGCAATTAAAGAAGGACTTTGCCAGACAGATTCTCTCTTCTGCAAGAGTATATGAGGAAGGGAAGTAGCCATTTTTTAAGGCTGCACTTGAAGTTAAACAAACTACAAAGACCTTAAGTCAACATGGTGAAAAACAGAACTAGAATTGCCTAAAACATACAGGTCATTCCTAACTTAAAACCATTCATTTAGTGACTGTTTGAACTTGTGATAGTGTTGAAAAAGTGACTTATAACAGCTCCTTGTATTTATGATGGTGGCAGCCTCTCCAGGATCTTATGATCAAAATTTGGCACACGGCAACTGGCATGTGTTTCTGACTGTTGCAGTATCCTGGGCATTATGCGATCACCAGTTTTGACCTTCCCAGCTGGCTTCCAACAAGCAAAATCAATGGAGGAAACCATGTTTACTTAATGACCCCATGATTCACTTAGCAACTATAGTCATTCGCTTCACCATCATGGGGGAAAAAAGTTGTAAAACCAAGTGTGTCTCACTTAACAACTGCTTTGTTGAGCAACAGAAATTCTTACAACTGTGTTTGTAAGTTGAGGACCACTTGTATAAAAATAGATATTACAGTGATTCCTCTTAAGGGTTGGTCATCTCAATCCAGTCAACATGTAGGATCCTAAGAAGAATCTTGAAGAGTATTTCTCAACCTTAGAAATTTTAAGATCTGTGGACTTCAAATCTTAGAATTCCTCAGCTGGATTTCTGGGAATTAAAATCCATACACCTTAAATGTGCAAAAATTGAAAAACATTTGTCTTGAAAATACCCCTCAACACTTCTCACTCAGGCAATATATTTTCTGCAAATTTCTTCAATTTGAGCAGAAAGGCAAGCAAATGTATTCCCAAACCTCTTCACTGTAATGAGAGCAAGTAAAGTATTTCAGATATAAAAAGATAAAGATTCCCCTTGCATGTATGTGCTAGCCGTTTCTGGCTCTAGGGGGCAGTGCTCATCTCCGTTACAAAACTGAAGAGCCAGCGCTGTCCGAAGACATCTCCATGGTCATGTGGCTGGCATGACTAAATGCTAAAGGCGCACGGAATGCTGTTACCTTCCCACCAAAGTAGTCCCTATTTTTCTATTATTTGCATTTTTACATGCTTTTGAACTGCTAGGTTGGCAGAAGCTGGGACAAGTAATGGGAGCTCACTCCATTAAGCGATGCTAGGGATTCGAACTGCCAAACTGCCAACATTTCAGACATAAATGTTCATATATAGAAATATTATGACAATGTATATGGATTAGCAGATGGTCCTCTTCTCCCTGCCTGCAGCACCCAAATAATAATCAAGTATTCTGAGGTAATTGAACATTACTGGCAGACAGTTAGCTCTGTGCATTTGATTTTGACAGAGAGGTTACGAGAACCATAAGCTAAGACTTTTTTTTCCAGGCCCTGCGGGTACCAGAAATCATTTTAAGTAGGGGGGTTGGGGGTGATTGTTGTTTACGTGCAAATTCAGAGTTCGAGCTTTTAGCAACATCAGATCATTTTGAGTAAATAAAAGTTTTCAATGTTTGGCTGAGCTGAGGAACAATTAATCAGTAACACAGACTTCCCCAAGATGGATGCTTTCCAGTTTTATGGGAACAATAAACCTCAGAACTGAAATTTAAAGTTGTAGAACCCACATTTAGAATCAGGGGTGCTTGCCTGGGAGGGAAGTCATAAAACTGAAAATAGTGGCTGCAATTGTGCAGTTGTGGCTATCGTCTTGACTTCAGTCGAGGGGTGCAATGTTGGGAACAGATGCTATGACGGATTTCAGTTTTGGGGGATGCTTTAAAAATATGACTCATTCAGAAATCTACCACACTGAAGTGCATACTAGCTATCTTTTGTGAGGATGTACACAGTGAATAAATGATTGAAGGACCATTCATATGCTTCTCCTTCTAAGAAGAGGAGATTCTATGAATCAAGCATGCAAGATTGCCAATTTTATTTTGCATTTTTTTAAAAAAAAATTGCAACCTTTGTATTTTAGGGATTGTTTATTTTATTGTTCATGTTTGTTATGAATGCTATTTTCTTCTGTTATAAATAGCTTGGGGGTCCTTCCAGAAGATAAAATAGTACGGACATAAAATAAAAGCTAATCATGACAAGGAGAAGGAGGACCATTTACTTCTGCCTCTTTTGCAAAACCAGATCTCCAATCCAGAAAATATATGAAACATATCCTTTTTGCCCTATTAAACGTTTTGTGGCAACGAATTTGAGAATCCAGTAAGCCAAAGGGCCCAGCTGTTATTGCAGGTTATTCTTCCAGCAGATGGGAGGAAAAAGAAGGGAGCAACCCATATGGAAGAATTCTATTATACTTCAAATCCTCTAGCCGTAATGAAGGCAGCCTGTTTCTTTCTGAGAACAATTCGAACTGGTGGCATTTAATTGCAAGCTTACATTCTTGGAGAACAATTGAGGTTTAAGTTTAACAGCTCCATTGTAAGAGAGACCCCAGTCCTATAGTCCTCTTGCTCATTGGTCATTCTTCAGAGTTATGCTTGCTCCTTGTTCCTGCTGAATATAGCTCCCAGTGTTGACTGCTGTTACTAATAACAAATATCCTCTGTTGCTTTTCAGGCACAGGTCTTCAGTCAGGCATTCTGGCTGTTCAATTAAGCAGCCAGCAACGAGAAGTGTCTGCAAGTATATTGGCTTGTGTGTGGACCCCCTGCTCCTCCGCCCACATGATACCCCACCCATCCCAAGGGAGCTGGTCATTCAATATGTGGCAGGTGTTCTCCGGCACTGGAGTCTAAGCCAAGGCTGGCCAAAGAACAAAGCAAACCTGTCACTGGCCAGGATATAAATGTTCCCCTGGGAAGTTAAATGCAGTGTTTTAGCACTGATGGTGTATGATGGGCTAATCACAGAGGAAAATATTTTTCCATAAAGGAATGGTGTTGGCAACTTGCGAGCCCCTATCACTTGCGTTGAATGAGCCTACTAACTGCAGAAGCTTCTTCTACACTCCAGGGGATGGAAGGAGGGGTTGCATCAGAGGTGGTATTTAGCAGCTTCTGACCAGTTCTGGAGAACCTAGTGGAAATTTTGAGTAGTTTGGAGAACTGGCAAATCCCACCTCTGACTAGCCCTGCCCCCATCTATTCTCTGCCTCCCAAGTCCCAGCTGATTGGCTGGGTCTTCTTTGGTTGCCCTGCACAGGAGAACGGAGCTGGAAAGCAGGTTAGTGGGGTGGGAAGGGAATGGGGATTTTGCAGTATTCTTCCCCTGCCACACCCACCAAGCCAGGCCCACCAAGCCCACCAAGGTTATAGTTAAAACTCTTGGAGAGCAGATTATTAAGAAGTCCATTAATCTATATTAATCTTAATAATTCCTGATGGTTGAACTTGCAGCCTGGGATTAAGAGCTGTGATCCAAAAGATCTGGAGAGCACTTTGTTTGAAAAAGCTGGGATAAACAATGAAAGGCAAAATCATCCTTAAGATTTCATTTCAGCAAACGGTTTCTCTTTTTAAAAAAATTTTTTTAAAAATAATTTTATTAATGAACAACAAACAGAAAAAAACATTAAAAACAATGAACGTGGTGCATACATAACAAAATCATACAAATTTACGTATGTACATAAATATTAATCATCTTTGCTAGAATTACTCCTTTCTTTTTTTTAAACCAGAGGTAAAGCTTCTCCCAAATTCTGTAATAATCAGATTCAGTCTTATCTTCAAAGATAAAAGATTTCATTTCAGCAAACGGTTTCTCATTCAGGATTAGCTTTTTTGAAGGCCCATTATAAGGAGGAACACAATGGCTGCACGATCCAGGCAAAATATTTTAATCATGGCTTGTTTAACAAGCCATACCACTGATTTGTACATAACACGCTCATTGTATATGTTCACGTACCATAAACCAACAAATGAAGTGGTTTAGAAATATACACAAAGAGTTGGAGGATTGTGTGTATTGCAAGAACTATGGCACCATGCTCAATGAAGGAACATGCTCAGAGTAGCATGAGCATAGCTCCCCCTGCTGATCTGTGATCTATATTAATCATGTAGGCTGAGCTTCTCCAGCTCAGAATCCATCTGATTCCTGTGAAGATGCATGTGTTGGAAACTAAGGGATAGTTCCAACACAGTTAGGGAACACCTAGTTGTGGAAGGCTGGATATCACTTGCTAAAATTAAACCAGTCATTGCCAGTCATTAAGTTGGTCACTTACCAAATTAAAAAATAAACAGTAGCACAGACACACTCCATTTGGCACCAAGTTAGACACAACAGAAACATGATAGAGATCAGCCGTAGAGAAAGTCGATTTATTGCTAAGGGGGTTTGCTACCTAGTCAAAGCTAGGTAGTCAAAGCATTGTGAAAAGGCCCAAAGAAATGATGTGCTCAGAATATAAAACCTTTTTTTTAAACTCACAAAGTCAAGTCCTGCTTTGAGTTTTTCTTTACTAAAAAAACCCAACCAAACAAAAAGCAACCGCCTCATCCCCTAGCAATACCATTTCTTTAAAAATAGTATGAATATAGGAGAAAATGAGAAACAAGGGGATATTCTGGAAAGTTTTCAGGAGTGTCGCCACGGAGAAATTTAATAGATCCCAAAATGTCTGAATAGAAATTTGCCTCTAAGCCAGAGATGTCAATACCTTTGCAAACATCCCAAGCATTTGTTCCCCTTTTCATAGCCTCCCATTGCTCAGACTGAGGCAGACACGAATGTTCTTTTATTGCTTAAGCAAAGCCATATGAGGGAATATTGAAACAAGTACAGTAGGAACCAGAAACTCAACCCACAGATGGAAGTGAAAAATGGCTCTGGAGTTAAAAAGAAAATGGTGAGGAACAGACGGGATTCCTTGGCTGACCAATTTTTTTCTTTTTTTTTCTTTTTAATATTGTTATGCCCTGGAAAAATTGTTCTTGTGGACTCTAAGGGAGCAGTGGAAGTGTGTCGGTGTCTCTTTTTCTTCAGGCAAAGACTGAACAACCTTTCACAACTAATCCCATAAAAGGTTTATCACTTCAGGCACTCTCTCTGTAGTTACATGCTGTTGAAGTCTTTTCTCTACAGACTGGGGTTTTTGTGTAAATGTGACATATATGCAGTTTTTAATTCATGCAGCTTTCTTCGGAATCCTTCAGGTGTATTTGATTACAACTTCCACCATCATCTTTAAGTCAAGTTAATCCAGTTTCTTATCATATATATTATATCAATTTCTACTATGAAACACACACACACACACACGGATACTGAAGTATTCTTTTGCTGATAGAGGAATAAATCTTTCTATATAATCTAATTTTTAAAAATGGGTGTGGAACATTGTGCATTGAGAATAAGCAGACAAAAGTTGGCTTTAAAACAAAGCTGAAGAATGTGGAATGTATTTATATTAATTTTTGTTCTCTGCAACATGTGCTTCTAATTTCAATTCAACATGCATTTAGATGTTTGTGGTTCACAAACAGCCATGTGCCTGGTTATTTTCTGAACCTTATTAGCAAGTACAAGTTATAATCATCATCATCATCATCATCATCATCATTATTAAATTTATTTGCCACCCATCTCTCAGTTCAAAGTGACTCTGAGCAAGTTCAACAAAGGTAATCAAGGATCTTTAGTATTTGCCATCTAATGGATTTCTGCTCATCCACCAATTCCAAATAATTAACAGTAATTGGTAAAAATAGCCCAATACCATTTCATCGGCATTCAAGTAGATTTTTGTAGCAATAAGCTAATTCATAGGACTGATATTTTTCTCTGAAATGAGAACTTAAATTCTCATTTAAGGGTTTAAATTTAAGGGTTTAAATTAAATGGAATGCATTTTTCCCTTGAAAGTCCTTCCATTTAATCCCTAGCTAGATGTTAAAGATATTTTACACACACCTTATTACTATTAGATATTTACAATACTTAGAGCCTACAAGTCTTTTTTTAAAAGGTTTTTATTAAATAATCACACATAAACATAAACATGAACAAAACATGGACCAAACAAGAACATACATTAAATTTGAACCGGGTACTGCTGAGTTCGCATCACTCATTGTCCATCATTTGTTAAGTCCAATTCAGAAAGGCTATTGGGTCTTTCTCCTGTCTAGCCATCCATAAAAATTGTTCCATATTTTGTAATAGTCCGTTTCTTCCTTATTTTTGATTTCCGTTGTCAATTTGTCCATCTCCGCGCACGCAATAATCTTTCTTATTAATTCCGCTTCTGTTGGAGTTTCGGTGTTTTTCCAGTTTTGTGCAGAAGCCATCCTCGCTGCTGTAATAATGTGAATCATTAAATAAAAGGTTTCTTTCGGGTAGATCGTGGTAGTAATTCCTAGTAAGAAAAATTCTGGTTTAAAGCATATTTCCTCGTCACCGATTTCTCGTAGCCGTTTGCATATTTCCTTCCAAAATTCCCGGGCCTTTTTGCAACTCCACCATACACGGTAATACGTGCCTCTTTCCTTGTCGCACTTCCAACAGATGGGAGAACATTTATTGTTTATTTTAGCTAGTCTTGTTGGTGTTATGTGCCATCTGTAAAATAGTTTGTATAGATTTTCCTCCTATGGTGTCGCTAAAGTTATTTTTTTTGTTTCTAGTCCAGATTTTCTGCCAATCATCCAAATTTATATTATAACCGAAATTTCTCATCATTGTTTCTTTTACTTTTTCTTCTTCTAATTTGGCTTCTAATAATACTTGATAAGTTTTTTTAATCATCTTTTCATCTGGTCCTAGCAAAATTTCATCCAATTCAGTCCTAGTTTTACTGATGCCCAATTCCTTCTTATCTTTTAAATATTTAGATTGGAGTTGCAGATAGGCCCACCATTCCAATTCTATTCCCTGCTCATTCAACTGCTGCCTAGTTTGTAATTCCCCTTTTTCATCTAATAGTTCCTCATATGTAATGATTTTATCATATCGTAGTAGGTGTGGGTGCATCAAGGCTTCTAATGTTGATAACCAGATTGGAGTTTGAATGTACATTTGTTTCTTAATTTTAAACCAAGTATGTAAAAGTGTCTGTCTAACTTTATGTTTTTGTACATAACTATGTCCCTTTATACTATCTTGTCCGAGGAAGGTGCGCCACCCAGACTGGAGGTTGTATCCCTCTAATGTTAATATTCTTTTGTTTGTGTGGTTAATCCAATCTTTTAACCAGGTCATTGTTGCAGCTCTGTGGTACAGCTCCCAGTCTGGGAGGCCAAACCCCCCTCTCTCCGTGGCGTCCTGTAATAGTTTTAATTTTACCCTCAGTTTTTTCTTTTGCCAAATAAAATTCGATACTAATCTGTTTAATTCATCAAAGAAGGTTCTTTCTAATTTTATAGGGGCATTTTGGAAGAGAAATAAAATTTTAGGTAAAATATTCATTTTTATCGTGGCTATTCTTCCCATAAAGGATAGGTTTAAATTGTTCCATCTTCTTAATTCATCAGTTATTCGTTTAATAAGGGGATCATAATTGTCCTTCTTAAGTGCACTGTGCCTGGCTGATATAATGATTCCCAGATACTTTATTTTTTCAACAATTTCAATGCCCATTGTTGCCACCAGTGATTGTTTCTGTTTATTTGTCATGTTTTTTGTGATCATTTTTGTTTTGTTTTTATTGACCTTTAGACCCACTACAAGTCCAAATTCATCTAATTTTTCTAATAGTTTAGGTCCGGAGGTTTGTGGTTCTTCTAGAATAAAAAGTAGATCATCCGCAAATGCTTGTAATTTGAACTCTTCCTTTTTTATTTTTAGGCCTTTTATCTCGCTTTCTTTTTTAATTGTCCTGATTAAAGCCTCTAAGGTCATAATAAACAACAATGGCAACAGTGGGCATCCTTGTCTAGTTCCCTTCTGGATTTGAAATTTTTCTGTGAGTCCCCCATTAATTAGAATTGTAGCTTCTTGTTTTTGGTAAATGGCCAGGATTACATTTATAAATTTGGATCCCAAATTCAAGTGTTTGCTTTGTTGTAAAATAAAATCCCATTTTACATTATCGAATGCCTTTTGGGCATCTAGGAATAGTAGTGCTGCTTGTTCTGCACTACAGTCTTCATAGTATTCTAGTACATCTAATGTTACTCTGATGTTATTTCTAAGGTGTCTATGTGGGAGGAAACCATTTTGGTCTGTAGATATAAGTTTATTAAGTATTTTTTTCAGTCTTTCGGCCAGGATAGCCATGAAAATTTTATAGTCAACGTTGAGTAGGGAGATTGGTCGATAATTCCCCGGGTCTGTCAAATCGGTTCCTGCTTTAGGAATAATGGATATTTTTGCTTCTTGCCAAGATTGGGGACACTTCACCCTGTCTAAAACTTCATTGAAGATTTTTAACATTTCTTTTCCTTGTGTATCCTGCTGTGTTTTATAAATTTCAGCCAGTAGGCTATCTGGTCCCGGAGCTTTGTCAATTTTTTGCCTGTTAATGGCCCAGTATACTTCCTGAAGAGTTATGCTGTGATTTAGGGATTCTTTATCATCTTCTGAGATTTCTATAAAATCCACATTTTTTAGATACCTTTGAATTTGGTCTTCTGTTATGTGGTTTACCTCTGTATATAGATCATTATAGTATTTTTTAATAATCTGCCTTTTTTCTTCCTCTTTAAAACATATCTCCCCTTGTTCATTTCTTAATTTAGTAACCCATCTCTTTTCATTTTGTTTCTTAAGTTGAGAGGCTAACCAGTGCCCTGGTTTGTTTGCGTTCTCGAATTGGTATTGCTTCGTCTTTTTTAGTTTCTGGGCTAACTCTTCCTTGTCCATTAAATTTATTTTATGTTTGATAATATCCAATTGTAATTTAACTTGTTTGTCTTGTGGTGTGATCTGCAATTTCTCATCCCATTCCGTGTATTCTTGTTCTAATTTTGCTCTTTGTTGTTTTTTTTCCTTATTTTTCCTGGCCATATATTTAATAGACACTCCTCTCATTGCTGCTTTAGCTGTATCCCAATTATTTTGTAGAGAGGTGTCCTCAGGTTTATTTTCTTGGAAAAAGAGTTCTAACTCTTTTGCTAACATTTTGTTGAATGTTTCATCTTTTAGAATCGACCTCTGGAGCATCCAATTTCTTAATTGTTGTTGTTGTCCCTCCCACCTAAGCCTAATCATGTTATGGTCTGCTAGTACGTTTGGTTCCATTGTTATGTCTAGAATTTCTGAATTTAATTTTTTGGTCATCCACATCATATCCAGTCTTGACCAGGACATGTGACGGTTGGAGTAATAAGTAAACTGTTTTTTCCCTATGTTCCTTTCTCTCCAGACATCGCTAATATTAATTTTTTTAGTAAGGTCTAAAAATACTTTTGGTAACTTTTTTTTCTTTTCTAGGTTGATATTATTTCCCTTGTAGTCCAATGATTTGTCTATGACTGCATTGAAATCCCCTATGATGCATAATTCTTGATATTGTAATTCCTTAAGTTTATTATGTAATTTTTGGAAAAAGGATTCTTGAGGACCATTTGGGGCATAGATTACTACTAATAGGCTTTTGGTCTTTCTTATTTCAACTTCTACCATCAGTGTCCTACCTTCTTTGTCTGAGTATAATACTGAAGCTGGAATCCAGTCCTTTATGTAAAGTGCTACTCCTCTCTTTTTCTTTTGGTCTAAGGCCGAAAACAGATTCCCCAATTTTTTATTCTCTAATAAGTATTTTTGTTTCTGGGCAATGTGGACCTCCTGTAGCGCTATGATATCAGCTTTTTGTATTTGTAAGTATTTAAAGAGCTTTTTCCGTTTTACTGGGGAGTTTAAACTGTTAATATTCCAAGATATACAATCACAAAAATTTGTGTTTTTATTGGATCCTGTACTTGGCACTTCTTGTAATTCTGATGTCCTTGGGCTCCTCTGTAATTTCCCTTTTCCCATTATTGTCATCTTTGTTATCTATTATGTTTACCTTTTTATGTACATCTGGCATTTCCCTTTCCTCCCTTCTCACTCCTTCTTGATCTTCTTCTTCCCCTTCTCTATTTAATTGTTGTTCAAAGAACATCTCTGCTTTTTCGATAGTGTCTAGTTTGTATTTCTTTTCACACCAGGTCACCATTATACCTTCCGGGACCAACCATCTAAAATTAATACTACGTTTTATAAGTTTAGTTGTTAAGAATTGATAAGGTCTTCTTAAGTCTCTTACTCTCTTAGGGGTTTGTTTGAGTACTGTTATTTGTTTGTCAGCATATTCTAGAGTGTTGTCTCTCGATCTGTATAAGATTTCGTCCCTAAGGGATTTCTTAACCAGCTTGACATGTACCTCTCTTGGTAGATTGAATCTCCTTGCGTAATTGGTTTGTACCCTATACAACTCATCGATTTCCTTCATTAGGTTTTCTTTTCCTGTCTCTAATAGAATGACTAATATGCCTGCAATAACCTCCCATAGATTTTCTCCTTTTTCTTCTCTTACATTTTGTAATCTCAGGTAGTGGGCTGCTTTTTCAGATTCAATATATATTATCGCTGTTTCTAATTCTTTGTTCTCCTTTTCTAGTTTATCTGTTAGCTCGTCTACTCTTTTTTCCTCCTTGTTCACCTTTGTTTCAATTTCTATTATTTTCTCCTGATTTTTCCTCATCTCTTGCTGGAATATTTCAAATTTTTTGTTTATTTTTTGTATTTTGTCCTTTAAATCTATTCTCACAGACCCTATTTTGTTTTTCATATCCTCGTGATTTTTAATCATCATCTCCTGCATATTTAATAATAGACCTTGTAGGTCTTTCGAGGAGTTGGAACCTTCTTTTGGGAGCATCTCATCAATTGCTCTCTGCGCAGGAGGACTCATCACAGCTGCGGTGGTTGATGTTTGGCTAGGTACTTTTCTGACTGTGCCAGTCCTAGAGACATTAGTAGTGCTTGTCATTCTCCAAAGTTTTCCAACAGTTTTCCCCACAATGTTATTTAAAGTTTACCTTCTCCCCCTATTTTCCTTCCCTCAGATCGCCTCACTCTCCCAACCTCCTCCCCCCTCTCATAAGTTCATAAAAGAAAGTGTGTCTATATTCTCCTATCTAAAGTAAAAACTATAGCTAAGTTGTTTTCTATATCAACAAAGTTATCTAAATATATTGCTAATAATATAATATAGTTGTGCTTAATCAATAATTATCTGCTATATACCAAAATTTTAAACAATTTCATTAAGTCGATAATTATAGAATGCTATCTTTAGTTAATCTCATAAATTAATTAGCTGATTAGTTATTCTAAATGCTCTAATTTCATTAACACATAAACACAGTAATTAGAAATACTTTGTTTCTAAATCGGCTACTATAATACTAAATTAATTGACTTGTCAGTTATATACTTCAGTATTTTTAAATAAATAAATGTTTAAATACTGCTAAAAGCTTCTAAGTGCAAAAGGGCAATGGAGAAAAAAAGGGGGGGTAGAGGAGAGGGAGGATATCAAGAGAAGAAGGGGGGGAGGGAAAAGTTCGGACAGAGTGAAAAATTTAAGAATTACAAAGTTAAAGGTTAACAAAAAGAAGTATGGTATATCACTGTTCAGTTCAGTTCTTTCGTGATACAGCGTGACTCATGAAGTTTATGTAAAATCCTCCTCCTGTTTCTTCCTTTTCCGTAAATTACTGTCTTCCGGATCTCGTGTCCGATGAAAAGTTTGCTGTGTGACTCAGCAACTTGCCTTGTTCGGATCAGCTCAAATTAGTAAAATCCAAATCTATTTAGTTGTTGTCTTGAAATTTGTTAAACCGTCTCTCCTCCGATATTATTTAAACCACTTTCCCCGAACCTTCGTGTATAGAGATTTAATTTATGTAGAGACCACAGCGTCCGTTTAAATCAACTCCACTGCTATTTTTGGTCGAAACAGAGGGAGAAGCAAATTCCTTATCTCATACTTCAGATCTGTTAAAATCCAACCCGAAGCCACGCGCGTCTTTCTCGGGCAGCGTGTAGTTATTCAATTGTCTGATCCTCTTCTCCTCCTTCTAGTGTTTTTTATCTGTCATTCCTTCCACTCCTTCCACTCACCATGAATCTCGCCGCGCAATCACCCTCCTGGATTGGAGCTGTTATCTTTTCCACAAGTACTCTAAAAGTTATTTTGTTGGCGTCTGAATTGTCCCCAATTAATTTCTTTGCTTATTGGATGATTCTTTAAACTCGCAAAACTGTACCTTGGTTCCCCTTGGTCACCGCTAGTGTAGCCGGCTGTCAGCACTTGAGGGTGGCCATTGCTGGCCTCCCATTCCTCCGCTCGCTCGTTCCTGGTTCACCCCAATTCCGCCGCAGACTGCCGTCTGTGACTTCTCTATGGGGACCCCTCTCCTTCAGAAGCTCTCCAAGCTCCCTTTGGACTCCGTAGAGCCCCTGCGAATGGAGAATGAAGGTCCGTGCTCCGCAGAGTCATCTGCCCGCACGTCCCTTCTCTCTGACAGCCAACCGGAAGTCCGAGCCTACAAGTCTTGAATAGAATAGAATAGAATAGAATAGAATAGAATAGAATAGAATAGAATTCTTTATTGGCCAAGTGTGATTGGACACACAAGGAATTTGTCTTGGTGCATATGCTTTCAGTAAAATAAAAGATACATTCATCAAGAATCATAAGGTACAACACTTAATAATAGTCATAGGGTACAATAAGCAATCAAATATACTAGAGAACAGTCAATAAAAATCATAAGGATACAATACAGTCATAAGTGGGAGGAGATGGGTGAAAGAAGGGATGAGAAGATTAATAATAATAGTAATGCAGACTTAGTAAATAGTTCGACAATATTGAGGGAATTATTTATTTAGCAAAGTGATGGCATTTGGGAAAAAACTGTCCTTGTGTTTAGTTGTTCTGGTGTGCAGTGCTGTATAGCATCGTTTTGAGGGTAGGAGTTGAAACAGTTTATGTCCAGGATGTGAGGGGTCTGTAAATATTTTTGCAGCCCTCTTTTTGATTCATGAAGTATACAGGTCCTCAATGATTAAATTTAATTAAAAGAGCATTTAATTATCTGTAGTTAAATGTCAAGGAAATAAACAATAAAATCAGAATTGCCATCCTATCTGGTGATCATGTGTTAGGAAGAGCCGCTGAAAAAAGATGATGAGAAGACTATTCATGAGGTAAGAATCCTTAAATCTAATCTTGGCAAAAGATGAAGAATGGTAGAAAAACAACTTTATATGATCTTCTTCAAGGATGGTACACATTGGAGGATGTGTTGGTCATTCCTGTTATCTCACAGGTGAATGTGAAGAATTTGGATGGAAAAGATTCAAAATCCTTCCTGATCCATCCATGGCTTCTGCACTTTTTTTGCTCTTTTCTCCAAAAGTAAAGCAGAGGATGATTTTATGGCTCACGAAAAGAGTTTCCACAGACCAACCTTCTTCAGCACTGCCTGATGGGAAGACCCAAAGAAGTTGCCATCTTTAAGCTTTTAGATTGGTAGTTTCAAAACATTCTTATTGATGTTCTATTATAGCTTTTTTTAGAATATCAAGACATTTTAAATAAGTTGGGGGAACTCATTTTTGTAAACTGCTCCCCCCTCAGTTAAGCGCAGGAGTCAGGGCAGTGATGATATTATATCATCTGGAGAGTGACAGGGAGTTTATCAACAGATAACAGATAGTCAGAGTTGGAAGGGACCTTATAGGTTATCTAGCCCAACCCCCCACCCGCCCAAGTGGGAGACCCTACACTATTTCTGACAAATGGCAGTCCAATCTCTTCTTGAAGGTCTCAAGTGATGAAGCTCCCACAACTTATAAGGGCAAGCTGTTCCATTGGTTGATTGTTCTCATTATCAGAAAGTTTCTCCTTATTTCCAGGTTAAATCTCACCTTGTTCAGTTTCCATCCATTATTCCTTGTCTGGCCTACAGGCGCTTTAGAAAATAGCTTGATCCCTTCCTCTCTGTGGCAGCTTCTCAAATATTGGAAGACTGATATCATGTCTCCCCTGGTCCTTCTCTTCACTAGACTAGCCAAGCCCAGTTCCTGTAACCATTCTTCATATGCCTTAGTCTCCAGTCCCCTAATCATCCTGGTTGCTCCTCTGCACTTTTTCTAGAATCTCAACATCTTTTTTATAATGTGGTGACAAAAACTGGATGCAATACTCTCACTTGAGTCCTCACTTGATCCCAATGTATCCCTCTGTTAATGCAACTTAGGGTTACATTAGCTTTTTTTGGCTGCTGCTGCACACTGCTGGCTCATATTTAGCTGGTTGTCCACTAAGACTCCAAGATGCCTCTCACAGTTACTGCTATTGAGCCTGGTTTCACCCAGTCTATATGTGTACTTTTAGTTTTTCTTGCCTAAGTGTAGGACTTTACTTTTCTCTACATTGAATTTCATTTTGTTAGATATGGCCCAGTGTTCTAGTCTGTCAAGATCCATCTGGTTCTTGAGCCTATCTTCTTGGATGTTAGCTATTCCTGCCAGCTTAGTATCATATTCTATTCCCCTTCTATTCCCTCATCTAAGTCGTTAATAAAGATATTGAAGAGTACTGGGCCTAAGACAGAACTTTTTCCTTGGGCCTGTTTCAATGGTTTCAAGGTAGGGGTTCCCAATCCCCGGTCTGTGGACCGGCACTGGTCTGTGACGTGCCAGAAACCTGGCCACATAAATAAATGAAGTCCCATCTGCAAGTTACAGGCAGTGCCTGAAACCACGCCCCTCCCCAATTTGCGGAAAACCTCTCTCCGCAGAACCAGTGCCTGATGCCCAAACAGTTGGAGGCCACTGTTCTAAGGGCTTCTTCAATGATGTTTTCTCCCCTGTTTTTGCTTGAGGAGAAGGATGTATAAATTGATTTAAAAACCTTTTTAGTCTTTCTGCAACTATTGAAGCATATATTTTATAATCTGCATTCAATAAGGATATCAGTCTATAATTTTTTATCTGTTGTGAATCTGAATCTTCTTTTGGTATGAGATTGATGTCTATGAATTTGGTATTTTCATTTCTAACAATACTTCATGAAGCACTTCCAACATTGGCATATTTAAAATATTTTGTAAGTCTTTGTAAAATTCTGCTGGTTGACTGCCTGGGCCCAGTGTTTTATACCCGGGTCACCAATCTTTTGGACTTCAGGGACCACCAAACTCATAATTTAAACCCCGTGGACCAGAGACCCTGGGAAAATCACAAAAAAAGTCTGCAGGAAAATTCCCCACCCTGTTTTCCTACTGATTGATTGTTCTTTATTTGGGATCACAGGATAACATCTCCAGCTCCATTCTCAGGGGGAGAGAGAGAGAGAGACTTTTGGCTTCATGCAAGAAAAGCAGCAGAAGCAGCAGAAGCCTTTCTTTCTCTCCCCCCAAACTCTGCCAGAAATGAGTCTTTGTGAGACTTGTCATGCCGGCACAGCCTCTTGGAACAGGATGCCTCACAGGGTCCCAAAGACTCATTTCTTAGGCATATGCTAAACCAACAGTGTGAACTTCATTAAAATGAGTGTGAGTCGCATATCGTCTGAAATCCTGTAATGTCAACAAGAACACAAAATATAAACTACAGTTATATAAAAACAAGCTCCTCATGATCTAGTCTTCAAACTGTAACGTTGATAACATTTGCAGGCACTCAACTTTATAAAGAAGTCAGATCCGAGGTGGTATTCAGCAGGTTCTGACCAGTTCTGGAGAACTGGTAGTGGAAAGTTCGAATAGTTCGGAGAAGTGGCAAATACCACCTCTGACTGGCCCACCCCATCTATTCTCTGCCTCCTGAGTCCCAGCTGATTGGCTGGGTCTTCTTTTGTTGCCCTGCACAGGAGAATGGAGCTGGAAAGCAGGTTAGTGGGGTGGGGAGGGAATGGGAATTTTACAGTATCCTTCCCCTACCATGCCCACCAAGCCATGCCCACAGAACTGGTAGTAAAAAATGTGAATATACTCAGATATTTCTTTGACAGAATACAATAAGCAGAGGCTGGTAGCAGAATTATTTTGTGAACCCACCTTTTCAAATTCCAAGAATAATTTTCTTCCCACTAAATAAGGGAAATCTCTACCTATATGAAAGAAAGAATCATCAGTTTTTTTTGTTCTTTCAATATAATTTTATGTCGATTGTGAATGCATGCATGTGTATAGGCAGAGATTACTTGTGTCTCACACAGTATTGTGAGCTCCTCCTGCAAAATGAAGCAGTCAAAGTGTAGGAAAAATGTCATCAGTTGGCTGTCATGTATGTGGACTAGTTTGACAGCCAGAAGGCCTCCTTAAAGACTGTTCATGCCATGCCAGTTTTGTCATATTTCCACACTTACATTTAATAGACTAGATTTCTTGACAATTCTGAATGCTGGGTTGCTTTTCTTACAACCTCATAAACATTGTAATTTTTTTCCTTTTTACCTCTAAACACATTGCATACAAGACAGAGGCCCTGTGTATGGTACCCAGAAGCTGCCAAAGTTGGAAAAATAATACTCTGCTTTTGCAGACATAACATATAACTGCTGAACATTTGGGGAAGGAAAACCCATTTCGAGTAGTTGTGCTGTGTCTATCGATTTGAAGAGACTCTTGGTCAAGAAACAGTGTAAAGTCAGCTGGGAGAAGAAATTCTAAATCTCTTTAAGTAATTTTTAATGAAAAAAAGATTGAGTTACTCCGAGGGCTATCTTTTCTGGGTGCTTGGTTTTCAGCTTTGGCAACCAGCCCTTAAAGGGAAGTTTTAAGAGCTATAATAGTCTCCAGATGTGCTTATAATAACTGATGAAAGTTTTAGTATTAGGTACTGTTAATATTTGGGATGCGCCTGTAGGTTCATGATGAAGTTGCAGTCATAGTGTCTCATCAAGTGTAATTGTTTTAACTCACACAACAGATTTCTATGTGGATTGACAAATTTTAGCTTATCCTCTAAAGCTCTTCATGGTTCATGTGCCACATCAGGGCTTCTACATAACAAAGACTACATGCTGACAGCAGAATTCGATCCCACGTGTGCTTACCCCCACATTGCTATTTTCCCCAGGTAACAATTGTATTAATGATACATTATTATTTATTATTTATAATTATTGTTTGTCATTATACTATCAGTCTATAAAATGGATTATAGATTAACAAATCCAAAATCAAGCCATTAACCTGCCGGTGTTCAAGGTGCAAATGAATGAATGAATGAGTGAGTGAATGAATGAATGAATTTCTTTATTGGCCAAGTATGATTGGACACACAAGGAATTTGTCTTGGTGCATATGCTCTCAGTGTACATAAAATAAAAGATACATTTGTCAAGAGTCAAGAATCATCAGATACAACACTTAATAGTCATAGGGTACAATAAGCATACTATGAAACAGTCAATATAAATTGTAAGGATACAAGTGACAAGTTACAGTCATACAGTCACAAGTGGGAGGGGATGGGTAATAGGAGTGATGAGAAGATTAATAGTAATAGTAGTGCAGACTGTGTAAATAGTTGGACAGTGTTGAGGGAATTATTTGTTTAGCAGAGTGATGGTATTCGGGGGAAAAACTGTTCTTGTGTCTGGTTGTTCTGGTGTGCAGTGCTCTGTAGTGTCATTTTGAGAGAAGGAGTTGAAACAGTTTATGTCAGGGATGTGAGGGGTTTGTAAATATTTTCACAGCCCTCTTTTTGACTCATGCAGTATACAAATCCTCGATTGAAAGGCAGGTTGGTAGTAATTGTTTTTTCTGCTGTCCTAATTACTCTCGAGACTCTGTGTCTGTCTGGCAGGGTTGCAGAACCAAACCAGATAGTTATAGAGGTGCAGATGACAGACTCAATCATGTAAATATTCATTTTGAAAGCTATCCAGTAAGAATAGAAGGAAGACAACTGCCTCCTAAGGAGGTTCATCTGGTGGCACTGAGAATAAGAGCCTTTTCCATGGTGGCTCCCTTCCTTTGGAACATCATCCCTGCAGAGAGTAGATTGGCTCTCACTTTGACACTCTTTTGTAAGGCCCTGAAAGCCTGGCTCTGCCAATGGGTCTGGAAACCCCAGAGTGGAATGGAGACCATCAAGCGGCTCAGGTTATTGGGTTTCTATTGTTTGTAAGCCACCTAGAGTCACTGAGAGTGAGTGGGCAGCCATATAAATCTTCTAAATAAATAAACAAGAACAGCACAAAATGAGAAAAAAAATAAGCCAGAAAGACATGAATGTAGGCAAATACAGTTACACTATAAGGATTTTATAGTGTAACTATAGTATAACTATGGAGTCCATTATAATGTAGAAGAAGAAACTGGAATGGGGCAACAGTTGAGGCCAAACTCAAAGGTGCTTTTTCAAAAGGCAACTGGGCTTTATTTATTTTTCCTTGAAGATTTTTCGCTTCTCATCCAAGAAGCTTCTTCAGTTCTGAACTGAAGAAGCTTCTTGGATCAGAAGCAAAAAATCTTCAAGAAAAATACAGCCCAGTGCTTTGAACATCTTTGAGACCTGGCCTGGATGACTGAAAATCTGCACAGGCAATTGAAGCCAAAGATTCATCAAAAAGGTAGTTTCTGGGTTGTGATCAGAGGTGGTATTCAGCAGGTTCTGACCAGTTCTGGAGAACCGGTAGCGGAAATTTTGAGTAGTTCAGGGAACCGGCAAATACCACTTCTGACTGGCCCTGCCCCATCTATTCTCTGCCTCCCGAGTCCAGCTGATCGGCTAGGTCTTCTTTTGTTGCCCTGCACAGGAGAATGGAGCTGAAAAGCAGGTTAGTGGGGTGGGGAGGGAGTGGGGATTTTGCAGTATCCTTTCC
Source organism: Naja naja (assembly GCA_009733165.1). Classification (NCBI taxonomy): domain Eukaryota; kingdom Metazoa; phylum Chordata; class Lepidosauria; order Squamata; family Elapidae; genus Naja; species Naja naja. The sequence continues at coordinate 20,917,393 of CM019155.1, forward strand.
CTGCCATGCCCACCAAGCCACACCCACAGAACCAGTAGTATAACAATTTGAATCCCACCACTGGTTGTGATGTTTTAAAACAGAAACTATTACCTTCATTAAAAGGAACATCCAAAGCAGAAGAGAAAATGCATCAAGCCCAAATCCTTCTGTTTATTGTACAAATAGATCTTAGCAGCCATTTGAAATTTATTTTATTTTATTTCTATAGCTGACCGACGTAACCAAGTGACTCTGAGCAACTTACAATTCTAGAATTACAAAACAATTGAAACTATTTTAAAAAAACATCCACAAAACAAATAAAAACAAACAGCAGGCAAGATGATTAATCAATTAAGAGTAAAGCCGAATAACAGGTTGCTTAACACATTCTGAATCCCTGGCAATGGGCCTGAAAAAGCCAATCCTCACACTTAGAACAGTTGCAGAATCCTCATGGTTATGTGATTGAAATTTGAATGCTCGGCAATCGATATAGTATGTATTTGGGATGGTTGCTGTATCTTGGGGGTCATATGATCACCATTTGCAATCTCCCCAACTGACTTGCGAAATGCAGAATCCATGGGGGAATCTGGACTCACTTAACAGCTGCTGTGATTCAATTAACAACCACTGCAAAAATGGTAATAAAAATCAGCACGATTAATTTAACAATTACCTTGCTTCGCAATGCAAATTCTGCTCTCAGTTATGACCATAAGTTGAGGACCACTTGTAATGGAAGGATGAGATGACTTTGATATCATAATTTGCCACCAAAGTGACAAAGGAAAACCATAAAAAAAAACAAAGTTCTGAGGATATTATCCATTTGGGAGGGAAGAACTCTACAAAGCTGAAGGTGTCCCTAGGAGGATGGAATAAAAAGCATCCATCACACAGTCATGGCAAACTGCCAGCACTCCACTTTGGAAAGGGCAAGCAGTAATGTAACACCAACTAAGCAATAGTTAAGTTTGAACCCTGCACTACTGGGGCTACTTCCAGCATGACTCTAAGTAGTAAATCTAGATCAATTGTTTGGCTGAATACCCTCTTTGATTTAGGGATTGCTGTTCGTGCCTCTCCTTATTCTCAGGATTTTGATTACCAATAATTCCTTTATAAAGATTTGTTTTTTTTAAAAAAAAATGCCTGTGCTGCAGTAGCCAATTGGATTGTGTGTGTGTGTATGTGTGTGTGTGAGCATCTGTGTGAGTGAGATGTGAATGATATATGAAAATTCAAAATTGAACATCAGTGCTCAGTGCTACAAATGAAAGCACACTACCACTCAGCAAAGAAAACCCATCTTCGCAAAAAAACATTACTGTGGACAATGCCATTATTAGGTATTTTACTTGATTTATTTCCTGCTATTTACAAAACAGACTTTATGTAGTTCCTGGTATGTTTCCTACGTGAATTCACACATCGGATTATGAACCCAAATTGATTACATGTACAGATTTGCATTTAGAGCTCAGCACAATGGGATTGCTAAGGACTTGTTTCTCCCTCCTCAAAAAAAATCAAGAACAAGCTGTAATGACATTTGACATAAATCTTAAGGAGCAATTCTCTATCAAATTTAAATCCCAATCTAAGCTCTTCAAATGAGAGTTATAATGCACAATACAATGCGTGCAACCAATTTTTTCAAGAATGAACAGATGTATATGTTCAAACATGATTTTGGGTAGCTATGCCCATTCACCTCCAATCCCAACAAAGAAGCTGTCAGATACTATTTACCCAACTACTTCTTCATAGTTTACTATAATGGAGAGCAGATTCTTTCTTTCATGAATTATACCACCTGCCATTTTAACTGAGATTGCCAGAAATCAAACAAGGCCTTTTGCGTGCAAGGTATATACTTTGCCAATAAGGTATGGTTTCTTGCCAATTTCTGCACCTGCTTGCATGGTGGACAAGACAGATGTGAAATGTAATGCAGAGCAAAGGTCTCTTGATATGTGAGAGGCCAGTTCAAGGTTCTGTGAAAAGTTTAGAATAAAAATCCACTCTGCCCTGAGGCCCAAGCAATTCAGCTGTTTGGGTAGAGTTTTGTCTTTCTTTGTATGTCATGAACTTCTGTACAGACTCTATGAAATCTTTTAGAGCAGAATTGTGTGGCTTGCGCACCTTTCTCTACTTCATGAATGTTGTATTGTTCAAATAATCTTCTCCTTCACACAAGAGGCAAGATTTCCATTAACAGAATAACAGATTGGGAAGGGACTTTGGAAGTCTTCTAGTCCACCCCACTGCTGAAATACCCATGGCTGTCCTGTACCTTCTTAAAAGCCTTCAGTTATGGAGCACCCACAACTTTTGAAGGCAAACTGTTCCACTCACCGTCTCATTTTCAGGAAATTTTTCATTAGGTTTAGGTTTAGGTTTATTTGGACTTATAAGCCGCCCTCTCTCCCGAGGGACTCAGGGCAGCGTACATAAAAAACAGAGAATACAAAAGTTAAAACAAATTTAAAAATATATTAAATCAACGCCAAATAACCTTTCAAATTAAAACCCCGATTCCCTGTCAGTCCAGGCCGGATTGTAAGAATAACCATGTTTTGAGGTCGTGGCGGAAGGAGCGGAGATCAGGGGCCAGACGCAATTTAAGGGCGAGTTAATTCCAGAGGGCGGGTGCCCCACAGAGAAGGTCCTACTCCTAGGGGCCGCCAGCCTACACTGTTTAGCTGACGGTATCCCCAGGAGGCCCCGTCTGTGGGAGCGCACTGGGCGACTGGTATTTGTCAACAGAAGGAGATGTTCTTGCAAGTACCCCGGACCCAAGCCATATAGGGCTTTGTAAGTTGTTACCAAAACCTTGAATCTCACACGGAGAGCAACCGGCAACCAATGCAAGTCGCGCAGGAGGAGTGTAATATGGGAGAATCAGGACACTCACATCACTACCCGCGCGGCTGCATTTTGCACCAGCTGAAGTCTCCATATGTCATGCAAGGGTAGCCCCATATAGAGAGCATTGCAGTAGTTCTAGGTTGCTTCTGTCCGTTATTAGTTTCCATCCATTGCTTCATGTTTTGCCTTCTGGTGCTTTAGAAAATAGGTTGACCTCCCCCCACCCCCTTCTTTGTGACAACTCCTTAGATATTGAAACATTGCTATCACCCCCTAGTCCTTCTTTTCACTAGATTAGAAATACCCAGTTTCTGCAACCTCCAGCCCCCTAACCATCTTTGTTGCTCTTCTATGGACTTCTTTAGAGTGTCAACATCTTTTTTACATTGTAGTAACCAAAACTAGATGCATTAATCCAGGTGTGGTCTTACCACTGCATTATAAAGTGGTACAACTTATGATCTTGTTTCTATCCCTCTGTTAATGCAGTCTAGGATTGTATTGGCTTTTTTGGTGGCTGCAGCACATTGCTGGCTAATAGTTAAGTGACTGTCCACTAGACTGCAAGTTCCCTCTCATACTTACTGCCAATGAGCCAGGTTTTACCTAATCTGTACATATACATTTGCTTTTTCTTGCCTAGATGTAAAACTTTATTATTTCTCCATTAAATTTCATTTTGTTAAACGGGGCCCAGTGTTTAAGTTTGTCGAGAGCCATCTGGATCTTAAGCCTATATTTTTCTTGGATATTCCTGTTAGCTTGGTGTCGTCTGCAAATTTGATGAGTTCCCCTTTGATCCTCTCCTCAAAATTGGTCATGAAGATATTGAAGAATACTGGGCCTAAAGCAGAATATTTGGATACACTGCTTATTTCCCTCCATTAGATGTAGTTCCATTAAAGACTTCACATTGAGTCTGGTTTGTCAGCCATTATGAATTCATCTGATGGTGATGCTATATATCCCACATTTTTTTCTATCTTATCAAGAAATTTAGATTTAAGAAAATCTACTTTGCCAAATGTCTTGCTGAAATTCAAGTGTACTATGTCCATAGCATTTTGTCCATTAATTTAGTCACTTTGTCAAAGAATGAAATAAGATTTGTTTGACATGATCTGTTTTTGACAAACCCATGTTGGCTTCTGGTTATAACTTTGATTGCTTCTAGATAAGCAGATCTATCTATCTATCTATCTATCTATCTATCTATCTATCTATCTATTTATTTATTTATTTATTTGACTTATATGCCGCCCCCTCTCCGAAAGGACTCAGGGCGGCGCACAGCTAAAATACAATTATTTATTTATTTATTTATTTATTTATTTATTTATTTATTTATTGGACTTGTATGCCACCCCATCTCCGAAGACTCGGGGTGGCTCACAACTAAAAGCAACAACAATAAATAATTAAAAAGAGATTAAAATAGTTCGCAAGCCCCAACATTACAAAACTAAAATAACAATAATTAAGATATTTTTTAAAAAAACCCATCCCCCCCCCAGGGAGGGGTCACATCCCAGGTTGGTCAAATAATAACAATAAATTACCTAAAAATATATTAAACAGTTGTAAGCCGAATTAGAATTAAAACCCCAAAAATAAACAAACCCCAAAGAGTCAGCACAGCCCAGACTGTAAAAACAGCCAGGTTTTTAACTCGTGGCAGAAGGTGTGAAGATCGGGAGCCAGCCGGAGCTCCGGCGGAAGAAGATTCCATAAAGTGGGGGCATACAGAGTAGGCCCTCCCGGTCACCGCCAGGCGACATTGAGTGGACGGCACCCGAGGAGACCCGTCTGTCGCCCGTACAGGGCGGTTGGTATTTGATGCTGGGAGGAGTCGTTCTCGTAGATATCCTGGACCCATGCCATGTAGGACTTTGAATGTTAACACCAAGACCTTGAATCTCACCCGGAGGGCAACCGGAAGCCAATGCAGGCCACGCAGGAGGGGTGTAATATGGGAGTATTGGGGAGCTCCCATCACTACCCGCCGCATTCTGCACCAGCTGAAGCCTCCGAATGGTATGCAAGGGCAGTCCTAAATAGAGAGTGTTACAGTAGTCGAGTCAGGAGACAATGAGTGCCTGAGTGATGTCAGGGCATCTTGGTCCAGATATGGGCAACTGGCGAACCAGCCGGACCTGGGCAAAGGCCCCCCTGGCCACAGCTCTCACCTGCTCCTCCAACTTGAGCCGTGAATCCAGGAGGACCCCCAGATTCCGTGCCCTGTCCACAGGGGTAACACCTCCTCCCCATGACCAAAGATGGAACCTCGAACTGGACCGAGATGTCGGTATGCACAACCACTCTGTCTTGGCTGGGTTGAGTCGAAGCATGTTCCTGTCCATCCAGATCCACACCGCTTCCAAACAGGGACATCACGGAGAGCATCACTGATGTGGTCCGGGGTGGAGATGTATAACTGCGTATCATCAGCATACTGATGATAGCTCACCCAAAACCACGGATGATCTCACCCAGCGGCTTCATATAAATGTTGAACAAGAGAGAGAGGACCGCCCTGGGTACCCCACAAGTGAGAGACCTCGGTCGACCTCTGCCCCCTGCCAACACTGTTTGAACATCCCAGAGGTAGGAGGAGAACCACTGTAAAACAGTGCCTCCCTCCCAGCCCCGAGGCGCTGCAACAGGATACCATGGTCGATGGTATCAAAAGCCGCTGAGAGATCTAACAGGACCAGGAGAGAGGAAAAACCCTGTCCCAAGCCTAGAGATCATCAATCAGCGACCAATGCTGTCTCCGTGCTGTACCGGGTGGAAGCCCGATTGGTGCGGATCCAGGTAGTCTGCTTCCTCCAGGAAAAGTGGCAATTGCTGCCACTAAAAAGCGAAGGTTGGAGACCGGACGAAAGTTGTTCAACACGGCTGGGTCCAGGGCAGGCTTCTTCAGAAGGGGCCTCACCACCACCTCTTTCAAGGCGGCGGGGAACAGCCCCTCCCTCAATGAAGCATTGACCACTGCCGAGCCAGCCACACGCGACCTCCCTGGAGGCATAAACCAACCAGGAAGGGCCGGGTCCAATAAACATGTGGTGGAACTCAGCCGCCGCATGATCCTGTCCACTTCATCCTCAGAAACAGGATCAAACTCAGTCCAGATTACATTAGCCAGACCGCTCACCTCCCTTCCTCAGACCACTGCAAGTCCGACGCAACCCTTCCCGGATCCGAGCAATTTTATCCTGCAGATAAAAACCAAATTCCTCAGCTCTGCCCGCAGAGAGTCCACCACCTCCCCAACTGTAAGAGGAATGGGCAACCCCAAACAGGGCTGGGCAGTTATCTGTGGATGCTATGAGGAGGAGAAGTAAGACCTCCTGCAGCCCCACAGCTACCAGGTAAGTCCTAATATGGGCTCTCAACTGGGCTCGGTGGGATCGGAGGTGGCCCTCCACCTACTCTCTAGTCCCCTTCTACAGCTTCTCCCGGAGCCCTCGGTGTACCAGGGAGCTGACCGGGATCTGTGCGAGTAAGGGGCGCATGGGGACAACCCTGTCAAGAGCCCCCATGGCCGACTGTTGCCAGGTAGCCGCAAGGACCTCGGCAGGGCTGTGGGTGAGGGATGCAGGAAAAACCCCAGTTCTGCCTGGAACCTCTCAGGGTCCATCAGGTGCCTGGGAGGAACCATCTAAGTGGCTCCTCATCCCAGCGGTGTGGGGCGCTTGATGGAAGACCAGCGTAGGAGATAGTGGTCTGACCATGGAATGGGGTGGATTGCTGTAACACCATCCCCAGGCCACTCGCCACGCTCGAGACAAAAACAGGTCGAGCATATTGCCCCCTCGTGAGTCGGGCCATCTATTATCTGGGTCAGACCCATGGACTCCATGGAGGCCATAAATTCCTGGGCCAAACCGGCCACCCCAAGGAGGGCAGGTTGAAGTCACCCAGAACTATAAGCTCTGGGAACTCCACCGCCACCCGAGATGGCATCGAGCAGCCCAGGCAGGCAGGGCTGGCTACACAGCTGGGGACAGGTATGTAAGCAGCATGCCCATCTGACCCATAGGCCCGAACCTCAAGAGGAGGGACTCACACCCTATCTCGGAGCAGGGACCTCCCTTGGAAACAGGGTCTCCCGAATAACAGCCACCCCTCCACCCCCCTGGGGTGAGACCGGTGCATAACCCGAAACCTGGGGGCATATATCAACCAGAGGGACTCCACCCTCCGGCCCCAGCCAGGTCTCAGTGATGCAGGCCAGGTCGGCCTCCTCCTCAATGACTTCCTGGAGGAGGTGCCTTATTCACCATGGACCTGGCATTAAAATACACGCCGGAGCCCAGGGTCCTGGATCCCAAAACCCCAGGGATTGAGAAGAGAGGGGGTCAGAGCGCCCACCTCGGATGCAGCGGGATCGCTCCCTAACATGATATGGGCCCCCCTCCTTGTCAGCTCCTACCCATTCCAACCACCCTGGGAATCGAAGCCCCACTATTCGCCTGAGTCCGCAGCCCCCCACGCACCCCAACCATGGCCCTGACTTGGGCTGCACTGAACCCCCCTCCCTTCCCTAACCCCCTTAAAAATCGGATCAAAAATTTAACTAATGAAGGCCTGGAACCCCCCCCTTCTACCCTTCCCAGGACCCCCACCCCAACCTCTACCAGCGCAGTGCCAACTCTCTGGGTTCCATAACCCGTCCTCAAGGTACGTTGTAGAAAGTCTGGCAGGCCAAACCTGGGAGAGAGGGGACTCCCGTAAGGCCCGCAAGTCCGTTGATGAGTAGACCCACATGATATTATATTGTACATATAAAGGGAGAAGTCGAAAGATGGAAAAAGCCTGTATATCAAAGATGTTAAACCACCCGGTCCAGTCCCAACATCCATGCCGCAGCCAGATGGTCCCAGGAAATAAGCCAGGATTGCTCTCTCACCACAATCTGGTGGGCCGATGGTAATCTATTGCTTATCTTAGATAGATGCCGATGGCATCTATTGCTTATCTTTTCCACTATTTTCTTTGGTATTGATGTCAGCCTGATAGGTCTGTAGTTTCTTGGATCTGTTCCCCCCCCACCTCTATTTTTGTGAAGATGGGAACCACATCAGTTCTTTTCTGCTCCTCAGATAGTTCCCTGATGCTTCAGGATTTTATGGTTCAATGGTTCTGAGATCACATCTGCCAGTACCTTCAGAACTTTGGAATGTATTCCATCAATATCTGGTGATTTGAACTCGTCTAGAGTGGACAGGTGTTTTCTTACTATTTTTCTTGCCTATTTTGATTTGTATTCTTAGTCTGTCTTTTATGGCTGTTTTTTGTAGGTGGTGCTATTTTTTCTTTTTCCATGAAGACAGATACAAAGAAAGAATTAAGCAGCTCTGCTTTTTCCCTGCTGCCCATCACTTTCTTGCCATCTTCACCCATTAGGGAACACCACAGTGTTTTGACTTTCTTTCTTGCTTTTTATATATTGAAAGAAACATCATTTATTAATTTTGACATTTGTTGCTAGTTTATTCTGAGCTTTAGCTTTCCTGACTTCATCTTTGCTAGTATTGTGCCTTAGTTAGGTGTACCTCTTTCCCTTCCTTTATATGCATTCCATCTTTTCCTGTATATGCTTCTGTAGAAAGTTAGCACACGCCCCTCTCCTAGAAGAATGAAATATTCTAGGAAATATTAGAAAGGCAGAATATTATACCCCTCTGGATGAGAAAAGGAGAAACATGCTCTTGGAAAGCAGCCCCCACCTTTGTTAATAGCCCCAGAAAGACAAAAGACATCTTATCTACAACACAAAAGACCTTCAGCTCAGGATGATAGGAATTGCCCAAAGCCCCTTCATTACATCACTCAGCAAGAAACAAACCTGGGACTCAAGACAACCTACAAAGTTACCCCTGCATGTCCCCATGGGAGTCTGACAATCAATCAGGATACATTTCTTGCCACAGGAACAGGGAGCAAGTTCAAAGCCCAGTAGAGGGTATAAATCTCCCTCCTGTTGTCCACCATTAAAACCATCCTTCCAAGCAGTCTCCATGTTTCCAGTGTCTTTCTTCCCACTTGGAATTGAACCCAGATGGACATTTCTCCCAACACTTTCTACATCTCCTGCTTTAAATATGAGATTTTCTTCCTTCCCATCATTCCCTACTTCCTTGTTTGATGGATTTTTAAAGCTTTTATGCTTGGGATTAGGTCCTAAAGATCCTAAAAATTGGTCACCCTCCCACCTTAGTATCATTAAGATAATGCTTGGCATCTGTGATCAGGTGTTCTTGCTTTTTTTACAAAAATGTATTAAAATAAGGCTTTAAAATAGTCCAATTGTTTTAAATTAGCTTTTTTTTAATGGATTGGAGGTTTTTAAGTGACTGATCTGATTATAAGACTGTCCTCTTGTACTTGCAGAACTGAAAATATGGAACAAAATCATATTTACTTTTGATACTTTCTGTAGATGTATAGAATTGTGCTATAAAGATCTCAGTCCGGTTACATGTGATCACAAAATCCCATCAGCAAAAAAGTTCCACATTTTTAGAGAACCCATGGACAAGCCAGATTTGGTTTCAGACTTTGTTTGCATGAAAAATAAATATTCATATAAATTATGATTAATTCTAACTCTAGCTTTTAATAAAATCCAGATAATTGAAGGTATAACTATAGTCAAAGAACTAACGTATATGACAGATGATGCTGGTTCATTTTAGGCCAGTCTTACAGTTCTCAATTTGATCTTCTTCAGATCAGTTGAAACCACATATCTCAGTATTCCCAGCCCACGGGCCTATCTGAGAAGGATCAGATTAGGAAGGCTGCTTTAGGCCCTGACTTTTCATGTCTATCAACTTTCCCTTTTTCTATTTTCTCCAGCTGCCTGTTATGATAAATCTGAGAACATTTGAGAATAAGTGATAGGAAAATCTATTACTGGCAAAATAGGTGAAAGCCTTTCAGATGTTCTGCCACATCTTAGGCATTTAGCAGCCATATCAACCTCAACCATATAAGTTATAAGCCTTAGCTTTCTTCTCATTTGATAAACTGAGCTGCAGGATTTGCCTGAAGCTTACTAGAATATGGAGTCAATAAGTCTGGTGTGAAAAGATGTGAATGGGTCTTTGGCTCATTTAAGAGTCTTTTTCTCAATTAAGGCCATAAAGGAGATATTGGAAAGGTTAATAAAAGATTAATTTTATACCTATTGGATTTGCAGTAGCTACTGCAAGGGAAGGGTGGCTAATCACATATAAGAAGACAGAACATGGTGGCCCAATATTTATAGATATCCACTGGGAATCAAAGGGAGACACATGTGATAAAATCTGTGTGACAATATAATTGGAAAGGAAATTGACTTGGGTTCTTCCCCGTATGTCATGACATCATTATATTTATTTATTTATTTATTTATTTATTTATTTATTTATTTATTTATTTATAATTGGACTTATAATTATATAAGCTCTCAATTTGCATAACGATGAAATTACATGCATTCATCGTTTCTGCCTCAATGAAACTTGTTATATATGCTACTGCTCGTTGTTCAATTTAGGTGATTGCTTTCTTACTAGTTAACATCTGTACTTTTCAGCAGTCTTTCATCCAGTTTTAAGTCGATAAAACTTTTTTATTTACTTAAACAGTGGTGCGATTCAACGGGTGTAACAACTGGTTCAATGAATGTGCGCTTTACGCATGTGCTCTACATTTTAAAAAGCCCATTTTCAACTCAATTACTTACTTTCTGCTGCATCCCCAGTGAGTAAAACAGCTGATGCACTGCCACGCAAATTAGCTGTGCTAAAAAAAAAGCACCAGGAAATAAAGCACAGGAAAGAGCAGGGGCAGGTGGGTGGGGCCAAATGCTCGGTGGAACTACTGGTTCATCTGAACCAGTACGAACCGGTAGAATCTCATCCCTAACTTAAACCCTTTTTCCTTTGTAATTTGTGTCACAACATCATCACAGGCAAGAATATCATGGCACAGGAGAATATTACAGCAGAACACCCATATGTCATGTGCATGCAGATGAAATGCATTGTGATGTCATGTGAAGATTGTGATGTCACATGCATTGTATATCTTGTGCAAATATCACAAGGGGTGAATTCTGATGAATGTGCGCTTTACGCATGTGCTCTACATTTTAAAAAGCCTATTTTCAACTCAATTACTTACTTTCTGCTGCATCCCCAGTGAGTAAAACAGCTGATGCACTGCCACGCAAATTAGCTGTGCTAAAAAAAAACACCAGGAAATAAAGCACAGGAAAGAGCAGGGGCAGGTGGGTGGGGCCAAATGCTCAGTGGAACTACTGGTTCATCTGAACCAGTACGAACCGGTAGAATCTCATCCCTAACTTAAACCCTTTTTCCTTTGTAATTTGTGTCACAACATCATCACAGGCAAGAATATCATGGCACAGGAGAATATTACAGCAGAACACCCATATGTCATGTGCATGCAGATGAAATGCATTGTGATGTCATGTGAAGATTGTGATGTCACATGCATTGTATATCTTGTGCAAATATCACAAGGGGTGAATTCTGATGAAACCATCCATTTTTGTGGATCCCTCTTTACTTATCTGGTGTTAAAGATGCAAAGCTTGATCAAGAGCAGTGAAACTTCTGAAGAACAACTTGAGAAGAAAACAGGACAGATTCATGTGAAATGGAAATAGCAAATCAAAACTAATTTTAGAACATGAAGTAATATTTGGAAGAATCACACAGAGATCAAGAAGAGAATGTGCCATCTGTACAGCATAAAAATCCAGAACCTGTTCCCATTCTTATTTGATTTTACATGCTCTATGTGAAATAGGTGCCAAATTATTTTTATTCCTGGTTCCATATTCTATATCTCCTCTGAGATATGACTAATATCCTTTCTCTCTTTCCAGGAAATTTGATTTAACCAAATTCATCGAAAGAAGCACTAACTACATTTAAAGATGTATTTCCAGCTTGCCTGCCTACTTTTCTGTCTCCTTTCGTCATCCTTCCTTCCAAGGCCAGACCAGAGAAAAGCCAAAAAAGTGACAGTCCTACTATCCCTTAAAAGGAGAGTAACCAAAACAGCATCAATTTTAAATAATAATATTAATTGAATTTGGCCTGGATCTTTAAACCTATATCTATTTCACAGAGTCATTCAATAAATTGCAATGCCAAGTTGTGTCAGATCAAAACAGATTTATTTATAACAGAAACAATCAATAAATATATTCTTAAATATATACAGAGTCTTTTCTTCTTTCGTTCCTTTTAAACAGTCCTTCAAGGAACTAGAGGTTTCTATGAGAGATTCACAGTTCTTCCTCTCATAACCTCTTCTTAGATATAGCTAACCTCTTTAGAAAGTCCCTTTCTCTTTAGGTTATAGATCTTCTCTCAGATCTCTTTGCTATATCTTCTCATACACAGACCTCAGTCTGTCAGATCCTAATATCTCCTCAGAGTCTTGGATCTTCTCAGTATCTCCAATCTCCCTCAGACAAAATGAGTCTCCACAGAATCTCCTTAGAATCTCCTCATTTTCTTTCTCATATTTTAAAATGACAGTTGACAGCCCTTTTATACTTAGGGGCATGTCCTACAGTATCACAGTGAGGTGCTCAATGCCACCCTGTCATTGGTAGGTTTGAACACCCCATCAAACTCTACTAATTTGTAAACTGCATAGTAACTCCAGAAAGTGCTACTTTCTGACAATCAAGAAAGGAATATCTGCTTCTGTCATTCTCTTGTGTAGATAATTGCAGTGTAAGCTTCATTGCACTGCACAAAGAACAGTGCAAGGTGACACACTTTCTAGTCACATCTGCTAAACAAAGACATGGATTTGAAAGGTATCGGCCAAATTTGACTCATGTGCTTTCAATCCAAACTGGCTGCATTGAACAAATCTTCTGTTATAAACCAATTCCTCTCAAAAATGCTACATTTATAAGCAATTTAACTTTCAGATCTTTTAAACAAAAATGGCATGAGTTCTCTGTTCCTAACCAGCTGCTTCACACGTGAGGCAGGTTTTTGGCTAGACCTTTACATAATCTAGTTACTTTTACATGCTTCAGCTGAAACAGTGATTCTTTTTTTTCAGAACAAAGGTTATTTTGCTGCCTTCGTTTGGAGTTCCAGTTTTCTGAAGAAACTCCACTTTAATCAGAGATTGATGAGAAGACAGTGAATCTCCATTCTTTTCCAGCTTCTCTCTCTCTCTCTCTCTAGGGGTTTTTCTAATTCAACTATGCTTTCTTCCTGAAAAACCAAAACCTTCCATTTTGTAGCAGAAGAAAAAGCTGGAGCATCATTCTGTCTGTCAAACAAAGCACCTCATTGTGGATTTTTATTGAGATTGTCTGAATACCTGTGAAAAACTGAGCCTCCTGAGTAGAAAGCAGGCAGCTGCATAATATGAGGCAAGACCTTATAAATTTGCTGTCAAAAGATGAAACTAGCAATTGGGTTAACTGAACAAACATTTTTATTCTACTTTCCTGTGATTTGCATCTGTTTTAAATAGGTTTTTGATGTTAATGATTATTATTAATTTTTTAAAAATGTAAGTAGCTGCTTAAGGCTCAAGAAGAAGCATAAGGGTTTAGTTCTTCGCTAATTTACACATTCCATTTGGTATGTATTTGAACAAGACCAAAGTCTTGGGAAGGATTTTAACAGACCTGTGAACAGTGTGACCTTAAATTGCTGAACTTTAGCTGGTCTCATCCCAATAAATTACTGTATGTGGTTCACAACAATGGCTCTCTTTATGAAATTGCCTGCCTGTGAATAGAGGCCAAGAAATTTGCTACGCATACAACAAGGAATGGCTCTTTAGCACGCTTGAGGAACAGGGAAGTAGGAAAAGAAAGCTCATGCAACAGCACCAAGCAAAATTAAAAAGCCAGATTTAAAAAAAAAATTTCCATTGCAGAATCACCCTGAAAGCTGGGGAGAGGAATCAGATAAAGCTGTTCATCACCTACATACAGGAGATAAGCAGAAAGGGCTATTTTTGTTGGTATTACTTTGTATTTTGTTTCCTTAGGCATTCTGACAAAATAGCAAGGAAAAAGGATATTGTTTTTTGTCACTTTATCTTTTCCTCTAACTCTCTTTCTTTGGATATCTCACTTTACTCTTCTCCAAGCTATGTCTTTCAGAAATGGTAATGCTGGAGAAAATGGGAGTTGGAACTCAGAATAAAGTGGAAACTTAAACTATTGTATGATGTTGAAGTAGGGAGCCATGGTTTATTCAATAAATTAAAAACTGTTGGAATAGCAATATCCCATAGTGGGAAAATGGGAGTAAAACAAAATACAAAGAAGACCAAACTAATGACAACAGTATAGCAACCACCCTTAGAACTAATAATGAAGTTACTGAACTGGTAGGTAGCTTCTGCCTTTTAAGTTCCATCATCAACAGTAAAGGAACAAGCTGTCAAAAATTATGGCACAGACTAAGACTTGGTAAAGTAAGTGATGAAAGGTTGGAAAAGATATGCCATGATGCTTTTATACATACAAGATCTGAATTATACAGACAATATTATTTCTTGTGACACTCTATGGAATTGAAATTTGAACCTTTAAAGAAGCAGAACAGGAAAAATATTGACACTTTTGATGTTGGACAAGATATCTGAGAATAAAACAAACAAATGGATCATCAGCCTAATCCAGTGGAACCTAAGTATGAGTTGGACAGTCATTAAACTTGATAAATAAACAAATAAACCAGAATGTTCACACAAAGTGCAAATAATCAAGCTCAAATCATCCTGTTTCAGCCATATTATTCAATGACCCAGCTTGCTAGGCCCTACTCTACTGCTGGGTGGAAAGATGGAAGGAAAGAGATTACCAGCAGCAAATTGAATAATCTCTACAATAGCCTTATAGTGTTTATAGTTGCATTGCTGGAAGACCTGAAGACTCATATTACGGATAGATTGTAATGGTGTAATGTGTGGTCAATAACAGTTGACACCAACTGGATGACACATAATCAACCAATAGCAATGTGTAATTTATCTTGAAACTGCCCGTGATATTTATACATGCTTATCTATGCTTTAGGATTATAATGACAAGCAGTCTAGAAATACTGAAACAAATTTATTCATTGATGCAAGCTTATCTTTTAAACATCTTTTTGAATAGGGGAAAGAGATGCCCATTGCAACCTGAACTCTTTTTCCATGTTACATGCCCAGAATCTTTGGGAAAATGGTAAAATAAAACAAGGGTGTTCAACTAAGCATATCAGCGCAAAGCCCTCATTCTAAAACACAAACCAAATGGGCTTCAGAAGTCCAACATAAACAAAGCTTCTCATGTTTATGGCCTGCAGAATTTCTTGGGCTTGTCATTTCTCTCCTGCCAAGGAATAAGCTAGAAAGTTGCCAACAGAGAATCTGAGGTAGAAGTATGCCTCTGTTGTAAACACCATTTCATTTTTATGTAAGGAGATTTTAAAGATTCTGGTTTCATTATAAGAAAAACAAGAGGCATAAAACCATGTGGTTCATGCTTACAAACCATCAGTTTCATGGTTAGGTCACCTAGATTGCAATGTGTTTCTTTGTTTCTTTCAAGTCCTTTTCTGAAAAATGGAGAAGGGATCCCATCACTCCATATTCAACAGATTGGTTTTGGTTATCTTAAGCACATGCACATATCCAGACTTCTTTTTCCATTTAAAACATTCCCAAAAATCTCCATTGCTGCCACAATCAATGCTTTTGCATTGATGGACAGGTTTTCAAAGGTTTCACTGAAAATGTGTAAGACAAACCTTTCATATATTTAATCTCTTTTCTGTGTAGCTTAATTATATGCATAAAGAGTAAACCAATGCTTGCTGTTGCGTTGACTACACTTCCCAGATGTGACATTTGCATTATCTGTCCTCTGCTGAAATAGAAAAAGTAAAGGAAAATGTCAATCTGATGATCTTATATTAAATTTCAAATAATCCTAGATGACTATGAAGTAGAAAAGAGGGATGAGAACTCAAATCCCCTCTGAGCAACAAGGCTCATAAATGATCGTGTACTTTGGATTCTATTTTAACAGAACCCATCTCAAAGGGTTACCTGCAGAGTTACACTAATATTCTAACCCTGAGATGTTGTGGTGCATTCATATCACATGAATGAAATGCACAAGGATCTGGTCTTTTCCTCCTTAATTCGGTATATTTCATAGGAAAAAGTCCTATTTGGCAACTTGATAATTAATATAATGTTCATAGGGAGATGAGAGAGTGATACAGAGATTTTATCTCTATATTAAGCCATGGTTTGATGAGTTACTTGAACAAACCACAATCAACTGAGTTTATGCAAGCTTTCCAAGGTTACATTTCAGGACCAAAAAGTAACACAGCAATATTACAATTTTTTTTGTCCATTGTGCAGTGGGTAGCTCCACATTCTTTTAATGGAAATGAACAAATTTGCAGTCTTTCTTTTCTATTCTTGCCCCCATAAAGCTGTTGAAAATCAGGAATTTGTCACAAAAAGTTGATAGCATGATTCTGAGTGATCTAGGGATTGCAATAATTGGATTGAGCAGGAGCTGTATATGACTCACTTGATGTAGCATGACCACTTTTGATATAAATCACTGCTTATAAACCACAGTGTCTGAATTTGCCTAACTGATAAAACTTAATCAAAGAATTACATTAGAGTTGAATCATACAAATACTACATGGAATCTGAGAATAAAAGGAAATTCTGACTAATAATGGAATGAATAGCAGAATAGGACAAATGTCAAAATATATTCTTCTAATCAAATTGATTAAAACCACTCAGCATAGTTCAGTTTTTGTCTTGAGAGAAATGGACACCTTTTTCCCCCCAGCACATATTTGATTTGCCATATGCTTGGATGACATAAGACTAAGGGAGTTTTGATATAAGTAGGAGCATTCTGTTTCCTGTCCAGACATTGTCTCCATCTATCAACTACTGTAGACATCACTTTAATTTGCAACACAATGTACTGATATCCACTCTCACACAATAAATCAGATAGCGAGAGGTACAGATTATTAATTTACTCCAAAGCATAGCAGTTCACTGAGGCTGTGGAATGACTGCACAATATTAAGATGGTTAGCCTTTAGCCTTTCTAATGATAAAACAGTCACATATAGCAAAACAAATGAATTATTTAAATAAAAAAATGAATTGAAGGCATTAGATTGATTAGATTAGATTAGATTATGGATGGATGGACAGACAGAGAGGCAGACAGACACACCTACAGACAGACATAATATTGCAGTTTTCTTGGCAAGATTTCAGAAGTGTTTGCCTGCTTCCTAGGAAAGAAAAGAGTCAACTTAAATTAAAAAATAGAAAATAAGGCCTGCATTTGGGAAGAGAATATTCAAACCAATGTTGATGAGACAGAAAAATGGATTGAAGAGACAACCAATAAATGAAGAACAATTCTTTCTGCTATTTTGACCTCCAGGCCATAAAAGAGATTAGGAAGATGTTGATTTGGAAGGATCTTTACACTTTCAAGCTTCTGCAGTGCCAATGATTCAGAGGCAATTTAGATCAGTGTGTTCAAACATGACAACTTTAAGATACGTGGACTTCATCCTGGCTGGGGAACTCTAAGAGTTGAAATCAATGCATCTTCAATTTGCCAGATCTGAAAAGCATTGTTTTAAACTATTTGTAGTAGGACAAAGATGAGCAAATATATTTGCTCCTTCAATTTTGCCCCAACTCTCTGGTTAATATTAAAGTCATCAGTGTTCCAGCATAGAAGCACTTAGAGAAATAGGATGGTTCAGTTAAGTTATTAGTAATAATAAAAAAGAATACAAATTAGTGTGAAAAACACTATATGAGTTTAATAAAAGGAACTAAAAGGGACAGAGAGAACAAAAACTGTCAAAATTAAGGTAGAGATTTGAAAAGAGAGCAACTAGCCAGACTCTGTAATGGAGAATTAACAAAAAAGAAAGGTGCGTAAATAATTAAATATAATTATAGAGTGGATAGAGGAAACATAGACAACCTTTTTAAAAAGTAAAATTCTGAGAAAATGATTGCTCTAGGAAATTATTTGGAGAACGTAGAAAAAAATCCCCTAAAAGCTGAAGCTAATTATTTTATTTGCAAGCACATAAAACTCATATCCATAATGCCAAGGAAAGCAGAAAGAAAGAAGTTTAAGAGATGGCTGTAAGTTTATGTCATGCTGAGATTTGAACTTTTCTCTGTTGATATGCATTTTGGTCAAGTTGCATAGTTGTCATTATACGATCTGTAGCTGATACTATAGAGTCTTCCTGGGATTGTTGCTTTGGAAAACGTAAAAAACCAGAAGAAATCATAATTTTGTTGGCCCAACGAGCGTTGAAAAGACTAACAGCAAGGTTTCAAATTACACAGAACTCCTTAAAAGTTAGAATTTTGAAACAAAACAAACAAGCAAAAAAAAAACAGAACTGTATTTTATGTCCAACCATTAATGTTGGTTCTACAAGGAGCAGGAAACTATTTAATAAGCTTGTTATTTGATCATGATAGAATGAGTGCTTTCCAAAAGCAGACAATGTCTTCATTGAACAAAGCATTATCTGGGCTGCAAAAGTCTGGATAACCGGTAAAGCTAAAGCAACGACAAAACATGTGTTTCCTGTAACTCTGGGCTGCCACCTAAAGGTTATCAGGATTTTTTTTACAGCTCTGATCCCATGCCGTGTAATGGTAACAATGGTAGTATTGGCTGGAGCAATGTCATTTCAACAAAAGGATCTTGAAAGGAAAAAGACAGTGTCTTCAGATAAAAATAAGATAGACATTATAGTCTGGAGCATGAACAGACTTTCCGTACTGACATAACGAAGGGGTCCAACAAAACTACTGAATTATTTAAAAAAAAACTCCCATTAGTTTCTGAATGAAACTTCCTAATTCAATGAGATCTGGACAGCTGCTTGGGAAACATAAAAGCTTTTTACCTTTTCTTCTCAACCTTAGCTCAGCTAAATAGTGCTTTGAAAAGAACTATTGACATTAGTGGATATTCCATGTGAATTTTTGGAGCCTGACAGTTCTACACAGGTCCCATATATAGAGAAATAACCTGTTTAAGGGATGAACATAAGAAGTGTCTATCTTAATTTAATACGCTGCATTAAATATTTTTTTCTGTGTCTCAACAATACATTTCACCAAAACAAATGAATCAAATGGCCTCAGACTAATCTACCAAAAAGTTAGCCAATGTTAAAATTGGCCAGTGTTGTGTAATTGTCACTGTTTTAAATCTCTCTGTTACACGGGGAACAGAGAAACAAATCCAAGGAAAACAACCATTTTTCCTCCTGGTTATTATTTTACAAAATTGTTAATTTTACATTGATCTCACCTCAAGACATGGATCAGTTTGATGACTCTTCAGCAGAAGAAGGAGAAAAATTCAGGAAACATTGTTCTCATCAAAGAACAAATCACACACACACACACACACATCCCACACACACACATGCACACACAAACATTTCATCTTTGTTGCACACACACAAGCTTAGTCTTATCTCCAGGAAGATTCTGCTTCCTCTCATCAGCTGTCAGAGGAATTCTCAAAATAAAGTCCCTTTTTTTGGCACTACACTTTTTTCAAAGGACTCTGGTCTCAGAAACTTTGGGCAGGCAAAATCCAGCAAATGGTCCTAAATCTAAAAAAAAAGTTTAATCTAGTCAGCCAGATGTTCAGACTGGGTTTGGCATTTTTGCCTACCAACTGAATCCTTACCAAGGACCTGGGATAGGCAAATCTGGATGTTTGATGGTGTTACAGATATCGCCGCAGGATGGAAGCTGTTCCAAATAAAGCTGCCTTCTGCAATTGACTGATGGCAAATTTGTCAATGCCTATGGTGTTCAAGTGGTGCTCCAGTTGTTTTGGGACTTCACCCAAGGCACCTATTACTATTGGTACTACCCTTGTTTGCCTTTGCCATAGTCGTTCTATTTCTATTTGTAGGTCTTTGTATTTTGTTATCTTCTCCAGTTCTTTCTCTTCTATTCTGCTGTCTCCAGGCACTGCCACATCCACTAACCAGACTTTTTTGTCTTTCTTATCAACAATTGTTAAGTCTGGGATGTTATGTGGCAGGTGCCTGTCTGTCTGGATTCTGAAGTTCCAGAACAATTTAACTTTTTCATTTTCTATGACTTTTTCTAATTTATGGTCCCACTAGTTCTTGCTTACAGACAAATGATATTTCTTGCAGATCTTCCAATGCACCATTGTTGCTACTTTGTCATGCTGCTGCTTGTAGTCAGTTTGTGCAATCTTCTTGCAGCAGCTTACCAGGTGGTCCATTGTTTCTTCAGCTTCTTTGCATAGGCAGCACTAACTGTCTGTTCCTGTCTTCTCAAATCTGGCTTTGTATACATTTGTCCTTAAGGCTTGGTCTTGCGCAGCCAGAATCAATCCCTCGGTCTCTTTCTTTAACTTTCCTGCTCTTAGCCATTGCCAGGTCTTGTTATTACCTGCTTTCCCTGCAATTTTTTTAATGTACTGGCCATGTAGTGCTTTGTCTTCCCTTGCCTCCATTCTGTTCTTCATTTGGTCTTTCTTGTAGGCCAGTTTGGTCTCTCTGGTAGTCAGCAAGCCTTCCTGGCATATTAACTTTTTTTTAAATTACATTTATATGCCGCCCTTCTCCGAGACTCAGGGTGGCTTACAATTTTTTGGGATACAACCCAGTGTGCTCAGCAATAGCCTTCATTCCATTGTATATGCCTGCTTATTACTAAGCAGCATTTTTTACAAAGTCAGCTAATTGCCCCCAACAATCTTGGGTCCTCAATTTACCTACCCAGAGAGGATGGAAGGCTGAGTCAACCTTGTGTGCATCTTCAGTGCATCTTCTTCATTGTCCTTCAGATATTCTTCCAAAGCCATTTTTTTCTTCTTCAACTATCTGATGTACTTGCAACATTCCACGCCCACCTATTTGTCTTGGTAGGTAAAGCCTGTCAATGTTGCTGCGAAGATGAAGGGCATGATTCATTGTCATTATTTTTCTGGTCTTCCTATCCATTGCTTTTAATTCTGTTTGAGTCCAGTTCACTATTCCAGCTGTGTATCTAATGACTGGTATTGCCCAGGTGTTGATTGCCTTGATGGTATTTCCTCCACTGAGTTTGGACTTTAAGATATTTTTCACTCTCTTGATGCATTCACCTCTAATTTTTTTCTTGACTTCAGTTTGCTTGATGTTGTCTGCTTGAAAGATACCCAGGTATTTGTAGTAATTATCTTCATCCAGACTCTATTTTATTTATTTGTCAAGCAAGTATTAGATAACAGGTATAAGTATAAACATGATTATTAATACATGAATACATTATTATTATTATTATTATTATTATTATTAGTAGTAGTAGTAGTAGTAGTAGTAGTAGTCTCTGCTGCATTCTCTATTGACCTATGTTTGCATGCTGGCATACACTTGGTTATAGCAACTGTTTTATGTATCAGGAACTTTCACTTGTTTATTATGGTTCCTTCGAGAGTGAGGATGTAGTTTGTTAAAGATGTTATAGCAGGATGTAAGCTGTTCAGAGTTAATCTACCTGTTGTAATTGACTGATGGTGATTTTATCAATGCCAGTAGTGTTCAAGCTATGCTCTGTTTGTTTTGGATTGTACCCAAGGTATACTCTTGGTACTCCCTTTGTTTTCTTTTGCTACAGTTGTTCCATTTCTATTCTATTTGCAGAAACTGGACAAGAGTGGACAGTTGCTGAAGCTTCTCCTTGGTAAAATGTACCATGCGTTCAGCCCGGCCATTAGCCAAAGGGTGCCCAGGGGCAGTAAGGGCATGTCTGATACCCTGTTGTGCTAAATAGGATTCAAAAAGGTTGGATGTAAATTGAGGGCCATTGTCAGAGACAAGAACATCAGGTAACCCGTGGGTTACAAAAGTTTTTGAGCTGTTTGATGACAGCATCAGTTGTGGTGGATGCCATGGGGATTACCTCTAGCCATTTGGAATATGCATCTACTATAATAAGAAAGGTGTGCCCTCTGGTAGGGCCAGCAAAATCAATGTGAATCCTGGACCACAGGCCCCTAGGACATTCCCATTCCTGTGTGGGGGTGAGAGGTGGTGCAGGCCTGACTACCGGACAGTTGGGACAAGATGTAACCCAGTTTTCAACCATTTTGTCAATACCTGGCCACCATACATAACTCCTGGCCAATCCTTCATCCTTACAATACCAGGATGACCCTCATGTAACATTTCCAAAACCTCTCTTTGCAGTTTTGCAGGAATAACCACCCTGTTACCCCACAAAATACATCCTCTTAATACAGATAATTCAGTTTGCCTGGACTTAAAAGGTTGGGCAAGGTGAGGTAGATCTTGAAGAGGCCAACCTTTCTTAATCCAGCCTATAACAGGAGCCAACACAGTGTCTTTGGCAGTCTCTCTGGCAATTTCAGCAGCATGAACTGGAAGCTTGGCAACAGTTTCTAGGAAAAAGGTGTGTGTTTCAGGTTCAAAATCCTCCTTGTGGCAAGGAAGTGGGCAATGACTCAGTGCATCAGCATGTCCAATGTCCTTGCCAGGCTTGTGGATAAGTTTGTATGAATAAGCAGCAAGAAATTCAGTCCACCTCAGCATTCTTGGTGACAGGATAGTAGGTGTAGGCTTGTCTCCTGCCACAATGCCTAACAAAGGTTTGTGATCTGTAACAATGGTAAATGTTCTCCCATACAGATATTCATGAAATTTCTTAACAGCTGCAACAATTGCCAATGCCTCCTTGTCCAATTGGCTGTAATTCCTCTCTGCTTTGGTCAAAGTGCGAGAGTAAAATGCAATAGGGGCTTTCTCCCACTGGGAAGCCTGTGGCTCAAACCCACCCCCACTCCAAAAGGGGATGCATCACAAGTCAGTACAACAGGCAAATTCTCAGAGAACTGTATCAGTACAGCATCAGACGTGAATAGTCTTTTAATACTGTTAAATGCTGATTGTTCCTTCCTGCCCCAGACCCAAACAGACTTTTTATCAAGTAATCTGTGCAATGGTTCAGCAATGGTTGCCTTCTGAGGTAGGAACATGTGATAAAAGTTAAATGAGTCCAAGGAAAGCTTGCAAATCTGTTTTGCATTTAGGTCTAGGGGCTTCTTTGATTTCTTTAACCTTGGCATCTGTAGGGTGGATGCCATGCTTGTCAATCATGTAGTCCAGGAACTCAACCTTGTCAGTTTTAAGAGTGCATTTTTCTTCCCTGACTCTTAACCCCGCTTTCCTGAATCTGGTAAGGACTTATTTGAGCCTTTCTTGTAACTGAGTGTCATTTTCAGCAGAGATTAACACATCATCAAAGTAAGGCACTACCCCTGGCAGTCCTTGGAGCATTCTTTCCATAAGGCTTTGAAAGATGCCTGGTGCCACGCTTACTCCAAATTGTAACCTTTTACATTTGAAAGCACCTCTATGAGTCACAATGGTTTGGGCCTCTGCAGTGGCATCATCAACTGTTAGTTGTTGATATGCCTGGGCCAGATCCAATTTGGCAAAGACTCTACCCCTGCCAAGTGAATGTAACAGATGATGCACCACTGGAACTGGATATGCGCTCTGCTGCAGCGCATGGTTCAGTGTCCCCTTATAGTCTCCACAGATTCTTACTGACCCATCAGTCTTGACTGGTGTGTCTCCCATCTGGAGTGGTCAGTGGGCTCTAAAACCCCTTGAGCTATTAATTTGTCTAATTGTGCATCAATTTTTTCCTTTAAAGCAAATGGGACCCTTCTGGGCTTTAAACGAATTGGGGCACCTTGGGGTCTAGGTTGAAAGTGATAGGGGTCCCCATATACTTGCCCAATCCTTCGCTGAAGACCTCTGGAAACTCAGACTTCAAGGCCTCCTCCCATTCAGAGTTGCTCACGTGATTGATGCCAGTCACCTCGATGCCTAGTGGATTGAACCACTCAAGTCCCAGCAAGCTTGGGCGATCCTTGTCCACGATGGTCAGGGGCAAACGTTTGGTGTGGCCTTTAAACTTCACGTTGAATTCTCTTGTTCCAACTACTGGAATCTTGTTCCCTTGGTAGTCTTTAAGAGTCAGTGCTTGCTTCTGGAAATGTTTCTTCTGAATGTTGGGAAGTAGCCTGTGAATAGTGTCCCATGACACCATAGATAAATAGGAGCCTGAGTCCACTTCCATTTGGCAAGGCCTTCCTTCAATGAATACCTTCACATGTACTTTTCTGCTTCTCAAGGGTGAAGAATGACCAATGGTGATTGTTTGATGAGTTTCATTCTTCCCATTTGCTTCTGAGTTGCACCCCATTTTCTCACTGAATTGTTGGGCTTGAATTCTTCTTCCTACTAGGTGGAGTTCTGATGATTTGCAGACTCTTGCTAGGTGACCTCTTTTCTCACAACGTAGGCAGATGGTGTCTTAAAAACTTCAGAGTGTGGGGTGCTCCCCCACAGCCTCTGCAATAAAATTCTGCCTCTTTTTCCAAGGTCTTTCCTTTTCTTCTCCATTCTGAGTCTATAAATTCCTTCCTCCACCTCACTACAGTCTGAATCAGAGTCTATTTGCTCGCAATGGGTTGTTGTGGACTTTTCCACATCAGAATGGCTTGAGGCCTTGTTAATTTTCTTCATGGCTGCTGCTGAGGACTTGGTTGCTTCTGCTGAAACAGCTTCCTCTATGGCCTCCTTAAACGTGATCTTAGGTTTCATTAGTAATTTGCTCTGTAAGACCTTATCTTTAAGGCCTAGAACAAACCGACATGGCCTCTTCTGTTGGTAAACTCACAAGCACCCCCAATGTCCCTTAAACCTACATGAAGTCGTTAACATTTTCGCTTCCCTTGATCCTGACGATAAAATTCTGTTCTTAATGAGGCACGATACTTGTGGGGCGTAATGGCTCTTAAAAGCTTTTCTAAATCAGGCCATTCCATTACCTTCAAGTCT
>CM019155.1:20943267-21034684 GCA_009733165.1 Naja naja
TTCCAACCTTTTTGAATCATATCTAGCACAGCAGGGTATCAGACATGCCCTGACAGCCCCTGGGCACCCTTCGGCTAACGCCGGGCTGAATGTATGGTACGTTTACCAAGGAAAACTTCAGCAATTGGGTCCTGGACATCACTGAGAAAGTTGAAAACTTCTCAGTGTCCAGCATATCACTCCTAACCCATCAACTAACTTATCCCCAGCAGAGTTGTTGATGGGTAGGAAACTCAGGTCTCCCCTTGACCGCTTCATCCCACTTACACACCCAACGCACCACTAGATTCCACTAGCAAATTCGCACATTCATTGTGGGTGATTCTGTTTATGCTAAGAACCTTATGGGTGAACCATTATGGATTCCTGCTGAGATAACCCAAATCACAGGCCCCAGGTCTTACAGGGTACAAACGAGGATGGTGTCCTCTGGAGCAGGCACATTGATCAGTTAAGATCCAGATTGCTCAGGAGCACGCTTTTCCTCTCTGGTTCCCATACCTACTGCCTAGGGGAAGGGAGGATCATGAGTGTAATGAACAAGCAAGAATCAACCCCATGTGTAACGAAAGACAGGAACCATCCCAAAACCTGTCACAATACCAACAACCATTTTCACAAATGGAAGATTGCACATCATTACCTGATTTAGGTGCTGACAAGTTGGAGATGGATTGGGAGGAGAGACCAGGTTGTAGTAACCAAACAGGTTCTACCATTACTACAAGTCCTAGTAAGGAAATGTCAGCAGACATTTCCTCCCTCACAAGGTGAGAACCTAAAACATCTGAACCACGTAGGTCTCAACGTACACGTAAGAGCCCCACCTATTTAAAAGAATACATTAGATAGGCTGGGGTTTGAGTATGGACTGAACCTAGTGGGGAGGGGTGTTATGTATGCAGGTTTAAAGTCATTGGTTTAGTTTGAACTGTTCTTGTAAAATGTAAGAAATGATTGGTTTAAAAAGTGCGGGAAAACCTTGCACTCTGATTGGCTGGCAACTGCGGCTGCTGGCTATAAGTAGCAGCAGCCCAGCCAAAGTGGGTTCGTTCTGAGCTGTAGTCACTAATAAACAAAGAGCTGGAAGCACTCCGCGTCTGTCTCTTCATGCAAACTTAACACTGGGCTCCTACCTTGTGCTAAGCCAACATGTGTTTTGTTTGCCTTTGGCTTAACATACTGCAGAGTGAATTTGAACTGGTGTTTGTGGAATTACAAAGAATAAAATTAAAGCCAAACCAAAATGACTTGCATAATTTTTTCTACTGCATGTTGTTATTAATAAGAACTATTTTATTACCAGTTTTAAAAAGTTACCATTGGCATGCCAGTCCAGTTGTTTGTTTGCTTGTCTTATCTATGTCAGAGACACGTGCTTTATAAAACTCACTGTGAACAACCTACTTCCTACAATCAACCTTATCTAGTCAGTAAGCCTGGCACCAGGTTACAGTGTTTATGTTCACTTTAATCTTCTTTAGGCAGAGTTTATTCACATAGGACTTAAATCAAGTTATCTCTGTTGAAAAGCCACACCTGTTTAGGATGCATCGTTCCAAAAACATTACTATGTTTGATCTGAGCAAATATGAAAGTCCACATTTGCACAGGAAAGAAAATAATGATTGCTTTGCGTAACAAATATTTTGGCTGATCATGGTATGGCAGACTGCCTATGAGACAGACTTTAGAGAGGGTATTTATTTTGAGTGTTTCTCAACCTTGGCAGCTTTGGTAGATTCCAACTTCCAGAATTTGCCAGACAGATGGATCTTCAAACCAGTTGCATTTGCAAAATTGTGGCTGCTGCAGCATTTCTGTGGTTAATTGTGGTCACATGACAGTAATTGGAATGCTTCTAATGTGCAGTTTCCACAATGCTTCTAATGTGCAGTTTCAAGTGAAGTCAAAGTGGAAGCCGGAGGGAAGTTGAAAGTCATTCCCAGTCTGTTTTTTTGTTCACCTTTCAGTATTCTGTTTCTCTGTTTAGGTAAAAAAAAAAACCTCTGTAAAACAATGACCCAATGAATCATGTGTTGTCTAGTTATTATGACTCCTTGTGCAGTTGGCCAGATGTTCAAACTAGATTCGGCATTTTTATCTATCTATCAAGTCTTTCCAAAGGGTCCAAGATAATCAGCTGTTGATGTTTGATGGTATTAAAGGTATCATCACAGGATGGAAGTTGTCCCAAGGAAAGCTGACTTCTGCAATTAACTGATGGTGATTTTGTCAATGCCCTGGTGTTCCACTTGTTTTGGGTTTATATCCAAGGGGCCTATTACTATTGGTATAGCTCTGTTATTATTTTTTGCCACAGTCTTCTATTTTTATTTCAGTTTTTTAAATTTCTTATCAACAATTGTTAAGTTTGAGGTGTCTGAATTCTAAAATCTCAGAACCCTTTAACTTCTTCATTTTCTATGACTTTCTCTATTTTAAAGTCCCACTATTATTATTCTTTTGTGCTTTCAAATCAGTCTCGGTTGATGCAGTTTTCTCGGCAAGATTTTTAGAATTGGTTTTCCTCTGTCATCTTCTTAGAACTGAGAAAGAGTGATTGGCTCAGAGTCACCGAGATGTCTTAAGGTGGGAGTATAACTCATGGTCTTATAAACCTTTATAAAACTTCTTTTAAGTTTTAAAAGAAGCCAGCTTGCTGAATCATGATAAGAGTGCAGAGAAGGCATTTGTCTCTGTTATTTAGAACAACAAAGTCTACCTAGCTGCTCTCAACAGTTCTTATAAAAAGCTAACTGGGGTCAGAATTGGAATAGGAGACCACCAGGGCTGAATGAAGTTGAAAATGTATACAGGAAAAGGATAGCATCATTTAGAAATAGCATCCCCTTTAGATTGTAACTGAGGGAATGCTAGGCTTCTAGGATAAAAACGTATTGCATGCAATGATACATGTTTATTACAGTTAAACTGCTTCTAAATACTCAGCCACATGTGTTCCTATCTTAGCTTCTTTGCAATAAATCTGAAGGCTTTATACACTTAACTAGAATGTATTATTTGCTTGTTTGGGAGGCTGAATTCAATTCTGAGGAGAGGAGTTGTATACCACCAAAAGACAGAAGTGGGTGTTTTGAAGGCTTTGGAAGACATAAAAATGGTTATTTGGAATGATGACTTAATTTGGAATACTGCGACTTGCTTACTGCAAGTCTTCTTCCAGGTGACACAGATAATATATCCTTTATGATCAGTAGGAGGCAGACTATATCCACAACTGCATTTGGGACTTAAGGAGGGATTTCCCTGCAATATCTCACTTTACCATTGCTGAGCTTGGAATAACAACAACAACAACAACAACAACAGCAACAACAACCATCAACAGCAAATGCCGCCTCTGTAATGAGAAAGATGAAACAGTTGACCATTTAATCTCAGCCTTCCATCCTCTCGGGGTAGGTAAATTGTGGACCCAAGACTGTTGGGGGCAATAAGCTGACTTTGTAAAAATGTCAGCTTAGTAAGCAGGCATATACAATGGAATGAAGGCTATTGCTGAGCACACTGGGTTGTATCCCAAAATTGTGTCACTCTGAGTCCTCCGGAGAAGGCGCATATAAATGTAATTAAAAATCAGGGTGCAGCAAAATTTCACAAACTGACTACCTAGAACGCCATAACCAAGTTGCTAAAATCATTAACTGGAAACTGCCAACAGTTTGGATTTGAGTATAGTAACAACTACTGGGAACATCAGGTTGAGAAGGTTCTGGAGAATGAAAAAGTCAAGATCTTGTGGGAGTTCATAATTCAGATTGACAGGCACTTGGCCCACAACACCTGACATAACAATAGTTGAAAAGAAAAAGGGTTGGTTCATTGACATTGCAATACCTGTAATGCACGAATTGAAAACAAGCAGCAAAAATAAAAATCACACGGACTTACAAATTAAAGCTGAGTGACTTTAGAAAAAGAAATCGTGTGTTATCCCAATTGTAATTGGAGCCCTTGGAGCAATACCTAAAGGGTTACCTCGCTATTTGGAAATTCTGAATTTATCAGATTTGAATACCCTGATTCTACAAAAAACCACCCTACTTGGAACAGCTTATATCCTCCGACGCTACCTGAACAGTTCCTACATCCTTGGTTAGGACTTGAGCTGTTGAGCTAGCAACCAGCCCCAAAGGCTAATAACAACAACAACAACAACAACAACAACAAACCCATTCTTGACAAACAGCCCATAATGTTGTTCCTCCTGAAATATGAACGATCCTTTCTGTATTGCTTGAGAAACTATGGTGAGAAACAGTATGAGTTACTAGGTTGAATAAGAAAATAAAAATCAGTTCTGATTATTACTTGGATGGGAGATACCATGATATCTCAGAATTTGAAGTTCCCATAACCTCCAGAAGCATTGGTGAAATATTTTACATATTGTTCAAAGAAACCACCACGGAGGGTTCCATAAATCTTGACTTAAAAGGGACATGCCTTTTCTGGCCACAACTTTCCATTTCGATCATTTCATGCAAACCCCACTTCCCAGGGTTTGAGGGGAAAATTTTGGCCTCACTCCTATGCCCACAATACCATCGACAGCCGCCTTTCTATAAGAGTTTTCCAAACCAACCTCTGTGCTTTTCTACCTGTTCTTATAATCATGTGGGTCATACTGCATCTGAACCTGGAGTCTCAGGCCCAAAAATGCCTTCTATAGTTTGATATATTTTCCATAGCCTGATCTGTTCAGAGTATCAGCTCCACTGGTAGACAGCAGGCCAGAAATCAATTTCATTGGAAAGCTGACACTACTTTTTTTAAACTGGCTGTTTGCAAGTTTGATTGTATTTTATCTTCAATAGAAGAGAATAATGTATTGTTAGCTCAGGGTTAAGCTGTGGAATTTAATGGGAGTCACAGTTTCTAAACAATCAGAGCCAAAAATTATATACTGTGCAGTGCAAAGATCTAATGGGGTGGTGGTGTAGATTTATTGAACTTGGGGTAGGGTTGAATTGGGTGCTCTCTGAACCAGAGTGTTTGCTTGCAGATGTTTCATTATCTGACTAGGTAACATCATTGGTGATAATTTCTTTTATTGGTAACACTATCAATGCTTTGAGCAGTGCACTGATCATATTACTTAGTCAGGTAATGAAACATCTGAGAGCAAACAACCAGACTCAGAGAGCAATAAATACTCCACTGCACCTCTTCCCACTTCTTATATTATATTGAATTAGGAAGGCACCTTCAGGTTGATAGCTTGATCTGCCTTTAAACAATGCTTAAAGCCCTTTTGCCAAGGCAACAGAAACAGTGCATTTCATTTTCCTTACTCTGTACATGAAATACAAAGGAAAGGATAGTAACAAAATGCACATGTAACAACATGGACACATTCTCCTCCTTTTCTGCTTACCCATGTAGACTTATTTATTTAAAATGCTCATAATAATCTAAAATAAAGATAAATCTGATATTCTGGAAAGCAAAGCCCCATCTTGCAGAATCATCTTAATTTCCAGAATGCCACTAGACGTTTCATTAATTCTATAGGCATTCTTTAAACTTAAACGGAGCATCCCCCTAGAAAAAAAATAGGAAAATCAAAGATCAATTGGAACAATAACGGAGCTTTCAGGGAGGATGGAAGAGCAAGAGTGATACAGCCATAGTGGAAGGCTGCAAGAGCATCCATGAAATTGTAAACAAGTCCCTTTGGTTTGGTTTACAATTTCTGGGTTTCGGATGACCATTGGAAGGAGGCCAAGTCCAACAGAAGGACTCTGGAAGGAGACAAGAATAGCAAAAGCACTTAAACTTATATAGCACTTCACAGGGATGCGATGCTAGCTCCCGTCCTTGTGGTGCACCTTGGATAGCACAGTAGTGTAAAGCAAACAACTAGCAACAATTGGCAGCCAGACTACATTGAAGAATTGTCAGTTAGTTGGCAGCCAGACATCTTTGTAGAACTCCTGGTTCTCTAAATACATAGCAACTGACATCAGGTGCTGAGCCTTACAGGACATATTGAGGCTGGTTTTCAGAAGCAACTTAGAAATAAGGAGAAATTTCCTGACAGTGAGAACAATTAACCAGTGGAACTGCTTGCCACTAGACATTATCACTCCATCACTGGAGATTGTCAAGAAGAGACTGGACAGCCATTTGTCAGCAATGGTATAGGGTCTCCTGCTGGAGCAGAGGGTTGGACTAGATGACCTCCAAGGTCCCTTCCAATTCTGTTATTCTGTTATCTAAGAGGCTTAAAAACCACAGCTCTGTTCATCAACCTTCCTGCAGCATACGATACCACATGGAAGAAGGGTCTGCTTTACAAACTGAGTCACAACAACCCCTGTAAAATCCGCTATCGCCTAATAAACAACATGCTCAGTGACAGATCCTTCCAGATCACTATGGAGGACAACTCTGAACAGGATCCGTACCCAACTTGGTGTCTACCAGGATTCATTTTTAAGTGGGGTCTTGTCTCTATCCCTCCGTGTGACTGTGGTGCTCCTCGACAAAATATCCATCACACTGAATCCGAATGTCCATCAAGAGCTTACATCGGTGCAATGTCTGATTTCTTCAACATAGATCACCTTGTCCTTGAATGGCTGGGTGGACTGGAAATTAACATTTGAACTACTAAAAGTCCATGCACTTGCCATACGCTAAATAAATAAAACTGCTTCATGGTGCTTTACGGCCCTCTCTAAGCAGTTTACAGAGTCAGCAAATTGCCATATCTGTGTCCTTATTTTACCAACCCTGGAAGGATGGAAGGTTGAATCAAGCTTGAGCTCCATCAAGATGAAACTCATGGCTATAGGCAGTTAGCCTGCAATACTGCATTGTAACCACTGCGCCACCAGGGTTCTTTGAGGTGTCTTTTCATGTTTCTGAGATTGATTGAATATAGAGAAAGGAATTTATTTCCAGCTGGGAAAAAGGAAGCCTCTCTCGTTGTGCCTGAAAGTAAGTGTGTATGAGGGCAAGCAGAGTTGGTATCGCTTAGCTTAATCCTGTCATAAAGTGGCCCTTTCAATCTTCTGTTTCCCCCTGGCTACCTGAAGAACAGGTTCCTTTATCTTCCTAGCAAAAATACTGCAAAGATACTACAGAAAGGAGGGAGATCTTCTGGTTACTGGAAGAAGAGAAGGAAGGAATGATGAACACAGTGGTCAGTTAAGTGGTAAGTAGAGGGGGCATGCATAAGTGCACTAATGTGCCTATCGTCCTGGTCATTGTATTTTTATTCTCTTCTCGTTTTTGACAAATTCTAATAAATAAAATAAATAATAAAACATTATATCTCCCTTCTCTCCTATTTCAACAGACCTTGGCCTGTCTCTTCACTGTTTTCTGCCCTCAAATGCCTCTGTTTTCCTCTTCATTGTGTTTGAAAGAACAAGTCCTCAAATTACAACCAGTTTCTTAGTGACCGTTGTGAGGTGTAGCCTGCTTGAAAAGACCCAACTGATTCTAAAGTTTTGACTATTGCACCCCCTTCCCTCCAAATCACATGTTTATACTTTAGGCACTTGGCAACATGGACACATTTATGGCCATTTATTCCCATGGTCATAAACCACATTTTACAATGTTTGCCCTACCCCGCAAAGCCTGGATGTTACTTTAAATTGTTGACAAAACTATGCCATAACAGTGGGTGTGCTTAACCATGGTCATGTTAATGATCATCACCTTCATTTTATAACTACCACACTCACTCAATGACTGTTGCAAAAAAGGTAGTAAAATCTAGTTGGCCATGTGATCAATCTGATTTATAACTGTCGTGCCAGATGATGTCATGAGCAGGGTTTATTATGGTCTTATATGTCAAGGGATACCTGTATCTCTCTTACCTTGCAGTTGTTCTTCAGAATTCATAGCACACCTTTTCTTCCCTCAGATCCGTCTTCAAAACATACTATTTTTCAGAGAAACATTATTTCTCATACACCACTCACTACTTCCTAGACCAGTGGTGGTGGACCTGTGACATGTGTCAAAGGGGACACACCATGGCATTTTGGGTGATGTGCCAGCATTTACCAACACCTAACAACTATTCCCAAAAGCTTGTCTTTTTCTTATTGACTGAGCCTCTGAAAATCATGTGAGAATTAGACATGCTTTTGTGTAGCTTTTGGAGGCCACAAAGGTCATGGAGGACATTCTCCAAAGTTGGAAACAAGACCTTGTGGTACCTACAACAATCTTGGGTAAGGTATAGGCTGGGCTATCTTAATGCATGGGCCTGATGGGCACTTGCCCTTGGGCCCCACAAGCATAGGGGCCCCATACTAATTTGTGTATGTTAACCCTTCAATGCACCTTGTATCATGTAAATATAGCAACATATTTATTACATTTTACTGTATTTTTATTAATACTAACATGCAAATATGTTTAATTTTATCAACCATTTACATTTTTATTCGTGAGTAGTTGTCGTAGAGGCCCCAGTACACTGCTTTGCTCGAGGCCCATAATGCTGTTAAGATGGCCCTGGATATAGGGACATGTGACCAGAAGGAGAAGGATTCCCAAAGAGTGTGATCTGGGGGAGCTCTGGACTGAGGGGAAATTGTGTCATTCCCCAAGGCTCACATGGTGGCACTAGGGCTGAAGTGGAGGGCTGGGTTTCTGCTTCAGGCCCAGTCTTTGCGCTACAACTGAGTGCTTCTACTCAGGGTGGCCCAGATGTGAGGAAGACAGAGAATTGTTTCTCTTCTGCCAGTAGAGTCAAGTTAGGCAGTTTCTGGATTTTTTGACACATCGAGCCCAAAAGTTTTGCCATCACTGCCTTAGACCCTTGTGCAGGGGACTGAGGCAGGCATCCTTTGCTACCCACTAATGTCCTCCCCTCCCTTTTTTACATTCTTAACAAAAGATGCAATTGATGTGGGCCCCTAAAGATTGCACTACACTGGAAAAAAAGAATATGCCAAGATTGAATTATCTTCTTTTAGAAATTTTTGACCTAAAAATCTGTCCAGAGTCCAGATATTCTGCCAACCACTGTTCTAATCTAAGCCTCAATATCTATACATACATATGCACACATACATATGTACGAACGTACATAATCTCCTGTTTAGTTGCCTTCTTCCCTTTCCTTGCTGTTCTCGTCAAATGTCATGCTATAAAACTCTCAAGGCATTTCACTTTTTATAGGTGGTAACAGATTCTAGTAATTATTATTATTATTATTTGAAGTCTTGTTATCTTGTCACTCATCCTCTAGACTGGGGACAAGGGACTCTCTTTTTAACTTTGCTTGTATTAGGGTCTTCGATAGCTGCCTGTAAACAGGTAAGCAAAAATGCCCTTCATCTTTTTTTTAAAATTACATTTATATGCTGCCCTTCTCCGAAGACTCAGGACTTACAATTTTGGGATACAACCCAGTGTGCTCAAGCAATAGCCTTCATTCCATTGTATATGCCTGCTTACTACTAAGCAGCATTTTTACAAAGTCAGCTTATTTCCCCCAACAATCTTGGGTCCTCAATTTACCTACCCCGAGAGGATGGAAGGCTGAGTCAACTTTGAGCCTGGTGGGATTCGAGCCTACAGTAATTGTAGGCAGCTGGAGCTTAAATGCAGGCATTTAACAGCCTGAGCCACCAGGCCCTTTTCATGGGTAGTCCTAGTTGGCTATACTGTATTTAGATTTCAGAAGAAAACATATTATTCCAATGTTCATGTGATTGTGTGGCTTCTTTTTTCCTTCCCCCTAACCTTACAAATAACCGCCAGTGAATTGTCTGCCTTGCATTGGTACCCTCAGTGCAAGGGGATTTTATTTTTGACAATGAAAAACAGTGCCACCTATGTGAAAGTTCTCCCTTGAGGAAGAAAAATAGCTTGTTTTGCTTCAAGATACAAGTAGAGACTGCCATTCTTAATCTAGTTATTGTCACCAATATGTTTTGGGGTTTGTTTTTTGTTTGGGTTTGTTTGCTACCCAGGATGGAAAATTCTAATTGGTTTCATAAGCATAATCTTATTGTGATTTTCTTGGCTGGTAGATGCCATGTTTATTCCTAATTTCTGCCATATAATTTCCCTTTAAAAATATGGTGTTTGCTTAATTGTTCCCCTACCCTTTGCTCAGACTGTTCTAACAATGTTGCCAACATGTTGCACAGAGTGGGTGGGAGGCTGTTTCATAGAAACTTTCCTTATGATCTGAAAACC
The DNA here is from genome assembly GCA_009733165.1 of Naja naja. NCBI lineage: Eukaryota > Metazoa > Chordata > Lepidosauria > Squamata > Elapidae > Naja > Naja naja. Next base: position 20,953,471 of record CM019155.1, read on the forward strand.
AAAGATTATGGAATTTAACATTTGTTCCACTCCCTTGTAGAGGACTAACAGATAATTGAACACGTAAAAGCAATTAGTAATAAGCTGCATCTGGTTTTCTTTAGTGGCTGAAGACATTTAACCAGTATTTATGGATACATCCCACTTAGATACCAGAAGTTTGAGTTCAGTTCCTTTATCTTTGAAGACTAAGCATAACTGCCAATCTTTCTATCCCCAATATATAATTGTTTTGCTAAATATGAACCAGAATATTTTCTTTGCAAGAATATGGGAAGAATTATTCTCAATAAGGTTATTGTGTCATCCTCCCTGCCCCCATTTCTCTGAATAGTAGAAATTAAAGGGATATGCTGAAAGGCTATTTTCCCCCCTAGAATAAATGGATATTAAAATAGTTTATTTTGTGTTACAAATATTACCTGATCTATGTGCATAAAGGCTTGATGGACCAAGAGTCATGACTTTATTGACTCTCAACAAAAAAATGCAAAATCCTATCAAGAAAACATTAAACTTTATGGTATTATTTTCAGCACATTCTGCAAATCCCAAGAGCCAAAACTATGAGTGAGTTATATGGATCAAGAAATGTGATCTTATGCCAGTATCTGGGCAAAATCCTGGGATCTAATTAAAACACACTCCTCTCAGATCCTTTCCAGAATTTGCTTTTATTTCCCTGTGCAAAGCACTAAGGAAAATATAAACTGGCTCATCCTGATGACATGAGGGGATTCCTTTACCGGTTCTAGTGACATAATACAAAGCCTGTTACAATGCAAGAAGCTGCTTTTTGTAGGGCACAAATATCAGAAAAAGGCAGTGTACATTTTTTTCTTTCACCTACATGGTATGGATTGCAAATTATCCTCCCTCTCTGGGGGAAATGGGCAGTTAACATTACCATAATTAAACCTTACAATGCTGTTTTAAATGCATAAACCAATCAATTAAAGTCAGTGAAGGGCAAAGAGTACAGTATTTTCTTCCTCAAATTATGTCTGATGGCTCCTTCCTTTAGTTTGCACCACAGTACGTCACAAGTGCAAATATTTTTAGTGGGTTTTAGGGAGAGGGCCTTAGCATTAATGTAGTTGTGAATTGCTCCCTGATTATTGATTCTATGATCAACTTTGTAACTTACTTTCAGTAACTTATATTTACTTAGTTTTGAGCTACTTTTACCAGCAAAATGAACAAGGAGACTAACAGATTAGTTAACAGATAATCAGAGTTGGAAGGGACCTTGTAGGTCATCTAGTTCAAACCCCCCGCTCAAGCAGGAGACCCTACACCATTTCTGACAAATGGCAGTCCAATCTCTTCTTGAAAGTCTCAAGTGATGGTGCTCCCACAACTTCTGAGGGCAAGCTGTTCCATTGGTTGATTGTTCTCACTATCAGAAAATTTCTCCTTATTTCCAGGTTGAATCTCTCCTTGTTCAGTTTCCATCCATTATTTCTTGTCTGGCCTACAAGCACTTTAGAAAATAGCTTGACCGCTTCCTCCCTGTACAGCCCCTCAAATATTGGAAGACTGCTATCATGTCTCCCCTGGTCCTTCTCTTCACTAGACTAGCCAAACCCAGTTCCTGTAACAGTTCTTCATATGTTTTAGTCTCCAGTCCCCTAATCAAGACTACTTCTGGCTACTATTGTTTTTGTGCAGAAAGTTCTCAACTTATGATTTAACTGAGCCCAGGAGTAATCCTAAGTTGTTATAGTCATAAATCAAGATACACTTGTTGATGGGAAATAATTTTTCAGATTTTTCACAGTGGTGATTAAGTAAATGTGACAGTCATTAAGTGAACCCATTTGTTTGAAGGGGTGTCTTTTTGCAGGAAACTAGTCAAAGACATAAGTCGCAATCACGTGACTGCAGAATGCCACAACCAGTTGTAAAGCTAACCTATCTGACATACATTCATATGACAACCGAGGGAGGAGGGGGCACCAGAGCTCCTTTCAATAGCCAGGGATGCTTTGTAGGCCAAAAATATATGTACAAAGGCCACCCATTCTGTGGCCTTTGTACATATATAAAGCGATCAGTCATTACATGAGGACCAGCTATAACTCCCTTGGGAATTTCCTGTCCCCAGCAAAATCATTAGATCAGTGTTTCCCGACATCAACAACTTTAAGATGTGTGGACTTCTGCTCCCAGAATTCTCCAGCCAGCATGCTGAAAAACAATGCATTGGATCCAAGCTAAGTAATGTTTATGAATATACCTTGTGTACACACTTAACACTTAGCACCTGAATGACAATGGATAATGTATCCATGTCAACTGTTTCCAAAGGATCAAAAAACTGAACAATCTTTTTTTAACCAGGTAAAATTTGGTTAGAAGCAATTTGGTTAGAAGCAATTTGGTATCTTTTAACTGCTGGAAACACAAAACAGAATTGGGAAGAAACCTAAGTAAGGAACTATACATTGTTTTGCTTAATGTATAATAAATTTCAAACATTAGATAAGTTTCTAATAGCAGAGGTTATAAATAAGGGATTATAGCTGCTGGGAAAAAAGCAGGCTATTTTTCCAAATAACAAAAAGTTCTTTGTGGGTAAATGTGTGTATGTGTGTATATTAATCTCTTTGTGTACCTATTAATCTGAAATACTGAAATAGATAACATGGTTTTGATAGAATAACAAAAAGACACAAAACAAGCAGGCAGGATCACTATTTCCAGAAGTATATTAGCAAACAAAAAGAATAACAGACAAATGAGATACATAAACATTGAGTAACTTAAATTGCTATTACTCCTGGAAAAATGAATAAGGTTTGCCCTAAATGCAACTTAATTTTTTTTTTAAGTGACAAAATAACTCTTTGTGTGTTTACAAAATATGAATTCTATCTGAATTGCTATTAAACAAAACAGATATAAATATAACATTCAGACGTAAAGGCAGGACAATTCTTTGAGTTTCTGTACCAACATGGTGCTTACAAATCTGGCTCAAGAGTTTTAAATATAGCACAAACAATAACATAATAAAAATGGCACTAAGCATCAATGACTGAAATTACGTATTTTTTGTTGCTTATTGCTAGAGTTGCCAAAAAGGCAAGTAAAAACAAGCATCACCCCTTGTTATTACATAGGGATGGTCCCAGATTTTCTCCAAAAATTAAATAGTGGCAAAGGATTCCTATTTCTATTAATGGGTACATTTGTAGTATAAGGCTTCAGTATTTGCATCCCTACAAACAAAATTTACATACTTAAGGATGCAAACATATTAAACTGATCTTTTTGATTTTTGGCAATTAGCTTGGTTAGAAAGTAATCAGTTGAACCAACACCAGCAACATCCTCATGTAAAAGGACCAATCCAAGCAATAAGAAAATTAAGCCTGTCTAGGTTTAGGTACCTCCTTTATAAGACTGTTTATATACACATAAACAAATATAATACACAGCGTGGCAGCTGTAAAGAGAGGCTAATGTGGAATGTGTAGAAGATGCATGAATAAAGCTTCCTAAGTGGTTTCTTTGAAAAACTCACCTAGAAGAGTGGGGGGCCGGGGAGAGCTTACCAATGAAAGAACTGGTCAACTGCCACATAATAGAAAATTACATCACATTCTGCAAAAAGATTGCTTGGATTAGAAAAGGATGTGTGCTGTAACAAACAAGCAAGATGGTGGTACATAGAATGTTGGGCCCAAACTACAAAGAGAAAAAGGAAACAGAATGAACTACACAACAGTGAGAACAGCAGTCAAAGTAGAGTTGATTCTGGTTTGACTCGATCAGAGGCTGCAAAATGATCTGCCATATTTTGGGTTCACCTCCTCCAAGGGTGCATTTGTCTGTATTGTCTTGACATGCAAGTAGGAAGAAATTCCACTCAAAGCCGTTTCAGACCAAGTCCCAATTGATTTCACAGTTGGTCAGTCGGCATTCAGTCCTGTTGTCAGGGCATCCTCTTGAACTGAAAAGGCAGCAGTGGTTCTCTTGCAACCCGTTTTGTGGCCAATGTTCAACAAGGCCGAGAGTTCAGAAGTTTGGATATTTAAACTTAGAAATTCACATTCTTTCTTCAAAAATAATTTTCTTAATCTCTCCTGTTTTTTACATTTTTTACAGAGAAATAAGCAACCCTTTCCCTGAGTCCCTCCCAAATTCTGTTTACCATTCTGACTGAACACTATTCAATTCAGTTTAAAAATGGGCAGTTCATGACTAGTAGAGTCATAAATCTTAATGCTTTGAAAAACAGATGGTTCCAGATTAAGAGATTTTTGTGCATGCGCAGATACACACACACTCATACAAGTTCAAGAAAGCATACATTCTCTATAAAGACTTGTTTTCCCCCTCCAGCAGGTAAGGTGTTCTACCAACACACTCTAAACATTGAGGCTTAAGGATATTTCCACATGGTGCCACTTAGAAAACTGCCTCACAAAGATCTGAAATCTCTTGAAAGCCAGTTCTTTTGGTATCACACCCTTTCAACCCGGTTCGGATCATAGACCTCTGTAAAATAGGAAGTGAGCATGATTATTAGTACTAACAATTCATAACAATTATATCTATATAGGATTTTTATTATTTCTTAAGCTTCTATATTCTATTTGTATTAGAGAGCCATTGCGAGCATGAAAAAAAAAATCCATACTAAAGCATATTGTTGACAAAGTAAATATATGCTTTCATTTTACAACTAAGGAATGTCAACAAAAAATATTAATTAAAGTTTGCCTGCTGATAAAGGATAGCAGAAAAGCACTTAAGGGATTCAGAGAATTCTTAAAACATCACATACTGTGTAAAATAGACAATCTCTGCATTGTGGCTTTTCTGGAAGTCAACTGTCTCATTCTAAAATTATAGCTACTTTTTATAGTTATCTTAGAAGTCATTCCTTAAAAATATAAATGTCTTTGTAACAGGATCACTATTGGGGAAGAGAGAAAAAGTCACCCCGTATTTTAGATCACATATGATTATTCTTTACCTAACAGACTGTAAAGAGGTGAGAAAATTAATTAAAGCACATGTCATTAAAACATTCTGTTTGGAACACACCTTTGAATCTTGCTCTCAATCTCGCCTCCCTCAGTTACTGGAATCCCTCACCTTTGTTCAAACCCCAAATGGAATATCTGGCTAATACACAACCAAGTTTCTAAGGCATCCTCCCCAATCTGTTGTCTGCCAGGAATGCTAAAATTCCAACTCTCATCTTCTCTGTGATGTTTAGTCATCTTGCTAGGAATGATGGAAGATCAGATTAAAGCAATTCTTATACACTAAATAAATAAAAGAACTAAGCTAAACTAACTGATTCCCCTACTCAAAGGTAATATGGAACCACTGTTGGAATAAACAATATGAATTAGGCAATAATAAAAAGAAACAAAATTATATGAAACTATTTGGAAGAATGGTTCTAAAAGAACCTTCAGCTTTTAGACATTTACACTAAGAGTCTGAAGGCAACTAACAACTCTACAAAAATATGAAAATGGAGAACCTGGTTTTTATAAGATCTTAGATTCAGCATGTGGGGAACTGTTTTTACTTTAAATGAAGCCCCAGATGATCCAAATGTTTCCTTCTCTCTATTCATTTCTGGAAAGCATGATGGGTGAACATTGCAGGCAAAACTAGAAGTTATTTGAGTTTAAAATCATAAGACTGAGCATGTGGAAAGGAAGATAGCAAATTCCTTCAGGATAACAGCATCTTTCACTCTAGGATATTTATAAAGGTGTATACCTGTAAAAGAAAAAGCCCAAACCCAAAACAGCTGGTTTATCTGACAGGGTACCTGTCTAACCATTGACTATCTCCTGTTTGCTTGCCAAAAATGAAATTGCAACTGCAGAATTCAGACCTAAGACTCAAACAGGAAATTACATTTTCTTTTTAAGACCCCTCTGGGAAAATATGTATGCATCTCCTAATAATGCACTCACCATACAGATCCTGGAGAAACTTGTATCTTACCTGAGCTAGGTATATCTTTTCCAAATTTGTTTACATACCTATTGCCTAAACGTTCGTTTTCATTCAGTGAGACTACACGCTTGGAAACGTAACTGCCTTGGGATGGTTTGTGGGGAAATTCAGTGTGGCCAATGGCAGAATCACTTCCTTTCCGTTCTGGTTCCCTGACTTGTTTGTTGTCTTCATCTCTATCCTCACCAGATCTGGCATTCTTTATACTGAGACATCTCATGCGAGAAACTGAGTCAACTTCCTTCATCCGTGCTAAGCGATCCATGGCTGCTCGGCTTACAGCAGATGCAACTTTATACTGATTAGGCACAGTTACCTTCGAAATGCTTCTAGTTTTCTTTTCTACATTCGAAGGGAGCAATTTTCTTTCAGCAAGAGGAAGCTTAGCAGATTCAAGAGAGTAAGCAGCGTCTTCTTGGTGTTTGCTAGGATCAGGACAATACAGAAAAGATGGTTCACGGGTCAGCTTTCCTTTTCCACTACACTGCTCTTTGACTGATCCCAAGATGTCTTCTCCAATGAAAGTGCTTTTTTGCCAGCTGCTTTTAGGCTTTCCTTTGGAAGAAGTCGTATCTGCTTTCATTTCAGCCCTTATCATCTTTTTGTTTGACAATTCACTGCTCTGTGCCATGTTATCTGAGTCAGAATCTTCATCAAGAAGAGCTTTATTATCAGCTGTTAGAGATTCCACAGCTACCTCTATGCCCAGGATCCTAGCTGCTCTTGCCTGAAGGGACTCCTTACTCTTATGGTTTTCAACACATGCTTCCCTAGAATTAATGCTCTTGAATGGGACAGAAGAATTTTCACTGTCCGAGTGACTAGAAACATTTGATTTCATTGGATGCAGACCAATAGCCTGTTTAATAATTGTTCTCGCATTTTCCTGTTTTTGTTTTAGATCAACTGCTTTATCAATTTCTCTTGTCTCTGATCTAACATTCCTAAAGTCACTAAATGCAACTCTTGTACCTGAGATGTTAGAAACATTTTCACTTTCCGGTTTACTTTTATCGGTTCCCTTTTTAAACATAGAAGGGACTGGTTTTATCTTTCTCGACTGTGCACTACATCCATATTCTTGGCTTCCATCATCCGCTCTACATGCTTTTTCCTCTGGCTTTTTCATTTTATTCTTGTCTCTCTTTTGCTTTTGCTCATTCTCTTTATCATCTTCACTCCTTTCTTCTTGTTTTTGAATCTCCTTATTAAAACTTTCCAATTCACTTATTGCATCCCAAGGACGTCGGCTAACAGGCTTTAAGAGAAACTGCCCAAAGGCTTCTTTGACACTGCAAGGCGATTTCCTTTCTTTGTTACGGGCAAAACTGGGTTCGTTTTTCCTCAAGGGAAGCCCTGTAGATGTAGTATGCGACTCATTCTGGCCCATTTTGGGGTTGACTACACTCCTAGGACAATCAGGTTTGCTGGGATTTTTAAGTTGAGCTTTCCTAGGGGGAGGAATTGGTCTACCATTCCAGTTATAAGTAGGTAAACTACTCAGGGCTGATTCTGTAGTAGATGACCCGTACTTTAAGAAGTGGCCATTGGTCAGTGTGTTTGATTTCCTAAGTTGTGACCCATAGAGAGGCTGCTGAATTGGCGGTTTTACTCTGAAACTAGTTTGTGTTTGCTGGTCCTTGTACCTACTGCATGGCCATGAGCCAGCATACTCTAATTCTTTGGGCTTTGGAGGCTGCTTGCCGCTGAGATCATTCATTTGATTCAACTCTAGTCTCTGAAAATCTTGTGTCTCTAACACATTCTTATTGAGCATGTTTCCTGTAAGGGCTTGGAGCTCCAAATCAGTAGAAGACATACTTAGAAAACTCTGATATTTTAGATGTCCATTGCTATCAGGTCCATCCTTCTCACTGGAAGAAACTGGCAGTTCAGATTGAAGTGGGGCAGACACCAAGCAAAACATAGTTTCGTTTGTTTTTTTCTTTAAATGGTTTTTGCCTTGAATTTCTGTTCCAGGTTTAAAGGCTTTCACTTTCGTCAGTATCTCAGAAGAGACTTCTGTTGCATCTGGGCTTTGAGGAAGTGGGCTGACCTTGGAGCATTTGGTATTCAGATTGTTGCCTGTGTCATAAGAGCCTTTTTGGGTGAACAAGGCACAACTATCTTGATCTGCACTGGATCTGCTGCTACCAGAGACTGGGCTGTGTTTTACAGCAATATTTGTTGAGTCTCGCACATGGACATCTAAATTATTGAACTCCTGATCCATAGAATTTTTATAGAAGATATTACTCTTATTTGCATCTTCTGCTTGGTCTTCCATCTGATGGCCAGCTGGATGTATTACTTTAAAGTGCCGTATTCGCGGGTCATCAAAAGGAATATATTGAACAGAAGACTGATGTCTCTCTTGAGACTTCACCTGTGTTTTACTACTATACAAAATCTGCTTTTCCTCTCCCATTTGTAGCTGATTGATCAAAGACTCACCTCTAATACAAATACTCTGCTCTAGAGCTTGCATTTCCTTGACAAAGCGCTCATCGTAGTCAGACACTCCTCCAGGTACATGTTGATTCTTACTTTGCTGACCAGGAGATTTGTAACATGGAGGAGGATTGTACACTGGTGGCTCTAAGCTAGGATCTTGACTTGGTTCATCAACCTTGATCACACAGCAAGAGGTTTTACGTCTTTCCTGTTCTTCCTGTGGTGGATTGGTTTCCACAATTCCCCTACTCTGTTGATGAAATTCATACGAAGGAGGCCTCAGGGGCCTGCCATACCTGGGCCTAATTGCTGGTTCAGAGTATTTCAAACTTTCCAACTCAGGCTTTACTTTATGCTGTTTACTGCTGGCAATAGCAGGAATTTCAGCAGAGTTGGAATCCTCTGGTGAAAGAAATCCTGGGAAAGACTGGGGTTTATCCTTAACATGGGAAACCACAATGTTTTGGTTTTCAAAATACACATTTCGATGCAGGCTTTCTTTATTATCAATATATGGCTCATGTCGTCCAAATGCAGTTGATTGTTTCCATGTTTCTCTCTTCAAACTTTGCCTTCTGTAGTCACCAGGTTTCATGGTCTCCCATTTGTTACTCCTCATATTCTCTAATTTTTCAACCTCCCACTGACTTGTGTTTTCACCTTCAAACAAGGCACAGGCTGTAGTCTTTTTTCTTGTTTCAAAGTCTACTCTGTCAGGATAAGCACAAGCACCTAAATCTTGGCCTTGTCTTTTCCAAAGAGCAAGATTTCTTTGTTTCTTGAAGTACGAAGACCTACTTAGCTGTGATTGGTCATGAAGCCTGCAAATGAAAGGAAGTACCAGTGAAGAGAGTTTTGTACATGTTTTCTTTTCTCTGGATCTAAGTTAGTAAAGAATCTGAACCAGCCACAATCATGAGACACTCAACTTATTTTCTTCATATTTCCGAAAAACAGAACTTTTCACAACAAACCACAAAAGAGTTTGGATTGTAGCTATATTTTGTATTTAATATGCCTCTCTTTCTTCAGCATAATGTTTATATGATAGGAAACTGCTATGTTACTTTTTACCACATACATAGACACTTTTCCACCCCAAGATATAGCTTCTTAAAATTAATAAAGAATTATAGTTGTGAACCTGGAACAGATTTTAAAACACAAATTATTCTTAACTATACACTTCTTTTTTTCAGGACAGCCTGCCATCCAGTAAACTTTATGTTCTTTTGCAATCCTAAGATGTCAGTTGGGGACATGCAACCATGCCCAATTTTTAATTTATGGCAAACCGAACAATAAAAAAGAGGTCAGAATACTTTAGCAAAATAAAAACGGAAATGCTTGAGAAGGTATACATCTGTGGGATGTGAAAGAGGGGCTAGAACCTGTGTAGTTATATTCCCTGAATTATGACAGTATTCAGTATTTTCAGTGTATGCAGTTAAAAGTTAAGTCTTTGTTCATTAGGTTGACCTTCCAATGACTGCTGAAAAAAAAGGTTTTCCTCAAAGTATTGATATCTGTTTAGACGTTTAAGGCAATGAAGGAAATCAACAGAACCATAATTTTGTTAGGTGTGAAATAAATTTTGTATAAACTAAAAAAGAATTCTTCCTCTCACTTTGGAGTATATGCTGGCAAGCAAGATAATATTGCATATTTAGCTAGAAGGAAGATGTTAATTTAAAATCTTAAATTTAAGACAATTTCATCTCCAAAAACAAAAATAAGCAACAAAGAAACAACCAACCCAAAACCACCCTTCTCTTCCATGTTATCTTCCTAGCATTGCCAATTTTTTAATACAATCAATATTGAATATATTGTGTGTGAATGTGTATGTCTATCACAAATCACACTTTACAGAAGATAACAAAATGTGAAACAGAGCCAGGAAAAAGTGCGTGTACCTGGGTATGTAATACAAATACTGATCTCCCCCATTGTCCATGTATCAAACTTTTTTTTACATACAACATAAACGTTTCCTTTTCTCCTTCAAGCAGAAACAAAGGTTAAATTTACCAAGTAAACAGCTAATTTTATTTAAGTTAGCCAAACATTTCAGCAGGGTGGCTGCAGTCATTTATAGTTTCATCCATCTTCAATAGCCACCCCCCCAATTTACTTTCTTCAATCACTCATGCGATTGAATTACTCATTCAATAATTCCCAGTCATAATATGTATTACACATCAAGCAAATTCTCTGAAAATGTCTTGTAACAGTTTTGAAATGAACTTTTTCTTAAAAACTGTGAGCAGCTACCTTTTTTAAATTGGATCAATTTTGCATGAAATATTTTTCACATTTAAACACCCCCCCCCCCCAAAAAAAATTGCAGTGAAAGCAAGCAGAGAAGACATCAGGGCTAATCCTTTTGGCTCTGACCGAGAGCGATCTACATCTTCTGCATTAGTCTTTTAAAACAAATATGTGCCACAACTTTGTTATTAGCTGATAAGTAGCTGCAACAGAACAATCACATAATATTTCTCCAAATGGGCAAAATCTTTCGTGTGCAGGTTGTTTCAGTTCAAAAATGCATTTGTATCTAGCTGCAGGCAAGCACGAAGCTGCAGCAACACATTTTATAAAATGATGACAAGGCCACTGGCTTAAACAGGACCTCCAGGAGTGGCTCATATTTGCTTTAGTGAAATTCAGTTTGAGACTTCCTGCTTTTAATAACATCATGTAGATGTCAATATTAATATGTCTCTAGGGCATTTTTTGTTTTCTTCTCCTAAGTCAACTTTACTTTTTTGCATTTCCAAAACATTCCCTCTCCCCATCCCACCCTAAACAATAAACCTACTAAATGTAACTGATAAATCATGCGGATTACAAATATTATAAATTGATAGATTAAATTATTTGGAAATTAGCTGCAATGTTGGTCCCCAATTCTTGTTTATTGCTCTAATTATCTTGCTTTCTGATAATACAAATCTCCCAATCATTTAATCCATCTAGGAAAAGATTTGGCCAGATTTGCAAGATGTAACAAAGCTGCTGAGGTTTAACTGGTGTATGTGTAATATAAAACATATTTATAATTATATTTAACCTCTCTTTTTGAAGTTACAATTCTTTTTTCTATAATGTCTCCTGTCTAAACATCAAAAGCATAAGTCATGAATCTATTTCATTTTTTACATAAAAGTCATAACAGGTTTTTAGTTTTTAGTTACAATCAAAAAAATTCAGAGTTCAGTTTCTGATATCATAGGAACGAGCCTTTTTTCCTATAAAAGTATTTTGGCATCAAATATGGTATATTTATCTTGCTATCTTTTATTGATTGACTGATTCCTTAAGGTAGATGATTCAAAAACAGACATAGTCTAAAATTTAGAGTTAAAAGCATCTAAAAAAATTAGAGCTTCTTTAACACCTCAATTTAGGAGCCAGTCACAACTTTATTTAATATTATTTATTTTACATGTAAACAAACATTCTTTTTGCTTCTTTCTGGAAATTTAAGACCATCACAAAGAAAAGATTTTTTTCCTTGACTCCCTGGAGGAGTTATGGTCCTGTAAATCTCGAATCTAAAATAAAATGGTGCTACGATAATTATATGGAAGCCCTTATAATTGAGGTAGTCCTTGCTTAGCAACCACAATTGGGACCAGTCACCAAGTGAGAAATGACCATGACTAGGGTTTCCTTTTCTATATCCTTTGAAAATGCTGATTCCAGTGCTGCAATAATTAACAAGAAAGGAATTAATGTTTTACAATACTACACAAACAGCCTGGTATTTTCCTCATTGTGTGCCTGTGCCTGCTTACTCTCTTGTAATCCCTTCCTCTGCACTTCTCCATTCTGGAGTGAGGCATAGAAAATAGGTCAAGCACAGGAGAAATTGCTTAAAGAGATCACCTGTTTAGACAATCTCTAAATAGGGAAGAAAAATATGGGTCAGGCATAGGACTATAATGGCAAACATCTGACTCAGAGACAGATGCTGTGAAAGTCATAACTGCATGCCTTGGTTGCAAAGTTATTTTTTCAGCATCATCATAACTTTGAATGGTCACTGCACAAGGCAGTTCGTAAGTGATTCCGTAATCAGAAGAAAGTATAGGTGGATCTCACTTATCAGTTGCCTTCTGCAGAGACCATTCAAAGCTTTTGCAGTGCTGAAAAAATAATTCTGCAACTGAGGCAAGTACACTCATCAATTCTGAGAAGCTATTTGGGAAATTCTTGAGGCCTTTTTCATATTTTAATTAAATATTTTGGCTGCATACAGAGCAAAATGGAGAGGACATACTGCATTTTTTGTAAAGGCTGCAAACTGTAGTTCAAATAGGATTGCAAACATAACAGTTAAACTACTGCAAAACTGGCTGTTTTTCTTCAGTGTTTCTTGAAGATATCTGGAGAATCGACTGTCCAAGTCCAAATATATGCAAAAACATAACAGTGCTTATTAACCTTGCCTAAATTATTAATATTAAAGAGGTAGGGACCCATACCACCTGGCCACACTTTCTCTCAATGTGATAAATGTAGTGTAGAATTAACCTGGTAAAGCACGTGTTACTCCCTCTTATGATGCTTTCAACACAATTAAGTCTCCTGGTGCCTGCGCTTCAACATTGTTTGACAAACAGCTGATCAAATTTAAAAAAGAATACTCACCTTTGTTGCATGTTTCTTGGACTGGAGAAATTTTCCCAGTGGGCATTCTTTGGCTTCTCTTTGATGACAAGATAATCCACATTATTTTGGTATCTTTTATTGGTCTTCGGTCTGGCTCCTGGATGGATTGGTAAACCATTCTGGGGTGCCTGACCAGATTGCCTACCAGTATCTTCATGTTGATCTCTGACACCTGGATCTTCAGATGAATTGGTAGGATTTTGGGATTGCTCGTATCCATGAGAAACCATAAAGTCGTCTACGTTGAACATACTGCCGCAGTTTTATTTACCTCAGTATCTCAGTTCATCACTGAAAAAGAAGGCAAACGATGTCATGAGTAAGTAGTAGAGTAACCTTGAGGCACGACCAGTCACTTAATGTTGTTTGAAGTTAGGACCTCACCCCTCCCCAAAAGTTTCCTACAACCCTGTTTCAAATTTATGACAACTGCATTTGCCCTTACAGCCATAGGGACATGGCAGTACCCCTACATCTATCTATCCCCTCCCCCACCTATTCTGCCCTGATGAGATCCCCACAGTGCTTCCCCATGCCTACAGGAGGCAGCCACCATTGTCAGGGCTCTGACAGTTCTTTGCAGGAATGGCAGGTGTTTTCAGAGTTTTCTGCCCCAATCACCTGGCTATTGAGAGACCACAAATCCTTTCCAAGGTTTTTGCTGCTTGCCTGACTGCCTTTAGGACCCATACACAGGAGCAAAGAGATACAGTTCTCTTCTGCATGGGCATTTGGTGCATGTTTGCAATGCTTTTTTCTTTAGAGCCCAGTTTTCAATCAGCTACTCAGGGCAAACAAGCTGCAGAAAGGTTTTCTTTGCTTCCTTCCCTCTTTGCTCCTTCTGCAGCTTGTCCTCAGCCTTGCAGTCACTCATCAAGGTAAGTAACTTACAGGTTTTGTCGCCCTCTTTCCAGGCATCCCGTAAATTTAACAAATGAAGTGGTTGGAAAGAATGAGGGTTGGAAGCAGAGATGGAGAGTTTAGTTCCGTGATGGCAAACCTATGGCATGCGTGCCGGAAGTGGCACGCAGAGCCATTACTGCCAGCACACAAGCCCTTGCCCAGAGCAGGTCTATTGCGCATGCATGTGCACCTCCCGCCCAACAGCTGATCGTTGGGTATCTGGCGTGCATGTGGTGTGTGTGTGCGGGAGATGCTTGCGCATGTGCAGAGATATGTGGTGCGCACAGGAAGGTCACTCATGCATTCACAGTCACGTGGTGCATGGGGGGGTCATGCGTGCATGCACAGGGGTGTGGGGGGACTCGCGCACATTGCCTTCTGGGTGCTGGCACACGAGCGTGCGCGTGCAAGCACGCGTGCAATTATCGGCACCAAAAAGGAGCCTAAAAAGGTTAGTTATCACTGGTTTAGTTTGAGTGTGTGCGGGGAGAGGAATGAACAAAAGTCTGTCTTTCTGTTGTTGTTTTAATTGATGAAATAGAGGTTTCTGGGGGAAGGAGGAAAGGGGAAGGTCAAGCAAGGAAAAAGATTTTGGGAAGCTGCTGCCCTTACATGCAGGTAGCTGAGTTTCCCAAAGCCCAGCAAGAAGCCAGGAGAAGTTTGCAGTCTCCTAACAGCCAGCTCATTGGGCAGAGGGCCAGCCGACAAGCATGGCTTCATCATCAGCCAAACATAGAGGCTTGTTTTTGGAAGCCTCTCTAGCATTGGAACATAGCGCTAGGCCCTAAGCTAGCTGAGCTCTTCCTGCCTGCTAGGCTACTTTTGGCTTTGCAAAGCTTTTTGCTGCTTGTCTGCCTCCTTTATGGTCCCAGCTGGATGACAGGCCTCCCAGGAACTCCCCCACCCATGAAGCATCTCATGCTCCTCTTAACCAGCTCTTCATGATAATAGGCGCATCTGGGAGAACAGCAATGGGAGGGGTGTGTGCTAAGCATTTCATGGATGTCACCATTTGCAACCATAACAGGCAGGCTCCATTACAGACATAGGTTAAGGATTACATGCTTTCAGCTCCACATTAAAAAAAAACCTGGTTTAGACGTCTAATTGGACTGTTTCAACATGCATATGAATAGGCTGCTTGTAAAATATATGTATAATGAATTTAGGCTGAAAACCAATAATTTGTCAAATAAAACCACAGTGCAATTTTAAGCAACTCCCTTTTGAAGAGATATATGGGAGTAAAGAAATAGAGTCTCTTAGACTTGAATAAAGGTGAGGTACCGTTTACTGTAACACAATTCTTAATAAAGCAGGAAACCTGAAATATATTTGAAAGGTCAAAAGCTGGCAGTGGTTCACATATATAGTTCAATGCCAGCCATATTCAACACCTTTCCTATCATGACCTCTTTTAAATCTCTTATATCCGTTGTGTGCCTTCTGCCATCAAATATTTACTTGTATGTTGCTGCTTCTCTTCACTTTCTCCCAACTCATCCCACCATACTAACATAAAATGATCTGGACTGCAGACATAAGAGAAGCTATTGATCTCAAACCTGGTACACTGTTCAACATGATTTATTGTGACATTTATTTATTGCCATATGGTTTATTGACATGATAATCTTAGGCTTGAAAAGGTTTGCTCTCATCATGACATCCATTGTAGGTCCTTAAGGTAGATGAGCTAGGCCAATGTTGGTGAATCTTTTCGGCACCGAATGCCGAAACAGGACCGCAACTGCATGCACGCGGGAGTGCCGGAAACTGGAAGAACAACTCCCTGGCACGTGCATGTGGGAGTGCCAGAAACCGGAAGAGCAGTTCCCCCGCGTGCATGTGCATGGTGGGAAGCTGAGTTTTTGGTTTCTGGTGTGTGCATGCACACTAGCCACCTGGTCTTCCAGTTTCTGTGTATGTGTGTGCCAGAAACCGGAAGCTCAGTTTCCCGGCATGCACACGTGCACTGGGATTCTGCTCTTCTGATTTCTGGCGCTCCCGCCCGCGCGAAGACCAGCTGGCCGGTGCACATGTATACACCGGAACTGAGAAGAGCAATGTGTGACGGCTGGAGTACCTGGAGAGATGGCTTTGCATGCCACTTCTGGCACACGTGCCATAGGTTCACCATCACAGAGCTAGGCTTAAGTTCCCAAACAGATCCAGAACTAGCATAGAACATAGTCAATTTCAAATAATGGAGGGGTGGGGGGAATGGTCACACTTTAAACTACCTTAAAACAGATGGGAAAGTCCAGGATGGAAAAATATTTTTCAACCATGAACACCTGGAACTGGACAAGGATTCTGCATGAAGAGAATGTGGGACAGCTGGTAACTAGAACAATTCAATTTCAAAATTAGAGGATCCATATGGCAACCCGTAAAACAGCTCCATAGTTGATGGGTCACAGGTGCAAGGCAGAATTGCACTTTTCCTGGTGCTACATAAACTGCAGGTACTAGTGGAGCGTAGAGCATCCATTTCCTGGCTAATAAGACACCCATTTCTGAGCAAAAATAGTACACAAGGCTGTCTTTACAGTTTCCTTTTTTTAAGTGGATTTGGCTGGGGAAATGAATAGACAAAAATGCAAAGCAAGCAAAATAGTGCCCAGCTTTTCCTTCAAGTAACATAGTCTTCCTTTCCCTAGCCAAGAAATGCGTAAAGCATCTTTAGTTGACTTGGGTACCACAAAATCAAATGGATTTGCTGGCTGGAGATGATGGATACGTGTTAATTCAGCCCAGAAGACATGAAACTGGGAAAGGCTGATAAATGCAGAATTTTTTGGAAGGCACAAAAGTTCTAAGGAAATTTACATACTATAATGACAGCAGGGAACAACCTACAATTCAGAGTTACCATATACTTCTTATAAAATGAAGACTTCAGGAAAAAATGGTTACAAAAAGACAAAACACAGGCCAATATTGCAGTGTAACCCAAACTAATTAAAGGGCTAGCATAGTGTAGCTGCTCACTTGTTTACTCTCTGCATTTCTATACTGCCCAATAGCCCAAATTTTTTCTCCACTGCATAAAAGTCAAAATTAGAAAGAAACACAAGTATAATAAAACAATGCAAAAGAAGTATTTATTTTGCTCGCTCTTCTATTCAATCTGTGTATTTTAAAACTGCTTTTACAAAGGATTACTTCTACTTCTCAGTAGAAAGAACATTTTCCTAGAAAAAAAATGGGGAATAACAGTTGGTTATAGATAGTTGTAGGGGGATGTGGTGGCTCGGTGGCTAAGACACTGAGCTTGTCGATCAGAAAGGTCGGAAGTTCGAATCCCTAGCGCTGCGTAATGGAGTGAGCTCCCGTTACTTGTCCCAGCTTCTGCCAACCTAGCAGTTCGAAAGCATGTAAAAATGCAAGTAGAAAAATAGGGATCACTTTGGTGGGAAGGTAACAGTGCTCCATGCACCTTCGGGGTTTAGTCATGCTGGCCACATGACCACAGAGACGTCTTTGGACAGCGCTGGCTCTTGGCTTTGAAACAGATGAGCACCACCCCTAGAACCTTTATCTATAGTTTGTAAACAGTTGGTATAGATATTTCCCGCTCTGTGGATAAAAGACAGACCAGACACTGCACAATTTTCAAAACACCTTCACTAGAAGAACAGAGTTTGAGTATTGGGACTCCTAATTTGATGCAAGTTTTTTTTAAAGAATGGAAAACTGTGTGTCTTCCTGGAGTAGCTTTGTTTTGTTTGCCAATGAGGTCACAGATTCAGAGATTTCACTTCCTCAGGATGCTGGCTATCTTCCCAGAGTTTCTGATTTGTGAGGGTTCAGCAAGAGCAGTTATGAAAAACTAAGCTAGACACTTTTGGGCCACCTGTATCTGCACTGGTCACAATCTCCTAAAGGATGCTTGATCCTTGCAGTAGAGAGAAAAAACAGAGCAACCCCTTCTCTTAACAGATATTGTGTTCAGTCTTTCTCAGGACGTACCTCCTAGTCTGAATGTTTGCTAGAGTGGAAAGACAGGGCTTAAACTGAATATTGAAACAACCTCCGAGAGGGATCAATTTGAAAGAGCTGTAGTTGTTGTAAGGATCAAACATATATCTACCCACCCTTCCCAACACAGCATTGGAGATGGAGAAGCAATCAGGATCAAGTTCTGCACACCAATAACAGATTCACACAAACTAACTTTTAGATTTCTTCAGAGGAACCGAGGAGCCAAACATCTTAAGCAGTAAGACACTCTGATTTTTCAGCTCTCCCCTACCACTCCCACAACTCTTTCAGTTCAAGGATGATCCTACTCAGAAAACAAAGCTTACAAACTCCTGGCCACCGCTGTGTGCACTCTAAATCCTCTCCCATGCTTCCACTTCTTCCCTCAAATTAGGGCTGCAATTGTCTTGGAAGCACATCCCTCCTTGACCCTTCCTGCTTATCTTCATAAAAATCTCAGCATCCTGTTTAAAAAGAAAAAGGTTGGAAAGTACAGGACAGACACTTTCCATCTCCCTTCCAGATGCAATTAAAGATTTTTTTAAGAAGAAAATTATCTAGTCCAACTATACCAGACTTAAAAGATTTTTAAAAAAGAAGTTATCAGCATCAATAGATATATTTTCATTTTTAATGATGCTGACTGTTGGAGGACTGCATTCAAATAAGGCAACAAGCCAAGTTTGTTCTCATACAAAATGAGGGAAGGGAGAAAGGAAGGAATCCTAGTGCATTATTCACTAGCATTCTCTACAAGAGTTGTTGCAGACTTATTGAGTATTTGGCATAGCAGGGTGTGAGTTTCCTCAAAGCACATTCCTCTTTTCATAGGTTTTCCACTACACATAAAAACAAATGTTAATCAAACCCCTCAATATGAATGCACCAAAACAGCTACACTGTTCTTTCATATCAACCAATTGCCTGTTTTCTCTAAACATTAACAGGTTTGGAGGAAACATCAGAAGGACTGAAGTGAAAAAGCATAAAAGAATTTGGTAAAGAAAGCAATTACAATAAAAACTCAAAAGCAACCAATGGTAGGATCTATCTTGAACCAATGGTGCAAAGGAGAATTTAACCATTTCTGCTGTTATTTACCCTTAACTTACTAATAGCAGATGGAATGGGAAACTCTTAGCAGAATCTACTAAACAAGAACAGTGCCAAATGAACTTCTCAGGATATAATATTAAATACAGTTCAAGTTCAGTGCTTGAGATAGCCTATATTAAAAAGAAGTACAAATTAAGCACAACCCTGGTGTCTTTCAAAATCTTGGCATTTGGCCATAGACTGGGCTGAAATGTACATGTCTGCTGGGCAGAGATTAGTCGGTGGACACTGAGTACAACCTCTGCCCATGTGCTTACTTGCCCACTTCATTACAGCCAAGTCCCAAAATGTTTTCACGGATGTTATTTTCAAGGTGGGAAGGGATGGCATCATTTTTGCCACTTGTGGCATCCCAGCTCTTGAATACTTGCTCTGCATCCCAATCAGCTATCCAAATTCAGAGGTGAGAGAGGTGGTTATTACAGTATGCGTTTTTTTTTTTTTACCCACACCTCAAGGCTGCAAAATTGCCTTTATTGCTTACAGGAGCACATGTAACGCCCTTCTCTTTTAAGGGATAAAGCTGCAAGGTCTTTTGCAAGATTATAGGGCAATTACAACAGCTCTTCCAAATTGTCTTCACTTGTGCATGAACACTGACCTTGTTCTACTCAAGGTCCCCCTGTATATAGACATCAATGTGCAAACAGATTTCAAAGCAGCAACTGTTTTAATGGCAAGGAATATTTTACCTGACTTCCTATTGGACTCATGATAATGCCTACTTTGGAACATCTGCAAGAAAGCAACCAAGCTCAGAGAGCACCAATAAGCAATATCCCAATCAAGGAATTACCAGTGCAGACAAACAAGCTAACAGTAAACCATAGTCTAATTAATGTACTACCATCGGGACCACTTTGACCAAAACACTGGTACGGGAGGGCACTACCATATAAAAATAAAAGCAAACCCCAAGCCCTATTAGTAGTGATGATGTTACCTAGTCAGGAATTAAATGTCTGCAAAAAAACAACAACCAAAAACACAGAGCACCAAGGACCCAAAAGTAAACAATATTCCAGTCAAGGAACTAGCAATGCAGACAAACAAGCTAATAATAAACCATAGAAATTGCCTGACAAAGCAAGCTTCTAAAACATAAAACAAGACCAAACCCAAATCCCTACTAGCACCAATGATGTTACCCAAGTTTGATAATTAAATATATCTAAGAAAGCAACCAAACAGAGCACCAATAACCCCACAGTAAACAATATACCAAACAAGCAACTACCAATGCAGACAAACAAGCTAACAGTAAACCACAGCCTAATCAAGGAACCATCAAAACTATTGCAACTAACACTGACAGAGCAAGCCATAAGTATACAAAAATAAGAGCAAACGCCAATCCCTACTAGCCCAGATGATGTTACCTAGTTGGTTATGAAACGTCTGCAAGAAAGCAACCAAATTGAAAGAACACCAAGGACCCCTGAACTGCCAAAGAAACTAACAGTAAATCAATATCAGTCAAGGAGGCACCAAGATCACTTCTACCAACAGGACAAGCCACTATTATATAAACGTAAGAGCAAACCCCAATGCCTGCCAGCATTGATGTCGTCACTTAGTTTTGTTATGAAATGTCTGCAAGAGAGAAACTGAGCTCAGAGGGCACCAAGGACCCCACAGAGAACTATATCCCAAACAAGGAACTATGAATGCAGAGAAACAAGCTAACTTTAAACCACAGCCTAATCAATGTACCACCAGGACCATACCCCCCAAAATCTTGGCAGGCCAAGCCACAAGTATAATAGCAAACCCCAATCCCTACTAGCAAGTGATGATGTCAGCTAAACAATATATCAATCGAAGTATTAATGCAGACAAACAAGCTAACAGTAAACCACAACCTAAGCAACCATTAAAATCATTGCAACCAACAAACAGAGCAAGCCACTAGAATTTAAAAGCAAACCCCAATCTCTATTAGTCCAGATGATGTTGGCTAGTTTAGTTATGAAATGTCTGCAAGAAAGCAGCCAAGTTAAAAGAACACCAAGACGCCTGAACTGCCAAAGAAATACTGCACCAAGAAATCCACAGTAAAAAATATCTCAAAGAACCACTAATGCAGACAAACAATCTAACAATAATAAACCAATCTAAGGAACCACCAAGACCACTGCTCCCAACACTGATAGAGCAAGCCATTAAAAAATAAGAGCAAACCTAATCCCAGCTACCACTGATGATGTCACTTAGTTTTATTATGAAAGATCTGCAAGAAACAACCAAGCTCAGAGAGGACCAAGAACCCCAGTAAACAATATCCCAATCAAAGAATTAGCAATGCAAACAAACTAACAATAAAAATAAACCACATAGCCTAATCAAGGAACCACTGCAATCAACATTGATAAAAATAAAATGAGAGCAACCTCCTTTCCCTACTGGCACTGATGCTGTTACCTAGTTCGGGCAATGAAACATCTGCAAAAAAGCAACCAAGTTCAGAGAGCACCAAGGACTGCCAACAGAGACAAACAAGCTAATATTAAACTATAGCTTAATGAAGGAACCCTCAGGGCAACTCCCACCAAAACACTGGCAGGCCAAGCAACAAATAAGCTGCTCAAAAAAATAAAGGGAATACTTAAACAACACAATGTAAGCTGCTGAAAACAATTAAGGGAACACTTAAACAACACAATGTACAGTAGTTGAATGTGCTGACAACAAAATCACACAAAACTGACAACAAAATCACACAAAACTTAACAATGGAAATCAAATGCATCAACCCATGGAGGTCTGGATTTGGAGGTACACTCAAAACTAAAGTGGAAGAAAACACTACAGGCTGATCCAACTGTGATGTAATGTCCTTAACACAAGCCAAAATGAGGCTCAGTAGTGTGTGTGGCAGGCAGCAGAATGTTCTCCACGGCATCTCCAGACCCTGTCATGTCTGTCACATGTGCTCAGTGTGAACAATGCTTTCATCTGTGAAAAGCACAGGGCACCAGTGGCAAATTTGCCAATCTTGGTGTTCTCTGGCAAATGCCAAACGTCCTGCACGGTGTTGGGCTATAAGCACAACCCCCACCTGTGGACGTCGGGCCCTCATACCACCCTCATGGAGTCTGTTTCTGACCATTTGAGCAGACACATGCACATTTGTGGCCCGCTGGAGGTCATTGTGCAGGGCTCTGGCAGTGCTCCTCCTGTTCCTCCTTGCACAAAGGCGGAGGTAGCGGTCCTGCTGCTGGGTTGTTGCCCTCCTACGACCTCCTCCATGTCTCCTGATGTACTGGCCTGTCTCCTGGTAGCACCTCCATGCTCTGGACACTACGCTGACAGACACAGCAAAACTTCTTGCCACAGCTCGCATTGATGTGCCATCCTGGATGAGCTGCACTACCTGAGCCACTTGTGTGGGTTGTAGACTCTGTCTCATGTTACCACTAGAGTGAACACACCACCAGCATTCAAAAGTGACCAAACCATCAGCCAGAAAGCACAGGAACTGAGAAGTGGTCTGTGGTCACCACCTGCAGAACCACACCTTTATTGGGGATGTCTTGCTAATTACCGATAATTTCTACCTGTTGTCTCTTCCATTTGCAGAACAGCATGTGGAATTGATTGTTCATCAGTGTTGCTACCTAAGTGGACAGTTTGATTTCACAGAAGTGTGATTGACTTGGAGTTACATTGTGTTGTTTAAGTGTTCTTTATTTTTTTGAGCAGTGTATATAAAATAATAGCAAACCCCAATCTCTACTAGCAGTGATAATATCAGCTAGGTAATAAAATGTCTGCAAGAAAGGAACTAAGCTTACAGTGCACTAGAGTAAATATTAACACAAACAATCTAACAATAAACCAGTCTAATTAAGAACCATAAGACCACTGCTATCAACACTTACAGACCAAGCCCTAAAGCAAGGGTCAAACTTGGCAAGTGTAAGACTTGTGGACTTCAACTCCCAGAATTCCTGAGCTAATGACTGGAGGACGAATTCTGGGAGTTGAAGTCCACAAGTCTTAAAGCTGTCAAGTTTGGAGACCCCTGCCCTAAAGCAAAAGAGCAAACTCTAATCCCTAATCGCCCTAATGATATTAGCTATGTTAGTTATGAAATGTCTGCAAACAAGCTCAGAGAGTACCAACGGCCCCTGAGCTGCCAAAATATCTAAAAGTAAAATGCAGCCCAATCAGGGAGTCACCCAAACCAATTCTACCAACACTGGGAGGGCAAGCCACTAGTATATAAACAAAAGAGCAACACCTCATCCCTATTAGCACTGATGATGTTGCCTAGTTTGGTTATGAAAGGTTTGCAAGAAAGCCACCAAGCTCAGAGGGCAACAAGGTACTACCAATGCAGGCAAAAAAAAACACCCTACAATAAACCACAGTCTAAATAAGGAACCATTAAGACTACTGCTATCAACATCGACAGACCAAGCTACTAGAAAATAAAATGAGAGCAACCCCCTTTCCTTACTGGCACTGATGCTGTTACCTAGTTGGCAAATGAAACATCTGCAAGAAAACAACCAAGCTCAGAGAGCACAAGGACTGCCAACAGAGACAAACAAGCTAACATTAAACCATAGTTTAATCAAGAAACCCTCAGGCCATTCCCACCAAAACACTGGCATATAAAATAATAGCAAACTAGCAAGTGATGTTAGCTAGTTGGTAATGAAACATCTGCAAGAAAGCAACCAGAGAACATAAGAGCCCCTGAAGCTATCTCAATCAAGAAATAATAACAATGCAAAGTAATAAACCACAAACTGCTACTGACAAGCAAGCCACTAGATCAAGGGCCTTCAAACTTAGTGACTTTAAGGCTTGTGGACTTCAACTCCCAGAATTCCTGAGCTAACATGATTGGAGGAGGAATTCTGGGAGTTGAAGTCCACAAGTCTTAAAGCCATTAAGTTTGAAGGCCCCTGCACTAGAAAATGAGAGCAACCCCTTTCCCTACTGGCACTGATGATGTTACCTAGTTGGGTAATGAAACATCTGCAAAAACACAACCAAGCTCAGAGAGCACCAAGGACTGCTAATGCACACAAATAAGCTAACAGTAAACCAGTCAAGGAACCATCAGGGCCATTCCCACCAACACACTGGCAGGACAAGTCACTGGTATATAAATATGAGATCAAAGACCAAACCCTACTATCACTGATGTCACCTAGTTTGGTAGTGAAGCATCTGCAAGAAAGTAACCAAGTTCAGAATGCACCTAGAAATCCACAGTAAACAATATCCCAATCAAATTACTAATGCATGCATAAGATCTAACAATAAATCAGTCTAATTAAGAAACCATAAGCTACGAACAGGACAGAGCAAGACACTAAAGAATAAGAGCAAACCCTAAACTGTGATGATGTTAGCTAGTTTGGTTATGAAATGCCTTCAAGAAAGCAATCAAGCTCAGAGCATTGAGGACTCCTGAATTGCCAAAAAATCCTAACAGTAAATCACAGCCAAATCAAGGAGCCAGCAAGTCCACTTCTACCAACATCAAAAGGACAAGCCATAGATAAAGAATAAAATCCTATCCCTACTAGCACTGATGATGTTCCTTAGTTGGGTGATGAAATCATCTGCAAGCAACTAAGCTTGGAGCATAAATGGCCACTGAACAGCCAAACACACTAACAATAAACCACAGCTCAATCAAGGCGCACCAAGCCCAGTGCTTTCAGCAGTGGGAGCGTAAGCCATTAGTAGATAAAAATGAGAGCAAAGCCTACTCCCTACTAGCAGTGAAGATATTTCCTAGTTTGAATAATGAAACATCTGCAAGAAAACTACCAAGGTCAACGAGCACCAAGGACGAAAAACAATATGACAAGGAACTACCAGTACAGACAAAGCTAACAATAAACCACAGCTTGCATGGACATTGCATGTTCCCCAGGAACCATAAATGGACATTGCAACATGAGGGATACAGAAATCACATTGGCTGCATTAGCGATAGAAGAAAATAGATGAACTCAATTTTAACAGCAAAGCATGGCTAGGGGCTGATTTCAGATTACAATTTGTTGATGTACTACTTCCAAGTGAAGATAAATCAAAAGAACAAAAGCAAATATTCCATGATACTGTTTTGAACATTTAAGCATCATTTCCAATAAGAATATCAGGAGCTGTTTTGAACTAATAGAGAACCATAGGAATCATGAAACCAATCCAAAATATTAAGGATGAATGTGAAAAAAGACTGCCAATGGCCAAGAAACAAATGTAAGCAAATCAGACACCCGAAGAAATATTGGAAATTGCCAAGAAAAGGAAAGAAACCAAAAATAGTAGGAACGTAAGAATTTCAGAAAGCTATAGAAGAGGTAAAAAGCAGTGATACAACTGCATCTATAAAGGCACCAAGGGTGGAAAAAGATACAGGAAAACCAGAAAAGCTTTTCCAAAATCCTGAGCTCAGGAAGAGTTCCATATTTGAATTGGTATGGTTAAAGACACCAGCGTACTGAGAGCAACTAATTCAAACATCAAAGATGAAAGACATATTTTGGAATTCTGCCCAAATAATAGAGCTCTCGATATTCAAAATACCTTAGAAGATACTCTCTACTTGCAAGAACCTCTAACACTAGAAGCGGAAGTTAGATCAACACTCCATTAGCAAATTTAAATTGGTATTATTGTATTTAAAACAATTAGTCCCTTTTAATAACTTAAACAATACAGCCAAAAGATGAACAGTATAGTCAGAAATAAAGCAATTAGGAGCAGAAATTGTAACCAAACAATGCCAGAAAATCTAGAGAGTGATATAGTGACTACTAGATTGGAAGAGGTTAGTATACATACCAATACTAAAGATTTAAAAAGTGTATAAACTATTTCACACAATATCCTTAATTTTACATGCTAGCAATTTAACATTTAGGATTATACAATGCAGATTAGAGCTATACATAGAAAGGGAGGTGCCAGATGTTAAAATGATTTTGCAAAAAGCTGAGGAACTAAAGAAAACTGAGAAAGCCAAAGAATACCAGAAAAAGAAACCAAGACAAGCTTAATTCAAGCAAAGCAGCCTGAAGCAGCTAGAAAAAGGTAATTTTCTATCCCAAAGGTTATTTTCAAATGGCAACTGAATTTTCTTGGGTTTTTTTTTCCTTGAAAACTTGAAAAACCAAGTCTTTTCAAAAGCATCTTCCAGACTGATATTACTGAGAATTTCCATAGACATTTTTTCTAGCAATAGTTCACTAGGAGTAGTAGAACTCACAAGGAGTACTAGCTGGAATAGCAGTAGAAAAACCTTTGAGTCAACCATGATAAATTGTGGAATATTCTTAGAAAAATGGGAATCCCATCACAGCTCATTTTTCTTATATATTGTATGGCTCCATAATGGCAAAACGGCAAGGCAAGGTGTTGTCACAGGTTTTTAATTTAATGGGCTCCAAACACAAAAATTTAATGGGCTCCAAGCACATGCCCCTAGGCAACACAAACAAGGATTCATAGTTATTACTCATTACCCATCACTACACTACTCTTCCCCACTGCTACTCCAACTACTACTCCTTGTGAGTCCTACTACTCTTAGTGAGCATTGCTAGAGAAAGTTGTGTCTATGGAGAGACATAACTGGTGCTTTTCAAAGGTGCTTTTCGAAAGACAATTGCACTTCCTTGGTTTTCAAGGGAAAAAAACTCCCAAAAAGTTCAGTTGCATTTTGAAAAGCATCTTTGGGATAGAGAAAATTATCTCTGAAATAATAGAAAATACTTGTAGTTGGAGAGCAAACCACCACCAAAATTATCTTTATAGCTGCTCCGCGTCCACATGCAAACTTACCTCCTTCTCTATCACTCCTTCTCACCCTTGAACAAGATCACCATATCCCACGCCCAGCCCAGCCCCAGCGTAGCTTTAGTAGATTGCTGCGCAAGGACTGGAGAGACGGCTTAAAGAGGCAGGACAACAGCAATCACAGGTGTTGGCTATTATTCAACCACTGTGCTGAATATTTGTTAAGAGAATCTAGATTGTAAGAGTAGGAATGTGGCTTTAAAACTGGAGGAGGAAACAGTCTCTCCTATGGTGATGACTCTACTCTGATAACTGAAAATGTGAATGACTGGAAACTCTAGTGAGGAACATCAAGGAGCAGAAAAAAAAGAGAGCCAAACTAATGACAAAAGGTGCCACAGCCATCCTTGGAACTGACATGAAGGTACTGAAGTCATGCATAGCTTCTGTGTTTTAGGGTAAATTATCAATCCTGATAATCAATCTTGAACCAACAGTCAAGAAATACAGCCCATGCTTGTATTTGGTAGGAGCAGGGAAGATCTTGGAAAATATATTCAGATGCCACATCTTGTCTATATCTTTAAAGATCAGAATCTTTAAACATAGGATAGTTTTTCTTGTACTATAAAAAAAATAAAGCACTTTCAAGAAGCATGTTACAAAGAGTAAGACTCCCGAGAATTATTATGGACAGCAAAAACAAACAAACAAACTCATTACTGAACAAATAAACCCATGTTCTCACTGGAGGCACAAATGACCATGGTCAAATCTTATTTGTATGCATTATGCAAAGACTTAGCTGTTTTGAGAAGTGCTAGGAAAGGTAGCAAAGAGGAAACCAGGTTGAACTCAGTTACATAAAGATGGATACACTGCACTAGCACTGATGATATTACTTAGTTTGGGTAATGAAACGTCTGCAAGAAAACAAGCAAGCTCAGAGAGCACCAAAGAACCCTCATTTCAACCCTGAGCTACAAATATTGTCCTTTATTATTGGATACATTGTTGGAATACCTGAAGGTCCAGGTTGTGAATATGTACACGATCACTAAAAGGCAACACTTACCTTATGACACATAATAAAACAACTTTAAAAACTTATGCCTTTTTTCCAACTACCTTCTTCCTTTTTTTTTAAATAGATCATGCTGACTGGGGAATTCTGGAAACTGAAGTCCACAAAACTTAAAAGTTGCCAAGGCTGGACACCCAACCTTTTAGATTATAAATCTGAGAGTAGCTGTCATAGATTGACGCTTGTAAGCTGATTTATGATTTTTTTTTTTGTTAGAGGAAACTTTACATAACTCAATCCAGATAAAATCTTAGATTTCAATGGGACATTCAAAAATCTTCTAAATCAGAGACCTTCAAACTTGACAGCTTTAAGACTTGTGGACTTCAACTCCCAGAATTCCTCCTCCAGTCATGTTAGCTCAGGAATTCTGGGAGTTGAAGTCCACAAGTCTTAAACTTGCCAAGTTTGAAGACCTTTGTTTTAAATCAACCCTTATTTAGTGCAGAACGTTTCTCTCTTTTTGATGTGAGCCTAGTAAGACTGCAAGAACTGATGAACCACTGCTTGAGAGAGCACTGATAAAGTTTCGTAACCTGACACAAATATTTTGGCTAGATGGCTTCTGAAGGAGTAAAAAAAAAATCAAAATGCACAATTTTGCTAAGAGTCATTGAGGATGACATGGAGGTTCTCTTACAGAATAATGGGGTGGGGAAGGGGGTTTGTACAATGCAGCCAGCAGTGCATGCTGTGTCATAATATTCCCCTCCATCAAACAGATAGAGAGAGACATTCTGGATAGAATGTCAGAACTGTTAACCCTTTGGCAACATTTCATACTGAGCCACTCAACTTCAGAAACAGGCAACCTGGGGGAAAACAATACTCTGAACCATTTATACAGGTGGCTATTTTAACTATCCAGAAACATGATTTCCACTGTGAACTCATCTTAATTAAGCTCTTTGCAGAGATTAGATGTTTTTTTTCCTGTTAGAGAACAAAAAACCTCTTGTTTGTTTCCTTTCCCTCTGCAATCAGAAGAGCAGGGCCTGATTATTAATCTACAGAACAATACATCATTGTAATTCATCAGAAGGAGAAAAAAATACAGTTCTTCTAGGAATACCGTATTATTGCTTCCTTGTCCCACGCACACTTCTGGCAATGGCTGCATGCCACAGGACAACTGCATGCAAATCAAGGGGTTAAGAGCTAATACATGCAATTTCCATCCATTCTGGGCAACACAGAACAGACCACCCCATAAGCAAAACATGGATGATCTCATCAGAAAATAAAAGAGCTTTGAACCTCATTGCTTTGTGGTTGACATATGCATTGCAGATTACAGGTTCAGTCTCAGGATTTACAATCAAACATTTGGGGCAAGGTGAAGTGGGAGTAGTAACACACTGCTGGGAAGAGGAGGCAATGTTGGTTTAGAATAGCAATCCAACTATGTATAATGGCAGGTTACCGTGCAAAACGATATTAGCACAGTTCTAACATGTAATACTAGCAGATTGTGGGTAAAACAAAACATAGAGACTAATAATTATAATAAATAATCATAACCTCACTAGTATCTTCTACTGTCATCCAACTATCCTCATGCCTCTATGGATGCCAGCCTTTCATGGTTATCCAAATCAGGAAACAGTGTCCACCAATAAGACTAGAATCTACTTTATTGAATTAGACGATAGTAAACAGTCTTGCAAATCTCTATTTTTCTTTTCCTCTTATAATCCAACGAGACAGGAAGGAGCTGGTCTGAGTCTCTTCTTAATACCTTCTCCTTTCCCAGGGCTGAAGGAACATTTCTGTCCATTTTGTTTTTTTTAAGATTGTTTTTATTCTACTTTTATTATTTTTATAAATAACTCAGAGCAGTGACCATACCTTTCTCTTCCTAGTTTTTCCACAACAATCTAGTGAGATGAGTTGGGCTGAGAGGAGGTGATTGGCCCAGGTTCCCCTGTCCAACTTTCATGCCTAAAGCGTGACTAGAACTCACAATGTCCTGGTTTTTTGCCTCGTGCCTTATACCACCAGACTCTTGTAACCATTTCCAAATATTTTCACCAAGGTTCTCTCTATGACTTTCTATACCAAGATCAATGAAGACAGGTTTATACCTCTACAATAATGGCTGAGTGGTCTCAGAAATGGGTATAAAACGATGGAGAGAAATGATCTGTCAATCCTGAAGTGAACCTGGCTGAAGCCATTTTGGAGGCTTCAGAGTTACTACACAATGGTGGGAAAGGGGAAATAGTTAGATGGGGTTTTGTAGCCAAAACAATAAAGTTTTCCTATGGAAATCAAGGACATTCTCACAGGTGGCTGGCCAGAGGAGGAGCAAGTAACCAAGCAACCTGGATTGGACAGCGTGACGAGTGACTTGGCGGGAAGGAGGAAAACGTTTACTTTTAATCAGATGAAAGCTGCGGGAAATTTCAGAGTTGGCTTTCACCAGTTGTGCTAATATGAAGTATCCAATCAGCTGTTCTTTGAGGAACCTTCCTGCCTCAGAGTTCTTTTCTATGGGTGCATTATTTGGAACACTGACATGATCTTTTTTTCTTGCCACAACTCAAAAGAGCTGGCTGTGATGATATGTTTTCCAATTTTTGGACAGATTTATTCTCATGCAAATAAAAAGACTTTAGTTTTACTTCCATTCTCAACATGCTTTAGGACAGAGTTCCTCAACCTTTCCGGCTTGCATACCGGAGGTGGTGGAGGGAGGGGGCAGCAGAGAGGGGAGGGTGGCATGCGTGCCAATCACTCACGCAAATGGAATCCGTATGCACATGCTCACCTGCTGCTCTTGCAAATGGGGAGGCGGCCCACACGCATATGCTCGCTCACCGTTTCTGCAGCCCGTTTGCAAATAGTTCATGGCACTAGTGGGCCATGGCCCAGAGGTTGGGGACCCCGATTTAGGATTTTCTGGGGTGTTATTTTTGAATGTAATTTTGTGAGGTGACAGACAATACTAGAAATGTCTTTTCCGCCACAGATGGTTTTTGACTTGCAACCATCAGTGACTGAAGTTACAACAGCATTGAAAAAAGTGACTTATGACTATTGCAGTGGTCATGTGATCAAAATGCAGGCATTTGGCAACTGGCATGCATTTAGGACAATTGCCCAGTGCCCGGGATTATGTGATCACCATTTACAACCTTTCAACCAGCTTCTGTTAAGGAAACTCAATGGGGGAAGCTTAATGATCACGTGATTACTTAACCACTGCGGTGATTTGCTTAAGAATCATGGCAAAAAAGGTTGTAAAATGGAACATGACTCACTTAACAACTGTCTTGTTTAGCAACAGAAATGTTGGGCTCAATTGTGATCCTAGGTTGAGGACTACCTGTACAGATCTCTCGATGGTTTTATATCCTTCTCCATGGCAGATTATGCTTCCTGATCTGGAAAAGGTCCCTGATCCTATCTTCCCTTGGGATTTAACTGAAAGAGCAGAGGGGGTTAGAAAGGCTGCAGACAGAAACAACTGTACAATAAAAGTTATAGTCAACTGTTTCACGAAGTGAAACATTAGTGAATAAAGACTGAATGTCTACCAAGCACATAATGTCATCTTTCACATCAAAAGTATTCAACTCATAACCAAGCTCAAACGAGTCCTTTAAAGTTGTTTTGATTAGCTTCTCTCTTACAGGCACCAGAATATCATGGGCCCAGCATGCAAGCTGATGGTAAGTGGAGCCATACATAGCTAAAATGGGTCTGGCCGGCATTCCTGGTTTATGCATTTTTGGTAATCCATAGAGTTGTGGTATTATGGATCCATTAGGTTTTAACTTAGTACAAGTCATTTCATCAATGATTTTCATCAATAGCATCATTTCTAAGGGTCGACATACACTTCCTTCTGTCATGCTGATGCTTTCAGATTCATCAATTTTTCGGAATTTAGTTGGCCCATTCAAAATTAAGGAAATCTTCTGTCTAAATGCTTCTTTAGTATATAACATATATATTCTTCTTTAGCTCGGTAGACATTCAGTCTTTATTCACTAACATTCCACTTCATGAAACAGTTGACCATATGTGCAGTTTAGTAGAATCTAACCATATATCAATAACAGTTATAGTAACATAGACATTTACTCAACAACCTAATAAGTATTTCATGAGGAAAATTGACTATTTTATTATTTACTTGCAAGAACCTCATATAAGAGTCATGATAATGTTATGTATTTAATGTTTTCAGCCACTGCATGAGAATTTCATCAGGTTTCCTTTTTTTTTAATTAGATCCTATTTGATTCCCATCAGATTGAATAAGAATGGCTGAAAAAAGAAATGAAATTTCTGCCACTTCAAAAAGGTTCATCATGGCAAACACACATGATTACATTCCCTTACTTAGATATACTAGTAACAAATGATCAGTGGCGCACATAATTTATTGCACAAGTGGCATTGTAACTTCCATTGTTAAATTAAAAGTATATAACAAATTAATAGAAATATAATAAAAATAGTGATTTACAATGTTTTTCTCAATGAATATTGTTTATATATTCAACATTATTTCATGCGAATCCAATGGGATATCGGACATTCTATAACCATGATGGCGAACCTGTGGCATGCGTGCCAGAAGTGACACACAGAGCCACTTCTGCTGGCATGTGAGAGGTCGCCCAGAAGAGCCCCACTGTGCATGCACGTGTGCCACCTGCCCAACAGCTGATTGTCGGTTATCTGGCACGCATGTGGGGGGGGGAGGAGAGGCGCGGGAGGCACGTGCGGATGTGCAGGGATGCGTGGGGCGCATGGGGGGTTGCACATGCATGCACGGGGGGGCTGCGTGCATTGCGCGCACACATTTTCGGCACGGGAGCCCAAAAAGGTTAGCCACCACTGTTCTATAACATGACTGAACAAAGGAAAGAGTCTTTTGAGTTGAGTTTGACTATTGATCACAACATACTGGTGTATTTTCTCTGGCTATACAGGTAGTCCTCAACTTATGGCCACAGTTGAGCCCAATGGTTCCATTGATAAGTGAACAATTGTTAAGTGAGTTTTGCTCCATTTTATGACCCTTCTTGCCAATACTGTTGAGTGAGTTGTTAGTAAGATGGTTGTTGAATGAATCTGGCTTCCCCATGCCAGGGACATGAAAGGAGTCTCCAATTGGGTGTATCCCGGGCACCTGTGATGTCACAGGCTAATCCTTTCAACCCTGAAGCACCTTGGTACTTCTGACACAATTGCGATGTGATCAGCTTTGCTTATCAGAAGGTTGCAAAAGGTGATCACACATGACCCTGGGACATGGCAGCCATCATAAATACATGAAAGTTGCCAAGCACCTGAATTTTGATCAAGTGATCAATATGGCAATGCTGCGATGGTCGTAAATGTGATAAACGGCCATAAGTTGCTTTTTCAATGCCACTGTAACTTTGAATGATCACTAAATGAATGATTGTAAAAGTCGAGAATTACCTGCCATACAGAGATAACTTGCATTCTTCAGGGGTATTTTTAGGCCTTCCTAGTCTTGCCACAGCCCTTTTCAAGATCAGCTAGATCAGTCTTAAGATTGTTAAATGCAAGATATTAGAGACCAACCAGCTGTTGTTCCCAGAAATGTACAGATAATATATAGTAATATTCTAAAACAAATGCATGGGATGCTAGCGACAGCTGTATTTAATTCTAAAAAGGCATTTTATAATGGCAGTCCTGGAATGAGAGTCTGTAAGTTCATCTATGTACTTTATTAAATAAAAGAATGTGGTACAGTCCTGCGGGGACTATGTCATCCAGAATTCAAAGAAGAGGAAATTACACATCAGTTTTGCTCTTCTTGAGTAATAATCTTACCACAGTTTAAGGAAAAATAGGGAAATAAGGCCTAAAGAACTTAGATTATATCCTTCCCTGACACTCCAGGTTTAAAACAATCATTATTCTAAAACAGGATAGTCAAAATTGTACTACATCATCTTATCACTTAGTAAATATACCTAGATCATATTATCCTAAAAAGATTATATCCTTTTTTTCCCTCCTGTTCACATGAAAACAGAGCAGTTGCCCTTTTTTGATGCTGCAATGGATTCTGCTGCATGGTAATTAGTGGGAAGTATGTCTTATTTTGATTTTTCTGAGCCAAATTATCTTGGGCTGGCCTTGGCCGGAATGCAACCTTAAGATAGGTTGTTATAAGAGTAGTGAAAAACAAGATTTGTTTCTGCTTTTGACTATCCACCCAGATCTACTGACCGCATATGCTGATCAAAGGAATCAAATCTGTCATTAAACTCTTTGATCTTAGAATTATGAACTTTTAAAACTTGGCCAACGTTTGCTTCAATCTGTAGTTCTATCTGACTTTTTTAAAGGACTGCCTTCACATTTCCTTTGTATCCATTATAAAGGTTATCTAAAATAGCAGACCATTTTATGCTCAGAAATCCAGAGAATTAGAGACCAAAAATACAACCATGTAATTCAACACAGTTACAACTCCTATCTTAGGACAAAGCTTTAACTTAAGACAGCAAAACTATATTTTGGGGCATTGAATACACTGATTATCTCTTTAAGTTTGAGCTCTAATTTCCCTTTACAAAATAGCAGGGGTATTGCCTATCTGTAATTAACAACTTTTGAAAACATGATAAAATCAAAACTTTTTAAAGCAGATAATGCAGGGTATCAATACACTAAATTCAAAATGAGCAATGAAATCAGCACAAGGTGAGGGAAGGTGCAGACTGTATGCACACTTTGAAGTAGTCTTTTTTTATGTTCAGACACAGTGGTGGGATTCAAATTTTTTTTACTACCGGTTCTGTGGGCGTGGCTTGGTGGGCATGGCAGGGGAAGGATACTGCAAAATCCCATTCTCTCCCCACCTAATAACCTGCTTTCCAGCTCCATTCTCCTGTGCATAGCAACAAAAGAAGATCCAGCTGATTAGCTGGGACTCAGGAGGCAGATAATAGATGGGGGCAGGGACAGTCAGAGGTGGGATTTGCCAGTTCTCTGAACTACTCAAAATTTCCGCTACTGGTTCTCTAGAACTGGTCAAAACCTGCTGAATACCACCTCTCCACTGAGAGCATATGCACCGAAGACAAATTCCTTGTGTGTCCAATCACACTTGGCCAATAAAGGATTCTATTCTATTCTATTCTATTCTATTCTATTCTATTCTATTCTTCCCCAGATGGATAAACTTCAAGGAGGAGGATGCCCAGCCTGGGTAGTTATGCTTCAGGGGCAGGATGGATAAAAATCAATGTTTTTTTTAAAAAAAAAATACAAAAAAATGGATTTTTTAAAATTTAAATTGGATTTTTTTTATTTTTATCAAATTTATTTTAATAAAATGCTTTTGGAGTAAATATCTATCTAAAGACAATTTCTTATCTAAGATACATTAATAATTTAGTTTATTCAGCATGAAATGGAGCTTAATTATGTAGCATGAGGCTGTATATTCTGCAAAATTGGGTCTGTTGGTGAGTGAACAGCAGATCAGAGGAGGAGCCGCTATGGGACAAGAGATGACAGCTGCTCTTTAAATTTTTTTGATTTAAATCAAGCCTTTTTACTAGTGATTTAACTCGTTATTTAAACTGACTTGATTTAAATCAAATCCACCCTGTTCAGAAGCTTGAGAAACCACAATATGCAGTTTGGCTACAAAGGAGAGATATCAGCATTCCAAATTATTTGAAAGTTATGTCCCCTTAGTTACCTGCTGCACAAGGACTAGCTAGAATCATTCTCCATTCAAGGAAAACACTCTTCTTGATCTCGATTTCGTATGTTGTAGTGCAAGTCTTAGCATTCAGTGGAGGTTCTAGAACTGTGCGACTGAATGGTTTATTTTCGGTCCAAACTTTATTTAATCTCCCTGCCCCATGTAGAAAATAATTAAAGGTAAGGTTCCCCTCACACATACGTGCTAATCATTTCTGGCTCTAGGGGGCGGTGCTCATCTCCGTTACAAAGCCGAAGTCAGCGCTATCTGAAGACTTCTCCATGGTCGTGTGGCTGGCATGACTAAATGCCGAAGGCACACGGAACATTGTTTTGTTACCTTCCCACCAAAGTGTTCCCTATTTTTCTACTTGCATTTTTACATGCTTTCAAACTGCTAGGTTGGCAGAAGCTGGGACAAGTAACGGGAGCTCACTCCCTTATGCAGTGCTAGGGATTCGAACTTTGGAAGGTGCAGGACTCCACTATTGAAAGTTGTATGCTGCTCTATTAAGTATTTGGTTCCCCTTCAGAGGAGCAAAAGCAGGGATCCATACTGACTTTCTACATTTGGACCCAAGTATGTTAAGCATCTTGAAGCCACAGAACTGACAACACCGCAGTTCAGTATGGCAGAATTTGATGTGCTTTCATCACTACACTCCAAAGCAGGGGTCCCCAAACTTGGCAATTTTAAGACTTGTGGACTTCAACTTCCAGAATTCCTTAGCAAGCTTTCCTCAGAATTCTGGGAGTTGAAGTCCACAAGTCTTAAAGTTGCCAAGTTTGGAGACCTCTGCTCCAAAGCCTCCATAAGATTTCATGTTACCAGACACATCTTAAGGAGTTGGTCTTGACCTTTAACTCTCCTGTTAGGAACTTATCCAGCCAGGAAGCTCTCCAGGGGAGACTCTTTTGAAGATGTTCCTGCCCTTGGAGGCTCTTTTTTTTTTCTTTTGTGGCAAATGGGAAGTTCCTTCTCTTGGGTTACTTAGGAAATACATTCCTTAGAAATTGCAGTAATTTCCCAGTCTCAACCTTTGGAAAAATCTAAGAAGAGACAGCTCATCTGTCATACTATCTGCTAAACAAATAATTCCCTCAACACTGTCAAACTATTTACTAAAGCTGCATTACTATTACTATTAATTTTCTCATCATTCCTATCACCCATCTCCTCCCACTTATGATGTATGAGTGTAACTTTGTTGCTTGTATCCTAACAATTTATATTGACTGTTTCCTAGTATGATTTGATTACTTACTGTATCCTACGACTATTATTAAGTGCTGTACCCTATGACTCTTGACGAATGTATCTTTTTTTTATGTACACCAAAAGCATTCGCACCAAGACAAATTCCTTGTATGTCCAATCACACTTGGCCAATAAGGAATTCTATTCTATTCTATTCTATTCTATTCTATTCTATTCTATTCTATTCTTTGAATTAATACATTAAATACTTGCTACAATATTAATGCAAGACTCTTTTAAAAAAAAACTTTTTAGATTTTTTATAAAATATTATTTCTGTTGGCTACCTTCAGTACCATCAGAGTGGAAAATACAATGTATTTAGGTCAAATAACTACTTTAAAAAATGTATTTACAATAGAAAAAGCCGTGAGATTAAATGTCTTCTATTAGCCCATCTGCTAGCAAATGTTTTGGCAGAACTAGGGGGAGGGAAAGGCCTTTAGTGGATGATGGTTCTTACTGCACTTCTTAAGATGGGCACAAGCTAATACTGAACATCAACTTTCTAATAGAGAATCAATGACAAGCCTACACCAAGTGGTCCCAGGTGAAAAGTACCCTCAGTACTTATATTCAAGTTAAAATAATTGTATTGCACATCAGCATCGTCTTTCTGGCAACAGTATACAGATAATACGTTATGCTACTGCTTTTGTGTGCACTCCCCCCCACCCCCTACTTTACAGCCTAGCTTTGAACCTGGAGCTTTCTGGATGCTGGACACTTATCTTTTTTGCAATAAGCTCTGATGAGTGCGTGATTTCTTCTATTGTGTACGATGGCGCTTATGGGGGAGACTCAGGATCTGTAAAGCCACATTACCTTGACATTATATTTAAGTACCAGTAACAATTACCGCTCTCCAAGTTGGCACTCCAGATTGTCCCTCTTCCTAAATCTGGTCTAGATGCCTAGGAATTCCCTGGCAATCCACAGGAACTTGCTAGAGATTTGAAGCTGATACTACCCATTGTTATAAACTAACAATGGGCAGTATCAGGTTCAAATTTCTACCAACTACTGTTATTATTATTATTGGTTAAAGGGATGTCTGGTGAACATTTCCAGGAATAAAAGCATAGTTCAGCATGTCCCAAATGTTTAAAGTTTCTTTAAAAAAAGATAACAGAAAACAGATTTACCAAATAATGAAGTTACAACTACAACCCAAGAAACAAAACATCAAGCAGTCCATACTTAATGTCTCTTTAAGAGAAGAAAGCTATAGCTCACTCTTTTAGAAAAGATTCTTGCAGATTTCCCTGCATTAGTTCTCCCTACCTAGCAGGGCTGTTTTGAGGATAGGAGAATAATTATGCAGCATCCTGTTCAATGACAACCAGGGAGGAGATAAAGAAAAATCCAAGATTTACACTCATGTCCTTTACTCAGACATGACTGGACACTCCACAGCTGTGTTCACATTACACAGATATTCATGCTTAACTTGGCTTATCAAAGTAACCAGTTTTCTGATATGATCCTGCCTAAACTACCTACGGTAATTCCAGGGATTAATTTTAGCACCCGCATCCCGTTGACCCAAACTGTGGTTGATTAGTTAATGGCCAGGCCAAGCCTGTAATATAGCTAGTTATGAATACTTCAGAAAGTTTCAGTCCCGTCCAACAGACATACCCCTTGGCTCATCCAACGCCAGACAGCTGGAAAAGGCGCTGCTTCGAGCGGAGGAAACACCCTCTCCAAATCAGGCTGCTCTTTCCAAACCTGCGAGGCACTAGGAAAACCAGTGCCGTGAACTCAGCAACTGCGATTCCACCTATAAGCAAGACGGCTCCAAGAAAAGGACTGGCACAAAAGTTACATCTGCGCTCCCCCCGTTCCCGAAAACAACTTCCCATCAGAAGGTCAACCGTCTCAGCTAGTCGGTTGAGCCGGGCAATCTGGCGCCCAAATCTGTAAATTTAGGAACGGGGAAGCGGGAGGGAAGAAGAAGACACCCTCCCCCCAGTAACAACAAGCCCAAATCTGGACGCACGTGCGATTAGTAACCGCACCCTCTCCTGGATCTCAGAAAGACTAAAGGGAGAAACAGAAAAGAAGCAGGCAACCCATTTCGCTCCAGAAGCGCGGCCAAAAACTTAGGAAGAGGCCAGGCTGGAATCGTTGGCAATTGCGCAATAGTAAGGCTAGTTTGCAAATCGGGCGGTGGTGGAAGAAAGATAAGTGTCGCCCCCCATCTCCACAACCCCCGGGAGTTTACAGCCCAGCAAATCACAAGAAGCGTCAGGAGTTCCCTGCGCGCCCGGCCACTTACGTGCTGCTGGACTGCTGCTGCTGTGGCGTTGGCGGCCGCCCGCCATCGTCATCCCGAACTCGGGAATCTGCCGAGGAAGCATCGCCGCCTAGCACGCCCGGTGGAGGGCGAGAGTCCGAGATGCCTGCGCGTCGCTCTTCTCTCCAGCGCTGCACCGACTTTGAAGTGAGAAAGCGATTCGCGCGCCGGGCAAGGTTTCAAAGGCTACGCGTCCCTCCCTTCCTCCCTACGTCCCTCCCCGAGCACCTTGTGGGGCTCCTTCGCCTGCTTCTTAAGGAAAAGACAGAGCAGGAGGTTGGTGCGGCCTAAATAGACTTTGGGACAGAGGCCAAAAATAGGGTACCTCAGGTTAACGCTGGGCAAGCATGTTGTGAAATGCTCCAGTGTAATGCCCCAAACTTCTTATTTCCTCCTCAAAGTATTTCTTTTAAGACTTTTTTCTAAGGTGTTAGGGAAGGCACCCAATGCCAGGCCACCTGGGCAAAGGGCCTGCTTTAGTGAAAGACAACTTATGAAAGCAGTCCCTACTCTCCATCTCAAATATAGATTTGTATTAGATCTGTCCTTGGGACGCAGCTCTGGTCAAGATCCAGTGAAGAAATACTTGACAGAAAGTTTAAATTGTATTTAGAGGCAGATAACAATTCTCCAAGCCATGGCTCTAAGCAACGTAAACCTGTGGACTGTTTAATTTCAGCACTGATCTCTGAAAACAGACAGATAATTGGCGGAGGGGGAGGGAATCACCAGCAATCAAGACAGGCCTTAAAGAAGTGTCATTTATCTATCATCAAGAAGGAAAAGAAGACAGATCAAGCCTCTCAATCACCAATTACCATCACCAAAAGTCTGTAGGCTGCTTATTCTTCCAAATGTCTGAAAGATGTTTCAGAAAAGATACAAAGTCCTTAAGCAAATCAAAACTGTGTAACTCAAGTTGTGTAGAGACAGCATATCAAGCAAGAACAGAGATTAAGCATTTACAACATTAAAACCTAAAATAACTGGTTGGTGGATGATAAAACACAGTAAA
The DNA here is from genome assembly GCA_009733165.1 of Naja naja. Classification (NCBI taxonomy): domain Eukaryota; kingdom Metazoa; phylum Chordata; class Lepidosauria; order Squamata; family Elapidae; genus Naja; species Naja naja. The sequence goes on from CM019155.1 coordinate 20,993,744, forward strand.
AGGCTGTTCTGTTTTCGGAGCCATGACATGAAGAGAAAATAATCTGCAAGAGATGTTGTCTTCTCACATCAATTTAATGTCAGTGACAGCGTCATTTGTTTATGCTGTAGAGGCATCTCTCCCTCTTTGCCATGAAGCCCTTGGATGTAGGATTTGCTACCATACATACAAGTTCTTCTCATTTGCCTTTAACAAATAAAATAAAATAAAAATTTTCCAATAGGCCTGATAAACTTTCATCCCCACAAACCCCTAATTGCTACTAAGGCTATGCCCATGAAACACATTATGACATTACATTGTGACACCAGTCACATTTTAACCAAATTCTGCAAATTCCCGCAAATCTAGAAAATTGGGTTGAATACAGGGGTGGGCTGCTGGGGGTTCACAGAAATTCAGGAGATCCTCTAGCTAAGATTCTGCACAGTTTGGAGAACCCCCAAATCTCACTCCTGGCTGGCTCCTCCCATCTCACCCAGCCCCTCCGAGGCGTCCCCACATGGCCCATTTTGGATACAGGTAAGTGCAGGGCGCTCATGGAGGCTTGGGGAGGGCAAAAAACGGGCCTCCCAGAAGTTTGGGAAGGCCAGAAATGGGCCCGTTTCCTGCTTCCAGAGAGTCTCTGGAGCCTGGGAGGCTGTTTTCGTCCTTTCGGAGGCACGAGAAAAACCTCCAGAGCCCAGGAGGAGCAAAAATGCCCCCCTCCCATTGTGGTGCAGGAGGCTGACCAGGCCACACCCACCATGGCCACGCCCACCCAGCAACCAGGCAGAGAACCCATTGATAAAATTTTTGAAGCCCAACCCTGGTAGAATGGACTGTTTAAAAGTGAGGAACATGACATATGAAAAGACTCAGAGTAAAAGGGGTAAATGAAGATAAGATATGGAAAGGAAAGAAATAGCCAGCATTCAAAGCAAGCCAGTTAGAGAAATGGCTTTTGTTTACATTGTATTGATGAGTGGTTGTTGAAACTCTACAAAGCTACCGTACCTTGTAAATGAAAGATATGGAACTAACATTAGTGTGCTACAAGACATTGCTTGGCATATGAAAGAGCTGCTACAGGGTTTCCAATCTCTGTATTGAGTCAAATAGTGCCCCCTTATTAAATATCCTTTATGAGAACCCTTTCTGCCAAATGAAGCATTGGGTTATTTCTTTCTCGTATGAGCCATACCATGTCTTCAAGAGGCTCAGGGCTTGTAACTATTTTTCTCTATGGGCATCTAAATTTGCAGACATTTCTCCACTTTCTATTATTTCCTTCCTCTTGAAACACAGTAGGTTTTGGAATTTTGTATTTCTTTTTTTGTGAGGGCTGTCACTTAGAAATCCTTCTCTACCTGGAAAAATCCTTCTCTCCAGAGATGGGAACCTCAAATCTCAACATTCTCCAGCCTGAATCTATACATCTGGAGAAGGGTCTATGACAGCCATGGGCAAACTACAGCCCGGGGGCTGGATCCGGCCCATTTGGCTGTTCTATCCGGCACGCGGAGCCGAAAGAGCGGAGGGTTCTCTTGCTCTCCCAGAAGGCTACGTGAAGTAATCTAACTTTGAATTTATATTAGTTCAGACAAACACTCCATCCATGCTTTTGTTCCAGCCCTCCGGTCCAGTTTAAGAACCCATTGTGGCCCTCGAGTCAAAAAGTTTGCCCACCCCTGGTCTATGACAATTTGCCATGGCCAACTCGCCACAACCAACTTGTCATGGCCAACTAGCCATGGGACTCTTGTGGGAACAAGAGTTACACTAATATCCAAGAAATGGTGGGATAGAATCATTAAAGGGTGCAAAAAGAGGGACAGAATGAAATGTGAATATGTTATTTATTTTAAATAATTAAATTGAATTGTTGAGTTGTCCTGCAGGGAGTTGTCCCATGGTGAGTTAGCCGTGGCAAGTCTGCTGTGGTGAGTTGTGCCATTCCATTTGGAGAATGCCCAGTTTAGGGAAAGACTTTAGAAGCTGTCAAGTTTTGCGTGGATTCACTTTCCAATGTATAATGTCCCATAATATGATATTAATAGCTTATTATCTAATATTGAAGGTTGTGGCTAAACTCACAATTAACTTGCATCTCTCTTTTAGAAATGATCTTGCATTTCAATTACTGTCTGGAAATTGGAAAGGGGCCATGATTAGAAGCATAGCCTTTTACATGCCATAAACTTGTACTTTTAAGTATATTAATTTGTCATTGACATATTTTTATAGTCTTCTCTACAAGGTTTGAGGCCTGTTTTGCATTTCAGATATATATTATAACCACAAAACCTGAAGGCCACCATAGCTAACTATTTACTTACATAGCTTAACTAATGCAGCTATTTCCACACCCATCAGTACCTTGTTTAATCTTTATTTTACAGTGCAGATATTCTGGAGATTTTTTTATGTTATGTTATTTATAAAAGACATATATAATTTTCTTTCTTTCTAAGCTGCTAACAAAGTAGCAAAGATAGAATAAAAAAGCTATAATGACAATATATAAATTATGAAGCAAGGTATATATTTTAAGTTGATCAATGAAATACTCAGAAAATTTCCATAGGTTGTTCATACTGCTAGATTTTTCTCTCACTTATGACTTCCATGTAATAATTATTTTATAATTTTTAGCTCAGTTATGGTATTACATTTTGACTTTTATTTCTTTGAGGAATTTAAGCGATTCATTTCAAAATAACATAGGCATAACAAAACAGTTATTATTTTATACTATTGATATTCTGGCAGGGATTTAGTTCTTCATTTCATTATTAATTGTTGTTGCATCAACAATTCATGGATCATGGAAGGAGGATAAATTAAATTTGTTCCTAAATTTTATGAGAAATTGATAATGGTTTATAAGCTAGTTCTAAAGCTCTTGGGCATAAAAATGACACTGCACTTTGGATTAGCTTATTGTCAATCTTTTGGACATTTGATATGCTTAAAAAGGAATGCCTGGGTATAATCACTTAAAATATTCTGATTTATAGTTGAGCCCAATGCATTAAAAGTATCAGAAAGTCCTAAATAATTAATAATATAGGGATATTTTGGAGGTTCCCAAATCTATAGTTAATTTTTACATACAGTTGAAAAATATTACTCAGGGAAACTTCATCATACATAGAATAAAAGTCTGGAACTAGTCTAAGAAATAAATCAGCTAGTTTTGTTAATTTTTATAGAATGTCCCAAAGAATAGGTAACAAGAACCTTATAGTCTTGTATAGATGTATTGTTTTGGTTTCACAGTCATAAGTTTTCAACAAGATGCTGAATAGAATAGAGCAGAGTAGAATAGAATAGAATTCTTTACTGGCCAAGTGTGATTGGACACACAAGGAATTTGTCTTGGTGCATATGCTCTCAGTGTACATAAAAGAAAAGATACATTCATCAAGAATCATAAGGTACAGCACTTAATAATAGTCATAGGGTACCATAAGCAATCAAATCATACTAGGAAACTGTCAATAAAAATCATTAGGATACAAGCAACAAGGTTACAGTCTAAAGTGGGAGGAGATGAAAGGAAGGATGGGAGGATTAATAGTAATAGTAATGCAGAGTTAGTAAATAGTTTGACAATTTTGAGGGAATTATTTGTTTAACAGAGTGATGGCATTCAGGAAAAAACTGACCTTGTACCTAGTTCTGGTGTGCAGTGCTCTATAGCATCGTTTGAGGGTAGGAGTTAAAACAGTTTATGTCCAGGATGTGAGGGGTCCGTAAATATTTTCACAGCCATCTTTTTGGCTCGTGCAGTATACAGGTCCTCAATGGAAGGCAGATTGAAAGTAATTGTTTTTTTCTGCAGTCTCTGATGTCTGCGTCTGTCCTATTGAGTTGCAGAACCAAACCAGACAGTTATAGAGGTGCAGATGACAGACTCAATAATTCCTCTGTAGAACTGTATCAGCAACTCCTTGAGCTTTCTGAGTTGAGAACTATATTGTATTCTAAAATTTTGAAATGCTTGACTGCATACTAAAATTCTGTTTTACTCTAGTGGAAAGTTTTTGTTACATCAGATTTTAAATCCTTGATTGAATTATGCTTTTACTGTCTATTTAGGAACTAGTTTCCTCACAATGTTTTGGAAAGTTTGATCAATATTATTCTATGGTCTCATTTCAATATGCTATATAAGAAGGGTTTTTTATTATTTTATTGTCTTTCCTCTGTTTCTTCTATGTCAAAATTTGCCATCTCTTCTCTCAGATATCTCCACAAACCAACAAGGACAGTTCAAGAAAACTGATATTCCTGACTGTCCTTCAGGAAAGAGATGTTCCTTCTAAATAAATACAAATTAATTTCAGGATTGAAGTTATATTAAATATATTCAATCTCACCTTTAATAATAAATTAGGGATTTCAGACCAGAATTATACAGACTTATATAATGACAATATTTAAAACTTTAAATCTAGGAGAAATCAATACAAATTGAACTTAGTTTTACACTTTAATCTGAGTGTTACAGTGAGGTAGGCACCATATAAATTTGATCAATAAAACAAATTACTTCTCTCAATTGTACTAGAAAGATATATTAACTATTTATTACCAATAAATAGCTGAAGATTGTGCCCAAATTAATAATACATTTTTTTAAATTACATTTATATGCCGCCCTTCTCCAAAGACTCAGGGCAGCTTACAATTTTTTGGGATACAATCATTAAACATTAAACTATTAACAATTAGAAGATAAAAAGGTGGCTTTTTTGTTGTTTCATCTAAATTATCAAATGATCCCTATATCCTTTAAATAATCTGGGAGAGTTTAAATAGACATTTGCAAATAAAATCAGTTTCACAAAAGCTCCTATGCCCATGATGGCGAACCTGTGGCACGCATGCCACAGCTGGCATGCAGAGCCATTTTTGCGGGCACATGAGCCCCAGCTAAACTTACCTGCACTGCGCATGTGCGAGCCTCCCAGCTGATTTTTGGCCCGTTTGAGGCCTTTTTCACCCTCCTGGAGGCTCAAGGGAAGCCTCTACAGCCTCAGGAGGCCGAAAAACAGGCTTCCGGACCTACCGGAAATGCCCATTTTCAGCCTCTGGAGCCCAGGGGAGGCTGTTTTCACCCTCCTGGGGGCTCGAGGGATATCTCTGCAACCTTGGGAGGCCGAAAAACAGGCCTGAAAAATGGCCTTCCGGAGGCTGAAAACGGGCATTTCTAGTATTTCTGGAAGGCCTGTTTTTCGGCCTCCCAAGGCTTCAAAGACGTCCCTCAAGTCTCCGGGAGGGTGAAAAAGGCCTCAAATGGGCCAAAATCAGCTGGGAGGTGCACACATGCGCAGTGCAGGTAAGGAGGGTGTTGCACGTGCATGCGCAGAGGGGGCATGGTGCATTGCATTGTGGGTGTCGGTATGCACGCGCCTGCGCTATTTATTTATTTATTTATTTATTTAATTGGTCTTATATGCCGCCCTATCTCCCAAAGGACTCAAGGCGGCTCACATAAAAACACCCAATACAAAAGTTAAAAGAATTAAAAACAAATTGAACTAATTACACCAAATAAATATTTAAAACCCAACCCACAAAACATTTAAAACAAAAGCCCCCCCTCTCAGTCCAGGCCAGTTTGTTCGAATAACCAAGTCTTTAGGCCGCGGCGAAAGGAGCGGAGGTCAGGGGCCAATCATAGCTCCAGGGGAAGCTATCATGCGTGTGCGCGCGCTTTCGGCACACTACAACAAAAAAGTTCACCGTCATTGTCAAATGCCATATGCTAAAGTGACATTCTTAAATTCAGTAGTACTTAAGGAAGGGAAAGGAGATAACTTTAGCAAGGGGTCAGCTGCATGTTACAGTCATGAATTTATTTTCCAATCAGTAAGTGGAGAATTCCTTGTGTTCAAAACCATTCTCATAATAAATCAACAAATAAAAAAGCTTGCCTATCTGAATATGTATTTATGTCATTCTGTGTTTCCATAGGTCCATTCTCCAAGTCTTCAGACGTTCTTTGAAGGTGATCTTTGATGGTCTTCAAATATGCTCACCATAAAAGAAAGCAAACAAAACTACTGCATTTCAGTAATAAATGTCATGTCAACGTCAATTCCTATCACTAAGAAATAACATATATTCCTTGCACAGCTCACCCCTATTCTTAGTACAGTTCATCCACTTTTAGTATTCTTGTGGGCATTTATTTGGTAATATGCAAAAAACAAAAACAAACATGGTTGCTGTGAGAAAAAGTTGAAAAGCTATCAAACTATCTAGAAATACCTAAAGTCTAATATCCAGGAACTGGGGATTGTGGAAGCGGGGTTTATCTGCAAATGAGGAACCATATTTACCTCAGACTCCGCTGCACGATGGAGACCCTGGCATCCGCCATGAGCTCAACTCCTGGTGGCATCAACTCATACACTGGTGTGGGAATACAAGCCCTTCAGAATATAATGAAAATGGCAAAGTATGACTCCCACATCTTGAGCACACTAGAGGAAGACCATGGCTGGGATAGGATGATAGATGCTGAGAAGAAACACAAAAACTTTGCTTTTCTAGGGAGAACAATATGCAAATTGCTCTTGATTGTACACTTGTTTCATTATCTTTTTATTTTTTATTTTACCAAAGGAAGCTTTGAGGAAGGGTTATGCTGCATTTCCAAAAGTCGTGGTAGGGCAGTGGTTATTAATTCTGCTGACTGCCAATTGCCAACAGATTGGCAGTTTGGTTTTCACTGGCTCAAGGTTGACTCAGCCTTCCATCCTTCCAAGGTTGGCAAAATGACGATCAAGATTGTTGGGGGCAATATGCTGACTCTGTAAACCGCTTAAAGAGGGCTGTAAAGCACTGTGAAGCGGTATATAAATCTAAGTGCTATTGCTATTTTTTGCAGAGGGGAGTGAGTCCTTCATTGCTGCCTTTGTTTCTTCTTTTGTTGTTGTGGTCTTGAGGACTATAGCACTGTAGCTGCTTTTCCCTTCTTTTGTTTCAATTTTTGTTTCAGTTATTATCATGGGTAATTTAGTGGATTCAGAATATCCCAGCCATCTACGAAAATAATACTCTTGTTGCAAGAGCATCCTTTGTAGAAAACATCATTGAAACATTCATGCATTTGTCCTGTAACTGCTGTGAAGAAAAGGGGCCGCATCACACACTGATGTCTTTTATGAAGCAGAACTGTGAGCTCTTGAAATCTTACTCTGGTGCTATTTTAGATGTGTTGCATGCCAGAGTCTGTAAAAAAGTATCTAGAAAGGAGGAGGCCATCATATCCTTGATTGTTCTTGGAGGATCTGGCCCTTTCAAGCAGAAAGATTGAGAGACTGTGTTGCTTCTGTTTGTTGAGGCTGCCATCTTCCAGATCACTAATGACCTCTGGCTTACTGACTTTGTTCAGAGTCTGATTCTTCAGTTATCAAATTACTCACCATGTGAGAAGAATTTCCTTTACAAATGTTAGGGACAGCTTGTGGCAGCTTAATTCAGCCAAGCTTAGATAGAGTGATCCAGAAGATCAGGTTTTATGAGAACGAAGAAAGGGAGAGCTGTCACTCCATTATTTGTGATGCAATTTATGAAATCATCAGGAAGCTTCTTGAGTAGGTGGCAGTACAAGCCCTTCAAAACATAATGAAAGTGGCCAAGTGTGACTCCTGCCTCTTGGACACAATAGAGAAAGACCATGGCTAGGATATTGTGATGACTCCTGTGGACCCCTCCTCAGATGTCTTTCCATTTGTCAGTTTGGAGGATGAATCAGTTGCAGGCATGCCTGGATGGGAGTTGGTCAGTGGCTCCAAGAAGCCATTTAAGAGGGATTTGGCTGAAGCACACTGCAGTAGGACAACCCTGAGGCTCCAGGTGGGGAAAGCACACAGCTAACAACCAGTCAGTGATGAGGAGGAAGAACTGCCTTCTGCACCTGATCTGAGAACATGTAGGTCAGAGAAAAGACAGGAGCAATGAAGGTCATCCCAATTACTTGCAAGGAGGCAGTGTCACCCTTCTTGCTGGGCTGCATCAGAAGCTGGCTATTTAGCACAGCAGACAGATGAGGCAATGCTGGGAATATGTTACTTTCCTAGCTTTGTGTTCCCTGGTTGTTGTGATCCCTGCCTTGTTTTAGATTGACACCATGCCTTGACTTGGAGCGTGCCTTGTCAGCCCCCTTGTTTTGTAAATTTAATTTTGCCTGGTGGGTTTATTTTGTTTGGGAAACTTTCAAGTGGACTTCAATGGCCAAATGGCATTGGCCATTGATATGTGACCTAGCATTGATCTGCTTTGGGCTGGACTTAATTAAGACAGTTCTGGGTTTTTGACAATGGGAATTGCTGGGGAAAATTAATAAACACACTAAACCACTGTTCCATGTGTATGTGTGAGTGAGCAGGAAGCATAGATATGTTAGAAGATCAACACAAAGAGTTAGCTTCTCTAGGGAGAGCAATGTGCATGCGTATAACAGGTTCCTTTCCAAGAAAAGAGATGCCAGACATACAGTCTCCCTCAAAAGGTCATCTAGAGGAGTGAGTCTTTCATTTTCTGGTCATTGTGATCCCTGCCTTGCTTTGAATTGATGCCGTGCTTTGACTTGGAGCTTGCCTTGTCAACCCTCTTGTGTTGTGGATTTAATTTTGCCTGATGGGTTTATTTTGTTTGGGAAACTTTCAAGTGCCATGTGGCTATTGCTCTGTGGACTAGTATAGCTCTCCTTTTGGCTGGACTTTATTAGGACAGTTCTGGAGTTTTGGTGATGGGAATTGCTGGGGGAAATTAATAAACACACTAAACCACTGTTGTGTGTGTGAGAGTGAGTGGGAAACACAGATATGATGTTAGAGGTTCAAGATCAACACAAAGAGTTTGCTTCTCTAGGGAGAGCAATGTGCACATATATAGCAGGTTCCTTTCCAAGAAAGGTGATGCCAGACATACAGTCTCCCTCAAAAGATCAGCTAGAGGAGTGAGTCTCTCATTTGCTGCCCTTGTTGCTTCTTTTGCTGCTGTGGTCTTGAGGACTGTAGCACTGTAGCTACTTTTCCCTTCTTTTGTTTTGATTTTTGTTTCAGTCATTATTATGGGTAATTTAGTGGACTCAGAAATATCCCAACCATCTACAGAAAATAATACTCTTGTTGCAAGAGCATCCTTTGTAGAAAACATCATTGAAACATTCATGCAATTGTCCTGTGATTGCTGTGAAGAAAAGGGGCCACATCACACGCTGATGTCTTTTATGAAGCAGAACTCTTGAAATCTTACTCTGATGCTATTTTAGATGTGTTGCATGCCAGAGTCTGTAAAAAAGTATCTAGAAAGGAGGAGGCCATCATATCCTTGATTGTTCTTGGAGATCTGGCCCTTTCAAGCAGAAATATTGAGAGACTGTGTTGCTTCTGTTTCTTGAGGCTGCCATCTTCCAGATCACTAATGACCTCTGGCTTACTGACTTTGTTCAGAGTCTGATTCTTCAGTTATCAAATTGCTCACTGTGTGAGAACTTTCGTTACAAATTTATTTATTTGATTTGTCAATCACTTACAAAGTAATAGATATAAGTATAAACATGGGTAAGAATACAGGAAATAGGTACGAATAAATGGGGACAATAAGACAGGGATGATAGGCACGATGGTGCACTTATGCACGCCCCTTACAGATCTCTTAGGAATGGGGTGAGGTCAATAGTGTATAGTTTGAGGTTAAAGGAGCGGGGGTTACAGGAGTCAGGTAGTGCATTCCAGGCATTGACCACTCTGTTGCTGAAGTCGTACTTTCTGCAAACAAGTTTGAAGTGGTTTACATTGAGTTTGTATCTGTTGTGTGCTCTTGTATTGTTGTGCTTGAAGCTGAAGTAGTCATTGACTGGTAGGACATTGTAGCAGATAATTTTGTGTGCTACACTTAAGTCTAACCATAGGTGGCATAGTTCAAGGTTGTCCAAGCCCAAGACTGGTGATATAGGGTATTCTGTTGCGAGCAGAGGAGTGTAGTACTCTTCTTGTGGAATACTTCTGGACTCAATCGATTGTATTAATGTCTGATATGCAGTGCGGATTCCAGACTGATGAGCTGTATTCGAGTATTGGTCTGGCAAAAGTTTTGTATGCTCTAGTTAGCAATTCGATATTTCTGGAGGAGAAGCTCCGTAAGATTAGATTTACAACTCTTAATGCCAATTTTGGCAATGCTGTTACAGTGAGCTCTGGTGCTTAGGTCATTTGATATGAGAACTCCAAGGTCCTTGACAGAGTGAGGATCATCAACGAGGTCATATCCACCTAGTTTGTATTTGGTGTATTGATTTTTTTTTACCAATGTGTAGGACAGAGCATTTGTTGGTTGAGATTTAGAGTTGCCAGATGTTTGAGCATTCAGACACATAATCAAGATCACTTTGAAGGATAGTAACATTGTCAGTGGTGTTGAATAGTTTTACATCATCTGCAAAGAGGACGCAGTTGTTTATAAGGTGATCGCAAAGATCATTTATATAGAGTATAAAGAGTGTGGATCCTAGAACACTGCCTTGGGGGACACCACTGTTAACTGGAGCAGGGTTAGATATAGCACTCCCTATTTTTACCATTTTTGCCTGTTTGACAGGAATGCAGTAATCCACTTATGGAGGGATCCAGAAATGCTGTAAGAGTTTAGTTTTAACAGTAGTTTGTCGTGTATCACTGAATCAAAAGCTTTGCAGAAGTCTATGTAAATTGCGTCTATAGCTTTACCCTGGTCGAGTAGAGTAGTCCATATGTTTTTGCAGTGTAGGAGTTGTAGATTGCAGGACCATTTTTTCCTGAAACCAAATTGTTTTTTGGAGAGTAGGTTGTTTGACTCTAAGTGGATTGGTTAATGATTGATTCCATGACTTTGCATGTGACACAACACAGTGAGATTGGTCTGTAGTTTTCAACCAGGCTGGGGGCTCTCCTTTTTTGAAGATAGGGATGACCGTAGCTAAGGACCATAGGTTTGGTAAGGAGCTGATTCTGAAAGATACCTCATATATAATGCTTAGGGGTTCCGCTATGGCAGAGGAGAGCTTTTTAAAGAAGTATGCACATAATCCATTGGGGCCAATAGATAGGGATGGTTTTAGGTTTTGTTATCTTCTGTAAAGTCAATATGTAGTAGGTCATTACAGTTAGTTGTGGTATGACTAGAAAATGTGGGGCATGAACCATTGCTGTTTACAAAGACTGAACTGAAGAATGTGTTGCAGAGATTGGCCTTAACAGCTTCATAGTTGCAGTCTTTCCCATTTGGTCATTTTAGGGGTGGGATGGTTCATGATTTTTTAAGTTTGGTGTTAACAAAATTATAGAAGGCGCAGGTGGATTTTGTACATAGGAGGTTTTCTTCTTGCTTGCAGTAGTAATTTGTGCATTCTGCCTTTATCTGTTGGCATAGGGTGTTGTATTGGTTTTTAAAGTTTGCTACGTAGCTAGTTTTGTTTTTACGCCATAGCAATCTTTTTTTATTGAAGTTTCCTTATTGTTATGGGTAATTTGTTTTTTGTTTTGTTTTGGGGGGTTACTAATGGTACATATAGTTTAATGACTCTTTCAATTTCAAACAAGAATGCATTATAATGGTCTTCTGTAGTAATGTTGGGGAATGTTGGGGAACCACAATGAAAGCATCTTGTGGCAGCTTAATTCAGCCAAGCTTACATAGAATGATCCAGAAGATCAGGTTTTATGAGAATGAAGAAAGGGAGAGCTGTCACTCCATTACTTGTGATGCAACTTATGAAATCATCAGCAACCTTCTTGAGTGTGTGGCAGTACAAGCCCTTCTAAACATAATGAAAGTGGCAAAGTGTGATTCCTGCCTTTTGGACACAATAGAGAAAGATCATGGCTAGGATATTGTGATGATAGATGCTCAAATTAACACAAGATTTGCTTCTCTGGGGAGAGCAATGAGCATATGTACACCAGGGTCCTTTCCAAGGAGACTGATGCCAAACGTACAGTCTCCCTCAAAAGGTCAACTAGAGGAGGGAGTTTTTCATCGCTGCCCTTGTTGCTTCTTTCGTTGCTGTTGTCTTGAGGAGTGGACAAGAAGCAATGGATGGAAGCTAATCAAGGACAGAACCAACCTAGAACTAAGGAGAAATTTTCTGACAGTTAGAACAATAAATTAGTGGAATGACTTGCCTCCATAAGCTGTGGGTGCTCCCACACTGGAGGTTTTTAAGAAGAGATTTGACAACCATTTTTAAAATTTTTATAGAAGTTGTGCTTGAGTAGCACAAGATCTCCAAGGTAATTTCCTATCTATTTTTCTGGAGTTTTCAAAGATAGTTGACCTGATAGGATTACAGAACTGCTTTGGGACTAACATAGAGTTACAAGTTTGACTCTGTTAGCTCAGAATACAAATTTGTCATGGCTCTCCACCCTAGTGTGTTGTGCAAATTCAGGCAAAGCAGATATTTCATACAGACTCATAACCCTTCATGGATTGAGTTAATCTCATCATGTGGTACAAGCACAGCTATCTGCACCTTGAAAAAGAAAACATTCAAAATGTGTTGTGCTTCCAATTCCTTAATCCAAATGACTGTATTTACATTTCTTTTCCTTAAATCCTTAAATGCTGGATCAGATATGCTAGTATTTAGAAATATGAACTGGATTTAATAGAAGCAGATTGGTTCAGGCTACTTGTGGGATTCGATAAAACAGGACTCCTTTCAGAGCTGCGATATTCGACTGAACCTTGTGAACATTTTGATGCCCAGAAGGCAGAGGAAAGGCAACATTCAAGAGATCCTTCTTTTCTCATATATCTAAGTCAGGATTTAGGATTGCAGGTAATGGGCTAGATCCTAGGGGGCAGTGGGATGCCTTAGGGGGGTGCTAAGAGGCAAGGGGGCTGGCGGGGTGCTAAGAGGCAAGGGGGCTGGCAGGGGGGCACTGGAGGTGGGCCTCTCGCAGGGCACAATTCAGGGGTGAGAAAAAATCCCACCGCCACCGTGTTCGAGGCGAGGCCCAGCAGGATCACCCCTTTGACTTGCACGCTCCGGTGCAAGGGGCTCAATGGGGTAAGCCTGCGGGCCTCGTCCCAAACATGGTGGCGGCAGGATGTTTGGAAAGGAGAGCAAAGCCACCCTGTCTTTGCTCTATTTTCCAGAGCGGCTTTGCTCTCCTTTTCAAATGTCCCGCCGCCACTGCATTCGAGGCACCAGCCCCACAGGCTCCCATTGAGCCCCTTGCACCGGAGGGACCTGCCCAAGCAAGTCCGAACGGAGCAGTGCACCAAGTCAATGGGGTGAGCCTGAGAGAGGGAAAGAGAGAGAGGAAAGAGAGAGAGAAAGAGAGAAGGAAGAAGAGAAAGAGAAAAGGAAAAGAGAAAGAAAATGGGACAGACAAAGAAAGGGAGGGACTGGAAGGAAGGGACAGAAAGAAAAAGAAATAAAGAAGGAGGGAGGGAGGAGAAATATAATGAGATATCTATTCTAGTCCAATCACCTGCTCCAGCAGGGTTAGAAGGGAGTGTGTGTATTTGTGTGTGTTCTTGTAATTTACCACTACATTTGGGTTTTGCCTTCTTCAGAATTGGCACTGTAATACATTGGGGAAAAGTAATTTTTTAGGATGGAGGTCTGGTCCAATGGATCCTGTTTAAAGCCTCAACAAAATGTGAGAGCTTCCTGATAGTCTTGGCCATGTTTCGTCCACAAAACTTTTAATTAATAGAAGCCAAAGATGTTTCAATGTGCTGGCAAAGATGCTGGCAAAGATGTTTCAATGTGGAAAAGGGCCTCTAAACTAGGCCTCATTTCAATCTGATGCATCAGGTCTCTCTCTCTGTCTCTCTGTCTCTCTCTCTCTCTATCTCTCTCTCTCTTTCTCCCTCCCTCTCTCCCCTCCCCCTCCATCCCCCCTTTCTTTGTCCCTTTTTCTTTCTTTCCCTTGTCTCTTTTCTTCCTTCTCTCTTTCTCTCTCTCTTTCTTTTCTCTCTCTCTTTCCCTCTCTCAGGCTCACCCCATTGACTTGGTGCACTGCTCCGCTCGGACTTGCTTGGGCAGGTCCCCTCCAGTGCAGTGGGCTCAATGGGGTGGACCTGTGGGGCCGGCACCTAGAATGTGGCAGTGGCGGCGCGTTTGAAAAGTAAAGCAAAGCCAGAGGTCGGTAATTTTTGCTGCAAAGAATCACAAAGGCTTCTGGGCTTTGCACAAGAAGGGACACACATGTCAATGCAATTCAGCAACATAAAATAAAGAAATCAACTAAATAAAACAAATCAACAAGAATTGGCAAAGCGTCTCTGATTAAATTCTATTCACTACTAGAATCTAATCAGAGATGCTTTGCCAATTTTAGTCCAATAACCTGCTCCAGCAGGGTTAGAAGGGAGTGTGTGTGTGTGTGTGTGTGTGTGTGCGTGTTTGTGTGCATGGCTGTCAAAACTCCAAAAACAGGTCAAGTAGTTCTGGGGAGGCCAGTCATAAATTAGAACACTTGCTAAGCAACCGGCCATTAAGTGAGGACCACTTCTATTTGGTTTGCCAGTCACCAAACCACGCCCACCCAGTCACGTGACCAACAAGCCATGCCCACCCACTCATGTGATCAGCAAGCCATGCCCACCCAGTCATGACCAGCAAGCCACACTCTCAAATTAGGCCTCGCTCACAGAAATTTGAATCCCGTCCCTGGGTGGGGGGCACTGAGGATGAGTTTGTAGCACCAAGGGGGCGGTGGACTAAAAAAGTTTGGGAACCACTGGGCTAGATCAAGGCCTGTTCCAATCATAATGCTCTGGGGAGATGTTGCGTTATACATGTGGTGGGTTGTACAACATAATTTAGTTATGTTTTACTGAACCCAATTTTCTGGATTTGTATAATAGCTAAACAACATTGTCTGGATTTGCCCTACACAATAGACCTAAATTTGTTTAGCTAGAGTTTGGGTATATTATACAAACTATTGTTTTGCTATTTCCTACTTTTTAGTAAAAGTCAAGTCTTCATTTGATACCTAGTATTTAAGTCAGTTTTAAATTTAGCCACCACATTTACCCCTCTATGTTGAAAGTTTGTTAGCAATCCATGCTGTTTTATAAAATGGGCTAACTGAACAATAAAAGTAATAAACTATTTCAGTATAATAAATGAAATGAACTTTTTTTTATTATAAAAATTCACCTTGTATACATAAGACACCCTTCTTATGTTTAGCTTTCTGAGCTTTAGTAGGCTTTATTCCCACAGAAGAGAGCAACTATTCATGTAAAGGTATTTTATTGTCGCAAAAAAAGTAATAAGCCTTTTTTGTTTCTATTTAAAACAGCATTTAAAGGAGCCTTGCTACAAAGCCTAGGCACTGAATTAGACAGCCGTTTCCTCTTGGGATTATTTTCTATGCTTGCAAATTAATTCTGTTTTGCAAAGAAGAGACTGACATTTCTGAATACCCATGATGGTTAATAGGAGTCAAAGAGCATTCATTTTCTTAATTTAATTTTAAATTTCGAACTTGAATCAAATCAAGCAGCTTTGGAGCCAATCCAACGTTATACCAACTGTTCTTGGATTTATTAACTGGGACCAGAATTGAATATTGAGATCTGTAAGCTTTCTAGATTTTCTAAAAAGACCCTTCTTCCACCCTGGATAAGCCATCAATGTTCCAAAATAGAGATATAGTGCAATTTGCTCACACCTGGAAATGCATTATTTGTTTTTTTATCATTGGAAATCAGAACCTGAATACGCCAACTGTCTTCAATAAATAGTATCTCATTTCAACTGATTGGCTAATTTGAAAATCATACCTGTGCTATTCTAGTGATTTACACACACACACACACACACACACACAACTTAGGATAGTGCCCACTTTGCAAAGACTCACTTAGCATTTATCTCAACAGGATTTTCAGCGAAATTAACATGCTCTATTGGCTTTCATAAATGTCTGTACAGGTTGTCTTTGACTTATAACAGTTCACTTAGTAAGTGTTTGAAATTACAACGGCACTGAAAAAGGTGACTTATCATTTTTCACACTTGTGACCATGGCATCCTCCCCAAAGTCACATGATTTACATTCAGATGCTGGACAACTTTTTCATTTGCAGTGTCTGAGGGTCATGTGATCATCTTTTGCGACCTTCTGACAAGCAAAGTCAATGGGGAAGCCAGATTCATTTAATGACCATGTTACTAGTTTAACAACTGCAGTGGTTCACTTAACAAATGTGGCAAGAAAAGTCACAAAGTGGGGCAAAAGTCACTTAACACATTTCTCACTTAGCAACAGAAGTTCTGGGCTCAACTGTGGTCATAAGTCGAGGATTACCTAAATTATCACTCTTAATACAATTTACCTGCTTCTGTGTTCAGTGTTCAGCTAGTGGTTTTGAGCTACTATAATGTAAAGTAGCATGATGGAAATGGGAGAAACAGCTGGCAATGTTATTCAAACATCAGCACTTACTTTACTTTCTGACTACACTAAGATGGAAGCATTGATTTCCCTTTATATGAGCCTCACAAAGGAATGAATGGCTGAGAAACTGGTGCAAGGAACTGCTTTGATCCCCTAGCCATGCCTCTTCACTGGAATTTAACTATCTGGTTGGGTGATCTGACAGAAACATTTCAAATGAGTTCATAGAGACTGCTGGATTTTGCTGTCCATATGAAAAAAACCAGGAATCTATGGAATAGCAATTGTGGCACTTTTCAAAGAACAGTATGTTTTATTAATTAAGTTATTCAATCTGTAGATCTTTCATTGCTGCTTCCATCAAATGCTCTCTCTTTTTGGGATTGGTGGCTTCCTGAGCCTTGTTTTTGCAACCCCCAAATCCCTTCCTATGAAGAAATACTGATGTGGGACAATTTTTTTTTGTTTTAGGCAAAAACATATAAATATATATATATATCATAGTTTTATAAACATACTCAAGGAGAACACCCCCCAAAATGCTACTGCCCAACTTCTATTACAAAGGGTTGCCTTACTAGCATTTAAAATAATTAGCATTATTTCAATAAATTGGGTCATTGTGTAATTATTCAACCTTTCAGCCTAGCTTATATGTCTGCTAGTGGTTCAGTTACCGTGACACTGGCAGAGTGCTGAGCTTGGAGCCCAGCATGACGGCAGCGGTGCAGGAGGTATGAAAATGGAAGCCTCTGGATGCCACTGCCTCCGTGTCACCTGTCGCTGCCTGTTGCTGCCTCTGCCCTGACCACCATCACCAGTCAATTCCACTTGGAACCCGGAACAGCAGTGGGGTGTGTGAAAATGGGAAGCCCCCGGTCACTGCCCATCTTCACTCTGCCCATCCACTTGCTTGCCTGCATGGCTCTCCCTCTGGCTGCTGCTGATGAGTTTACCATGTGGAGTTGTCTTGTGACAAATTGGCAGTGGAAAGCTAGCAGTAGCAATCTTGGCTGGGGTAAGTTGTCCCATTGTGCTGCTGATCCATCATACACTATCCTTTCAGATTAGAAAACCAAGCGAACCTTCATCCCACCTTTAAAATATCCCACAGTGATTAAGGGCATAGTGATATGGCATTATGTAAATGCATAATAAATAGTGGTGCTGACAGTCAGTAGTTGCAGCTGGCAGCAGCCAGAAGTATCCCATGGAGTACACAGGGTTGCATTAGAGTATGGTACTGCATTCCTCCCAAAGTAATAAAACCTAGTGGTCTTCTAGTAGGCCATTATACTAATGTCTGAATCATGTTTTCCATAGGCATTACATAGCAAATGCCTACACAGAAACCAAGTGTGTGTGGTTTCTTCTGTAGATAAAGCCAGGATGTCCATGCCTGGGGTAATACCGTGTTTCCCCGAAAATAAGACCTACCCCGAAAGTAAGACCTAGCACTATTTTCTAAACCTGCCCTAATATAAGACCTACCCCAAAAATAAGACCTAGTGTAAATCTCCAGTTCCAGGAAGACTTTTCAGGGAGCAACCGTGCGCCCGTGAAACACCCCCCCTACACACTCACACCCACTATTTGGCACCATAAATATATAAGACCTACCCCGAAAATAAGACCTAGTGTGTTTTTGGGAGCCAAAAAATATAAGACAGTGTCTTATTTTCGGGGAAACACGGTATCAACTAGTCAATACAAAATTGGCAGATTCCAGCTTCTGACAGCATCACTATCAAGATGATGCAACAAAATATTGTATACTAGAACATCTAGGAATATTTCAGTTGTCTCCATGGCGAATTGAAATGACAGGTTGATGAGGACATGTCAGCTAAAAGTGGTTAATGAAGCATTATCTTATAAAGTTAGTAGAATATGTAGATAAGCCCTCATGAGGATGGACTTACCTACAAGTAGTTTAGTGTTTGGTTCTTCTCCAAAAACATTTTTGTTGTTCATCAGCTATCCCAATATTTTCTGCATCTTAGGGTCCTTAGGGCTCGATCATAGTTCATACTGTACTTCGTAGACATAGAGGGAGCTCTATGCATTATGACAGGATGGAATCAGGAACAGGCTTATCTTATGTTCCAGTTTGATTAGAATTGCCCGTTTTGCACTCCAGTCCTGAAATCCTACCTGCTTTAAAGGTGCCAGATTCCACCTGGAAAATTGAATCATAGAAACCTCATTTAACTATATATCATCACCTGCTTGCCACCTTTGTTCAAGTCAACAACTAGACACGGGCAAATGGGGAATGACTTCAAATAGCTGAACTCATCCTTTCCATTTGTAGAGATTCTCAGTCATCAGGTCATAAATGTCTCAAAGATGCTTTTTCAAAAAACAATTGAAATGTTTTTTTTTCCTTGAGGAGGAAGAACAAAACTTTTTCATTTCTCATTCAAGAAATTTCATCAGTTGGGATGGGGAGAAATGGAAGGATAGATACTGACAGATTGGATGGTGGGGGAATGGAAAAGTAGGTTCTGACCAGATAGTTTTGGGGAGGGGAAAGTCATTTTCTTGTTAGCACTCTTTGAGAGCTGTTGAGGCCATGGCGGGGGGTTATCTGTGTCCTCGGGGTCACCTGTATCAGGGTGCAATTGGTTGTGAAATTTTCTTGGAACTGCTGCAAAGGCTGCATTGTAGACCTGAGATAGGTGGTGTCTCCCTGTCCTTCTGGTATACATGGATTCTTTTACCCTTCTTTCAAACCAATGGTCCTCTCTATCCAAAATGTGGTTTTCAAAAGAGTGACCTTTGTCTTTCAAATGGAGATAGACCACTGAATCTTGTCCTGATGGGTTAGATTTCCTATGTTGTGCCATGTGCTCGTGAAGTGGTTGTTTTGTTTAATCAAGATACAGATCTGCCCATATCTCACTGCACTGTATTGCATATACCCCTCACAGCTTCAACCTCCCACGGAACTTAACCCCTTCCTGAGGTCCTACGATCGTGTGCCTACGATCCCTGTCTTACTGTCCCCATTTATCTGTATTTACTCCCTTTGTTCCTGTTTATGTTCATGCTTATACTTGTTATCTTGTACATATTTGACAAACAAACAAACAAATAAATATATTACATTGCTCAGTTTGTCTCCTTGGGGTGGACAAGCTTCTGCCTTACTATATTCTTCAGTGTAAAGTGCATATGTATGTTGTGTTGTTTGAAAATTGTCCTGAGCTTTTCAGATATTCCTGAAATGTACAGAATAATGACGTTGCTATGTTTGTTGTTTTCTTCTTTGTAATGCAGGAGCTCCTGCTGGATCTTTTTCTAGATTTGATGAAGCCCAGTTAGGATAATCACAAGTTCTGAAGGATACCTTGCTATGTTATCATTCTTTTTCTTTTCCCTCTTTATTAGTTTTATTTTACTATCTTTACTTTATGATCATTCCATCCCACTACCATCCAGTCTCAACTATCAGCACCTATCCTTTCATCCACCCTTCCATTTTCATCCGCTGATGAAGTTTCTTGGATGAGAAATGAAATGTTTTGTCCTTCTTCAAGGAAAAAAACACCTGAGATGACTCATGCTTTCATTTTGCAAAAATGAAGCAAGTTTTGAAAGAACTTATACATCCCATTCTCCTTTGCAAACATGCTGATTTGTGACCTTTTCTCCTTTTACGTGCTTGACATTATATTATGTTTATCCAAGAATTTCATTTCAGAAGGATCAGTTTTATTTAAAATCAAACTATCTCAATTTATGTGCAGTTGAGGCTTGATGAAAATATATATATATGGAAAATGCAGCTAGAATGGAAAATCAACTTTGCCAGCAGGAATATAAAACGCTTGCTTAGCACAATAAGGGAAACAGAATAGAAGAGAAACATATCAAAGAATGTTGTACAACCTATGTCCTATACCTGATAATGATTGTATTATTATTATTATTATTATTATTATTATTATTATTATTATTATTATTATTATTATTATTACTCTGCTTCTAAGGGACCACAATTCCTCCTAAAATTACCAAGAACCATGCTACCAGCAAATACACTGAGGAATAAATGTATATTTATATCAATGTAGCAATGTTCTTTGTGATATAAGGGCAGAGATCTGGAATGAAATGGCATCAGTTGGAATGAAATATCAAAGTGTTACAATTAACAAATTTTTGCAATGATATATTTTTTGCTGCATGCTGGAAGCACTATGAATATCTTTTCATCTATTGTTTCCCAAAGGATCTTGCAAATCATTGTTCTTTGTTCCAAAATTCATATGTTCTTTAGGGTACATTGGCTAAGAGACCAGGCTATAAATCAGAAAGGGCTTAGTGAAATCTCGTATTTCCTAATAATTACTACTACTACTACTACTACTACCTCCTACTACTATTACCATGCATTCAATGGTAATTAGAGCCACATATCATGCGACCAGGTGGTTCCGTCCCAGGCGCCTGATGGATCCAGAGGGGTTTCAGTCGGCGCTTGGGTTGTTTCCTGCCTCCCTTTCTCACAACTCGGCCGAGACCCTGGTGAATGCCTGGCAACAGGCTGCCTCGGAGGCTCTTGACCGAGTTGGACCCAGCTGTTTTGAACAACTTTTGTTCAGTCTCCAACCTTCGCTTTATGGCGAAGGTTGTTGAGAGCGTGGTGGCATCCCAGCTTCCGAGGTTCCTGGAGGAAGCTGATTACCTAGATCCGTACCAATCGGGTTTCAGGCCCGGGTACAGCACGGAGACGGCATTGGTCGTGCTGATGGATGATCTCTGGAGGGCACGGGACAGAGGATATTCCTCTGTCCTAGTCCTATTAGATCCCTCAGCGGCTTTTGATACCATCGATCATGGTATCCTGTTGCAGCACCTCGGGGGTTGGGGGTGGGAGACACCATTCTTTGGTGGTTCTCCTACCTTTCGGGGCGCTCGTAATCAGTGTTGGCAGGAGGGCAGAGGTCGGCTCCACAGCCCCTCGCTTGCAGGGTGCCCCAGGGCTCGGTCTTCTCTCCCCTCCTGTTCAACATCTATATGAAGCCACTGGGTGAGATCATCCGTGGTTTTGGGGTGAGGTATCATCAGTATGCTGATGATACCCAGCTCTACATCTCCACCCCAAACCAACTCAGTGATGCCCTCTCCGTGATGTCTCATTGCCTGGAAGCGGCGCGGATCTGGATGGGGAGGAACAGGCTCCTGCCAAGACCGAGTGGCTATGCGTACTGGCATCTCGGGTGGCCCAGGATGTTCCACCTTTGGTTAAAGGAGGAGAGGTGTTGCCCCCCCATAGATAGGGCTCGCAACTTGGGTGTCCTCCTGGATTCACGGCTCAGTTTGGAGGAGCAGGTGGGAGCCATGGCCAGGGGGGCATTTGCCCAGGTGTGCCTGGTGCGCCAGTTGCGCCCCTACCTGGACCGAGATGCACTATGCACGGTCACTCATGCGCTCGTTACGTCCCGGATCGACTACTGCAATGCACTCTACATGGGGCTGCCCTTGCGGACCATGCAGAGGCTTCAGCTGGTGCAGAATGCAGCCGCGCAGGTTGTGATGGGGGTATCCCGATACTCCCATATTACACCCCTCCTGCGCAAGTTGCATTGGTTGCCGGCTGCCCTCCGTGTGAGATTCAAGGTGCTGGTGCTTACCTATAAAGCCATCCATGGCTTAGGGCTGGGGTACTTGCGGGAACGTCTCCTGCCATCATCAAACACCAATCGCCTGGTACGCACGCACAGACAGGGCCTCCTTGGGGTACCATCGGCCGGACAGTGTCGGCCGGCGGTCCCTAGGGGGAGGGCCATCTCTATGGGGGTGCCCACTTTGTGGAACCAGCTTCCCCTGGAGCTACGATTGGCCCCTCACCTCTGCTCCTTTCGCTGCAGCCTAAAGCCTTTGGCTATTTGAACAAGCCGGCCTGAACTAAGGGGGCGGGGTGTTTTAAATGTTTGTGGTAGGGTTTTAAATATTTATTTGGTCCTAATTGATTTAATATTTTTTAATGTCTTTTAACTTTTGTATTTACTGTTTTTTATGTGAGCTGCCCTGAGTCCTTCGGGAGATAGGGTGGCATATAAGACCAATAAATAAATAAATAAATAAATAAATAAATAAATAAATAAATAAACCATGCGATTGTTGTTTTTGTGCAATTGCCTTGGTATCTAGTTGAAAATATATATCTAATGTGAATTTTTGAAGTGGGGATGAATGGCTTGTTAGCTAAGATTCTGGAAAGTTGTTGGCTCTAGCTCTGGTAGCATGAATACCTTTTCTGCAGATGTTTCCCACTCATTACTTGGTAGATAGGATTGCTCTAGTAGTCCTGAAGTACAATAATTTTTAGTTTTGATAGTTTATTCTTTCTGGAATTTGTAACTGGCAGTTGGTTTTCAAGTTTATGGCATTGGTTAATTTTTGTTTTTCTCCAATAAATTCTTAAGCAGATCTTATGTCAGTGCTGTCTGATAACTTGCTTATTGGGGATTGCTTACATGTCAAATTGGTTTATTTATTGTTTACACAGTAATAGAATTTTGCACTTTTCCAGCAATATGTGTTAATATTCTAGCAAAATATGTCGTGGGATCTTGCAATAGAGAGCAAAGCTCATTTTCAATCTGCATTAAAGAAATGATAGCTGAGAAGTGAAGCAATGTTTTTCTCTTAGATCTTTCCCAGCAGGAAACAATTATGGGTAATACCAATTTCCTGCAGAATTTCACAAATCCTTCCTGGTAGAGATTTCACCTTTCAGTGGTCCTAGAATATAAATCACAGCTTTTAATTAGAACTTTGGTTGTCAGAAATCGTTGCTGTTCTTATTATATTAGTTTTTGAAAAACAGGGATAAATACACCTCTATCAAGATTGGATCAATTTGATAGGCTGGTCAGAGAGGACACAGAACCAGACATTGCTGCAGTGGGTTGGCACCTATGTGCCTCCTCATCCCTGGATCAACGATCTGAACGATTTCTTTCAAAATGCACTCAGTTCACTGAACTGCAAATAGCAGCTTCCCTGCTGCCAGCTCTTGCTACTGCAGTTTGTCTTAACACCAGCCTTGGCACATTAATTGCTTCCAAGGTACAGAACTGTTTTTCCTCACAACCAATCAATTGGTTTAAAACAGCAATGCATTAAGTCTGTAACCCATAAGCCACCACCTTGCTTATTCCACCCTCTAAGCAGCCATTTTATAGTGGAATTCACAAAGAAGCTGAGTGTTACTTACTTTTCTGATTTTTTTCCCACCTGGAGAAAAAAAGAAAGAAATAACTATAGAGAGGTAGTCAGGACCACTAAAGACAAAATTGGGGAGGAAAGGGGGCTAATCAAGGACTTAAAACATCCCATCCACTTCTACTCAATGTCTACCTCCCTGAATGACTGCTGGGGTTGAAAAGTGAAATGACCATAGAAATTGAATGCCTAGAAAGTCTCCCCTTTGGCTGTTCTTTTCTAAAACTTTCTTTTCATCACGTATGGAGGAAGAAAAAGTTGGAATGCATAGAGAGGGATTTGTAAACTAGGGTCGTGGTGTTTTCTTGAACATTGGGCGCTATCTAACAAAATGAAATTCATTGGTGAAAAAAATAAGGTTCTACATTTAGGCAAGAAAAATCAAATGCACAGGTATAGTATATGTGGTATCTTGCTCAATAGTAGTAACTGTGAGAGGGATCTCGGAGTCCTAGTGGGCAACCTCTTAAATATGAGCCAGCAGTGTACAGCAACTGCCAAAAAAGCCAATACAGTTCTAGGCTGCATAAACAGGGATAGAATCAAGATCACGTGAAATGTTAATACCATTTTATAATGCCTTGGTAAGGCCACACTTGGAATACTGCATTCCATTTTGTAATGTAAAAAAATATGCTGAGACTCTAGAAAGATTGCCAAGAAGAGCAACAAAGATATTAGGGGACTGGAGGCTAAAATATATGAAGAATGGTTGCAGGAATTGGGTATGTCTAGTCTAACAAAAAGAAGGTCTAGGGGAGACATGATAGCAGTGTTCCAATATCTCAGGGGCTGTCACAAAGAAGAGGAAGTCAAGCTATTCTCCAGGACACCTGAGGGTAGGGCAAGAAGCAATGGGTGGAAATTAATCAAGGAGAGAAGCAAGTTAGAACTAAAGAGAAATTTCCTGACAGTTAGAACAATTAATCATGGAACAACTTTCCTCCAGAAGTTGTGAATGCTCCAACACTGGAAGTTTTTAAGAAGAGATTGGACAAACCATTTGTCTGAAGTGGTATAGGGTTTCCTGCAGAGGTGGTTTTCAGCAGCTTCTGACCAGTTCTGGAAAACCAGTAGCGAAAATTTTGAGTAGTTCGGAGAACCAGCAAATACCACCTCTGACTGGAGATTTTACAGTATCCTTCCCCTGCCATTCCCACCAAGCCACACCCACAGAACCAGTAGTAAAAAAATTGGAATCCCACCACTGACTTCCTGCCTAGGCAGGGGGTTGGAATAGAAGACCTCCAAGGTCCCTTCCAACTCTGTTATTCTATTCTATTCTAACCCTGGCAACCCTATCTTTATTTTGGATTAAACAATTTGTGTGTGTGTGGTGCCTTTAAGTTAATCTTGACTCTTGTTAGCTGCCTGAAGCAATTCCTGCAACTTCCTTGTAAATAATTCAAACTGGTTTGCCACTGCTTTTTTCCTAGGGCTGAGAGAGGACTGGTCACCTAGCTGGCTTTGTGTCTCAGGCTGGACTAAAACTGAGTCTCCTAGTTTACAGCTTGGTGCTTTAACTACTACAGCAAACTGTCTATCAAACATAATTTCTTTGGACTGTTTATTTATTTATTTATTTATTTATTTATTTATTTATTTATATTGGGATTTATATGCCGCCCTCTCCAAGGACTCAGAGCGGCTCACAACAATAAAAATATACAATACAAAATTTAAAATTTAAAATTTAAAAAATATCAAATAGAAATCCCAATAATTCAATTAAACCTGACACCAGCTCATATAAGCCAATAAAAACCCTGCCTCAGTCCAGGTTGGCCTGTTGAAAGAGCCAAGTCTTCAGGTCGTGACGGAAGGATCGAAGGTCGGGCCATCCGCAGCTCCAAGGGTAACTGGTTCCAGAGGGTGGGCATTCCCTTAGAGAAGGCTCTCCCCGTGGGGGTCGCCAGCCGACACTGTTGGACCGATGGCACCCCGAGGAGGCCTTGTCTGTGTGAGCGCACGGGGCACTGGGAAGTTATTGCTGGCAGTAGGTGCTCCCGCAAGTACCCCGGACATAAGCCATGTAGGGCTTTATAGGTGATTACCAGCACCTTGAATCTCACTCGGAGGGCAACTGGCAGCCAATGCAGCTCACGCAGGAAGGGTGTAACATGGGAGTATCGGGATACTTCCATCACAACCCACACGGCTGAATTCTGCAACAGTTGAAGCCTCTGAGTGGTCCACAAGGGCAGCCCCATGTAGAGAACATTGCAGTAGTCCACACGGGAGGTAACGAGCGCATGAGTAACCGTACATAAGGCATCTCAGTCCAGATAGGAGTGCAACTGGCGCACAAGACAAACCTGAGCAAATGCCCCCTGGCCACGGCTCCCACCTGATCCTGTAAACTGAGCCGTGCATCCAGGAGGACACCCAATTTGCATACCCTATTTACGTTGCCTGGGTTTTCCTTTTTAAGTGTGAAGACGGGCTTCTCTAATGACACTGCAAAAGTTATTGGAAAAAGCATATAGAAACTAAGGAACTGCCGGGAGAGAAAGTGAATCCTTTGAAATACATTATTTTATCTTTATTGGTAACAAAACTGAATGGAATGGGGCTGCTGGAAATTCTGACTTAAAGATTTTTCTGCAAGGTTGACTCAGGCTTCTATCCTTCCAACGTCAGTAAAATGAGGACCCAGATTGTTCGGGGAATATGCTGACTCTATAAACCGCTTAGAGAGGGTTGTAAAGCACCCTGAAGTGGTATATAAGTCTGTGCTATTGCTATTTCCAGATGGCTCTTTAGATCAATGTTTCTCAATCATAGTTGTTCCAAAATTTGTAGACTTCTTGTCTACATCTAGAACTCCTATGGCTAATTAGGGAATTCTGGGAACTGAAACCCACATATCTTTGCATTGTTAAGGTTGAGAAAAACTGCTCAAGACCAGCAGCTTCCAGACTTTTTTGTACCAGGGACCAGATTGGGGAAAACAATTTTTGCACACACCAGCAGTGGCAGTGGTGGTGGTAGAGAATGGTTTCACTCACTATCTAGATCCCATGCATGCGCAGATGAAGCTTCACTCACTTGTGCAGCCTGATTCCTAATAGGCCGTGTACCAGGAACTGGGACTCCCTGTTCTAGACATTTAACAGGGCATAAACTACCATGCATTTTGTGGGGTATGTGAACCAAGCGCTTCACTTCTGCTTATTAAAGCAGCCTGTTGTTTTTCAGGGTATGTACATGCATTTTTAAAATTGTTAAGTGTAGTACAGAAAAATTTAGTATTTAAATACTTAAAAAGTTGGGATGCCTGAAAAAAAGATCAGCTATATGTAACTGAAATCTGAGTTAAACAGGTTGTGATTTTTACCTGAAACATCTGCTATGTAAGTTTCTCTCATAGCTTGATATAGGAGATGTTGAGTAATTATTATTTATGTCAGCATAAACTGGTGGTACCAGTCATACTTGTTCAATAGGGAACTGTAAACCAAGCATTTTTCCTCCACAGCATATGTATGTGATGAGATAATACACATCTGTTAGAGACCAGCCATTGGAGCTCTGTAAACATTGGTTACACAGCTGTTGGCAGACCAATGGTCTTCACTGCTATAAATTATATATTTTAGAAACAAACCTTTTCATAGTTAGATAATGTGGATTAAAACTAAACCTCAGCCCAAGCTATGTAATCTGCATGAGTGAGATTATCCAGATTTTGAGGAAAAAGTTTTTATCTGAAACTCTGTCCCTAATAATTATTTTACGTGCTACATATAGTATAGAATATTTATTTATTGATTTGTATGGCCGCCCAATTACAAACTGCAATTAACATAGAATTAAAATCAAAACCATACACCAACAAGGTAAAACAGCAGAAAAGAAATAAAAATATATTTGAGGTCAACTCACAGTCATTCAATTTGCAGCCATTACAGACACATTCATGTAGCATCCTAGTACAATACTTAAGTTAGAAGCCAGATCCTAGCCTTACAAAAGACTAACAGGATTAAGGAAGTCCAGATCCCAGGTGCTATACTCTTCTAATGGGCAGGATCTCAATAGAGAATGAAATTTCCTGAGTTACTCCAGATAACAGAATAGAGTTGGAAGGGATTTTGGAGGTCTTACAGTTCAACTCCCTGCTCAGACAGGAGATCCTATACCATTTAGACCTATTTTAGGCCTTCTTAAAAGTCTCCAGTATTCCATTGGTTGATTGTTTTTACTATCAGGAAATTTCTCCTTAATTCTAAGTTGCTTCTCTCTTTGTTCAGTTTCCATCCATTGCTTGACCCCCTCTTTATTGCAGCCCATAGCATTGCAACATTGCTATCATGTCACCTCTAGTTCTTCTTTTCGCTAAATGGACATATCCAATTCCTGCAACCATTTTTCATATGTTTTAGCCTTCAGGCCCCCAATGATCTTTGTGGCTCTTCTCTGCATTTCCAGAGTCTCAACATCTTTTTTATATTGTGGTCCAACAACTGTGTTTATATGGGAAGCTTAGATGATATCGACCCGGCTCCAATGTCAAATTGACATCTGGCATTTTTACCATCTAGCCAATCAACCAAGCCAGACCATCTTGCCTCTGAGAACCCCATACAGTTGGTGACCTGGAACATAGCTGGTTGGAAAGGGACAGTTGATAGTGGACTAATGAACTTTTTCTCTAGATTTGACGTAATAGCCTTGCAAGAAACCTGGCTATCCAAAGTGGACGAACCAGTACAAGTGCCAGGCTTTCAAGGATGGGCCTCCCCAACCCAAAAAACAAAGAACAAAGGGAGACCCACTGGTGGGCTATGCATTCTTACAAAGCAAGAGTTGCAATGGCAGGGAGAGAAATTATATAACGAAGATAAGTATCCGTACTTTCTAGTTGTCAAATTTGAATATGATCAGTTTGAGTTAATATTGGTAAATGTATATATTCCCCCAAGCACATCCCAGCACTATAATTCCGATTATTGGATGGGCTTGGAAGTTATCCTAGAAGATATAGCAATACTGTACCCTCAGTCCATAGTGGTTTTGTTAGGCGATCTGAACGCTAGACTGGGTCCCTCTCTGTATGAGCTTGCCGGAAGAAGGGAATCCCAGGGGAGTTCTTTGAAAACCATCCTCAGTGGCTTTCGAGAGACTGTAAAAGTAATGCTGCTGGCCTGCTCCTAGTCTCCTTAATTTTTAAGGGTAATCTCCAAATTTTGGGAGGTAAGGACAAGAATTACACATACCCTTATACATACCACTCAACCAATTCAAGTAGTGTACTGGATCTCTTTTTGTGTCAAGAGATAAGGCTGACCTCTTTTCGGAGGTCACAGTACACCTTAGCGACAATAGCGACCATCAGCCTGTAAGTGTGACATTGAGAGGTTGCTCAGATTTAAGACCATATAACATGGCTGATAGATGGCTCACCAAAAAGGTAGAGATGACTCAAAATGTTAATTTGGGTGAAGGTTGATACCAAGGCAATATTAGAATGCCTTAAAACAGAGAATGCTACTAAGTGGGCTAGAACAATCCAGTCATCTACTATTGACTGGATGTCAGCCTTCAATGCATTCTCCAATCTTTGTAGCATGCTGAAGAAACACCTAACAACTAAACCTTCTACAAAAAGAGCCCAAGCGGGTAGACCTTGCTGGTTTGATCCTGATTGCCAGCAACTGAAAAAGAAATTGAAGGCAGCCATGAGGTTTGCCCAGAGGAATCCTACTACCCATATACAAGCTAAGATGCTGCACACGAGAAGGGAATATAAAAAAACTATAACATTAAAGGTAAAAAGTTTTGCCATTTCAATCTGGTCAGAACTTGAGTTGGC
Organism: Naja naja; assembly: GCA_009733165.1. NCBI lineage: Eukaryota > Metazoa > Chordata > Lepidosauria > Squamata > Elapidae > Naja > Naja naja. The sequence continues at coordinate 21,023,207 of CM019155.1, forward strand.
TGCCAGAAGTCATAACTCAGTATTATTTTGGCACTCTGTAGCAGGTATCCTGAAGGAGCGAGATTTCGTTTGACATTCCAATCTCTGCTGAGGACTGGGAGAATTATTATCAGTGCTTGTTTGCCCCCACCAAACCGGTAAAGAAATTATTTTTAAACAGTGATTTAACAAACCCTAGAACTCCTCTCCTGCCACCAGTTTCAGAAAAGGAGATACAGTCCATCATTAAAAGCTTAAAGAGCAATAAAGCCATATATTTAAATATATTAAATATATGGCCAAAAAGAGGAGAAAAAACAGCAGAGAAAAATTACAACAAGAGTATAAGGAATGGGTTGATAAATTGCAGGCCGCACCACAAGATAAACAAATCAAATTACAATTGGATTTGGTTAATCACAAAATAAATCTACTTGATAAAGATGAACTTGCCAGAAATTAAGAAAGCGAAACAATATCAATTTGAGAGCATGAAACAAACCAGGCTGGTTAGCCTCTAGACTTAAGAAACAACATGAAAAGAGGTGGGTTACAAACTAAGAAATGAACAAGGGAAGTTATGCTTTAAGGAGGAAGAAAAAAGTGCATTATCAAAATATTATAGTGACCTGTACACAGAAGCTAATCATATAGCAGAGGACCAGATTCAAAACTATTTGAAGAAAATTGACTTTACAGAAATTTTAGATGAGGATAAAGAATTTTTAAATCAAACATAACCCTCAAAAGTATATGGGGCCATCATAAAGGAAAAACTGAAAAAGCCCGGGGCCAGATGGCCTACCAAGAAATTTATAAATGCAACAAAAATTTTAGGGAAAGAATTGTTGAAGATTTTAATGAAGTCCTCGACAAGGCAAATGCCCCCAATCTTGGCAAGAGGCCAGAATATCTATCATCCCAAAAGCAGGAGCTGACTTGACAGAACCAGGCAACTATAGACCAATTTCCCTTCTTAACGTGGATTATAAAATTTTTATGACCATTATAGCCAAAAGATTTAAAAGAATACTTAATAAATTTATCTCTGCAGATCAAAATGGTTTCCTCCCACAAAGACACCTCAGAAATAACATTAGGGTAACACTAGATATATTAGAGTATTATGAAGAACGTAGTGCTGATCAAGCTGAGCTACTATTTCTAGATGCCCAAAAGGCATTTGATAATGTGAAATGGGAGTTTATTCTACAACAAATTAAATTTCTGAATTTAGGACCCAAATTTATAAATGTTATTACAGCTATTTATCAAAAACAAGAAGCTCAAATTTTAATAAATGGGGACTGAGAAGATTTCCAATACAGAAAGGAACTAGACAAGGATGCCCACTGTCCCCTCTGCTGTTTATCATGACCCTGGAGGCTTTAATTAGGACGGTCCAACAGGAAAGCGACATAAAAGGATTAAAAATTAAGAAGGAAGAGTTTAAACTACAAGCATTTGCTGATGATCTGCTTTTTATTTTGGAAGAACCACAAACCTCAGGACTTATATTGTTACAGAAACTGGAGGAATTTGGTCTTGTAGGGACTCAAAATTAATAAAAATAAAACTAAAATGATCACGAAAAATATGACAAATAAACAGAAAGAATCACTGGCCACAATAATGGATATTGAAATTGTGGAAAAAACAAAGTACTTAGGAATTATTATATCAACCAGATTTAGCTCCCTCAAGAAAGATAATTACGACCCCCTTATTAAACGAATATCGGAGGATTTAATAAGATGGAACAATTTAAATTTATCCTTTATGGGCAGGATAGCCATGGTAAAAATGAATATCTTACCTAAATTATTATTCCTTTTTCAAAACGCTCCTATAATACTTAATAGAGCCTTTTTCGATATGTTGAACAAGATAATATCAAGTTTTATTTGGCAAAAGAGAAAACCGAGGATAAAATTAAAATTACTACAAGATGCCACAGAGAGAGGTGGATTGGGTTTGCCAAATTGGGAATTGTATCATAGTGCTGCAATAATGGCGTGGTTAAAAGATTGGATCAACCATACTAATACAAGAGTATTAACATTAGAGGATATAATCTTCAGTCAGGTTGGCATGCTTTTCTTGGACAAGACAATATAAAAGGATATAGCTATGTGCAAAAACACAAACTTAGACAGACACTTTTACACACCTGGTTTAAAATCAAAAACAAATGTACATCAAACCCCAATTTGGCTATCAACATTAGAAGCCTTGATGCACCACATTTATTAAGATACGACAAAATTATAACCTGAAGAGCTCTTAGATGTGAAAGGCGATTTACTAACTAGACAACAATTGATTGATAAAGGAATAGATTTGGAATGGTGGGCCTATCTGCAACTCCAATCTAAATACAAAGGACAAGAGAATTGGGTATCAGTACAACAAGGACTGAATTGGACGAAATTTTGCTAGGGCAGGATAAAAGATGATCAAAAATTTACCATGTATTATTAGAGGCCAAACTGGAAGAAGAAATTGTAAAAGAAACAATGGTACTATGGATGAGAGACTTTGGTTATAACATAAATCTGGATGATTGGCGAATATTTGGATTAGAAACAAAAAATAACCCTAGCAACCCTGTATAAAGAAAACCTTTATAAATTATTTTATAGGTGGCATATGACACCAATAAGATTAGCTAAAATTAATAATAAACTCTCACCTATCTGTTGGAAATGCAACAAGGAAAAAGGCACTTATTATCATATGTGGTGGCGTTGCAGAAAGGCCCAGGAATTTTGGAATCAAGTTCATAAATGGTTACAGGAAATGTGCAAGGAGGAGATACAATTCACCCCAGAATTCTTTTTACTCGGAATTACCAAAAGAACATATCCGAAAGACACTTTTTACTTAATGATACATATTACTACTGCAGCAAGGATGGCTTTTGCTCAAAACTGGAAAAATATTGAAACTCCAACTGAAGCAGAAATACTAAGAAAAATTATTACGTGCGCAGAGATGGACAAATTGACTATGGAAATAAAAAACAAGGAAGAAATGGACTATTATAAAATATGGAACAATTTTTATGGATGGCTGGATAGAAGAAAGATCCAATAGCTTATATTAAATTGGATTTGATCTACATTGGACAATAAGTGAGATGAACTTAGCAATACCTGTTCAATTTAATGTATGCTTTGTGTGTGGTTATATGTTGTTTAAGTTTATGTTTGTTTATGTGTGATTATATATAATAAAAAATAAACTATAAAAAAAAGAGCAATAAAGCCCTAGGAGAGGATTTTTTTACCAGCAGAATTATTTAAGAAATTTCCCAATTTGTGGGGCCCTGTATTAGCAGGTCTTTTTACACATATAAATAACACCTGCCATATACCAGATGGGTGGAAGATGGCAATAGTTGTCCTCATATATAAAAAAGGGAATAAAAAGGATCTTAGTAATTATAGGCCCATCAGCCTGATTGACATTGTAGCAAAAAAATATGCTAGGTATCTTTTGAACAGACTTGAAATCTGGGTAGAGGAAAACAACATCCTCACAGAAGAACAAGCAGGTTTTAGACAAAGCAGATCTACTATTGATAACTGCTTTGTCTTGAACCATCTAATTGCCAAATATGCCTATAAGAGGAGACCCCCTGTTTGCTGCTTTCATAGACCTTACAGCAGCATTTGATATGGTAAATAGAGACATACTATGGAGTAAACTGACATCTCTTAAAATAGAACCCAGATCCTGGCTTTGATTAAAGCCCTTTAAACAAGTACCTGTTGGAGGGTGCGGTATGGGGTTAATGGGGCCCTGACTAACAGGATTCACACAAATAAAGGGGTAAGGCAAGGGTGTATCCTGGCCCCATTATTATTTAATTTATACATCAATGACCTGCCAGGGTTAATGAAGGATGTCATGGTACACATGCCAATGATCCTAAATACTTACTGTAACAGCGTGCTTTATGCTGATGATATGATTTTATTATCATACTCACAAGTAGGATTACGTAGGCTATTAAGAAGATTTAGCTCTTATTGCCAGGATAACTCCCTAATTATTAGTAAATCTAAATCAAAAATAATGGTGTTTGGAAGAAACCATCAGAGACATAAGTGGCAATTAGATGGTGAACCAATTGAACAGGTTAACACCTTTGCATATTTGGGTGTAACTTATTTCAAGACTGGATCTTGGGCCTGCCATCATCAATGGAGCACTTTTAGAGCAAAAGCCCGTTTGAATTTATTGCTCAAACTAAAAAACCATAGTTACCCAGGGTCCCTAGCCCCACTAATCAAGGTTTATAAGGCTAAGGTTACCACAATGCCCTTGTATGGAGCAGAAATTTGGGGTCTTTACTCAACCACAGTCTTAGAATAAACACAGTCCCAACATTTGAGATGTATTTTGGGTGTAGATCCAAGAACATCTGCTGCAGCAGTTAGAGCTGAATTGGGAATTCATACAATTCAGGCATTATCTAAAATTAGAGCTTATAACTACTGGTGCAAAGTTAATGAAATGGAGACTGATAGACTACCCAAATTATGCCTACTAGAGCAAATGAAACTACAATCACAAAGCTCCTGGATCACCAAACTAACAAATTTTGTAAGAAGCTGTGGCCTTCCTGTCTCTTGTGTAACAGGAGAACAATCTAAAAGAAGAGTTGCCCAAAGAATTAAGGATATAGAAGCACAAACTGACATACCTATCCTTAGTAAGGTGGGTAACTTGAAATGGCTGAGTAAATACAAACGTACTTTTCAAGTAGACAGTTACTTGAAATTACAACTCCCAAAACAGCTTAGGGAGATATTTACAAGAGCGAGATTCGAACAGCTTGACACAATGGTCAGATACGGGAGATTTCATGCTATACCAGTGTGTGCCTTTCCATTCTTCCTCCAGACTCTGGGTCCTTGGTTTCCAAATGAGATGCAAAAGTTGCTCTCATCAGAAAAGAGGACTTTGGACCACTGAACAACAGACCAGGTTTGTTTTTCTTTAGCCCAGGTAAGACGCTTCTGATGACATTTGAAGCCCTTGTCCAGCATCTGTCTGTGTGTGGTGGCTCTTGATGCACTGACTCCAGCCTCAGTCCACTCCTTGTGAAAGTCCCCAACACTTTTGAATGGCCTTTTCCTGACAATCCTCTCCAGGCTGCAGTCATCCCTGCTGCTTGTGCACTTTTTTCCTTCCACACTTTTTCCTTCCACATAACTTTCTATTAATGCACTTTGATACAGCACTTTGGGAGCATCCAACTTCTTTTGCAATTACCTTTTGAGGCTTTCCCTCCTAATGGAGGGTGTCAATGATGGTTTTCTGCACAACTGTCAGGTCAGCAGTCTTTTCCATGATTGTGATTCCTATTGAACCAGACTGACAGACCATTTAAAGGCTCAGGAACCCTTTGCAGGTGTTATGGCTTAATTAGCTGATTAGAGTGGGACACTTTGAGCCTAGAATATTGCACCTTTTCACAATATTCTAATTTTCTGAGATTGTGGATTTGGGGTTTTCATGAGCTGTAAGCCATAATCATCACAATTATGACAAATCACAGCTTGTACTGTCTTGCTTTTCATGTAATGAGTCTATCTCATATATTAGTTTCACCTTTTAAGTTGCATTACTGAAATAAATGAACTTTTGCATGATATTCTAATTTTTCGTGTTTCACCTGTACAGTCCTGAAAATAATTCAATTCTGTCCATGAAGGATAAGAAGACTGTGCAATTGGATGCCACTTCTGCCTGGGGAAATACAATACCATCCCGAACTATATTTGAAAAGTTCCTAGGTCCAAGAAGCCCCATCACCAACAACCATTTGGTCTTGTTAGGGATACTATTTCCCATCCAAAACCTAACTGCCACCACCAGGAAAGAAATTTGACACTGCCATTTGATCCCTTGGGATAGGAATAAATACTCAGCATATCAATAGATTACCTCACCAACATTTCTTCTGCAGCCTTTGGAGGCCAAAAAACAGGCCTGTTTTGTCACTTTCAGTATTTCCGGAAATACCGGAAATGATGAAACGGGTCCACTTTTTGGCCTCCAAAGGCTGCAGAGGCTTCTCTCGAGCCTCTGGGAGGCCAAAAAAGGCCTCAAATGGGCCGAAAATCAGCTGGGAGGTATGCAAATGCACAGTGCAGGTAAGGGGGCGGCAGGTGGATCACACATGCATGTGCAGGGGGTGGGGGGGCTGCGTGCATTGACTTTTGGGTGCTGGCATGTGAGCGAGCAAGCACAAGCGTGCGCAAGTGCATGTGCAATTTTTGGCAGAGGAGCCCAAAAAGGTTACCCACCACTGGCCTGGTAGTGCCACAGATAGGCAGTAAATAAATTTAACAAATAAAGTAAAAATAAAATATAGTGAAGCCAAGAGGACATATAAATATTAAGGACCTAGTGATAGATCCTCCCTCCTATCAATACCAATTAGACCCACCCACAGAGGAAGGGGGGAAAGTACCAGAAGGACATGAAGATGAGACAAACACAGGTAGATCTAGCAATGGATTTTTGAGGAAAAGATGCACCATTTCATCCCTTTCTCTTATTCTAAATAATAGGTTAAAATATCCAGTGATCTGTAATGGTTATCTCTGACATGAAATGCAACACTAGAAATCAATTATTGCATTCCTATCTAATTAGAATAGAATAACAGAATTGGAAGGGACCTTGGAGGTCTTCTAGTCCAACCCTCTGCTTAGGCATAAAACCCTACACCCCTTCAGACAAACGGTTATCCAATCTCTTCCAAAAAACTTCCAATGTTGGAGCATTTACAGCTTCTGAAGGCAAGTCATTCTACTGATAAATTGTTCTAACTATCAGGATATTTCTTCTTAGTTCTAAGTTGCTTTTCTCCTTGATTATTCTATAACAAGAAGCAATGTGGGACACTTATTTTATTCAAGATAAAGTTCTAAATAATGGGGACTATTTCTAGGTTTAATTTAATCATTTCCAATCTGATTCTCTGTTGTGTCAAGACTCAGGAATCTATACGTATGAGATGAAGTTATGATAAATGTATAGAAAATGAACCAGGAACAAGTTATACTTTGTTAGAACTGAGAACGCTTCTTTGATAAGAAGCAAAAGATTAAAAAAACAAGGAAAAAAAACAAGAATACAAGAGCACACAATAGATACAAACTCATGGTTAACCGCACCAAACTTGATTGCAGGAAATACGACTTTAGCAACGGAGTGGTCAATGTCTGGAATACTGTACCTGACTCTGTGGTTTCTTCCCCAAACCCCAAAAACTTTAACCTTAGACTGTCTACTATTGACCTCAACCCTTTCCTACGGGGTCTGTAGGGGGCGTGCATAAGCACACCAACATGCCTACCGTCCCTGTCCTATTGTTTCTTTTTATTTTTCTTATATGTATCCATTTCATGTATTCATAACTATGTTTATACTTATACCTGTTATCTTATAATCGCTTGACAAAATATAAATAAATAAATAAATAAATAAATAAATAAATAAATAAATAAGTCAAGTTGCCTTTTAGAAAAACATTCTTGGGACAACCATGACCTGGATGATTTAGAATCTTCATAGACATTCTGTTCTGTGTTTTGTAAAATATTGCTTAATATGCTATTTTTTGTTTTTTTTAGCCCTCTTTTTCTTGGGCGGGGGGAGGGTGTCATTTACTCCATCTGACCACAGCATCCTGGGTCTTCTCATCCTGTCAAGACATTCACTGTTTTTATGTGTGTGTGTCCGTGTGTGTGTGTCCGTGTGTGTGTGTGTGTCCATGTGTATGTGTCCGTCTGTATGTGTGTGTCCATGTGTCCGTGTGTGTCTGTCCGTGTGTGTATGTGTGTCCGTGTCCATGTGTATTCATATATATGAATGAATGCACACACACACATGGACACACGGACACAAACACCAGGATGATTTAACCCAGTTGTATTCTTCATTCGGTACTTTTAAGCAGCAAGTGGAAACATTTTATATGAACAAACTTATCCTTGCTTAATATTATTGTATTTATTTTTTAATGTATTTGGGATATATTTAAATAGGCACACAAAGAGAGGTTTACATTGACTTTTGCTTCTTTTAAACATCTTTGAATATAAATGTTTATCTAAGTGAATTTTGGAAATAATATAAATACAACAATAAAAAGTTGTGTGTGCATGTGTATGTAAAATTACCAATTTCACTTTCAAAAATTTACCTATCCCAATGAAATAGACATTCATTGGGCTTGAAGTAAGGTAGTTCCATTATTCTCAGGTTCTTCCAATTGTAGAATTGCCTTGTTAGTCTATGGTGGCAAAAAAAATCAGGAATCTGACTCTTTCCAACTAACGAACGTTATTAAAAGGCATACATTTTTGTGAGCTACAGCTTACTTTCCTAGATGTATATGATGAAGTGAGCTGCCGTTCATGAAAGCTCATGCCCTTTAATAACATTTGTGAGGCCAGAAAAATTCTACTAGGCCCCAGGTTCTTCCCAATGAAACTTGAAAGTAAAAACAAGGAAAATAATTATAGGCAGAGTCACTCACTGCTGAGAGAAATAAGACAGAAAGAAATAAGGGCAAGAGTCAAAATAATAGGAGTCAAAGCACACAATGACATAAGAAGATAGCCAAGGGTAAGACTTCACAGGGAGAAGCACAAAACAGAGGGCCTGTCAAGGGAGAAAGATAATAGGGTTCACAGCTGGACTCCTTTGGCACTTTCTGACCTATGACTTTCTTACTCCATAGAGATACCAAACAGCCACAGAACTAGAGTCCCACTGTGCAGGGCAATCAGCAGACCTGCAGATCAGCTGCCCAACCCTTTTTGTCTTCTGTCTGAATTGCACTGTCTGAGCACACTTGGGAGTCTTTCTGTCATACACATATTTTTGAGGGGAGAGGAAGAGGAGAATCATTGTGTGTGGGTATAAGTGGATGAGTGTGGGAGCGGAGGTGTTGGTGTAGGTTTGGGTGGATGCATGGGTGTATCATTCTAGAAAGGGAAAGCAAATAAATAAGTAAGTTAATTGTAATGGCACTGGCTAGGTTACTGAAACAGTGGCCCTGTGTTAGGTAAATAATCCTCCAAGGATCTGTCTGTCTGTATTAGTCTCCAGACAATTATTTAATAGAAATTAGTTCATTTTTTTTCTCCTTTGGTGTTGAGTGTAGTGATTTAGAATTGAGAAAGGGCATCTGGCACAGATTATTTAAAGTTCAAGCTGATAAAAACCAATTGGGGCACCAGGCAAGCTGGTCTTGAGATAACAGCTCCTGGAGCAATAGATAAGCAAATCCTTTGTAAGGAAAGTTCTGATGGTGGCTCAAGCAGGAAGTGAGGTGGAAGTTAGAAGAGAAAGTGAAAGATTCAAATTAGAGTGCAAAAGGCACAAATGTATTTGCAGATATAGAATTCATCTCCAAAGTTGTCCATATAGACATAAATATCAACTGATAACTCCTAGTTATTACCTCAGAATAATTTACATTACATTAATAATTTACATTATTGCTTGTGAATACCAAGTTAGAGATAGTATTACTACATCTGGTGTTTGTCAGTTATCTAGTCTGATGTACCTGGAATACACTGAATTCTGGAAGACTGATCTACATGTGTCTATGTCCATAGATTGTAGATCATACCATGTATATAACTGTGCTTAGTTACATTACCTATATGAATGGAAAACTTTAGGAGGGGTTCTGCCTCATTTCAACAAAATGTGACACTTTGTTGTCCTTTGTTATGAGGATATAAAAAGTCTCTGTCTATAACATACTGAGACTTTGGAATTTGATTGGGAATTCCTCTAAATGTTTGCTTGCTGCCTTTGAAAAGCTTTTTTCATTTTTTAAAAAAAGCCCACTGCCCTTCTTGACTTTATAACACCTTACTTTATTAGAACAGCTGTAAATAGTACATCCTCATGATGCCATTTTATAAGCTAGCTAGTTTCATATTAAATTAGGCAGCTAAAATGACAAGCCATTTATGGAGAGACATCAAATTTTGGGGGGAGGGGAATCTGTCTTGGTTGAAAGAGGAGAATTGATAGTGTCACATTGCCTAATGTATGAAGCTCTTTGCCCAGTTTTTTTTATTTCTGCAGAGTAGGAGCAATTTTGCTTATTGCAAACTAAGAATTTTAATTCTATAAATAATTATCAAACTACCCTCTACAAAAAATATTCATTTCTTCATTCCTTTGGGACTTGCTCAAGATCATAACTTAATGAGCCTTGTGTCCATCGAAATTTACTGGGAATATATCAGATTCTTTTTACTAACTTTTCCTTGACAGATACTGGAACAGGTCATAAGGGAGACAGCAAGGAAGAATCACCTGCCTCAGCGAAAAATTGCCCATGTCACAGAAATGCAACAGAACCGATGTAGATAAAGTAGGCAATGTCAAAGTATCTACATAGTCAGATCCTCTGAACACCAGGCAGTGTCTGAATTATACAGTCAATTTTTCATTTCTAACTCTGACATTCCAAACAATTGTTCTGGTGGTGTGGGGCTTGTAAAATCAGAATCAGTTGTGTAGGATTCCTGGATTGAGATTGCTGGTACTTAAATATTAAATAAATTCTGAGAATCTAGTGCAAACTACAAATAAGTAGATAAAAAGCTACAATAATCAACAATGACACGATTATGTGATGCTTCATTGAACATGAGAAATGATGAAGAATGGTTGCAAGCTTTCCTACTAGGATGTGTTTATAGAGTTGATTCAGAATTATACAACAGAAGTTAACTAGTGCAGACATGTGTTTAACAGTCTAGTATGCCATTTTCTCATTGTCAGAATATTTAGATTTAAATGGGAGGTAATCTCTTCAGATTGCAATTCTTTTTAAATTATTTGCAAATATCAATGTTACTCATTATTCCATGAAGAAGATACTTGGAAACTACATTAAAGATTTATTTATTTTTATTTTTTTTATTCATATTTATATCCTGCCCTTCTCCGGAGACTCAGGGCAGCTTACCATTTTTGGGATACAACCCAATGCGCTCAGCAATAGCCTTCCTTCCATTGTATATGCCTGCTTATTACTAAGCGGCATTTTTACAAAGTCAGCTTATTGCCCCCAACAATCTTGGGTCCTCAGTTTACCTCCCCCGAGAGGATGGAAGGCTGAGTCAACCTTGAGCCTGGTGGGATTCGAGCCTACAATAATTACAGGCAGCTGGAACTAAGTGCTAGGCTATTAACAGCCTGCACCACCAAGGCCTTAGGACTAAAGTGGAAGAGGCATTTGAAATACTGAATTAGACTTTGGAAATTGCCGAGGATACACTATATAAGTGAAAGTTGGACTTTGAACAAGCATGATGGAATGAACGATGCTTTTGAACTATGGTTTCAGAGAAGACTCCTGAGAATACCATTTTTAGCCAAGAAAAAAAAATCCTGGTAGGAAAGCTTGCAACCCATGGTTTATCACTTCTCATGTTCAAC
>CM019155.1:21035684-21054663 GCA_009733165.1 Naja naja
ATGCATCACAAGTCTATACAACAGGTAAATTCTCAGAGAACTGTATGAGTACAGCATCAACATGATTAGTCTTTAATACTGTTAAATGCTGATTGTTCCTGCCCCAGACCCAAACAGACTTTTTGTCAAGTAATCTATGTAATGGTTCTGCAATGGTTGCCTTCTGAGGTAGGAACATGTGATAAAAGTTAATAAGTCCAAGGAAGGCTTGCAAATCTGTTTTGCATTTTGGTCTAGGGCTTCTTTGATTGCTTTAACCTTGGCATCTGTAGGGTGGATGCCATGCTTGTCAATCATATAGCCCAAGAACTCAACCTTGTCAATTCTAAGAGTGCATTTTTTCCTTGACTTTTAATCCCTTTCTTGAATCTGGTAAGGACTTCTCTGAGTCTGTCTTGTAATGAGTGTCATTTTCAGCAGAGATTAACACATCATCAAAGTAAGGCACTACTGGCAGTCCTTGGAGCATCCTTTCCATAAGGCTTTGGAAAATGCCTGGTGCCTCCCAAACTGTAACCTTTTACATTTGAAGGCACCTCTATGAGTCACAATGGTTTGGGCCTCTGCAGTGGCATCATCAACTGTTAGTTGTTGATATGCCTGGGCCAGATCCAATTTGGCAAAACTGTACCCCTGCCAAGTGAATGTAATGAATGATGCACCACTGGAACTGGATATGTGCTCTGCTGAAGTGCATGGTTCAATGTCCCCTTATAGTCTCCACAGATTCTTACTGACCCATCAGTCTTGACTGGTGTGACTATGGGTGTCTCCATCTGGAGTGGTCAGTGGGCTCTAAAACTCCTTGAGCTATTAGTTTATCTAATGTGCATCAATTTTTCCTTTAATGCAAATGGGACCCTTCTGGGCTTTAAACGAATGGGGGCACCTTGGGATCTAGGTTGAAAGTGATAGGGGTCCCCATATACTTGCCCAATCCATCGCTGAAGACCTCTGGAAACTCAGACTTCAAGGCCTCCTCCCATTCAGTGTTGCTCACGTGATTGATGCCAGTCACCTCGATGCCTAGTGGATTGAACCACTCAAGTCCCAGCAAGCTTGGGGTCTTTGTCCACGATGGTCAGGGGCAAACGTTTGGTGTGGCCTTTGAACTTCACGTGAATTCTCTTGTTCCAACTACTGGAATCTTGTTCCCTTGGTAGTCTTTAAGAGTCAGTGCTTGCTTCTGGAAACTTCTTCTGAATGTTGGGAAGTAGCCTGTGAATAGTGTCCCATGACACCATAGATAAATAGAGCCTGAGTCCACTTCCATTTGGCAAGGCCTTCCTTCAATAAGTACCTTCACATGTACTTTTCTGCTTCTTAAGGGTGAAGAATGACCAATAGTGACTGTTTGATGAGTTTCATTCTTCCCATTTGCTTCTGTGTTGCCCCATTTTCTCACTGAAGTTGTTATGCTTGAATTCTTTGTCAGGAAACTTCTTCTGCTTGGTGGAGTTCTGGATGATTTGCAGACTCTTGCTAGGTGACCTCTTTTTTCACAACGAGGCAGATGGTATCAAAAACTTGCATTCAGTGCGGGGTGGCCCCCCAACCTCTGCAATAAAAGTCTTGCCTCTTTCTTCCAAGGTCTTTCCTTTTCTTCTCCATTCTGAGTCTATAAATTCCTTCCTCCACCTCACTACAGTCTGAATCAGAATCTATTTGCTCGCAATGGGTTGTTGTGGATTTTCCACATCAGGATGGCTTGGCCTGTTAATTTTCTTCATGATGCTGCTGCTGGTGACTTGATCTTGAATCTCTTCCAACTCTAATTACAGTGTGCTTCATGCTGCTGCTGAGGACTTGGTAGCTTCCACTGAAGAAGCTTCTTCTATGGCCTCCTTAAGTGTCTTAGGTTTCATTCATAATTTGCTCTGCAAAACCTCTTTTAGGCCTAGAACAAATCGATCTCTCTTCTAAGTTGATAAACTCACATGCACCAATGTCCCTTAAACTTGCCACGAAGTCATTAACGTTTCTTTCCCTTGATCCGACAGTAGAATTCGTGTCTCTTAATGAGGCCGCGATACTTATGTAATGGGCTCTTAATAACTTTTCTAAGTCGGCCAGTCCATTACCTTCACGTCTGCAGCTCCTGCCAATGCCTTCACCATCTTGAAACGGCGGACCGCAGTGGGTGAAAAGACCACCCTCTTCGCTTCTGAAATCGGCGAATCATTTCCTCCAAATACATTTGGAAACGATCTGCATACAAGTCCCAGTCTTCTGCCGATCAATGGGGCTGGGGGTGTTCAGCGCAGCCATCTCTCAGCTTGTTCTCCGCGTTGTCTTCTCGGAAGGATCCCACCTTCATTGCCAGTGTTAGATTTGCATGAAGAGTCAGACACGGAGTGCTTCAGTGAAGAGTTTATTAGTGACTACAGCTCATAACAGACCCGATTTGGCTGGGCTGCGGCTGCCAGCAGGCCGCAGGTTGCCAGCCAATCAGAGTGCAGGGTTTTCCGCTTTTAAACCAATCATTTCTGACATTTTACAAGAACAGTTCAAACTAAACCAATGACATTCAAACCTGCATACATAACAATTTCTGTTTCTTGTAGGCAACAATGAAAAATATTGGGGTACTAAGGAATGTCTTGGTCTTGAAGGAAAAATTTTGAGTAGATTTTTCTATCTGTTGTTGGTGACCTCAAAGAGCTAAATAGATAAGTTTAACATTGGATGGGAACCCAATGTTATCTGAAATGCCAATGCTGTATGTGGGAAGACCCCCCCTCAAAAAGAAGATAACTCAGAAGAAAGCAATGGTAGTGCCTTCTGGGATTGAGGCCCCTCAAAATGACAGAAAATAGAATAAACATGAGATTAACTAGGGAAAGACTTTATCTCTGAGTGAGCAGAGCAAAAAAAATAAAAAAAGACCAAGAACTGCAGATACTTTATAGTCAGTAAGAAACCAAGTTAAAGTTCTATTAATAAGATAACACAGAACATTCATAAAGAAAATTGAAAGTTATAGCCCAGTAACTTGGCAATTTTAGAACATGTAGAATTATTTATTCCTTAATTTTTATTTAATTTTATTAATGGTTATTTAGGATCAAAAGTATCTTTAAGGGCTACTAAAATGGGATAGGGCATGTAGTCTTAAAACTCTAGACATCCTATCTTAGAATGATCCCAATTGCACATTTACAATGAAATTAACAGCACAAATGACCTGATGTAGAATTTCAGTAATATTTAGCATAATATCCCTCCATACTGCTGAACATACAACGATGCAGTATTGTCTGGCAGTGGCCCCAACCTTTTTGGCATTAGGGACTGGTTTCAAGGAAGACAATTTTTCCACAGTCTGGGGAGGGCGGGATTTTGGTTTCACTTGCTCACCTACCACTCATCTCCAGCTGCGTGGCCTGGTTCCTAACAGGCCACAAACTGGTACCAGTGACCAGTCCATGGCCCAAGGGTTGGAAACCAGTAGTCTAAGTCACCTCTTCTCAATCTCTGCAATGTTAAGATGTGTGGATTTCAACTATGGATAGGAAATTCTGGAAATTGAAATTCAACATGAGATTGAGAAACACTAGTTTATTAAAGACAGTTCAGTGGCTTCTGCCAGTTGAAGAAATGATAAATACTATTACTTTCTGCTCATTTTTCTAGATTTTTGTGTTGAACTATTGTACTTCCCAAAATGTTGGGTTACGAACTGGAAAATCCATTCAGAGACAGCTGCCTGGCTTTCATGACTGTTGCTTGGTTTTCTGGCTTCCTCTTCACAGGTCTAGGACAACTTGCTACAGCCAACTCACCACAGGACCCATCATCGTGGACAACTTGCCACGGGGCAACATGTCACAAAACAAGATTGAAGAAATGGTAGAATAGAATCATTTTTAAAAAGGATGCAAGAGGAAAGGCAAAATGGCATGCAAATGACAAAAATGTAAATATATACCGGGCTTGCATGGCCTGGTTTTGAACAGCCCAGTAGAGAATCAAAGGGAGTTGGGGACCCCTGGAATAGATGAGTGAAGTTCTGAACCTTATTTTCCTCAGTTCTTCTCCTCCCTGTCGTACTGATCCTTACTGTTCATATATGGGTATCTCTCCATGATTGTTATCCAAATTATGTGGACCAATTACTCTATATTTGGTTCTTTGGCAACTGAAGATAAGATGGAAAGGTATTTCAGGAGGACAGGTGGTAGCGTCTTGCCTTTCTTCTGCTGGCTCAGTTTCTTTATCACTGCTATTTAAAATAGAATGATTTTTTTAAAAATGTGTTGAGTTGTTTTGAATTGTTTCAGGAAGGTTGCATCTTGTAAGTCAAGACAAAAATAATAAGAACAGGATATCTGAGATGTTTTTCTCAAAAACAGGGCATGCTGTTCATTATATCAATCTATCAGTCATTATTTCAACTGAAATACATACATTGGGGGGGGAATGAAAACCTCAGTATTCTGAATGCATTGTGATTTGTGCTTATAGCAATAAGACTTAGACTTATATACCTCTTTATAGTGCTTCACAGCCTTCTCTAAGTGGTTTACAGAGTCAGCATATTGTTCCCAATAATCTGCATTCCCATTTTACCGACCTCTGAAGGATGCAAGACTGAGTCAACCTTGAGCCTGGTGAGATTCGATCTGCCAAATTGCAGGCAGCTGGCTGCAGCAGAAGTAGCTTACAGCTGCACTCTAACCACTGCGCCACCAAGGCTCAAGTTAGCCATTCAAAATGAATCTGTGCACAGTGTTTGCACTTGTCCCAAAGTTATATGCTGTCAAGGATTTATCCCAGGGATGTTTGCAGAGGTGGTAGTTAAAAAAAAATCAAGATGGCAGCCAGGATTGTACAATGAAAGTCCCACTCCTTGCAGTGCAGATAAAAATGTTTTTAACCATATGGTTGTGATTTTCATCATGGTTTTTTGATCCTCCCCTCTCCTGAGATATGACTTAGCCTCAAGCCATGGGTAGAGCAGGGATGGGGAATGATGGCCCTCTTATGACTTGAGGTCTTCAGCTTCCAGAAATCCTGAGGCAGCCATGGTCATAAAGGGGCCATTGTTCCCCCTGTCTGGGCTAGAACTAGTTCTGCTAGGGTCAGGACTAGCCAATCAATCATATTTGCTACAGTCAACAATTAAAAAGGAAAGTCAATCAAGATCAATTTTCTCTTGGGACTTTTTAAATTTCCCAGTTTAGCCTACAGGTAATCTTTGATTTACAACATTTATTTAATAACCAGTCAAAGATATGATGATGCAGTTCTTCACACTTATGGCCATCACAGTATCTTGAGATCATGTGATCAAAATTGGGGCACTTGGCTCAGGTTCACATGTGTCCCACCACAAGATGATTAGTGGGCTGGAAGCTAAAACATATAAATAATGGTTGCTGGAATTGGGTATGTCTAGTTTAATGAAAGCAAGGACAAGGGTGTGACATGATAGCAATGTTCCAATATCTCAGTGGCTGCCACAAAGAAGAGGGAGTCAAGCTATTCTCAAAAGCACCTGAGAGAAGGACAAGAAGCAATGAGTGGAAAATAATCAAGGAGAGAAGCAACCTAGAACCAAGGAGAAATTTCCTGACAATTAGAACAAGAAGTTGTAAATGCTCCAACACTGGAAGTTTTAAAGAAGAGATTGGATAATCATTTGTCTAAAATGGTATAGGACTGTGATGGCGAACCTATGGCACACGTGCCACAGGTGGCCCACAGAGCCATTTGTGCCGACACACGTGCTGCAGGAAAACTTACCTCATTGCGCATGCATGTGCCTTACAGCTGATTTTTAGCCGATTTGAGGCCTTTTTCAGCCTCCCAAGGCTTCTGCAGGCTTTGTAGGCCAAAAACTCACCCCGTTTCATCACTTCCTGTTTTTCCAAAATGACGAAACGGGGCTAGTTTTTGGCCTGCAGAAGCCTGCAGAAGTCTTCCTCAAGCCTCTGGGAGGCCAAAAAAGGCCTCAAACTGGCCAAAAATCAGCCATGAGGTGCAGTGCAGGTAAGGGGTGGTGGGATGGGGTGGTGGGTGGGGATTGGCACGCATGCGTAGGGGGCATGGAGGGGATGCGCATTGCCTTCTGGATGCTGGCACACGGCTAAGTGCAAGCGTGCACAATTTTTGGCACAGGAGTCCAAAAAGGTTAGCCATCACTGGTATAGGATTTCCTGCTGAACAGGGGATTGGACTAGAAGATATCCAAGACCCCTTCCAATTTTGTTATTCTATTCTATTCTGTTCTGTTTTGTTCTGTTCTTCCAAGAATCACAAGCAAAGTCAATGGGGAAGCTGGATTCACTTAATAATTATATGATTCACTTAATGACAATGTGATTTGCTTAACAACCACAACAAATGGTCTCTTGTGAAGACCATCTGGGATGAGTTTGATCCTGTGACTCTGGATGAAGTGGACAGGATCATGGGGAAACTGAGTTCCACCACATGTTTATTGGACCCGTGTCCCTTCTGGCTGGTTTATGCCACCCAGAAGGTTACACGAAGCTGGCTCCAGGCAGTGGTCAACGCTTCTTTGAGTGAGGGATCCTTCCCCTCCACCTTGAAGGAGACGGTGGTGAGGCCCCACCTCAAGAAGCCTGCTCTGGACCCAGCTATTTTGAACAACTTTCATCCTCTCTCCAACCTTCGCTTTGTTGCGAAGGTTGTTGAGAGTGTGGTGGCCTGACAGTTCCCAGTGTTCCTGGAGAAAACTGATTATCTGGATCCATATCAATCGGGCTTCAGGCCCGGGTACAGCACAGAAACGGCATTGGTCGCACTGGTGGATGATCTCTGGAGGGCTTGGGACAGAGGTTGTTTCTCTGTCCTGGTCCTATTAGATCTCTCAGCAGCTTTTGATACCATTGACCATGGTATCTTACTGCGACGCCTCGAGGGGTTGGGAGTGGGAGGCACTGCTTTATGGTGGTTCTCCTCCTTCCTCTCGGGTTGTATGCAGTTGGTGTTGGCAGGAGGGCAGAGGTCAACCCCAAGGCCCCTCTCTCGTGGGGTGCCCAGGGGTTAGTCCTCTCTCCCCTTCTGTTCAACATCTATATGAAACTGCTGGGTGAGATTATCCATGGTTTTGAGGTGAGGTACCATCAGTATGCTGATGATACCCAGATTTTTATCTCCACCTCAGACCAACTCGGTGATGCCCTCGACGTGATGTCCCAATGCCTGGAAGCAGTGTGGATCTGGATGGGAAGGAACAGGCTTCGTCTCAACCCAGCCAAGACAGAGTGGATGTGTGTACCAGCATCTCGGATTATCAAATGATATACCTTCTTTAACTATGGGGGCGAGAGGTGTTACCCCCCCATAGATAGGGTGCACAACTTGGGTGTCCTCCTGGATTCACGGCTTAGTTTGGAGGATCATGTGGGAGCCGTGGCCAGGGGGCATTTGCTCAGGTTCGCCTTGTGCACCAGTTGTGCCCCTATCTGGACCGAGATGCCTTATGTATGGTTACTCATGGGCTCATTACCTCCCATGTGGACTACTGCAATGCTCTCTACATGAGGCTGCCCTTGAGGATCACTCGGAGGCTTCAACTGATGCAGAATGTGGCTGCACGGGTTGTGATGGGAGTATCCCGATACTCCATTATTACACCCCTCCTGCATGAATTGCATTGGTTGCCGGTTGCCCTCCGGGTGAGATTCAAGGTGCTGGTAATCACCTATAAAGCCCTATATGGCTTAGGGCTGGGGTATTTATGGGACCATTTACTGCCAGCAACACCCTCCCAGTGTCCCGTGTGCTCCCACAGACAGGGCCTCCTCGGGGTGCCGTCGGCCAGACAGTGCCGTCTGGCGACCCCGAGGGGAGAACCTTCTCTGTGGGTGCACCCACCCTGTGGAATCAGCTGTCCTTAGAGCTGCGGATGGCCCCTGACCTTCGATCCTTCCGTTGCGACCTGAAGGCATGGCTCTTTCAACAGGCCGACCTGGACTGAGGGTGGGGAGGGTATTGTTTTATCAGCCATTGGTGTTTTTAACTAGAATTGGGATTTCGATTTAATCATTTTTAAATTTTAAATTTTGTATTGTTTTCTTTTATTCTTGTGAGCCGCCCTGAGTCCTTCGGAAGATAGGGCGGCATATAAATCCCATAAATAAATAAATAAATGAATGAATGAATGAATGAATGAATGAATGAATGAATGAATGCTTGTAAAGTCAGGCATATTCATGAATGACTGCATCAGTTAGTGACAGAAGCTCCCATCCCAATTATGGTTGTGACTTGAGGGCTACCTGTACAGTCATGGCATTTCCTGTTAGTTTCCCATCCATGCATTAACTAAGACCCAAATTGCTACCTTTTTCAGGATTGGCTGTGTACAAATGGTTCTTGATTTGCGACCACATTGAGCCCAAAATTTCTGTTGTTTAGTGAGACATTTGTTAAGTAAATTTTGCCTCATTTTACAACCTTTTTTGCCCGTTGTTAAGTGAATCACTGCAGTTGTTAAGTTCGTGGCATAGTTGTTAAGTGAATATGACTTTCCCATCGCCTTTGCTTCTCAAAAGTTTGCAAAAGGTAAACCCATGACGCCAGAATATTGCAACCATCATAAATATGAACCAGTTGCCAAGTGTCTGAATTTTGACCACCATGACCTCACGGATGCTACAATGATTGTAAGTGCGAAAAATGGTCATATCACCTTTTTCAATGCCATTGTAACTATGAATGGTCACTAATTGAACTGTTGTAAGTCGAGGATTACCTGTATTATATTTCTTCACACCTCTGCATGTTTGTCAAAAGTGATTGTTAGGAACAACCTTTCCAAAAACAGAAAAGAAAAGAAAAAGAAAGAAAGAAAGAAAGAAAGAAAGAAAGAAAGAAAGGGAGAGAAAGAAAAATAAAGTACTTGGCACCAAAGAGAATTATGAGGCAGACAAGACAAGGAGACTAAATGGAGATTTAAATCCAACTTCTAGCACATCCAGGACTTCTGAATACAATACTAAGTGAACTATTTCCCTGAGGAATTATTACATTACACTTCCTATAGCTAATTATGAAGCTAATGCTAAATTGAGACCAGTAACTCTGGCCAAGAAATTTTATCCCAATGTTACTTCTGAAAAATTGCCCCCAAATTACATGAAAATTAAAAGTAATACCACATGTATTGGATGCTATACAAGAATTTTGGTTTCTAATACCAAGCAACTAACCTGCAGTAACACAAAGGTTTTGGCAAGAAATAATTACAGATATATTGTAATTAAAACTAAGGAGGAGATTGTATGTCAATTGGTTAAAACCATATGTCCTCAATTCCCATGGCTTGTATTATTTGACCTGATGACACTGTATTTCATAAACATGTATGTAGCTTTAGGCTTCTTCACCTCAGAAATAATAACCTTAAGCCACTATTATAAATGGCCATCTTGCTAAGATTAATGCCATTTTTCAAAAGTAGAACATACCTATGAAACCGAGACAGAAAAGAGGAGAAATGAAACCACAGCAAAAATAAGAATCAACTTTAATCCCTTCTTTGAAACAAAAATATCTGGGTTTAGCTAAATCCAGATCTATAAATAAGCATGTAATATAAAAACCATTCACATACATAATTTACCCAAACATCCCGAGTGTCAAGCAGTGTGCAGATGTAAGATTATTCCACCATCATCTAAGAAGCAAAGGAATAGAAAATCCAGCTGAAACCTCAAGAGGAATTAAGTAAGGGACTATAATTAACTTCCTTGGAACCAAGCCAGTATGTCAGTTCTAATACCCATTACTCTTGAGAAAATGACATGCTCAGAAGGCCCAGTCCTGAACCAGCACCAGAAAAATGCATGTTGTTTTGTGGCAGTTCTAAACAACTTGCTCCAATTAAGGTCAGGATCCAGAACTGCTTCATTATCTTCACAAACTGGGTACACTGCTTGAAGAAATCTGTTTGGTGACATCTTGAGCAAAATCGCATAATCTGATTTATCACTGGTGGAATTTGAAAGTTAACAAGATACCATGGTTATCCATGGGATTTTATCCAAGACCAAAGCTCAGCAATGTCAATACTCATTTTATCCTGCCTCTTTGAATGCTACATGCATGCATGATTCTGATCTTTGTAAAAACAAATGTATGGTGACATGGGAGTGTCTTTTTAAAGGCTTTCATTGCTAAGTGCTGGTTTCTTGACTTCTGGTTCCTTAACTGTTGATAGAAAATCCTAAAAGGCAGAATCTATCTACAACTTCAATATCTTCACTGACAATATAAGGCTCCGTCTTTTGTCATTAGTTTGGTTTTCCTTATGTTTAATTATGGTTTCATTTTTCCCACTGTGTTTCACTTTCATTACTAGTGTTTGTAGATCATTTTCATTTCAGATCTTTAGATTTGCTGGGATAATTTGATTATAACCTTTATTGATTTTTCTGTTTGTAGATATTTCATCTGTTTCAATCTCCTTCCAATTTGTTGTTAGACAAACTAAATAAATACGTATTTTTCAGTGACAGACATGTCTTGCTATTTATTTTCATCTGTATTTTTAAATAGTTTCTTTCTTATTAAATATGTTTATATGGCCGTTGCACACACTGGGTTGGGCAGTTTACAACATTAAAAATCCTCACTATAGAACTTCCAATCTCCCAATTCCAGATTTTGATAATCTTATACACCAAGATATGAAAGCATTGCTTTTTGTATGTCATTCGTGATGAATACACTCTGACCTTAAACTCTTGGTAGACTGTACAAAGGACACAATGATTTGACCAATCTGCATCTCGGTCTCCTTAGCAGTGTCAGTGTCTGCATTCACATCTTCTGAAAACTGATTAGTCTGACACTTATCGCTATCCAAGTAAAGCTAGGGATTTATTTAGCGCTTGTTTTTTATTTCTCATTACTTAGTGGAGACAAAGCATCCCTGAAAATAGATTAATTTAACCATAGAATTCCAGATAATTTGAAACAATGATTGCCGGAAATAATAAAAATTGAGTTATGAACCTGACAAAGCAAACAGTGTAAAAGTGAAGTTAATTTTTATTTTTTTTCTTTTGTACAATTATTATTATTATTATTATTATTATTATTATTATTATTATTATTAATGGGACTTATATGCCGCCCCATCTCCGAAGACTCGGGGCGGCTTACAATAAAACGAGCACAATAAATACTTTAAAAAGAATTAAACTAATGGTCCCAATTAAATACAAAACTTAAAATCCACCAAAATCTAAAACCACCCCACCCATGGGTCACAGCCCGGATTGGTCAAATAACCAGGTCTTCAGGTCATGGCAGAAGGTGCAGAGGTCGGGGGCCAGGCGGAGCCCCAGGGGAAGTTGATTCCAGAGTTCAGGGACCGCGACAGAGTAGGCACGTCGTCGGGGGACCGCCAGCCGACATTGCCCGGCTGATGGGACCCCAAGGAGTCCCTGTCTGTGACTTCATACAGGGCGGTTAGAAGATTCAATTCCTCCTACAAATCCCTAATTTTTACAATTATAGTATGCTGAGGTCTAACAAACTGGTAACAGAAACTGAGATGGGGTGAGCAAGCATCTTTTCTTCAGATAAGGAATTGAGCTGTAGATGATGCTAAACCTTTAAGGAAAACCACTTTAATATGCTTATTCTAAAATTATCAATTCATCCTTTCTGAGTCCTCTTTTTATGTTTTTATGGGGCATTTAGACACCAAAAATGCTTATCTGAAGGATGATGTCATATACAGAACTCATGCCAAACTCAAACAATTATACTGTTGTAATTACTATACTATAGGTTTTTTTTTAAAGTTATCATCATGTAACAACAACTATTAAGGAAAGGAAACCATATATATTATGAACTTATCTAGCAGAGAAGTTTTCTTAGAAGATTTCCACATGGCATTGTGTCAATTCCTCAATTCTTCCAAGCAGGTTAAGTTGAACATCTCAAAACCAAGCAAAGTAGGATTTTTAAAAAAATAAATAAATAACCATACCATCTCTTGTGAAGGAGACTAAACTGGGATAAGTTTTGCAGATAAAGTTTTGCCTGTGAAATGTACTAGAAAGAATTCAGAATTCAGCAGCAAGAGATAGTGCTGAGGTCTAACAAGCTGGTAACAGAAATTGAGATGTTAGCCAAGAATTCCTTAAAATGGATAAAGAGTAGTTTCCAAGCTCTAATATTGGCTGTAACTGCGAAACCACAATGTGAGAGGCCTCCCAGTTCACCCAGTGTGTTAAAACTAATGGATAAATTATCTTATAGTTTAGTACAATCTGTGAAACAATTCAGCCATATTCCAAAATTCCAAAATTTTAGCTTTTTTCTCTTCCTTTTTTTCCAGTATAGTAGTGGATGTTGGTACATGCAATTCTTAGAAGATTGAAAAATGAAAGCCTTGGGAGCTTTAGTGGGAATCAGTGGACTTTTTCATGTGTTTGGCCATCTTAGTATGAAGGACGAAAGAGTTTGAATAGGCCGTATGGTTGTTTTACAATCGTGGTGGGAGTTATTGATGGACATGGAGAAGTTTTATGAGCCTATCAAGATCTATGGATCACACCCTACATTTCTGGACTTCTAATGTGACCTTCTAATATGTGGCAATCTTCTCTTACCCTTCAAGCCACCTTAATTTACCCACAGGACTCATTCCATGAAATATAGCTTCATGTCACATATTTAACAAGAAAGCAGAAAGAAAAACATGAGAGGAAATGAATACCAAACAAAAACATTCTGTTTTCTCTTTTTCCTAACCCACACTTTTAGAATAAAAGAAAGAAAGAAACACACCCAGTGGTGTTTTGATTAATTAAGGGCTGAAGGTTCAGGTATCTATTTTGATAGTTTCACTATTAAATGTCTTCCTTCCTCCGCAAAAGAAAAATATTTTTATTTTATGTGAGGCCTTTCAGAAAGAATGTTGGTCTTTACCATATGTTCCTTTTAAAACTAGGAAATTATTGGGGGTTAGGGGAGAATTGGGATGGGGGTGGGAAGTTAGTGGCTGCAGTTTTCCATGCCAGTGGGCAAATTTGCTTTAAAGTTGATTTTCATTCATTAGGATGCCAAAAACTCAAAACTATGTATTTTCCCTGAAAGATTGTGTTATGTATGTAGGTTTGAATGTTATTGGTTTAGTTTGAATTGTTCTTGTAAAATGTCAAAGGGATTGGTTTAAATAGTCGGAAAACCCTGCACTCTGATTGGCTGGCAAATACGGCTGCTGGCTATAAGAGGCAGCCGTAGCCCAGCCAAGTCGGGTCCATTCAAGCTGTAGTCACTTAATAAACTCTTCACTGAAGCTGTTCGCGTCTGACTCTTCATGCAAACTTAACACTGGCGACGAGGATGGGATTCCCCTGAAGAAGAGACGACGGAAAGACAAGCAGAAGAGCGAGATGGCTGCGCTGAACACCCCCCCAGCCCCGTTCGATCCAGCAGTGGAAGACTGGGAATCGTATGCGGATCGCTTCCAGATGTATTTGGAAGGAAACGACCTCGCTGATATCCCGAGAAGTGGAAGAGGGCGGTATTTCACACGCACTGCGGTCCGGCAGTCTTCAAGATGGCGAAGGCATTGACGGGAGCTGCAGACTTGAAGGTAATGGAATGGCCTGATTTAGAAAAGCTTTTAAGAGCCCATTACGCCACAAGTATCGCGTGCCTCATTAAGAGACACGAGTTTTACCGTCGGGATCAAGGGGAAAGCAAAATGTTAACAACTTCGGGCAAGTTTAAGGGACATTGGGGTGCTTGTGAGTTTACCAACTTAGAAGAGGCCATGTGATTTGTTCTAGGCCTTAAAGATAAGGTCTTACAGAGCAAATTACTAATGAAACCTAAGATCATGTTTAAGGAGGCCATAGAGGAAGCTGTTTCAGCGAAAGCAACCAAGTCCTCAGCAGCAGCCATGAAGAAAATTAACAAGGCCTCAAGCCATTCTGATGTGGAAAAGTCCACAACAACCCATTGCGAGCAAATAGACTCTGATTCAGACTGTAGTGAGGTGGAGGAAGGAATTTATAGACTCAGAATGGAGAAGAAAAGGAAGGACCTTGGAAAAAAGAGGCAAGAATTTTATTGCAGAGGCTGTGTGTGTGTGGGGGCACCCCCGCACTGAATGCAAGTTTTTAGACACAATCTGCCTACGTTGTGAGAAAAGAGGTCACCTAGCAAGAGTCTGCAAATCATCCAGAACTCCACCTAGTAGGAAGAAATTCCCTGAGAAGGAATTCAAGCCCAACAATTTCAGTGAGAAAATGGGGCGCAACTCAGAAGCAATTGGAAAGAATGAAACTCATCAAACAATCACCATTGGTCATTTTTCACCCTTGAGAAGCAGAAAAGTACATGTGAAGGTATTCAGTGAAGGAAGGCCTTGCCAAATGGAAGTGGACTCGGGCTCCTATTTATCTATGGTGTCATGGGACACTATTCACAGGCTACTTCCCAACATTCAGAAGAAACATTTCCAGAAGCAAGCACTGACTCTTAAAGACTACCAAGGGAACAAGATTCCAGTAGTTGGAACAAGTGAATTCAACGTGAAGTTTAAAGGCCACACCAAACGTTTGCCCCTGACCATCGTGGACAAGGATCGCCCAAGCTTGCTGGGACTTGAGTGGTTCAAGCCACTAGGCATTGAGGTGACTGGCATCAATCACGTGAGCAACTCTGAATGGGAGGAGGCCTTGAAGTCTGAGTTTCCAGAGGTCTTCAGCGAAGGATTGGGCAAGTATATGGGGACCCCTATCACTTTCAACCTAGATTCCAAGGTGCCCCCAATTCGTTTAAAGCCCAGAAGGGTTCCATTTGCTTTAAAGGAAAAAATTGATGCACAATTAGACAAATTAATAGCTCAAGGGGTTTTAGAGCCCACTGACCACTCCAGATGGGGGACACTCATAGTCACACCAGTCAAGACTGATGGGTCAGTAAGAATCTATGGAGACTATAAGGGGACATTGAACCATGCACTTCAGCAGAGCGCATATCCAGTTCCAGTGGTACATCATTTATTACATTCACTTGGCAGGGGTACAGTTTTTGCCAAATTGGATCTGGCCCAGGTATATCAACAACTAACAGTTGATGATGCCACTGCAGAGGCCCAAACCATTGTGACTCATAGAGGTGCCTTCAAATGTAAAAGGTTACAGTTTGGAGTAAGCGTGGCACCAGGCATTTTCCAAAGCCTTATGGAAAGGATGCTCCAAGGACTGCCAGGGGTAGTGCCTTACTTTGATGATGTGTTAATCTCTGCTGAAAATGACACTCAATTACAAGACAGACTCAGAGACGTCCTTACCAGATTCAGGAAAGCGGGGTTAAAAGTCAAGGAAGAAAAATGCACTCTTAAAACTGACAAGGTTGAGTTCCTGGGCTACATGATTGACAAGCATGGCATCCACCCTACAGATGCCAAGGTTAAAGCAATCAAAGAAGCCCCTAGACCTAAATGCAAAACAGATTTGCAAGCCTTCCTTGGACTTATTAACTTTTATCACATGTTCCTACCTCAAAAGGCAACCATTGCTGAACCTTTGCACAGATTACTTGATAAGAAGTCTGTTTGGGTCTGGGGCAGGAAGGAGCAATCAGCATTTAACAGTATTAAAAGACTAATCACGTCTGAGAATTAGCCTGTTGTACTGACTTGTGATGCATCCCCTTTTGGAGTGGGGGGGGGGTTGAGCCACAGGCTTCCCAGTGGGAGAGAAGCTCCTATTGCATTTTACTCTCGCACTTTGACCAAAAATTTCATGAATATCTGTATGGCAGAACATTTACCATTGTTACAGATCACAAACCTTTGTTAGGCATTGTGGCAGGAGACAAGCCTACACCTACTATCCTGTCACCAAGAATGCTGAGGTGGACTGAATTTCTTTCTGCTTATTCATACAAACTTATCCACAAGCCTGGCAAGGACATTGGACATGCTGATGCACTGAGTCGTGCCCTTCCTTGCCACAAGGAGGACTTTGAACTTGAAACAAACACCTTTTTCCTAGAAACTGTTGCCAAGCTTCCAGTTCATGCTGCTGAAATTGCCAGAGAGACTGCCAAAGACACTGTGTTGACTCCTGTTATAGGCTGGATTAAGAAAGGTTGGCCTCTTCAAGATCTACCTCACCTTGCCCAACCTTTTAAGTCCAGGCAAACTGAATTATCTGTATTAAGAGGATGTATTTTGTGGGGTAACAGGGTGGTTATTCCTGCAAAACTGCAAAGAGAGGTTTTGTAAATGCTACATGAGGGTCATCCTGGTATTGTAAGGATGAAGGGATTGGTCAGGAGTTATGTATGGTGGCCAGGTATTGACAAAATGGTTGAAAACTGGGTAGCATCTTGTCCCAACTGTCAGGTAGTCAGGCCTGCTCCACCTCTTGCCCCCACACAGGAATGGGAATGTCCTAGGGGCCCATGGTCCAGGATTCACATTGATTTTGCTGGCCCTACCAGAGGGCACAGCTTCCTTATTATAGTAGATGCATATTCCGAATGGCTAGAGGTAATTCCCATGGCATCCACCACAACTGATGCTGTCATCAAGCAGCTCAGAAAACTTTTGTAACCCACGGGTTACCTGATGTTCTTGTCTCTGACAATGGCCCTCAATTTACATCCAGCCTCTTTGAATCCTATTTAGCACAACAGGGTATCAGACATGCCTTACTGCCCCTGGGCACCCTTGGCTAATGGCGGGCTGAGCGATGTAATGCGTTTACCAAGGAGAAGCTTCAGCAACTGGGTCCTGGGGACATCACTGAAAGTTGAAAACTTCTTAGTGTTCAGCACATCACTCCTAGCCCATCTAATAACTTATCCCCAGCAGAGTTGTTGATGGGTAGGAAACTTAGGTCTTCCCTTGACCGCCTTCATTCCACTTACACCCAACACACCGTTCCACTTCCAAAGTTCACACATTCAGTGTGGGTGATTCTGTTTATTTATGCCTTTGTGGTTTCCTGCTGAGATAACTCAGATCACAGGCCCTCATTCTTACAGGGTGCAAACAGAGGATGGTGTCCTCTGGGCAGAGCACACATGATCAACTTAGATCCAGGTTCTTTCAGGAACATCGCCCTTGTCCCTCTCTAGTTCCCTCACCTGAGGTCAATTCTAGGGGAAGGGGAGGAACAGGGGAGGAAAGTCCAAGACAGAATCAACCCATGTGTAATGAGCCGTGCAAAGAACCATCCCAAACTGTCACAATGCCTGATCCATCCTTAGAAGTGGAAGATGCACATCACTACCTGACTTAGGTGGACATTGGGATGGAGATGGGTTGGGGGAGAGACCAGATTCTAACAGTCAAACAGGGTCTTCTTTTCACAGGAAGTCCCAGTGGGAAATGTCAGCAGACATATTTCTCTCACTGGGTGTGAGAATGTTAAAACTTCTGAACCACTTAAGGTCTCAACGCATTAACAAGAAGAGCCCCACCTATTTAAAAGAATACATTAGATAGGCTGGGGTTTGTATGGACTGAACCTAGGAGGTGTTATGTATGTAGGTTTGAATGTTATTGGTTTAGTTTGAATTGTTCTTGTAAAATGTCAAAAGGGATTGGTTTTAAATATGGAAAAAATCCAGAATTCTGATTATTGGCAACCACGGCTGCTGGCTATAAGAGGCAGCCATAGCCCAGCCAAGTCGGGTCCATTCGAGCTGGTCACTAATAAACTCTTCACTGAAGCTGTTCGCATCTGACTCTTCATGCAAACTTAACAGATTGTATTTGATCTGTGGTGTGTAATATTATATATATTAGGAAGTAATAATAGCTGTGCACTCCTTTTATTTCAGTGTTTTGCAGAAATTATTTAATATTTGCATGATTTAGAAATTATAATTTGGGGAAATGTAATTAGAACCTCTGTCCTAAACGTAGACACATTATCAGAAGATTTCTGCTAATAGCAGTTTAGCAGACTTTCTTTGAGGAAACATTTTTCTGAAACATTTACAGAGTTATCTATAATCTTGTCAGATCAAGCCACTTGACTGCTGTTATGTTGTGAAAAACATTTATCCAAAAACCATTTGAAAATGCTTCACTTCTTAAAAGAAACACACAAGTATCCACTTCACATGTTGTGACTGAAACACAAATTCAGTTATTTTTCCTTCTTTTGTTGCTTCCTATAGTATCCTTTCATTTATATAACAAGCAAATCATGGCAACTAGTTGCCATGGCAACTTTTGGACTTGAAAAAAGTACTACCTCTTCAGAAAGTTCTTGGTACTTTCCAATAGTTTATATTTTCTAAATGGAAAGTACTGCAATATGAAATGTGCATAACTGTTCAGTCTGGAAGAAATGCATTTCTTATGAAAAGTTACCAAAAGCAAATGCAGCATTAGAGGGTTTTTTTTTATTTGACTTTTGATAAGTGCAAATTCCAATACAAATGGAATTTGGGAAATCACCGGGTTCTTCGAATCAGCAAAGTGAAGACAACTCTGTCAATGAACATATTATGTTTTCTTCATCTTCCCTTTTTCAGTTATAAGGACACCACCAAAATTATTAAAACAGATGGTTTGCTGGAATTCATGTCCAGGCCATTTTTGGATTAATTTTAAAGAAGGTTTCTTGCTTCAACTATTTATATCTGTCTTGAAAGACGGATGTCCTGGGGACATTAAAATGGAGGTGAAATGGTCAAACATCACTCAGGTTTTATTTGGCAGAACAGCATTAAGGCCTTGACATTGTAAAGAGTACCAGATTCCTGACAGAAAAAAGAAAACCTATATACACCCAATCTCTTATTTCATCTGAATGAAATAATATTGCATCCACGAGCCTGTGAACATTCAAAGGAAAAGAAAATATAAAACAAATGTGAACACACACACTCCCTTTAAAACATTAAAAACAAGACTGGGTCTGAAGGTTTGGGAGGAAGAAAGTGCCAGAGATAACAAACAAAAGATACAGTAATCGAAGAAGGAATCCATCTGATTCACAAATCATAA
>CM019155.1:21055663-21174850 GCA_009733165.1 Naja naja
GAACTGTTCTTGTAAAATGTCAAATGGTATTGGTTTAAATAGTGCGGGAAGAAACCCTGCACTCCCATTGTATGCATACGGCTGCAGGCTATAAGAAGCAACCAGCCAAGCCAGAATGGGTCCATTCGAGGCTGTAGTCACTAATAAACTCTTTTGCTGGAACTCCTCGCGTCTGACTCTTCATGCAAATTATAAAAGCGTACTTCCAATCTCTGTGGTTCCTATGGCATGAACCAAACCACTGGGTTGCTAGTTTATTTAGTCAAAGCAAGGAAAAGAGCCAGATAGGTATAGTGGTGAAGAACTCAGCCGGAAACTTAGAGATAGTGATCTTAAGCTTGAAGCCAGCTGGATAACCTTAGGCCACTCACACTGTCTCGGTTCTAGGAAGATAGACAATATCAAGTCATTTCCAACATTTCTGCCAAGGAAACTGCAGGATCCAGTTCAGGAAGTTGCCAGGCCTCGGTGATGAGTCAAAGATACAGAGAGGGAGGGAGGGAGGGAGAGAGAGAGAGAGAGAGGAGAGTGGAGGAGGGAGAGGAGAGAGAGAGAGAGAGAGAGAGAGAGAGAGAGATAAGGAATGTCAGGTCCGTGGATATGACCCAGACTTCCAGTTATTTCATCCATCTATGATTTCTTCCTTTCTGAGTATTTATTCTCAGAATATGATCTCCTCCAGAGCATTCCAGTGGGTTCTTTTCCTCTTCGTACCAAGGCTTTGCTACAACCCTTTTGCATTCTTCACTGCTTTTGAGAAGCCCTTTGTTGCTTTCTGCCATTGCAAGTTAGTTTAACAGAAGTGATTTATAGTGCCTAAAGCATTGTTCAGCATTGCACGGGCAATATATCAGGAAGGAAGAGGGCTTTGTATCATCACAGCAATAGCTAAGTGACATTACAAGTTGCTATTAATCACTAGTGGAGAAGCCGCCAACATGTCCCACTCAGTTGGAGCTACACGTTTTCCCTCTTAGTCATCTGTATCAGTAGACTGTAGCAGTTCTACTGGGAGTACTTGAAGATGCTTTTC
Organism: Naja naja; assembly: GCA_009733165.1. Lineage (NCBI taxonomy): Eukaryota > Metazoa > Chordata > Lepidosauria > Squamata > Elapidae > Naja > Naja naja. The sequence goes on from CM019155.1 coordinate 21,056,697, forward strand.
TCTAAGCTCAATTTTTAAAATTTTACATGGAGTTGGGAAGCCAAATCACATGCACAGTACTAGAGCATCAATCCCCCAACTGCTTTCTGGCTCTGAGGACTGGCAGCGGTGGCAGTGGCAGAGAGGATGATTTCACACATGTGCTACTTGTGGAAATGGAGCTTTACATTCTTGCACACTGCTTGTGCTGCTGGGTTAGCAGTGGGCCACGGACTGGTCCAGTCCACGGACTGGGGATTGGAGACCTCTGCTCTAGAGCACTGTTAGTCAATCACAGCAATTTGAGGACGTACGGATTTTGACTCCCAGAATTCCATAGACATGTTGAAGAATTCTGAGAGGTGAAATCCATGCTAGTTAAAGTTGCTGAGACTGAGAAATACTACTCAGCCTATCAGCTATTTGCCAGGTAAGAAGGCAAATCTTCTCCATTTCATGCAGAATCCCTTAGAATTTGGCACCTATTTCCAAACTCTTCTTTCTTCTGGAGAGGAAAAGGTTTTGTCTTCTTTTAAAAAGCAGCAAGAATTTGGGTGGTGAGATGGGGTAAAAGGAGAGAAGCAATATTGCTTTCCTGAGCTTCTGATTTAAACTCTTGCAATCTACAAGTGTCTAGAATATCTATGGGAAGCAAACAGGAAATGCATGATCAGTTTGCCTCTAAGGCAGCAGTGTCAAACTCGATTTCATTGAGGGCCACATCAGGGTTGTGTTTGACCTCAAAGGACTGAGGTGAGTGTGGCAGGGTAGGCATGGCCAGCATGATGTCACTCATGTCAGGTGCCTGTGATGGCTGAGTGCTCTGCCAGTGAAAACAGGCTCCCGAGCTCCATTTTTAGCTGCGACAGCCTCCTGCAACCCTCTCCCAGTGAAAATGGGAGGGAGGGCATGTGCAGCCCTCGCCAGCTCCATTTTCATCTGGGATGGTGTCCTGCAACCCTCTGCCAGTGAAAATGGACCTTCCGAGCTCCAATTTTGTTGGCAGAGGCACCGCTGATGGTCCTTCACTGTTTCCAGGGTGGCTCCATGGGCCAGATCTAAGCACTTTGTGGGCCGGATCTAGTCCCTGGGCCTTGGGTTTGACACCCCTGCTCTAAGAAATAGAGACCAAATTTGACTAGAAATACTGGATAAGATTAGGCAGAACAATTATTGCTATTTAAATTTTATTGCCTTAATTATCTATGGTTTCCATTCAGAGTCAGTCCTAGTGTAAATTCATGCAGTTTGTAACTCCTTGCCTCTTAACTAGGTTCAAACCAGCATTATCTTGTTTACCAGTTATATTTTCCGGTATGTTTTTCTAATGAGGGTTCTTTTATGCAGCTGTTGGTATTAATATTTGAATTTCCACACTATATTTTGCAGACTTCTTGAGAAGACGATAATGGTAGGAAAAGGGGAAAGAAAGAGAAGAAAGATAGACCAGCAGCAAGATGGATAGATTCAATTAAAGAAGTGATCGGTGAACCATGGAAAAATCTGAGGAGTCAAGCTGGGGACAAATTAATTTAGGAGAAGATCTATCTAAAATGGGTTGCTAAGAGTTAACAGGGACCTGATGGCACTATAACCAATCTATCCAGTGGTGGGATTTAAATTTTTTTACTACTGGTTCTGTGGGCTTGGCTTGGTGGGCTTGGCAGGGGAAGGATACTGTAAAATCTCCAGTCAGAGGTGGTATTTGCCGGTTCTCTGAAATACTCAAAATTTCCATTACCGGTTCTCCAGAACTGGTCAGAACCTGCTGAATACCACCTCTGAATCTATCAGTCAATCAGCCTTCTATGGTTTGCTTTCACTTTTTAATTGAACTTAGACTAAATAAAATTGTATATACAAATAAATACGAAAACAAATAAATACAATGTATACATTTTATATAAATGTATATTCAATGTATCATTCTTGGATACATTACGTTATTCTCATATAAATCTTAAATTATCATCACTTGCATAATGACTAAATTAATCATTAATCATTTCAATAGACAACATAAAACACACATAATATTGCATTGGTTTATTTTATTTAGCAATAGCAATAGCACTTAGATTTACATATCGCTTCAAAGTGCTTTATAGCCCTCTCTAAGCAGTTTACAGAGTCAGCATATTGCCCCCAACAATCTGGGTCCTCACTTTACCCACCTCGGAAGGATGGAAGGCTGAGTCAACTTTGAGCCTGGTGAGATTTGAACTGCCAAATTGCAGGCAGCCAGCAGGCAGCACAAGTAACCTGCAGTACTGCACTCTAACCACTGCGCCAACGTGACTAGTTAATTAGTTTTATATCTCACTATGTTATTTTCATAAATAACTCAAGACAGTTGACATACTTAATATTCCTTCCTGCTCCTAGTTTCCCAAAATCAACAACCTTGTGAGGTGGTTGAGTTGAGAGAGAGTAACCAGCCCAAGATTGCCCAGTGACTTTAATGCTATGGCGGTATTAGATCTCCCAAACTCCTAGATTCTAGGCCAGCACCTTCACCATTAGACCAAACTGGCTAATGTGAACAATGATTTTGCAACACATTTAATCTAGACATGTTCTCTTTCCATAGATTTTTACAAATCTTTTTTATTGGCATTATTTTCTTTTTTTTTGTGGCCAAATGAAAATGTTATATATTTATGCTGTCTTCAGAAAATACAACCAAAAATCGTGCAAGCTGTCTAAAAATTACTATGCCAGAGTCTCTAATACCACCTATTAGCTATTTTTGAAATCAAGTTTTTGATGTGCAGAAATAATTATTGCTTTACGAGTAGCTGATTTGTAGTTTGAATACCTTTCCAGGGGAAAATGTGTCCTGGTTTAAAGAAGGGAATACCAGCCAGCAATATATATTTCTCCTGTAGAAATGGAAGCAGGGGTATCTGCAGAGAAAAGAGGGGGCTAACAAAATTAAGATATCAATAAAGGAGAATATTTATAGTTCAGAGTTGAAATAAAGGATCCTTGGTATTCCTTGAGCTTGTTTCTTGCAATCATTTCATTATCCAACTAGGTAACATCACGGTATTCACTGATGATGTTACCTAGTTTAAATAATAAAACATCTGTAAGAAAACCACAGATGAAGAACTAGCACAGAAAACAACCAAGAAACCCTTAAAATCAAGATAACTTATATAAAAGAAAGGCAGGGCTTTGATTACATGGTTGTGGTCCCCATCTTGCCTTTTTAGACTCTCATGTGGAAGACAGTCTGAAAGGACTTCATCTCTGTGTGTAAATGATCCCAAAAGAGAGACATGAAACTTATTTTATTTTATTTATTTATTTGTCAAGCGATTATAAGATAACAGGTATAAGTATAACATAGTTATGAATACATGAAATGGATACATATAAGAAAAATAAAAAGAAACAATAGGACAGGGACAGTAGGCACATTGATGCACTTATACACGTTACCTATAGACCTCTTAGGAAAGGGGTGAGGTCAATAGTAGACAGTCTAAGGTTAAAGTTTTTGGGGTTTGGGGAAGAAACCACAGAGTCAGGTAGAGTATTTCAGACATTGACCACTCCGTTGCTAAAGTCGTATTTCCTGCAATCAAGTTGGGTGCAGTTTACCTTGAGTTTGTATCTATTGTGTACTCTTGTATTGTTGTGGTTGAAGCTGAAGTATTCGTTGACAGGCAGGACATTCCAATATATAATTTTATGTACTATAATTAGATCTGATTGAAGGCAGCATAGTTCTAGATTTTCTAGGTCTAGAATTTCAAGTCTGGTGGCATAAGGTATTCTGCAACGAGTAGAGGAGTGGAAAACTCTTCTTGTGAAATATTTCTGGACTTTCTCAACTGTGTTAATATCAGATACATAATGCGGGTTCCGGATTGATGAGCTGTATTCAAGTATTGGTCTAGCAAATGTTTTGTATGCTGTAGTTAGTAGTGTGATATTACCAGAGAAAAAGCTTGTAAAACTTGTAGATCTCAAACCTATTTGTACATCAACAACAATGAAATAGATTTCCTCCCTTCCAAGCCATACAGGTTTGCTGATTCAAATTTAGCAGGGAAGTGTTCTTCAAGAGATTCATGTGTCACCAAAAAAATGCAAACCAGGAGAATATCAAACATTTATGTCATTCTATGCACTAGCTTCCTAGTGCATAGGTGAATTTATTGCGGTGATAGCATCATTCTTAGGGCTACACACCTCTTTTAAGGGGTGCCTCAGAAAGCCTGGGTGAAGAAATTATCTAACATACACATATGAAGACAATCAGGTTCCAAATAAGCAAGTTGAAAAGATACACTATCTTGCACATGTGTCTCTTTTTGAAGGATTGGCACAGCCCTAATCATTATTTCCTCCAAGGCAACTATATAAAGTGTATCAGATATTAAGGAAGAGACCTTGGATGGTTCAGCTCCTACAATTTTGAGCCCTGAATTTTATAAGTGACCTTGGGAAACTCCCTTACACAGGGCCTTTCCAAAGCTTAAAATCATTGTGGAAGAAGGGACATTTTAATCGCTAGTAGTCAAACATGAAAAAAGAGTCCATAGTTTCTTTTTAAAATTAACAATTTTGTTTTAAGGAATAATTTTTCATAAACTGCATTTTTCATGACTTGGTCAGAGGGATAACTTAACTGGTGTACAATTTAAATTGGGATGAGATGGGCAGGGGAAGATGGGATCCTGTATCTACACAATAATCCCATCTTCTTCTCTCTTTTGTCCCCTACTTTATAGCAATATATTTAAATCCTGTTATGTATTGTATATAGTGTATAGTTGTCAGTCGAAATTCTCATTCTGGTCCTCTGTTGGAGTGGAAAAATACTCTCTCCTGGTTGGTTGGTTGGTTAGTCAGTTTAATATAAAAGGTGCTTGTGTCAGCCAGGGAGTTCTGTTGTCTCTCAGGAAGTATTGAATAAAGAACTGTTAGGAATCACTCTGGCTTCACCTCCATTCTTCATCCAGAACTTCACAAATCCTATTTCTGTTAAACCACTCTATATGTTGGAAGAAGAAATTGCAGCTCACCAAATCTTATGCCTTTAAATAAAACAAAAAAAATCTCATTTTACAAGGTGCCACCAGAGATTCCTTCTGAATCTTAAAAAGTGAATGCAGTTTTAAACTTCATTGGCAAATGCAAAGTGAAAATAGATGTAACATTTGTACAATATAATGTATTTAATGTAATGTGTATAATTACATAATAGATCTAAAATGATCATGCAGTTAGAATGGATGATTCAGCATTAGTCACAGCTTTCTGGAGTATTGTTTTCAGTTGTTCATGACATGTTTTCGGAAGGGTGTAAACCAGCCTTCCCTGTTTGATGTCCTCCAGATGTGTTGGGACATATAAGCTGGGATTTAGGGGTGCTTTAATCCTGACTCGTTTTACAAGTGCCAGATTGAAAAGACTGATACAGAGAAACTGGAATATGTCCAGAGGAGATTAGCCAGATTAATTAAGGATTTTGGAAACCATGATTTATGAGGAAAGCTTGAGGGATTGAAAGAAAAAAAGCATTAACGCTAGACATGATATCCCCCATCGTGAGTTGTATTCAAGGTGGAAACTTCCGCTTAGAACTTTAAAAAGCAGAATTAGAATAAACAGGGAAGAATACAAGGAAGATGATTTTAGTGAAATGTTAGGAGAAATTTCTTTAAGAATGATAGATGGGTAGATCCTCATTTGTTGGATGCAACTTGGGGAGTTAGATGTTTTGGCATTTTGTAGCTGCTATTATAATCATCATCACATTATTTACTGCCAAAAGACTCAAATAGCAAACTACAAATATAATCAGAAGCTGACATTAGATAAAACAGTTTAGCAAATACAATGAATAGATAAGTATTACATAAAACATATAAAACTCAAACTTCCTAAAGACTTGGTCTTTATAACCACAGTTAAAAATGTGGCTGTCACCACTGTAATTTTGAGATTTTTATCTGAGAATGAAATGTTAACATATTCTGAAATATTTTTATTGGCCTTGATTTTAAAATAGGCCAGATAATACCCTACAAAAAAAACCTTTTGTAAAATTTACAAGCAATAAAGTATGAGCCATCCTTTCAAGGCCAATGCAATTACAAAGACAGCATCCTTGAAATGTACCTTTTAGCATATTTGCTGGCAGCACATTGGCTTTTCAAAAACTGCAATATACTTTTTAACTTTCTAAATATTCCCAAAGTCCTTATTTATTTCTGATCTAAAAGAACATATCTGTACCAAAATTTGATTCTTGTGAAAGTAATACCCATAACTTCATGCATGAATGAGACTCAACTTAGAAATATATGTATGGTAGCAGAAGATTTAATTTTGTTTAATACATACATGACATATGGAAGTTCCCAGCAGATGGTTCCTTACCCTATTGCATCTGCTTGGAAGGAGTTAATTTCTGCATAGAAAAGACATTAGTTTTGACATTCATATATAATAAACACCAGAGATGTTGATTTTTATTGTTTTAGTTTGTTGCATAATTATCCAGATGTTCAGACTGGATTTGGCATTTTTATCCACCTATCTAGTCCTTATAAGGGCCCAGAATAGGCAGATGTTGATGTTTTGTGGTGTTAAAGCTATTGTTGCAATATGTAAACTGTTCCAAGTAAATCTGCCTTTTGCAATTGATTGATGGTGAATTTGTCAATTCCGATGGTGTTCAAATAGTACTCCAGTTGTTTTGGGATTGCCCCCAAGGCATCTATGATTATTGCTACTATCTTTGCTTTCTTTTGCCATAATTATTCTATTACTATTTGCAGATCATTGTACTTCATTATATTCTTCAGTTCCTTTTCTTCTATATGGCTGTTTCCAGGTACTGTCACGTTCACTATCCAGAGTTTTTTGTCTTTCTTGTCTTTGTCTTTTGACATTTGTTAAGCTTGGGGTGTTATGCAGCAGAGTGGCTGTCTATTTGAATTCTAAAGTCCCAGAGCATTTCAGCTTCTTCATTTTTTTAATTACTTTCTCTATTTTATGACTCTACCAGTTCTTGCTTACAGGCAAGGGGTATTTTTTGTAGATCTTCCAGTGCACCGTTGTTGTTATTTTGTTAAGCTGTTGTTTGCAGTCAGTCTGTGAAATCTTGCACCAGCTAACCAGGTGGTCCAATGTTTTTTCAATGTTTGTTTTTGCAGAGACTCACTTGCTATCTGTTACTGCCTTCTTGGTTCTGGTTTTGTATGCATTTATTCTTAAAGCTTATGCAGCCAGCTCCTTGGTTTATTTCTTCAACTTTCTGCTGCTAGCCATTGCCAGGTCTTGTTATTATTTGCATTACCTGTTATTTTTATTTAATATAGCTGTCATGTAAACTTTACCATTTCTCATTTTTGTTCTTCTTGTAGGTCCTTCTTGTAGGCCAAATTGGTCTCTCCAATATTCAGTAAGCCTTCCTGGTATGCTAGCTTCAGTGCATCTTCTTCACTGTCCTTCAGATATTCTTCCAGTGCCCATTTTTCTTCTTTAACTATCTGATGTACTTGCAACATTCCATGCTCACCCATTTTCCTTGCTAAATAGAGTCTGTCAATGTTGCTCTAAGGATGAAGGATATGGTTATTGTTATTATTGTTCTAATCTTTCTATCCAGAGTTTTTAGTTCTGGTTGAGTCCAATCCACTATTGAAGCTGAAATTACCTAGGTGGTAACTGCTTTAATAGTATTTCCTCCATTGAGTTTGGACTTTAAGCTCTTCTTCACTCTCTAGATGTATTCACTTCTAACCTTTTTCTTGACTTCAATGTTTTGTTTTATTTTGTTTTTATTTATTGCTTACAAGATAATAGGTATAAATATAAACATAGTTATAAATACATGGATACATATAAGAAAATAAAAGAAACAATAGGACAGGGACGGTAGGCACTTTGGCGTGCTTATGCATGCCCCCTACAGACCTCTTAGGAAAGGGGTGAGGTCAATAGTAGACAGTCTAAGGTTAAAGTTTTTGGGGTTTGGGGAAGAAACGACAGAGTCAGGTAGAATATTCCAGACATTGACCACTCTGTTGCTGAAGTCGTATTTCCTGCAATCAAGTTTGGTGCAGTTAACCATGAGTTTGTATCTGTTGTGTGCTCTTGTATTGTTATTGAAGCTGAAGTATTTATTGACATGTAGGACATTGCAATGTATGATTTTATATACTATACTTAGATTGGACCAAAGATATTATGTGTTTGATATTATCAGCTTGAACGATGCCCAGATATTTGCAGTGATCATCTTAATCCAGACTGTTATAGGGCATCTTGATTCCTTCAATTTTCATTATTTTTCTTGTTTGATGGCAAGTATGACATATTAAAAAAAATACAGCACTGATAAGCGACTACCTATCAGCTCAAAATCAAATCCCAACTCAACAACAACTACCACAACTACTACCTCAACTACAATCACAACTACAACCAAAAATAACTACCAAACCACAACCACAAATAATTACTATCCCATCAAATAATTCCAAAAATGATATCCCCTTATTCATTAGAGACATCATGGAACATGATCAGAAATGTCCAAATGCCATCTTATTTGGTCTTGAAGACACCAACAAATCAGACGACATCACCAAAGTTCGCAATATCATAAGCAACTCAAATACAACACTCCTGAAGATATCATTGAAATAACCAGAGATGGCCCTGAGTTCAAATACAATGATGGCTCAGTGGCCCCAAAATTTTGTAGAGTTGTATGCAAAAATGAGTCCAGCAAACGCATATTCATTCATACAATAAACGACATTGCAAAAACCAATCCCAACCACAAAAAACTTTGCTCAAGACCAGACTTATCCATACGGCAAAGAATCTGCTCCCATGAACTCTGCAATGAACTCAAAAGACGTCTAGGCAATGGAGAGAAGGACCTGAACATTGACTATTGCTCTGATTGTATCAAAAGTAAGTCACACAACCCACAACTCCACATCCAACCCTACCTCATCCAACCCACCATCACTCAAAACTAGGCACGCATGCCCCTAACTACCTCAATTCCAACTACAACTGGCCTTAAATGCAAACTACTCAATGCAAGAAGCCTTGTGAATAAAATACCTGAATTTCTCCTATTACTAAATATGGCTAAATTCGACATCATATTTGTCTGTGAAACATGGCTCAATGCATCTCTCCCTGACTCCATTACCACAGTAAGAGACTATAACGTTTACCGATCAGATCGTGAAATCTGTAGAGGGGGTGGCATTGCTATCTTCTATAAAAAGTCCTTACATCTAAAAAACATCCAAGTTACCCAGGAGCTTGCTCTTCCTGAGACCATCGTCTGCGAACTGTCCTTAAATATCACATTTCGATTCTTACTATGTTACAGAGCCCCTGATTATGACATCGAACATGTAAACAAGCTAAATTCACTAACATGGGCAACATCCTGCCCACACACTTTTATCTTTCTTGGTGACTTCAATCTACCTAACATTAACTGGACTATAAACAAATGTAAAACTGAACCCATACATGCAATCTTCTACAATGCTGTAACAAATCTGGGACTGGAACAACTAGTAACCAACAATACTAGACTCAACAACTGCCTCGATCTCATCTTCTGCAATAGTTTGAATTCAATTTACAGAATAAAATTAAAGAACCCTTTTCCAACAGTGACCACAGCATGATTGACTTTTGTCTCAACATACGTCCACACAAAAATTAACACAATGATGTGATCCCCAATTATAACTTCAAAAAAGGCAACTATGATCTTATAGACAATGATCTCTCATCCTTTGATTGGCAATTTCTGTTCACTGGATGCAATACTGTTGAAGACCATTACAGCATATTTTTACTTGAAGTCAAAAGAGTCATCAAACTATATGTACCAATAACAACTCCCAAAACCAGAAAAAAACAGATTACCCATAACAATAAGGAAACTTCAATCCAAAAAGAAATCACTTTGGCGGAAAAACAAATCTGGTCACGTTGCCAACTTCAAAAGCTGATACAAAAATTTATGCCACCAGATAAAGACTGAATGCACCAATTATCATATTAAACAAGAGGAAAACCTTCTACGCACCAATTCCACCTGCACTTTCTACAATTTTGTAAACAACAAACTAAAAGACTCAAGGTCCATCTCACCCCTGAAAGGACCTAATGGAAAAGATTGCAACGATGACACCATTAAAGCCAACCTCTTTAACACATTCTTTGGCTCAGTATTTGTAAACAGCAATGGATCATGCCCAGTATTTCCTAGTCGAACAACTACAATGATCGATTTTACAGAAGACAATGCTGAAAAAGCACTACGCAATCTAAAACCATCTCTATCTATTGGACCAGTCGGAATATGTGCCTACTTCTTAAAAAAGCTATCCACTGTCATAGCTGAATCTCTAAGCATAATCTTTGAAAAATCTTTCAGGACCAGCTTCTTGCCAAAACTATGGTCACAAGCCACAGTCATCCCCATCTTCAAAAAGGGAGACCCCAGCCTAGTTGAAAATTACAGACCAATCTCTTTATGCTGCGTCACCTGTAAAGTCATAGAATCAATCCATATTAACCAATCCATTATCAATCCATATCCATTATCAATCCATATTAACCAATCCATTATTCTCCACTTAGAAACAAACAACCTACTCTCTAATAAACCAATTTGGTTTCAGAAAAAAACTATCCTGTAATCTACAACTCTTACACTGCAAAAACGTATGGACTACACAACTCGATCAGGGCAAAGCAATAGACGCAATCTACATAGACTTCTGTAAAGCCTTTGATTCAGTGGTACATGACAAACTACTCCTAAAACTAAAATCTTATGGTATCTCTGGACACCTGCATAACTGGATAGAAGCATTCCTGTCAAACAGACAACAAATGGTCAAAATTGGGAGTGTCTTATCAAATTCTGTACCTGTCAACAGTGGTGTCCCCCAAGGCAGTGTTCTAGGACCAACTCTCTTCATAGTCTACATAAATGACCTCTGTGATCATATTAAGAGCAACTGTGTTCTCTTCGCTGATGATGTAAAGCTATTCAACACCACAGACAATACCGCTACCCTTCAAAAGGACCTTGACTATGTATCAGAATGGTCAAACAAATGGCAACTTCAAATCTCAACAAATAAATGCTCTGTCTTACATATTGGCAAAAAAATCAGAAAACAAAATACAGGTTAAATAGTCAAGACCTTGTTGATGATCCAAACTCTGTCAAGGACCTTGGAGTACTCATCTCTAATGATCTAAATGCTAGAGCCCACTGTAACTACATAGCCAAAAAGCATTAAGAGTTGTTAACCTAATCTTACGTACCTTTTTCTCTGGTAATATTACACTACTAACTAGAGCATACAAAACATTTGCTAGACCAATTTTCGAATACAGCTCATCAGTCTGGAACCCACATTACGTATCTGAGTTGAGAAAGTCCAGAAATATTTCACAAGAAGAGTTCTCCACTCCTCTACTCATTGCAGAATACCTTATGCCACCAGACTTGAAATTCTAGACCTATATAAGCTAGAACTATGACACCTTCGGCCCAATCTAAGGATAGTATATAAAATTATACGTTGCAATGTCCTACCTGTCAATGAATACTTCAGCTTCAACCATAACAATACAAGAGCACACAATAGATACAAACTCAAGGTAAACCGCACCAAACTTGATTGCATAAAATACGGTTTCAGCAACAGAGTGGTCAATGTCTGGAATATGCTACCCAACTCTGTGGTTTCTTCCCTAAACCCCAAAAACTTTAACCTTAGACTGTCTACTATTGACCTCACCCCTTTCCTAAGAGATCTGTAGGCGGCATGCATAATTGCAGCAACGTGCCTACCGTCCCTGTCCTATTTCTTTTTATTTTTCTTATATGTATCCATTCCATGTATTCATAACTGTGTTTATACTTATACCAATTATCTTGTAAGCGATTGACAAATCAAATCAAATAAATAAAATAAATAAATAAATATTTGTCGAGTCCAACCTCATTGCAATATCTTGGCTGTCAATAGGATCAGTGTTGAGCAGCAATTCTATTTCAGATGGTGTTTTTCCATTCAGATTCATATATAGGGGAGATGGGTTAGTCTGGCAGATATTTTTAATATTTGATAGCCAGACCTGAATTATTCATTATTGTTGACAAAGAAATCAGTGCAATGAGAAACAGTAGTGAAAGCGAAGCTCATTGAAAGATTTCTGCCTTAATATTAACTTCTCCCATTCTATCACCATTTACTAGCAATAGTGTTTTCCATTATACCAGGGGTTTTCAAACTTGGCAGCTTTAAGACTTGTGGACTTTAACTCCCAGAATTCCTCCTCCAGTCATGTTAGCTCAGAGATTCTGGGAGTTGAAGTCCACAAGCCTTAAACTTGCTAAGCTTGAAGACCATTGATCTTTGCACAAAGCTTCTGATGTTTCTACTGAATCCTGTTATTACTATGCACTTAATTATCCAATCATGGGGCAAGGAGTTGAATGCCTTCTTGTAATCAATCCATGCTACATGCAAGATGGTCTTCCTTCTCTTGCAGTTTTCCAGAATCATCTTGTCAATTAGGAGTTGATCTTTTGTTCCTTTGCTGTTTGGTGGTTTCCTCTCTGCTCAGATGAAAAGAGTCTTTTCAGGTGAAAACAATCAACTAAACATTGTTGGATTGTATCAGCTACCACAGCAGTTAGCAATTTGAAAGTTGTTGGTAACTAGGCAGTTGGTCCATAGATTCCTATTGCTGTCCCTTTTGCTGGATTTTCAATTGTCAGGTAGTCTTTGCCAAGTATTAAGCCACTCTTCATTTTCACTTCATATTGTTAAACTGCTTGGCAATAAGTGGGTGTGACTAGTTAGATATTTCAACCAAAATCCATGCAGTTCACCTTCACGTGGTGCTGACCAATTCTTGATCTTCCTTGTCTCTACCATTTCTGCTGTTACTGCTAGTTCTTTCATTTCAACTTCTTTTTATTCTTATCTACCTGCTTTACCAAGCTGCATTCTTGTTATATTTCTTTGGGTTATCCCAATCCCATATCTTCACCCAAAATTGCACTATTTTTTCTTGTTAAATGCTGACTGATTCATTGCAGTCTGGATCAGTAGAAATGTTTCTGATTGGATTAAAATTAAAACTAAAGTTTGCAATTTGAATTTTGTATTTGCTGATCTTTGGGCTGATAACTGCTATTTGCTGCTTTATTATTTCACAAGCTTCCTTGAGCTTCCTTGTTTCAAGTGACATTCTATTATTTCTGATCCTGGATGTTGTTCTTTCCAGAACTGGTGCATTCAATTTAAATATCCTCTTCTTGTTAGATTTGATCTGCAATAACAGATCACTTCTTTTTTTTCAATCACTGTGTATTTGTGAAGAGTAAACACCTCTTCCAGTAGTTATGCAGCTGCTGGCGCTGGTTGCTCAGCCAGGAGTCCTGAAGCCATTTTTCAGCAGATGTCCAGGAACTCCAACATCGAACACAGCCTTTGTTGATCAAAGCTACAACCATGTGACCATGCTGTTATGTGTTTCTGTAATTTACGTCTCATCATATTTTGTCTGACTCATCTGATGAGATCCACAACCACATCAAGGCAGTGCCTCACTGGGGGGTTTATTATTTTTATTATTATGCAGCTTATTTTTGTACTTTCAAAAACGTATTCTTCAAAAATACAATGTAAATTTTTTTGTTCCTCAGATATAACATTAATACCTCATCCACATTAAACCATCCAAGATACCTAAAATGAAGGATACAGCAAGTCCATTCAGAACATAATGGATCATGTGAAATGTGCTACATAGATGTACCACTTTAATACTGGAACTAAAGGAAGATCACAATTCATTTTAATCTTAGGCAGTTCATTGATTTATCCTCAGTATCTGCTTCATTTTTCTCCAGAGTAAACACTGAGTAAACCTATTTCCTATTTTTCATTTTTTTCATGTTCTTGAGCATTAATATTTTTAATTTGGAACTATGGATACATAGAGTGCAATATCAAAACTCTATTTGGCTCATTTAAACCTTTAACAAACTAACAATTTTTTTATCTTGATAATACAATTATCTTCAGTTTGAACCTTCCTCTTGAAGTACATGCAATTATTCTTGCTTTCTGCAATGTGCAGGAATTTCGTTTCCTTACATAAGCAGCAAGCCTTATTTTTATTTATTCAACCTGTATAGTACATTGCAGTGTGTATGTCTATAACCACACAGATGAATTCACACAACACATCAAACCAAACTGAAACAAGCTACATTAATGTGAATCCAATTATAGAGGGTTGTTGATCAAAAGTTCAATGAATAGATGAATAAAACTCTGTGTTATGGGATATATTTTGATTGTTTTTTAAGTCAAATCTGGAACCTGGAACAATATAGAAATATACATGGGGTAATAGAAATCCAAAATGTTTCAAGATAATTTTTTGAGAATCAGAAATGAACTTGCAGATCCACACAATTCACTCCTTGTTTGCTTCAGAGATGACCTTTTTGTAATTGCTGTTCTCGAGAGTGAAAAACTCTTGGGGTTGAGCATTTACTAGAAACACCTCAAGATGGATTGACAGATCCAAAACTAAATTTTCTCCATTCCTGGTCTACCAGTAAAAGTCCTTATTAGGTCTGCCCAGATTTCCAGAAAATTTCAGGACTTTACCTCTTTTGGTTCCAGTTCTGGGACTGCTTGGATAGTTTTTAAAATGATGGAGGGTTGCTTGATTGCAATGCTGAAATGCTTGCATATTTTTTTGGTCAGTCCAGGCAGTATTTTGTGATAGAAGGCAATGATGGAATTGCTGCAGAATGTTTTGGTGAACAAGAGAAATCAGCAGAAGGCGATTTTCCCAGCTGCACGAGAGTCCTAGAGGAAGCGTGACTCACTGACTAGGTGACTCATACAATACAAGCTGAACAATTGGAGGAACTCTGTCCAGGAAGTAACCGAAATAGCTGCATAGGCTCTGGCTTCAGTTGTTTAAATAAATAAGAGATTATTAAAAGGCCAGGGTCCAGAAAGGAAGGGGACAAGGCACACACACAGGTCTGGGAGTTCTTTATTCAAGTGATCTGGTCAGGATCCATTCGCAAGCTTATTTCTTCTATATCTGAAGGTGTATCCACTACATGCACATGGCCCAGTACACTGAAACATCTCATGCACTCTCAAATTGCAGCAACACAGTGATGGTTTCAAAGGGGAAGAGGGAAAAAAGAAACACTCAGTGCTGTAGGACTTGTATGTCATACTTTACCATGGTTTGTGTTTAAACAGGAGTCACTTTAGGGTTGTCACAATGGAACTTGTTTACTTCTGGCTTAACATCATGATGTTTTGGTTTAGCTGTTGGATTTTACTTGGTACATAAATCATTGTTTAGCAAACCATGTGAATTCAACTTGAGGGAAGGACAGGATAGAAATGAAACAACTTAATGTACCTTTGTTATTTAGTCAAAGACCACATATTTTGAGATAATAATGTAGCTTTTTAAATTACTGAATCTTCCTTCCTTCTTTACTTCCTTCCTTCTCCCCATAATTTAGTAATAGGCAATCTTGCAAAAGCCTTTTAAACTTCCACTTAATGTGCATTAATAAAAATTATGCAAGTGGTTGACTGTTGAAATAGGGCAGAAGAAAACAGTATGTAATCATGTTGGATCAGCACCAAGGAGACCAAATTCAAGTTCAGCGTCAGAGATTGAAGTTCATATTTTAGGTAACTTAGGCCTATTGGGACTGTCATTCCCTCATAGAGGGAAAACTGGGGCTGGGGAGAATATTATAAACTCCTAGAGGAAACGAAAGAAAGAATGAACTAAACAAATGAGAAGGTTTTCTTGCTTGTCTTCTGCTACAAGTGACATGAGCAGATTCCTATGTAGCATACTGTATCTGTAGTTGGAGTTTCTTTTCAAAAATGAACAAGAGCAAGTAATTCTACTCTGATTAATTAATTAATTATGTCCCAGCAAGTTGGTGTTGATTCTTAGCAATTACACAGAGATGCTTTGCCCATGATGATTTGTCCCTAACCTGGTCCTTCCACCCATCATTACTGTAATTGAGTCCCTCCAACTGGCTATTGGTTGTCCTTTTCTTACCTTTCTTTCCATCTTCTACAGAGAGCTGCATCTTCTCATAATGTGGCTGGAGTAAGACAAGTGCAGCCTAGCTATTTGTGAGAATTTTGGGTTTATTATTTATTTATTAATGATCCATTTGTTTGCTTTCTTGGCTGTCCATGGTATTCCGAGGAGTCTTCTCCAATACCAAAGTTCAAAGATATAATACTCTTCCTGTTCTGCCTCTTCAAAGTTCTATTTCAGTGGTATTATAACTTCTTAGACTTAACTCAGAAACCCAACTTCTGAATGACAAACATTCTAGCTTTCTGTATTCTGCTAAGATAATAATTTTCTAAGATAATGTGTCTTATCAATCTCTTTTTATCTCATGCTTCAAAGTAGCCAAGAATATTTACACAAAAAGCACACGATTTGACTTAGGTTGTGTTTACCCTAACATACGCGTTGAAATAAACCTGTCTGCCAGTAAAAACAAAATAATAGCAAAATTTCTTCCATTGTTCATAATCCAGTTCTTCCTTCTAGCTTGACTTTAAAGTGGCTCACTGCTGGTTCCCCCTCCCAGGTTTTGATTACATAAAGCATAAATATATATTAGCACTTTGATCTCACTGACAGCAGTTGAATTTGGTCCAGACCTCTGTATAGCTAAATGTTATCATATGCTATCCAGTATTTCCTATGAATGATATTAAAACAGAACATGAATTTGATATATAGCTTGCCGTAAAATACAGGGCAGAACCCACACCTTGTTTGAAAAACTTCAAATTTGTCCTGCCTTGCTTAAATCTAGCTTCTTGACAGTGATGCATAACCCAGTTAAACTGCCAGGCCTCATTTTAAAATGACATCCATTGTGGTCCCCCTGTTTGCAACTGGAACTAATTTATTTCTTCAAATTTAAATAGAATGTAATTTGGGTTCTAGAAAACCCAGTTATTGCTGCTGACAGCAACACCTTAGTCTTTCACCAGGAATGAGAGAAGATGAATAAAATACACCCACCCCTTTCAACAGAATCTATTAGTCTTTCTGAGTCTTATTCCCTTGGAAGGTTAGCATACAAAAAATGAGGGAGGTTTAAAAAATAAAATATAAATAAGAAAAGTATTGCTTCATGTAAAAACAGATTTCCCTTCTATCTTGTTCCAGACTAAGAAAATAACTATGCTCTGTAGGTTTGGACTCCTGGCCCTTCTAGCATAGCAATAGCAATAACACTTAGCAATAACATTTAGCACTTAGATTTATATACCACTTCACAGTGCTTTCCAGCTCTCTTTAAGCTGTTTATAGAGTCAGCATATTGCCCCCACCAAACTGGGTCCTCATTTTACCCACCTTGGAAGGATGAGTCAACCTTGTTGAGTCAATCTTCCATAGCAGTCTATGGTCACAGTGGCCAACCAGCTGCCCAGAAAGCCCCGGTGTCTTGATGGCCTTCAGAGCAACATCAAGCTTAAAAGCCATTGATTTCCATGACTTCCATGAATTGATCCTAGCCTGTTTGAAGCCAGCCAGATTAGTAGCCAGCACCATGGTAACAGATTCCAAAGTTTAATTACATATTATATGAAAAATATTGATTTTTGTCTGTCCTGGTTCTTTTAAGATTCAGGTTCATTGGATAATTTCTGGTTCCAGTATTTGGGGAAGGAGAAAATACCTTCTCTTTGTCCTCTTTATCCACACCACAACACTGTCATTTATAAGCAGTGGGGTGTAGGAGTTATACTGACTTGCTTTCAGAATTTGGGAGGTTTCCTTCCAGTAATTTTCCATTGCTGAATTTGAGATGTGCATTCACATTAGATACATAGGTAGACTATATGCAATATTTGCCCACCTGCATTGGGTAACCATGGCTGATCTCTAGCTTCTGCTTTAGGCACAGAAAGGTTCTTCTAGCAGACCACTCCCCTCTTCTATGACTGGGTTTACAGATCGGTGCCAAATCATAATGCCACCTGCATGGATGTGGTTCAATCTGATGTGTGAACCAACCATTGTATTTGGTAGACAGGGCTTACCATGTTATACAAATGTATTATGTGAATAACTTGGCATATTACATAATGTCTGAAAAAGAAACTGGAAAAGTACAAGCACATCAAGAAGCAACCAATCATCTACAGTGGGGGGAAGTAGTGTTTGTTCTTCCAATTATAGCCACTCTTGCTCCAGTGTGAACTTTTTGAAACTGCATGGACTTTCTAAGGCAGAGAAATGGATGAAAATTTTACTTCGGTACTCATTTTCTACCTGGATGAAAACAGTTTGGGAGATGGAAACAGAGTGTTTTTTGCAGTATAATTATCTTCCTCCACTGGGCATCTTTCAATAAACAATAGACTACAGTTCATATCACCACCAACTATGCTAGACTTAATCATGTTCTGTTTCATAACACCAAATTGGGCTTTTTTCCAGTCCAGGCCTGATTAGCAACCATCATTTCTTTGGAATGGCCCCTTTTCAGAAAGATTTTATTTTCTGGATAAAATTTCTCCTCCCTTGGAAGATTTGCTAAGAGTTGCCTGGAGTCCTGTTTCCATGCAGTAATTGTTTTAAGGGAGGGCAAACTGTTTTGACTACTTCTAATTAGTGCTGTCACTTCATTTCTTTTTTAAAAGTTCATTAATAGTTCAGCTTTCAATTTTCTAACCAGTTAATTAACTCCATTAAGCAGTGCGATGGCAACAATGCTGATTTTCAGTAAATGTTTTGCCTCTTTTAAACAAAGCCATCACATAATTAACATTTTGCAAAATTATTTAGACCCATGAGCAATTACATACCTCTTTTAAACTGATGAAGTTATATATTTATTGTACATAACCATTGTTAAATTTACATTGATGTTTTTGTAACCTACAGAACAATTTAATGAAACACCAACATAAATAATTCCCATTGAATTCACTGTGGGTAAATTAACTAACTGCATTCTCCTTTGTTCAGAAAAATGTGTGCTGTCAACAAACATTTAATTTCAACTGTTGCCTTTTCTTCTTTTTACTTTAATTTTTAACTCACAAGCAAGCCAGTTCAAAATTGGAAGCATTGTAACAAAATAGCCACTGACTACTGTTAATTCCGGAGTATGCATATTCTTAATAGTGATTTCTTTGCAGTGATCAAAAGTTTTGGTAGCTGTTGTAGTTTTTTTCATATTACACAACAGTATTCCATAGCTTGTTTCCCCACTTTAATTATTTTATTGATCACCCCTTCTAGCGGATCCTAACATCCTCTAGAAATGTCTGCAATTTTTCTGGTTTTCACCATAATACTTGCCATAAGGCATAGTCCCCAGGAAAATAAATATGCTTATAGTGAAATCCTCTACATGAGCATTGAAAAAAGCAGACAGAGCTTTGAGCAGGGGTCACCAATCTTTTGGACCTCAGGGACCACCAAACTCATAGTTTTCAATCCTATAGACCACTAATATGAATTTTGACTGATGGTGGCTTGCTGACGTTGGTGGGAAAGTCGGTTCCATATTCCAGAGCTGCGGTAGTGCCATGGAGGAGCTGCTCTGGGATGACCAAAGGGCCAGTCTTGTGACTACTGCAGCTCTGGAATATGGGACCGACTTTCCCACCAACAAACCACACTGGGGCAGATTTTCCTCCCGCGCCATTGGTCTTACCTTCCAGTTCTAGCTTATATGGCTCTACTCAAGGTAAGGTTTGTGCTCGGCCGAAGGGTGGGGGCCAGTGGGTGGGCAGGCCAAGTGGGTAGTGCAGCCTTGTGTTCCCTCATAGCCTGGATTAATTGCTTTGGAGGGAGTGCTTTGGGGGAGACATTATCCACGGACCACCAAATTTTTCTCGTGGACCACCAGTGGTGCCCGACCCACTGGTTGGTGACCACAGGCTTTGAGGATACTGTTGTAGCTGCTGTTTTGATCACATCTAGACAGTATCTCTGCATGCTGATCTTTTAGTATAGATTTCATACGATCAGGGCAAAGCAATAGACACAATTTTCATAGACTTCTGTAAAGCCTTTGATTCAGTAGTACACAACAAACTACTACTAAAACTAAAATCTTATGGTATCTCTGGACACCTGCATAACTGGATAAAAGCATTCCTGTCAAACAGACAACAAATGGTCAAAATTGGGAGTGTCTTATCAAATTCTGTACCTGTCAACAGTGGTGTCCCCCAAGGCAGTGTTCTAGGACCAACTCTCTTCATACTCTACATAAATGACCTCTGTGATCATATTAAGAGCAACTGCGTTCTCTTCGCTGATGATGTAAAGCTATTCAAAACCACCAACAATACCGCTACCCTTCAAAAAGACCTTGACTATGTATCAGAATGGTCAAACAAATGGCAACTTCAAATCTCAACAAATAAATGCTCTGTCTTACATATTGGCAAAAAATCAGAAAATAAAATACAAGCTGAATAGTCAAGACCTTGTTGAGGATCCAAACTCTGTCAAGGACCTTGGAGTACTCATCTCTAATGATCTAAGTGCTAGAGCCCACTGTAACTACATAGCCAAAAAGGCATTAAGAGTTGTTAACCTAATCCTACATAGCTTTGCTCTTAATATCACACACAACTAGAGCATAAAACATTTGCTAGACCAATACTACAGCTCATCAGTCTGGAATACATCTGACTGAAACCCCAAAATCTTTAACCTTGGACTGTCTACTATTGACCTTTCCTAAGAGGTCTGTAGGGGGCACGCATAAGCACACCAATATGCCTACCATCCCTGTCCTATTGTTTCTTTTATTTTTTTCTTTTATTTTTCTTATATGTATCCATTTCATGTATTCATAACTATGTTTATACTTATACCTGTTATCTTATAATTGCTTGACAAAATAAATAAATAAAATAAAATAAAATCCTGGCTAAATCAAGCAAGAGAGCATAGAATATAAAAGTAGTGACAACACAGGCAGCCTTTGTTGAATGGCATTCATTCAGTAACCAGTTACGAAAGCACCAAATAAGAGGGATTTATGATTGTTCCTTGTAATTTGGGCCATTGCAACATCCCTGCACTTGATTGTGATCAACTTCCAGGTTGAAATTGGTCACTTGGCAGCCAGCTTGTAATTAGCATGGTCACAGCATCCCATAGCCACATTATCACCATTTTCAACCTTTACTGCTATCTTCCAATAAGCAAAGTTAATGGGAAGGTGACAAGAGGTCACTAACAGTGATCATGTGACTGGAAGGAATGCAGTGATTAGGTGAGATTTTTCTGGTGATGGTATCTGGTACTGCCAGAATATCACATTATACTTTAATACAGTCCTTCCAGATCTATAATCACTCTAGTTTGTAGATCACATGACATTTATATTGCCTTGGTAAGGCCACACTTGGATTACTGCATCCAGTTTTGGTTGCCACAATGTAAAGAAGATGTTGAGACTCTAGAAAGAGTGCAGAGAAGAGCAACAAAGATGATTAGGGGACTGGAGGCTAAAACATATGAAGAACGTTTGTAGGAACTGGGTATGGCTAGTCTAATGAAAAGAAGGACTAGGGGAGACATGATAGCAGTCTTCCAATATCTCAGGAAGTGCCACAAAGAAGAACAGGAAGTCAGGCTATTCTCCAGGGCACCTGAGGGCAGGACAAGAAGCAATGGGTGGAAACTAATCAAGGAGAGAAGCAACCTAGAACTAAGGAGAAATTTCCTGACAGTTAGAACAATTAATCAGTGGAACAATTTGCCTCCAGAAGTTGTGAATGCTCCAACTCTGGAAGTTTTTAAGAAGAGATTGAATAACCATTTGTCTGAAATGATATTGATCTTCCTGCCTGAACAGGGGGTTGGACTAGAAGACCTCCAAGGTCCCTTCCAACTCTGTTATTCTATTTTGATATATTTCTATGGTGAAATTTGAAAAGCACTTTGTTATCAATACTATATTATTACTAGCATGTGTTCTAGAAAATAAAGATTTGTTGGAAGAACATCTTTCTGATCAGTGGTGGGATTCAAAAATTTTTACTACTGGTTCTGTGGCCGTGGCTTGGTGGGCATGGCTTGGTGGGTGTGGCAGGGGAAGGATACTGTAAAATCCCCATTCCCTCCCCATCCCACTAACCTGCTTTCCAGTTCTGTTCTCCTGTGCAGGGCAACAAAAGAAGACCCAACCAAACAGCTGGGACTCGGGAAGCAGAGAATAGATGGGGGTGGGGCCAGTCAGTGGTGGTATTCCAAACTGCTCAAAATTTCCATTTCCGGTTCTCCAGAACAGGTCAGAACCTGCTGAATACCACCTCTGTTTCTGATGCTGGAAAAGTAATTTGATATACATGTAGTCCGCAGTTTACAGTCATCCATTTAGTGACTGTTCATATTTACAATGGCGTTGAAAAAAATGACTTATAACCTGTACCCACACTTAAAACTGTTGCAGCATCCCCATATTTACATAATCAAAATTTGGGTGCTTGGTGTGTATGGGTGTGTGATGTGCTCGTTATCTGCAATCTTCTCAGCTGGCTTTTGACCAGCATGTCAATGGGGAAAATCAGACTATAAGCCATGGTGGTGCTTAATCAATTACCTTGCTTTGCAATGGAATTTCTGGTCCCAATGGTCACCAAAAGTGAAGGACTACATGTAGGCCTCAATGATTTTTAATTTTTCA
The DNA here is from genome assembly GCA_009733165.1 of Naja naja. Classification (NCBI taxonomy): domain Eukaryota; kingdom Metazoa; phylum Chordata; class Lepidosauria; order Squamata; family Elapidae; genus Naja; species Naja naja. Next base: position 21,079,483 of record CM019155.1, read on the forward strand.
CTGTAATTATTGTCAAAAATTCTTCCCAAATGTTAAACAATGTGTTGTCTTTTCCTCCCCATTTCTCCTCCTTTCTAACTGTCCATGTCCTCCTTTGTCTGTTGAGATATACTTTGAACAAAACAGATTAATTCAGCCCCAAAATTCCTTTTTAGAAGAGCTAATAATAAGGGGTGTTAAAGGTTAAAGTTCAGTTAACCACTGGAAAGATGTAGTTTCCATTCTCCTGTCTTAAAGTTTAAGTTACCTTTTCCTGGATCTCCTGGCCAAGCTGATTTATATTATCGTGCAATAATCTGGTTGGAAAGTTAAAGAATTAGCCAGAGAAAATGGAAAAACTTGGAATACAATAGTTGCTAGTGCCAGTGTCTAATGTACATTCTTCAGAAGAATCAGACAGAAGAAAAGTTAGCAAGTAATAAAATCCAGTATAGAAACAGTCAACGGTATTTGGGTTACTTTATTTAAGTTTCTATAATTTGTGTGCCTTGAAGCTGAATTGGCTAGCTGTATGGAAAATTACAGTAAATTCTTTTCCATTTAAAAGAACAATTCAAAAAGGGTTTTCAGTCTTGTTCCTGTTAAAATCTTTTTTAAAAATATAATCTGGGTCTAACTTTGCTTTTTTCTGTGTTTCAAATAAACACGCTAATAATTCAGAACAGAACTAAACTGCAGAAGAGAAGTTCTGATTCTGAAATTGGACTTTCGAATCTAAAACTTAATTTGAAACCCATTTTTCTTATTAGAGGGAGTAGATATTTTTTAGCAAGAATGACTACTTCATTTGCATAATTGTGCCAGCTATCAAAAAACTAGAATTCAGACGCACTGTTGCTCTGATTGTCAAAAGTTGGGGGGGGGGGAAATAGAACATCAGAGACACTTTGACTGAAATACAAGTAATTCTTATGACCAATGGGTTAGCATCCATTTTAAGTTGCAGCAGACCTTTCCCCCAAAGGTACTTAGGATACAATTTCAAAGTTAGGACAGCCCCCCACCAGACATAGTTGTTGATTACATTTTGGGTACTTGGAAACCAGATCATTATTTATGACCATTTGTAGCAGTCATGTGACCACGATTTTTGGAAACTTTGCCATTTTCCAATGTTTACTTCTGGTTTCCAGCAAAAAGCACCCATTAGATATAATGGATTCATTTAACAACCAATATTAAAATGTCATAAAGTTGGGTCTAGTTATTATATAGTGACCCATTTAACAACCACAAGAATTTACAACTGTAATCCAGGCTCAGTTGTGGTCCTATGTCAAAGAATATATGTATTTGAAAATAGATCTGGTAAGCAACAAAATATATTGAAACTTCAATGAATTTGCAAAACAAAGGAGGCTTGTAATTAAAATTTTCACACAAAAAATACACATTTTAAAAGGTTAGTACAATTGTGATCTATACTGTACCAAATGCAGCAAGTTTCAGTAAAAAAGGAAAAGACAATGGTTTAAATATCTTGTTTCTTCATGCATAGAAAGGGTAAAAAGAAACATCGAATTGCAGAAGAAAGGAAAAAACAATTGATATTATTTAGTGTTCCTTTCAGAGGTGGTATTCAGCAGGTTCTGACCAGTTCTGGAGAACCGGTAGCAGAAATTTTGAGTAGTTCGGAGAACTGGCAAGTACTACCTCTGACTGGATATTTTACAGTATCCTTCCCCTGCCATGCCCACCAAGCCACGCCCACAGAACCAGTAATTAAAAATTTGAATCCCACCACTGGTTTCTTTGTACATAACGGTTAAAAAAGACCTCCCTCCCTCCCTCCCTCCCTTCCTTCCTTCCTTCCTCCCTTCCTTTGTCTCTCTCTCCTTTCCTTCCTTCCTTCCCCCTCTCTCCCTCTTTTTCTTTTTTGGGCCACCAATCTCACTCTTATGACTCTGAAGAACAAACAATTAAAATATAAAAACATTAAAACTTAGCTGATTTTAAAAATTGTAAGAAATAATCAATAAATCATATAGAATTCCGGAGAGATAATTTCACCTTGCCATCAATGGAAAAATAGCTATCAACCAAGCAACAAACTAACCAAGCTTATCTAACACCCCACTTCAAATGTCTGAAAAACCAACCAGATCTTTAGTGTATTATGGACATTAGCTTCTGGAATTCCACAGCCAGCATATCTATTCTGGGAATTAAAGTACACTCACCTTCATTTTGCTAAGGTTTGGGAAATATTGTGCTAGGCAATAACTAAAGAAGAACTTTGATCACAAAAACACCATATGCAATTTTTTGGCGCACACATACAGAAGCACACACCACTGTTCGCATTCCTAAAAGAGATACATACTGTATTAGAAATGGTCACACATCCTTTTTCCAGCAGTGGTTTGATCCTTACTTACCAGCTGTGGGTCTCCCCAGGTAATCAGAAAAAATTTGGAAGGGTGTCCTAGAAATTCTTTTGCTGGAACCATTTCTTCTCCCTTTCCTTCTTTTCAACAAGGAGAAAAAGCAAGAAAAAGAAAGAAAGAACATGCCCTTTCTTGTATACATGGATGCAACCCAAAGGTGCTTTTTCAACAGGCAACTGCACTTTCTGGTTTTTCTTTGAAGACATTTCTCTTCTCATCCAAGAAGCTTCTTCAGCTCTGGCCTTCCATTCCCCACCATCCAGTCAGAGCTCAAGAAGCTTCTTGGATGGGAAACAAAACATCTTCAAAGAAAAACCAGAAAGTCAGGGTCTCTTTTGAAAAAGCACCTTTGGGACAACCATGACCAGGATGACTGAGAATCTCCGTAGACATTCAATATCCCAGGCTGCATATAATCCCCATCTGGGCTTTGCTGGGCCATAGGTTTGCACTATTTGCATTCCATAGATGATAGAAAAGGCAGTTTTGTTATGTACACATCTTTTTTTCCCAAAGTAAATTTATTTATTTATTTATTTTTATTATATTTTTTCACATTACATATCTCATTCTCATCTTTAACAGTACTGTGGCATCATTGTTACCTATACAGATCTCCATACATTTATTTATGTTTATATACATTTTTCTTATCTCTACTATTCTTTTTTTATTATTTTATTTTATTTTATTTTATTTTATTTTATTTTATTTTATTTTATTTTATTTTATTTTATTTTATTTTATTTTATTTTATTTTATTTTATTTTATTTTATTTTATTTTATTTTATATATATCCCGCCCTTCTCCGGAGACTCAGGTTACAATTTTGGGATACAACCCAATGCTCAGCAATAGCCTTCCTTCCATTGTATATGCCTGCTTATTACTAGCGGCATTTTACAAAGTCAGCTTATTGCCCCAACAATCTTGGGTCCTCAGTTTACCTACCCCGAGAGGATGGAAGGCTGAGTCAACCTTGAGCCTGGTGGGATTCAAGCCTGCAATAATTACAGGCAGCTGGAACTAAGTGCTAGGCTATTAATAGCCTGCACCACCAAGGCCCTTAATCCTACTGCACCACCAATTCTTAATCCTACTATTCAACCATTCCAATACCAATTATCCCAGACCATGTAGTACTCTGACTCTTCTTTGCCTTTTAGCTCTAGAATGAGTTTATCCATCTCAGCACATTCTAATGCCTTCTGGGTTACTAATTCCTCCAATGGTATACTGTCTCGCAGGATGATATTCCATAAGGCAGGCACTACAAAGGATAACTTCCTATATAGAGACTATAGAATCTGCTGTCTCCAGAAGGATTCTTGATTCTTGACTGAGGCATAGTTGGAGATTATGTAGGCAAGAAGAATACTACTACCACACCCTTAACCATAAGGAGGCTCTATAGAATTCATTTGCTATTTCTTCTTTCTTGCCTGCCTAAGGTCCATAGGCTGTAGGACCTCCACCTCTCTAGTGGCCCAATGTTAGGAAGAGCTGGCCAAGTCATATCAAGGCAATCACTTGGAAGATATGTTGACCAAGAGGGACAATATGACAATGGGACAGTATGAAGGGAGATTTTTTTTTGGAAAACTTGAAGTCTTCATTTTTATAAATCTGCTTTATTTAAAATGTATGAACATCTAGTGGAAAAACAGAGAAAGGAGTCATGATGTCAAGATGTCTTTTGAAACATTTCTTGCTGGCCCTAGAATCCATAATGTTACAAGTCTACAGCAAGCGCCATCTCTGCCCTCTTCAGAAAGACACGGGGCTTCTGTAAACTTTCCATTAAGTTTCAGACAACTGGAAGACACATCTCTGTTTTGTTTGTGCTCTGCACCTTCACTGGATAATGCTAGCTTTACTAGCATTTTCACATGGCAGGCTGAGTTCTTTCTGGTGGCTATCAGTTTTAAGGACACACAACTGCTTATCTATTCTCTTTCATCTTCCTACTGGGAATTCAAAGAAACAGCTCATCATTTCCTGCAAGTTCTTCCCTCCAGGGTGTCATCCTTATGAGGAAACCCTGATTTGGGACTACCATGCTAAGAGGCAATACACATCCTAAAACAGCAGCCTCCGCCGGCAACAAAAATTAAAATTCAGTTTACTGCACTGCACTTAAATTATTTTGCTCTAAATTGCTGAGTCAAGCAAGTATAATTCTAAATATGCTGGAAGTTGATTTTTTTATCAGAGGGAGGATAAGAGGAAATTTTAAGTATTTCCTGCATGAGTTCACAGAATCAACCTAGTTATCCCCTATTAATGTTAAGGGGCCTATTTCACATTTAAGGAAAAGGGCTAATTATTATCTGCACAAAGTTCAGTAGCACTTTCAAATCTTGATGAATTCAATCTTAAGACATGCTTAGGTCTTTCACTGCAGAAAATACGAATGCAACTATATAGTCATGCAATTATAATCATCAGTAGAATAAGGACCTTTCTATGTTTACTCTCTTGCCATAGTTTTCTCTCCTGTAATAATTTATTACTCAGACTTTGGTACTCTTTCAGTCTCATGACTCTAAGCAGCTTTCACTGCTAAGTTGAACATTGTTGTTTCTTCCAATCTCATGACTTAAAAGCCCTGTTTTGGACTGGAAATTAAAAATATGCATCACAGCCCTGGCCAGAAGGAAAATGTGTGTGTGTGTGTGTGTGTGTGTGTTTGTTTGTTTGTTTATATTTTGTGTTTCTAAATTGCCTATCTGCCTGAAGAGGAATTCTATGCTAACTTGAACCTAATCTCAGGGCCATTAGTTTGATCACAGAAGAAGAGAGGGAATTCATACAAATTTATTTGTTTAGGGGATCATGAAATTTTAGATTGAGAATTCCTGAACTAAGCCATAAACTATGTCTTACAGTCTAGAATGGCTTTTTCTACTCATTGTCCTAAGCTGAAATCAAACAACTATGTCAAAAGAACTGAACCCCATGTTAAAACTCTAGCTACCAACCCTTGATCTGACAGAAAAGTGGACAGGCATACAATCGGTTATCCCAATTATCCAAACTTTAGTGTGCCAGAAGAACAAGGCCAAACTCATGGTCCTGACTATTTTAATATGGGACAAGTTATTGGTAGATTCCCTATCTTGGCTTCCCTCCCGCCATGTGCTGCCTGCTGATGAGATAATATCCACCAATCTCTCTAAAATAGGTTGAGCCAGAGCAACTTGGCTGGTTCTTGGAATGATATTTTTATATCCAAGAAATATAAAACATGAGTTTGAAGTGCTAATTCTTAAACTATGCTAAATGGTAGCTTATTTGAACAAGCTCAAAACAAGCCAAGGTAGTCTACAAACAACATTGCATAGATTGTTTGAAATTTCCTGGCCAATTTTTGGCTTGTGTCCCCAATCTTCCTTTCCATCTTAGCTGATTTGCCTCACATTTTATAAAGCTTCAGTGAGGTATAAAAAGATACTAGGAATAAATTAGGAAACCATAAACAAACCCTTTTGCTGAGCTGACTGGAAGCCATAATTTCATACATGTTTATAACCTAAAATTAGTTTATTAAAAGATTCTGCTAAATTTTTTAAAACTGCCTATTTAGCCTGTTTTTAAAAGTGATCCATGCCAAGAATAATAGTTCCTCATAATATTTGGAGAATAAACAGACAAAGGGAAAGTTTTTGAAAAAAGTTTCTATCGCAAATCTGATCAGCTAGATTACACTTTTGAAATAATATTAAATCTTGTAAAAATCTATAATCAAGAAGCAATTAAAATCCAACAAGAAAGACAATCTCTTAAAAATAATAATCTTCAGAGCTTTCTGAAAATCAATATTGGCTATTTCGAGCCTCTAAAGACAAGTACAATATCCAAGGGGTTAAAAGTATATATTTAAAAATAACATGAAGTATATTCTAAGGTGTTTGTATTGTAAGTATAATTGCATGGACCCAGTCATTATCTACAAGACTTGTCACTCATGACTGAAAAAAAATTACACACAGAGAGAGTTGGAATATAAAGTACGCCTAGTTATGGTTAGATTGCATGTACCTTTGTGTCATTACACTGGTAATTCAATAAACAGCAGACGCGAAGAGCTTCAGTGAAAAGTTTATTAGTGACTACAGCTCGAATGGACCCGTCTTGGCTGGGCTATGGCTGCTACTTATAGCCAGCAGCCACAGTTGCCAGCCAATCAGAATGCAGGGTTTTCCTGCACTTTTCAAACCAATCATATTTGAGATTTTACAAGAACAATTCAAACTAAACCTGTTAAGTTTGCATGAAGAGTCAGACGCGAAGAGCTTCAGTGAAGAGTTTATTCAGTGACTACAGCTCGAATGGACCCGACTTGGCTGGGCTACGGCTGCTTCTTATAGCCAGCAGCCGTAGTTGCCAGCCAATCAGAGTGCAGGGTTTTCCCGCACTTTTCAAACCAATCATATTTGACATTTTACAAGAACAATTCAAACTAAACCAATGACATTCAAACCTACATACGCAACACAGGTCATTTTGCGGGGAGGGGGAATGTCTGCATGAACTGAGAAAATGGAAAGTGGGACATAACATAATTTTATAATCATTACTTTGTGGAGAGCATTCAATAATCAAGGTGCCATCCAAAAGGAAGAAGATTATGTGAAGAGTGAGATCTAACAATGATGCAAAACAAATACATAAAAATAATGTTTTTATATTCTGGTAATTGCAGTTAGGACCTCATAGATTATTTCAGTAGAATTTTCTTAGCAATAACTTCATTGATGTTGTTGACCATTGCCTTTTTCCAGCTCATAGTGTTGGTGTCCCCATCCAATTAGTAAGGAAACATGCTTAATTTTTCAAAATCAGCTAAGGTCAGTCGGTTGCTATTTTGAGCTCAGCCAATTGGTATTTTAAGGTCTCACTATTAAATATAATCAGTATATCTTATCCTTTTAACTACAACTGCACTGAAGTAAAATAAGTGAGAGTTAAACAATAAATGATAAAAGCAATAGAAGGTTAAAAAAAAGATGCCAAAACAACTAAAGAAAACCAACTGCTATAAACCTATGCAAGCATCTATAAAGCACAAAAAGTTTCCTAAAATGCCTTAGAGCAGGGGTAGAGCAGGCCCAGTACTCTTCAATATCTTCATTAATGACTTAGATGAGGGAATAGAAGGGGAACTTACCAAATTTGCAGATGATACTAAGCTGGCAGGAATAGCTAACATCCAAGAAGATAGGCTCAAGATCCAGATGGATCTGGGCAGACTAGAACACTGGGCTATATATAACAAAATGAAATTCAATGTAGAGAAAAGTAAAGTGCTACACTTAGGCAAGAAAAACCAAAAGTACGTATATATATATATACTGGGTGAAACCAGGCTCAATAGCAGTAACTGTGAGAGGGATCTTGGAGTCTTCGTGGACAACCAGCTAAATATGAGCCAGCAGTGTGCAGCAGCAGCCAAAAAGGTTAATGCAATCCTAAGTTATATTAACAGAGGGATACAATCAAGATCAAGGGAGGTACTAATACCACTCTATAAAGCCTTAGTAAGACCACACCTAGAATACTGCATCCAGTTTTGTTCACCACATTACAAAAAAGATGTTGAGACTCTAGAAAAAGTACAGAGAAGAGCAACCAGGATGATTAGGGGACTGGAGACTAAAACATATGAAGAACGGTTACAGGAACTGGGCTTGGCTAGTCTAGTAAACAGAAGGACCAGGGGAGACATGATAGCAGTGTTCCAATATTTGAGGGGCTGCCACAGAGAGGAAGGGGTCAAGCAATTTTCTAAAGCGTGTGTAGGCCAGACAAGGAATAATGGATGGAAACTGAACAAGGAGAGATTTAACCTGGAAATAAGGAGAAACTTTCTGACAGTGAGAACAATCAACCAATGGAACACCTGGCCCTCAGAAGTTGTGGGAACGCCAGCACTTGAGACTTTCAAGAAGAGATTGGACTGCCATTTGTCAGAAATGGTGTACGGTCTCCCGCTTGGGCGGGGGGTTGGACTAGATGACCTACAAGGTCCCTTCCAACTCTGATTATCTGTTATCTGTATCAAACTGGTGGCCCGCGAGCCAAATGTGTCACACACAGGCCATGCACACCCCAGCTCCATGAAGGGGAAAAATGCCATGAAACATCACGTGACAGCAACGTGACACCGAAGTTTGACACCCATGCCTTAGAGAATGTCTCTAGTTGATTCTCAGAAACACCAGGCTCTTAAAAAATCCAGAGGGTGGGGGAGGCAGTTTCCAGGCTTTTCAGGTCTTTACCTATAGCAAAAAGAAAGGAAGAGCAAAATCAAGAAAACAACTTTAAATCTGTGTTAAACATATGCATATACATATAAATCCAGGTAAGGCAATCTGAACACTTTTTTAAAGAAAGTAAAGGCCTTCTCTTTTGAACCGACGGCCCAGTCAAATGACTTTCCTTCCCTTTTGTCTATTTTTTTTACCTGCCTCAAAGGAATTTCCACATTGGGGCCACTACTGAAAAGGCTCTTGCATAAGAAGCATCCTTGTCCATGAAGCCTCAACACTGAAGCAGAGCACATTAGGAAAAAGTGAATATTTTTTTGTCTGTTTTAATTTTTCATCACCAGACGCTTTAATTGACACTGAATCCATTATCTGTCAGATTATCACACAAACCCAAACTATTCTCAGACATTTTATATTTTTCTCATGGTGATGTCGTTGGATAAGAGGAAAATTACCTTTTAAGAAGCTGGTAAATTAAGATCTGTTCATTATTAATATCCCACAGTTCTGCCTTTCTTAAGACACATTTTGCAATACAATTGTGCCTTAGAGCACAGACTCGCTCATGATGTTTAATTAAAGATGCCAAGAAAAGCAGGCTGATTATACAACCACAAGTCTCAGCTTTGGAGATTTTTCATTTATTTTGCCAATACTGTATAAAAAAACAGGCTGGCTACGAGCTCAATCCAGGGAAAACCGCCTATATTTTTTGTTTGTTTGTTTCAAAGATCTGAGATGAAACTCCACTTTGATCTGTATTTTTGAAGTTCTATGTTTCCATGTTGACTATTCTGGACAAGCAGAAGACAATTATAGTAAGGGAGTAGGCAAAATTTGCAGACATACTTTTCCTTTGGAAAGAATAAAGAGTCACTGAATATAAAGCAGAAAGGCAAAAAAGATTTGGAACTAAGCTAGTTTCAAGCTGGATAGTTTATGTGTGTGTGTGAGAGAGAGATAAAGAGGGAGGGAGGGAGCGAGAGAGAGGCAGAGAGACAGACACAGAGAGAGATAGAGAGAGAGAGTTGTACCTGTCACAACCTGACAACTCCTAATGGCTTCAGTTAGTATATAATGTAACTTTTAAACATCCATGGCATAACTAAAAGATAATATCCTAAATCTCAGGAAGTAAAAGCAATAGCAACAAACGAGAGTACAAAATTAGAAGAAAGAATAATTGGTGTTTGTCTTCAACTAAGAAAACGCTCCCAAGTAAAAAAAAATCATGTATCTTTAAGAAAGATTAAGAAACACTGTTTTAGGGAGAATATCTTTTTAAGATCACATTCCCAAGTGATGAAGGCCCATTTTCAAGGCCCACAAAGAAGGGAACTGTCTGATCTCCATCAGGAAGATAGTCAAAACATTGGCACCACTACAGAAATGCTGGCTGTTGTCAGTTTTTCTTTTTCTTTTTTCTTTTTTTCTTTTCAGTTTCTAGTCTTTAAGGTCTGGCTCCAAGGAGGTGATAGGTGGCTAACAAGTACAACTGGATCAGTGCATGGCCTGATCATGCCAATAGGTGATGGAAAATTATCTTTCTCCAGAAACGTAACATCCATTCTGAGATATAAGCAAGATCCAATCTGTTAGGCCCAACATTTCTTGAGATGTCAATGGTTGTCATGAGGATATCTATGTTTCCAGCCAAAAATGATTGAATCCATACAGCATAGTAAGCCATAAACATCTACATAATGACTTTAGTGTATGGATTCTGTATATCATATGGAGTTTACATACAGTAGTCTAATAATGGTTTACTGACTAAACAATGATTTGCTGCATTCCTGATGCTAAACCATAAACCAAGGTTTATACACAGCAATGGTGCACTTGCACAATACATTAAGCTACATCTAAAGATCCATGGTAGCATGGTGATTAGAATGCAGTATTGCAGGCTGATTCTGTTCACTGCCAGGAATTCAATCCTGATTGGCTCATGGTTGACTTGGCCTTCCATCCCTCCTTGGTAAAATGAGGATCCAGAGTGTTGGGGCAATATGTTGACTCTGTAAACAGCTTAGAGAGAGCCATAAAGCACTGTGAAGTGGTAAATAAGTCTAAGTGCTATTGCTTTCTAATTAAGCCATAATATGGCTTAGAATGAAGTATGAATTTAGCAGAGATATGGGATCCTAAACATCCAGAAGAGTTTGAGATGATTGACTTAATTCATAAATATCATTAGGTCTGCTTAAAATAGTGAGCAACCTTAATCCTGTTTCTTAGCTCCGCTGAGACATGAGGATTTGTATTGAGGTTCTATACCATTTGGTGCTCTTGACCCCAGCCTTGAAAAATGGAAAAACATTCATTGCCATTTCCAAGGTTGTTCCACCAAGGAGAAAAAGAGCACTCAAAGAAGTCATTTCTCTGTGAAAAATCTTTGGTTCCATCAATGTTATCTGATGGAACCTCTCCTGCCTTTATTGGTCAAGCAGAAAGGAAGTATTCCCATACCCACAGATGAATAGGACTTTGCTTAGTGAATATAATATTGGTTGGCAAGTAATTTCACATTTCAATTAGGCAAATTCAGGATGAGCATTTTCAGAAGTTTTCAACATTTGAAATCTGAGCCAATGCTACAAAACTCTGTCTATATGCCATGTACATGTGAAAAAAAAGTGTCTTTTATCTTCTTGGGAATTAGCAATCTAACATAAACTCTTTTCTCATCAATTTAAAGAAACTCTTCCAAATGCTTATTATAAGGTTTAACAAGCAAGAAACACTAGCACACTAAACAGTTGGCACTAGTTAACATTTATGGTTTTTGGGTGGAACAAATGAAAAGATTTGAAGCCAACCAGGAGATGCAGAACTATTTAGGTGCCTTTGAATCAAGTCAGCTTTGGTCAATGAGACTGGATGCAACTCTGTTATTTGGAACATAAAATTTTATCACTTCTGCTTAAGTGTGGCATCAAAATTCACAGATACAGACAATAGAAATTTAAGTCATACAGAATAAGGAGTCAATTTCCTCTCTTGCAAGGGAGGATAGGGAGAAGTCATTTGAACACAGATTATTTCCTGCCTGTTTGTAGTTTTGCACATAGAGTGAAAAGTTCTTAACCAGAGCTGGACTGGAATTAAAATATAAGTGTTCATGAGTGCCCCCTTCCCCAGTTATAACAATATTCTGCAAAACTCCAAAAGAAGCACAAATTAACGTTGTGGTCAAGGAAACACACCAGATGAAAAGTTTGCTCTGCTCATTGCAGGTTCCTGTTCTTTCCAGTTGACACACCGGGTTTATGCAAAGTGTTGAACAGTGGGAAAGCTGTTTTTTAAAAGCATAATATAAAAAATAGCTTCCTCCTGCCAGCTGCCCATTCAGTGCTGAAAATTTTACTACACAGCAGAGTTAAAATAGTTCTCGGGAAAATAGATCGCTTCAATAAAGCAGGATTCATCTGTATCTGCAGGACATCAAGCTGGGGCAATGGGAGCTAAGCCATAGAGTAATTCAGTTGAAGCTACACATGGCAAAACAATGTGTAAGGGGGAGGGAAGGATTTCAGCCAATGTTTTCTGCTTTTTTAACCTCCTGATTCCACTGGGATTGCCGCTCCTAGTCTTCTTGTTAGCTAGGAATTTTAGGAGCAGCAATCCTCCTAACAAAGATGCAGGGAGAAAGGGCTGGTTTAAGTGCATGGAGCCTTGTTCTCAGATTTAATGGTAGACAGAGTACTGTGAAACTCAAATGATGACTCATGTGAGGTGGCACTGTGTTCTATTTTCTGCCGTCTTATTAATTTAAAGCAGTGTTTTTCAAACTTGGGCACTTTAAGATAGGTGGATTTCAACTTCCAGAATTCCCCAGCCAGCAAGGCAACTGTGGCTAGGAACTGAAGTCCATACATCTTAAAGAGCCCAAGTTTGAAAAACACTGATTTAAAACTGGTTAGAGCTTACACTGCCACTTTACACTTGAGTATGGCTTATCCAAGCAGGAAGCAGGTATTTTCCCTTCACAACTGTAATCAAAATCATCCAGTGGTGGACTTCCAGTTTTGAGCCTCCCCGAAGACGGACTGCTGACCGCGTTCGTGTGTGGCTTTGGTCCGTGTTTCGGCGTCGGAGAGCCCCGATCTTTTAGATTTGGGGCAGAAGCTGCCTCGTAGGGGCGGCGGAGGAAGGGGAGACTGTCAGCCAGGTAGAGGGGAGCCACAAATCCCTCCCTGGCCCACTCCTCCAAAGATGCCTGAAGCAGTGATCCAAAATTATTTTATTTGACTTGTATGCTGCCACTCTCTGAAAGGACTCGGGGCGGCTCACAGATAAAAAACATAGAACAATAAATAATTTAAAAAGAGATTAAACCTAAACAAGCCAAATCCAACAGTAAAAAACCCAATTAAAATCCCCCCTCCCCCCCAGGAGGTCAATCCAGCCCAGCCTGTAAGAACAACCAGGTTTTAGATCGGCCGAAAGAGGAGAGATCGGGAGCCAGCCAGAGCTCAACGGATAGTTGATTCCATAAGGCAGGAGCACTACAGAATAGGCCCTTCCCGGGGCACCGCCAGCCAACATTGTCGTGCGGACAGCACCCCGAGGAGTCCCAGCCTGTGTGCTTACACAGAGCGATCGGTATTTGATGTCGGCAGGAGCTCCCACAAGTACCCTGGACCCATGCCATGAAGGACTTTGAATGTTAACACCAAGACCTTGAATCGCACCCAGGGCAACCGCAACCAATGCAGCTCACATGAGGGCATAACATGGGAGTATCAGAAACTCCCATCACAACCCGAGCGGCTGCATTCTGCACCAGCTGGAGCCTCCGGATGGTATGCAAGGGCAGTCCTAAATAGAGAGCGTTGCAGTAGTCGAGTTGGGACATGACAAGTGCATGAGTGACCATGTGAAGGGCATCTTGATCCAGGTATAGGCGCAACTGGTGAACCAGCCAAACCTGGGCAAAGGCCCCCCTGGCCACAGCTCCCACCTGCTCCTCCAAACTGAGCCATGAATCCAGGAGAACCCCCAGGTTTCATGCCCTATCCACAGGGGGCAACACCTCTCCCCCCATGACCAAAGATGGAATCTGTTCACTGGAGTGAGATGCCTGTACGCATAGCCACTCAGTCTTGGCCAGATTGAGTTGTAGCTTGTTCCTGCCCATCCAGATCCGTACTGCATCCAGACAACGAGACATCACAGAGGGCATCACTGATTTGGTTTGGGGTGGAGATATATAACTGAGTATCATCAGCATACTGATGATACCTCACCCCAAAACCCCAGATGATCTCACCCAGTGGCTTCATATAGATGTTGAACAGGAGGGGTGAGAGGACCGACCCCTGAGGGACCCCACATGTGAGAGCCCTTGGGACCGACCTCTGCCCTCCTGCCAACACTGATTGCAAACGCCCTGAGAGGTAGGAAGAGAACCACTGCAAAACAGTGCCTCCCACTCCCAACCCCTCAAGGCTGCCAGGGATACCATGGTCGATGGTATCGAAAGCCACTGAGAGATCTAATAGGACCAGGACAGAAAAATCCTCTGTCAGCCCTCTCAGAGATCATCCACGAGTGCGACCAGTGCCGTCTCTGTGCTAAACCCGGGCCGTAAGCCCAATTGATAGGGATCTAGATAGTCCACTTCTTCCAGAAAAAGCGGAAACTGATGAGCCACCATGCTCTCAACAACCTTCACTAAAAAACGAAGGTTGGAGACTGGACGAAAGTTGTTCAACACAGCTGGGTCAGGGCAGGCTTCTTCAGGAGGGGTTTCACCACTGCCTCTTTCAAGGCGGCAGGAAAAAAGCCCTCCCTTAGTGAAGCATTGACCACTGCCCAGAGCCAGCCACACGTGACCTCCCTGGAGGCATACACCATCCAGGAAGGGCGGGTCCAACAAACGTAGTGGAACTCAGACGTCGCATAATCCTGTCCACTTCATCCTCAGAAACAGGATCAAACTCAGCCCAGATGATATTGGCCGGACTTCTTGCATCCCCCTCCTCAGACAACTGCAAATTAGAGTCCAACCCTTCCCGAATCCAAGCGATCTTATCCAACAGATACTGACCAAATTCCTCAGCCCTACCCTGCATAGGATCCAACCCCACCCCCCGATGTAAGAGGGAGCGGGTGACCCTAAACAGGAAAGCTGGGCGGTCATCTGCAGATGCTGTGAGAGTGGAGAGGTATGACCTCTTCACTGCCCCCACAGCTACCAGATAAGTCCTAATATGGGCTCGGTTGGATTCGGAGTGGGTCGACCTCCACCTGCTCTCTAAACCCCTCCTATGGCGCTTCATCTCCCTAAGCTCCTCCGTGAACCAAGGAGCCATCTGGGATCTGCGGCGAGTGAGGGGACGAAAGGGGACAACTCAGTCGAGGGCCTCAGCAGCAGCCTGTTGCCAGGTAGCCGCCAGTACCTCGGCCAAGCTGTGGATAAGGGAGGCGGGCAAAGACCCCAGTTCCGTCTGGAACCTTTCACGGTCCATCAGACGTCTGGGGAGGAACCATCGCAGTGGCTCCTCATCCCAGTGGTGTGGGGCCACCTGTTGGAAGACCAGCCGCAGGAGATAGTGGTCTGACCAGGCTACGGGTTGGACATTCACGGTGCCCACCCCCAGATCACTACGCCATCGTTCCGAGACAAAAACAAGGTCAATGTGTTGCCCCCCTCATCTGTGGGGGCCTGTATTATTTGGGTCAGGCCCATAGCTGCCATGGAGGCCATGAACTCCTGGGCCAATCCCGCCACCACCCCCAGAGAGGGCAGGTTGAAGTCACCCAAAACCAAAAGGCTCAGGAACTCCACCGCCACTCCCGATGGGGCATCGAGCAGCCCAGGCAGGGCCATTGCCACATAGTTGGGGGATAGGTATATAAGCAACAGGCCCAACCGACCACCAGGCCCCAACCTCAAAAGGAGAGCTTCACACCCGCCTATCTGCGGAATGGTGACCTCCCTTGGAGTCAAGGTCTCCCGAATAACAACAGCAAACCCCCACCCCTCCCCTGAGCTCGTGGCCGGTGTAAAATCTGAAAACCTGGGGGGCATAAATCAACCAGAGGGACTCCACCCTCCGGCCCCAACCAGGTCTCAGTGATGCAAGCCAGGTCCGTGGCCTCCTCCTCGATCAACTCACCAAGGAGGGGTGCCTTATTGACCACGGACCTGGCATTAAAATACACCAACCTAAGCCCAAGGCCTCCGAGTCCCGTATCCCCGGGGGAGTGGGCAAATGGCCCCCCTGAAGGGGTGGATTAGACTGGAATAAGCACTGGGCAGGAGAGAGTGGAAGAAGCGAACAGCAGGAGGAATGGGATGATATAATCAAATGGAAATTACACTCTGGATTAACATTACAAAGTATCTTTAAGAAAGGACTCAAAGCAGCGAATTGAAAGAAGTTTTTAAAAAGGGTGTGAATTGTCTTTGACAGCGACGGAGCTTTGAGCCGAGAGAGGTAGAAGCTGTAGGAAGAATTACACAACTAATTTGGATGAGTATATCTTGATTTCATATAAGCACTAATTTAAGCTGAACTATAGATTGCTAAAGATTGCTAAAGAGGAAATTTATATTAACTAGATCTTTTTGGAGGACTGTGGTTTGAAAAGCTCTGAATAACTGGAAAGGAAAAGAAAAGAGGAGGTGTGGACTTGTTAGAACAAAAAGTGCCATCTGAGTTAAATTTAACTTGACTTTCTTTTTTAAAAGACTGTTTCTTAAAAATACAAGGAAAATTGATACAATAAAATAAGAGTTTTGGAAAATTGAAATATTGAAGTAAAGAAAGATATATGAAGATTCTGCCCTTGGATTAATTGTTGATTTTGTTATGGACTTGGTATTGAACTAGCTGAGGATTAAAAGTTGAGAGGAAGGAAACAAAAGCGGACTGTTGGGAATTAACTTTAAAGACACTAACTGAATTAAATAGAAAATTGTAAAATGGCAATATCTCTTCAGGCACTAAAAATGGAACTTGGAAACATCAAGGAAACTTTACAGGAAAGAGGTGAAACTTTGGGCCGTTTTTAAATTTTTGAAGAGGCAATTGCAGAGTATGAACAACAAGACAAAGTACAGAAGAGGTGGAGCAAATTTCAGAAGGGGCCATCTTTAATCACCATCGAGAACAAAGGAATCCAGAAGGAATTGGGAATAAATATCGGAGGTCTGAGAAATTGATTAAAAGGAAATATCGGAGAAAATAAAAAGGGAAAAGAATCAGCAGAAATTCAAAGGGCAGAAGATAGCCAAAAAGAGAGACTAAAAACTGGAGTGAATAATAAAAAAATGTTAGGGGAAAGAAGGGAGAAGAAACAGGATTTGGGAATAAAGGAATATGGGAATTTTAAAAAAATGGGGGTAAATTTCTTATACAAAGATAATGGCTGAATGATATTGGGAGAGGGGATTCTGCAAGGTGCTGAGGAATAATAATATATATATTAGTAGTTGTGAAATGTGGACATATAAGATGGATAATAGAATTGTTATTTTTTGGTAATGCTCTCTTCCTTTATGTTTGAGGTAAATACAACAAACATATGGAATATATTGAAATACTTTTGAGGGTTGGAATGCTGATTTTCTTTTTCACTTTTGTTGGTTTAAGTATGAATGGAATAATTAATAGAATATGTGTAATAAATAGATTGAAATAAATGAATTAATATAGGAGGAGAACTGAAAATGAAATTGGCATTAGGGTTTAGGATCAAATGAGTAAATATGTCCTTTTTCTTTTCTGAAATGATAAATTTTATGGAATTAAGAAGGGGAAACCATGCAGAATCTGATTTACTTATGTTATGTAGTTTAAAAGGGGCTTAGTAATTTTAAAGTTGTAGGTAATAAAATGCTAAATATTTGATGTGATTCAAAAGGGAAAATAATTAATGAATATGTAACTCTGAGGTGGCGCTCTTAAATTGATATTAAAGGGGGGAAACCAATTTATAGAAGTGTCACTAATTAGAATTCAAGTGGATTCAAGTGACAATTAAAAGTTTTATAGCACATTAATTATGAAGTCAATATATGTGAATTAAATTGTGAGATAAGCACTTGGAATAATATAACAAAATAGAAAATGCATAAAAATATTGTTAAGACTAGAAATTGAATATACAAATTGAATATGTAACCATGGTCATATTTGTATGTATATGTGGAACCTGTAATCATGCTGTTCACTAAAAAGAGATGTTAAAATGTAGAAAACTGAATAAAACTTGTTTAAAAAAAAATCACCCAGTGGTGATATGCTATTGGTTTGCACCGATTCACCCGAACCGGTAGTAAAAAGAAAAGAAAAGCCTCTCATGATCAGCTGAGGAGGAAAGAAAGCCTCTGACAATCAGCTGAGAGGAGAAAGAAAGGCCCTCCCAGCGGCTCCTGTGCCTTTCTCTTCTTTATCTTCTCAGCTGAGTGGCGCTGCAGGCCTCAGCTGGTGTGGGGAAAGCTGCACACGCGTGTTACGTGCGTGTGTGTTAGGTGTGTGTACATGTGCGCTGATCACTGAACCAGTAGTGGAACAGGTAGGATCCCACTGCTGAAATCACCCTGTTAAATTGTTCAGGACCAACCAAAAACAACAAAACAAAACCAAAATCAATGAAGGACATAATTCTCTATTGTGGGAGACAATGGAATGAAGGCTATTGCTGAGCACACTGGGTTGTATCCCAAAAATTGTAAGCCGCCCTGAGTCTTTGGAGAAGGGCGGCATATAAATGTAATTAAAAATAAAAATAAAAAAATAAAAAAAATATTGTGAGGTACAATGAGGATAGGCACAGACTGAAAATAGGAATAAACGTAAGAATAGACAAATATTGGCTAAAGTTCAGAGGCACTCTTTTGCTGAAGATCAAATTTTAGTTCAGGGAAAGGAAACTGTTTTATACTTAGGTGCTGTTTTTGTATTTTTTTTTAATTCATATTTATATGCCGCCCTTCTCCGGAGACTCAGGCGGCTTATCTTTAAGCACAACCCAATGCACTCAGCAATAGCCTTCATCCATTATATGCCTGCTTATTACTAAGCGGCATTTTTACAAAGTCAGCTTATTGCCCCCAACAATCTTGGGTCCTCAATTTACCTACCCTGAGAGAATGGAAGGCTGAGTCAACCTTGAGCCTGGTGGGATTCGAGCCTGCACTAATCGCAGGCAGCTGGAACTTAAGTGCTAGGCATTTAACACCCTGCACCACCAAGACTCTTTTAATATTTTTAGAGTTTATACATCTTAAAAAAACATTTAAAACAATACAAAAATAATACAATATATATATACTGTTTCATACTAAGGATTTTCCATAATGTATTTAAAAAACAGCCTATGAAAATTTGGAAGGCCAGCTCCTATCTCTTTAGTTCAGATGAGCAAAAATATTTACCTGCTCACTCCTTTACAGCTCTATGCCAAGATGCTGGCAAAGCTACTGACCATCAGAATGGGAGGGGAGTGAAGACAGCAATGGGCAGGGGCATTCAGAAACCCAATGGCAACCACCACTCTTCGTTAAATGCAGCAACCACATACCAAAAGATGAAACCCAAAATACAAAAACAAATCCTTTTTGCCTATTAAGTGCAAAACTGGGGTTTGTGCCTTTCTCCCCCCCAACGAAATCAAAGGGGAGATTTTTTCCTTGACAGGAGCTGAAGACCCCTACTAGGTTTTAAACTTCTACACAAATACAGGATCCCCAAATGACTCTGACTTTGAAATATTTCAGACTTACAAGAAGGCTGGACATAACCTGCATGGAAGGCCCTGAATTACATTAATAAATTTCTAGGAGGCATCAAGAAGCGAGGCTGCAGCTTATTTAAACTTCTCTTATCTGGAAATAGAATTAAAGTTGATTTTGAAAACAAAGGTAAAGTATAATCCAAAAGATAAGTGTACTCTATTTTTTTTAAAAAGGCATTTTTCTCTGTAGCAAGGAAATGTCATTTGTAATTAGTCCTTATTGTATAACTAGATAATTACCACGCCTCAGAGTTTTTAGTTATTAAGAAGCCTCACAATAAGAGCTCAATCACTTTGTTTTGTTTATTTTATTTCTCCATTATGGGTATGAAAAACAGTTTGCAGAAATAAATGTAAGTACTTCAAAAAAATGGCTGCAGTGTGTCAGTATGTTGACAAATCTGATTTTCCATTTTAAACAATTTTTTCTTAGTTATCCAATTCAGAGTCCCCTAGGACCCTCTTCCCCATGTCCAATAGTGTATTCTCCTTTCTGGGCCTGTTATCAAACATGATCAGTAAAAGGTGAATGGAGAATTTATTAAAGGACCAACGATATCCTAACCAGTTCAGCTTGCAGCATGAAAGCTTCTGTTTTAGGCCAGGAAGAACCTGGCTCCTCAAGAGTGAATCTGGAGGATTTTGTAGCCGCTGCCATACTTCTGAGCCTTTTCTGGGCATTGGCCTACATCTTTAAGGAGTTCAACAAGTCTTTCACTCTGTCACTGTTTAACACATTAAGTCGTTTGAAGCCTTTGCTGACACGTCCTGGTTCAGATGCTTGTAGAAGGGCAGCCAAGCCCCAAGGCTTGGAGTTGTCTGAAGGACGTTTCTCCACCTGCTGTAAAATCCAGGCACTGTCCCTGGCCAGGCTAACAAATCGTTGAAGCTGGGCAGCATTTACATTCTTGCTAATGTTAAGATTCTCTTCAAAGGGATTCTGTATATGGAGGGCACAGGCCTCTGGCTTGTTCTGTTCTTTCCCCTGTAGATTTTGAAAAGGAGAAACAAAATCCTTAAGTACCTGAACTTCAAAATGCTCTTTGAATAACCTTTCAATCATTACGCGATAGAGTGCACAACATACAAAAGGGATATTCTACCAACCATACAAGCGAATTTATGTTGTTCAGAAGACGGAAAGATAATAAAATGAAAGAAATGAACTGAGTTACTACAGAGGAGATGCCTTGTCCTTTTACAAGGACACTAAAGCAGCTAGTAGTACAGGTGGTCTTGAACTTATAACCCCTATTTCCATTAATAAGCAAGAAGACTGTCATTGTGCTGGATTTTATTATCTTTTTTTGGTTTTGTTGTTAAGCACATCACTGAGTGAATTAAGAGGTTAAGTGAATCCAGCTTTCTCCATTGATTTTGCTTGTTGGAAGCCACCCAAGAAAGTCACAACCACCAGTCACATGAACTTGGGAGGCTGTAGCTTGCTTGCATAAATGCTGCTTGCCTAGCCCCTGAATTTTGATCACATGACCCCCTGAGATGCTGCAACAGCCCTAAGTGAGAGGAGCAGTGATAAGTCTTTTTTTTTGCAGTGCCACTGTAACTTTAAAACGTCGCTAAACAAATGGTTGTAAATCGAGAACTACTTCTAGTAATATCTTTTGAGACTGAATTCATTTCCTTCCTTTAGAAAGTGCACCCCTTGTGGCTTACTGCTGAACTGCAGTATATGCACTCTTATACCACTGGAGTTCTGTAAAAAAGGATTCAAAGGCAATGATTTGTTATAGTGGATAAGTTGTTACACTAGAAACTGAGAGATGATGAATTCTGGTTCTCCCTTAGGCATGAACACCAGATGAATGTCTTAGGACACACTCTCTCCCTCAGCCTGGCCCAACTCACAGAACTGTTGTGGTGGGACTTCAGGTCTACAAAAGACAGGATTCGAATTTAATAAAACAATAAATAAATAAATAAATAAAGTCTGCACCTTGTTTTACCCTGTCCTCCCTATCTCTTCCCCATAGGGCCTTCATTTACACCAGACTTGTTGATCTAAAACATTAGCATGCAGCGATGATCAAGAGGCAAACCTGATCATCTACTGCTTTCTAATGGAACAATTTTTCCCCTTGTCAAAGGGTTTGCTGTTCATTTCTCCCAGCAACCCATTTTCAAGTGGTCTAATTAGCTACCATACTGGACTGAAACCAAACATTTACTCAGAGGTCTCCAGTCTTTCTACACAGTAGATACATATCGATTTTTGACAGGGTGCTCTTGACTTTGTGAAGGGCTGTTGAGGACAAAGCATCTCCTGCTCCAAAAGAGCTTTGATGAGGAGGGTTGGATAGAATAATTAGTTAGAAAGTCCCAATTATCAGCACAAGGCTAACTGGTGCTTTGCTCAGTATCACCGCTTTTGCCCATGCTTTTAATGTCAAGATGTTGTTTTTCAAAAAACGCCAAAGGCTTCTCTATGAAATTACTTAATGTAGTTACCTTTCGGATATTTAGTGAATTTTTATTGAAGGCAAAATTTCCATAGAATTCAAAGAAGTCTCCAAGAAGCACATCTGAAACATGAAAAACTCAAAAAGTTAGTAGGAAGGAAAAACAAAACCAGTGTTCTCAATTAACTGGTGGGGATATTGAAAATGTCTCTCTCCTTACCTAATGTTTCTGTGTTGCTTGTTGGAGTAATTTTGTTCAAATTACTAACAAAAGTACAGTCAAACCCTTCTATTACTTCCTTGTCTTCTGCATCTGAAAAAAGAAATAATTTTACGAGCTTCATTAATTCAGCATCAACAAACAAGTTAACGTTTCTGGGAAGGGCTATACAAAATTATAGCACTCAGAACTGCTGACTGGGGAATTCTGGAAGTTGAAGTTCATTTGTCTTAAAGTTGTTGAGTTGAGAGACACTGGGCTTAAGAAAGGAACATTTCATGACCAGTGGCTCTCCAGCAAAAAGTAAATTAATTGTTCTTTTACCGGCCAGTTTCTTCAGTTGATCCAAGGTGGGAACAATAGGTGGTTGTCTTCGTTGTAGGAAAAACAAGACCATCATGGTTAGAGAGAAATTGGTAATCCAAGCACCAGGGATGCTACTTGTAAGCCCATGATTCCATGCCCAGTATCGTATGCTGAATGCAAGAGTTCTCACACGTGGGTCAAGGCTGCCATAGACATAAAGAAGTTCTGAACTTTTCAAGGCAATTCTGTCAGAAAATAAAAAGATAAAAAATGGAAGGAGAAATTAAAGTACCACTGATAACATATTGTACCAGTAGCAACTTTATTAAAGTCTAACAATATTTTAACTGTGAGTCCTTGGTTCTCTCTAAACTTGGTTGTTTGCTTCAAAACATTTCATTACCTGGTTAGGTAGCATTACTAGTATATCGAGTTAGGTAATGAAACATATGCAAGAAAACAATGAAGCTCACAGAGCATCAAGGACTCCACAGTTCAACCCTGAACTAATAATACAGAAATTCCCTTCTACATTAGTATTTTCGCTTTCACACAACAGCTAATGCAAGTGCATACGAAAATGGAGCTCCAATAAGGAAAGCAATTTCTAAAAACCAAATATGAAAGCACATTAAACTAATTGGGAACATACTATATAAAGAGTAAGAATATGTTGCAAAAGTTACCAATGTATATGATAATGGTTCCACCCCAGGCGCCTAATGGACCCGAAGCGGTTCCAGACGGCGCTTGGGTTTATTCCGACCTCCATTGCCCACCACTCGGTGGAGGCCCTGGCGGATGCCTGGCAGAGGGCTGCCGCCGGGGCGCTGGACCAAGTTGTTCCTTTGAGGCCTCTGACCCGTCACAGATCCCGAGTAGCTCCTTGGTTTTCTGTGGAGCTCCGGGAAATGAAGCGGCAGAAGAGAGGCCTAGAGAGCGGTTGGAGGGCCAGCAAGTCCGAATCTGATCAATTGCAACTAAGAACCTATATTAGGTCTTATCTTGCTGCGATGAGGGCGGCGAAGTGTGCCTACTTCTCTGCCCTCATCGCGTCCACAGATAATCGCCCGGCCGCCCTGTTCAGAGTCTTTGCTCCCTCCTTAATCAGAGAGGGCGGAGGACCCTCTGCAGGGACGTGCCGAGGAGTTTAGTCAACATCTGGCAGACAAAATCGCTCAGATTCGTACGGGCTTGGACTCCGACTGGGCAGAGTCTGATGGGAGTATGATGACAGTGTCTTGGCAGTATTATCTGGGAGGAGTTTGACTCTGTGACTCCAACTGAGGTGGACAGAATCATGGGGAGGCTGAGTGCTGCCACGTGTTTATTGGATCCGTCTCCTTCCTGGTTGGTGTATGCTGCCAGAGAGGTTACACGAGGCTGGCTCCAGGCGGTTATAAATGCTTCTTTGAGTGAGGGTTCCTTCCCTGCCGCCTTCAAGGAGGCGGTGGTGAGGCCCCTCCTCAAGAAGCCTGCCTTGGACCCAGCTGATTTAAACAACTTTCGTCCAGTCTCCAACCTTCACTTTGTGGCGAAGGTTGTTGAGAGCGTGGTGGCCCGTCAGCTCCCGGTGTTTCTGGAGGAATCCGATTATCTAGACCCGTACCAATTGGGTTTCAGGCCCGGGTACTGCACGGAGACGGTGTTGGTCGCACTGGTGGATGATCTCTGGAGGGCACGGGACAGAGGTCATTCCTCTGTCCTGGTCCTATTAGATCTCTCAGCGGCTTTCGATACCATCGACCATGGTATCCTACTGCGACGCCTTGAGGGGTTGGGAGTGGGGGGCACCATTTTTCAGTGGTTCTCTTCCTACCTCTTGGGTCGTATGCAGGTAGTGTTGGCAGGGGGACAGAGGTCAGCCCCGAGCCCCCTCACTTGTGGGGTGCCCCAGGGGTTGGTCCTTTCATCCCTCCTGTTCAACATCTACATGAAGCCGCTGGGTGAGATCATCCGTGGTTTTGGGGTGAGGTATCATCAGTATGCTGATGATACCCAGCTTTTCATCTCCACCCCTAACCAACCCAGTGCCATCGTCGAAGTGATGTCCAGGTGCCTGGAGGTGGTGCAGGTCTGGATGGGGAGGAACAGACTCCGACTCAACCCAACCAAGACCGAGTAGCTGTATGTACCGGCATCTCGGGTTTACCACGATATTCCATCGTTAACTTTGGGGGGGGAGGTGTTGCCCCCCATAGACAGGGCTCGCAACTTGGTGTCCTCCTGGATACATGGTTCAGTTTGGAGGAGCAGGTGGGAGCCGTGGCCAGGGGGGCATTCGCCCAGGTTCGCCTGGTGTGCCAGTTGCGCCCTTTCCTGGACTGAGATGCCCTACATACAGTCACTCAGGCACTCGTCTCCCGTCTGGACTACTGCAACACTCTCTACATGGGGCTGCCCTTGCGGACCACCTGGAGGCTTCAACTTATCCAGAATGCAGCAGCGCGGGTTGTGATGGGAGGATCCCGATACTCCCATGTTACACCCCTCCTGCGCGAGCTGCACTGGTTACCGGTTGCCCTCCGAGTGAGATTTGAGGTGCTGGTGTTGACCTATAAAGCCCTTCATGGCATTGGACCGGGATACTTGCAGGAAACCTTGCTGCTGATAACGATTTCCCAACACCCAGTACGCTCCCACAGGCAGGGCCTCCTGGTGGTGCCGTTAGCTAGACAGTGTCGGCTGGTGGCCCCCAGAAATAGGGCCTTCTCTGTGGGGGCGCCTACCCTCTGGAATCAGCTGCCCCTGGAGCTCCGGGTGGCCCCGGACCTCCGGGCCTTCCGCCGTGGCCTAAAAAATTGGCTAGTTCAACTGGCCTACCCAGACTGATGGGGGGGTGGGTTTTTAAATGAGTTAATTGTTTTTAGTTTATGATTATGAGATTCCCTGGGTTTAATTTATTTTTAACTTTTGTATTGCATGTTTTTTAGTATTGTAAGCCGCCCTGAGTCCTTCGGGAGATAGGGCGGCATATAAATCTCATAATTAAATTAAATTAATGTATATTTGATTTGAGAAGAACATTTGGAACATTCTATTTACATCAATGTTTCTCAAATTTGGCAACTTTTTAAGGTCTGTGGACTTTTAACACCCAAATTTGCTGGCTGGGGAATTTTGAGAGATGAAACACACACATCTTAAAAGTTGTCTTTTTTGAAAAATAATTTAGATTGTATATTACACTTTTAACAAATACTTATTCATAAACATTGTGTTTCCCTATATTAGAATTACATTTTCTATTTGGTGGCAGCCATGGCTTTGGTGTATTTTCTTTCTTTTTTTTATAAAGTGTTTGTTACTGTAAAATTATCATCATACTTTAAAACAAGATTGCTTTTTCTGGACAGCAGTAACAATAATGAGTTTAAGACATCTCAGGAATCCTAGAATCATGAGCTTGGTGAGCCAGTTCAATTGGTAACAGTGATGTCTTAAACTGTTTGTTAGCCAGAATTAATAAATGTTCTCAAATGAGCCAAACCAGAGGCCTTAGCTTTGAGCTGAATAATCGCATCATAACATAATGGTATTATGGTATATGGGCCCCGTATCAAGAGGAAAAGGAAGTGGAAAAAAGAAATTTTCAATTTCATTGTACACGTTGTGCATTGACAATAAATGTTTGATTGATTGATTGGCTTTTATAAGGCTGCTTTTGAACACAATTTATATACAATACAGAAGTACCTTTCACAAATAGGCAGCAATAGGACATTGTAAGTGGCAAATGATGTGGCCTTCCTTCCCTGTTTCATCTGTTAGTTTCAGAACAGAAGTAAAAACAAGGAACAGAATTCTTGAGTGAAAATGGAAAGGACTTGATTTAATGAAGAACAAAGGAACAACACCATACACACATAGAGAAATGATATAACAAGGCCCATAAATCCTTAGCTAAGACATGACACTGATCTGTTCAATAGAAGGAAGCAACTTTTCTTTTTCTCTCTTGGCAATTCACGATTGAGTCATTAACCAAATGAAAAAAGATTCTAAGGAAAAATGAATCAATTATTCCAAAGAGATCTGCTTCCTCCTAGTGGCCATTCTAAGAAAATGATTCTTTCTGAATAATCTAAGTCTGGACAAAAATCCAAGGTTTTATAAAATAAATAACAAAGAATTAAGTCCTGAATGTTGTCTGTTCTGGCTATTTCTAGAACAAGGATCATGTGAGGGCATACAATGCCCAGATGGTGAGATCTGGGTTCAAGTCAGCCATTAGGTTTACTGTTAGTTTGCCACAAACCTTCCAGATGAACTGTACTTGCCAGGGAGGGTATCTCTGGGAGAGTGGGAATGTCAGAAAAGTCAAGATGGTGCCCACAATCATGTGACAGAAGTTCCTCCCCCTTTATGTAAACTGTGATTCCTACACAAAGAGTGAGGTTTTGATCACGATTCTGGTAGCCATTTTGACTTTTTTGGCTTTGTCAGCAAGTGTCCTTTATCAAGATCTGGTTAAGGGGATGTATTAGGAAACGGGAAACTTAGGGTCATGTCCACCATTAGCTATGGAAGCTCACTGGGTAGTTGTGGCATCTTTTCTTAATCCATCCAATTGATCATGACCAACTACCGTTGTGAGCAAAAAATGGCAGTATAATTAACTCCCCCTGGAGGAAAGACAGACTATAAAATGATGCAGTAACAATAGCAGAAGGGAAAATGTAACTTTAAAACCTTTTTAAAATACTAACCGGTTGTTTACTGTCAAATCACACTGAAGCCCAGAAGGCTGATGGGAAAACCTCACCAATGGGCAACGAGCATTAAGTATCTTCTGGACACCCTCGCATCCTGGTCCAAAGTTATCAAGAAATTCACCAAGCACATTAAGGATCCTTTGGGCTGCTATTCGTTCGGAAGGAGCTTTCTTCATTTGGTAAATTATGTTAAAGGGGCTTGTTTTCTAACACAAAAAAAAACCCACACAAAGAATTAATTTGCAAATTAAACATCCCATTCCCAAAGCTGAAAAAAGGAAAGGGAGCATTGGAAATTAATGTCAGACTATCCCACATTAGGCAAAAGGCAGAGTACAGTTAACCATAGTAAAAACAAATGTTTCCAGATAATGACCATTTTAACTGGCATACGAATTAAAGTTATATGGCAACTAAAACTTTTTAAATTTGCTTTTATAGTATTGTGTGCCCATTTCTGAGCTTCTTAAATTCTTAAAATTCACTTTATACTTCTTGTAATGTGAATTTATATTCAACTTTTCAAACAATACAAAACTTTTGGCTCAGATAGAGAATATTGATTTACATTAGCTCTCTCTTCAATTTAGTGCCCTCCAGATGTGCTGGACTCATCAATTCCTTTGAGATCAGAGGTGAGCTCACATCATAGCCCTACATGGGTCTATCTGGAAATCAGGCTTAATGTTACATACACGCTACTTGAGAATCTAACATCTCAAATTCTGGAAACTCAGAAGGTCTCATTTAGGCTACTGACTGAGTCCAGCTCCCTGCTCACCAGAAATCCAAAGTAAACAACCCCGTGGCAAATAATTGTATTGTCTCTGCTTTGGTACAGCACAGAAAATAAATTCACCACTTCTTTGGACAATGATTACCCTGATGATCTGCTTGTACATTCCAGAAAATATTTTCTAACATTCAATCAGAATCTGGCTCTTTGTAACACACTGTGTTCATGGTTGGAGAAGAATCCACAGATGTAATGACAACCATTATATCAGAGTTGGTGAATTTCTGGTTTTTCTGATGCTGATTTTCTGATAAACAAGTGTTGTTCACTGGTTTGGCAACTTTAAGATATATGGACTTCAATTCTCAGAATTCCCCAGCCAGCAGATATTGAAGCCCATATACCTTGAAGCTGCTATATTCAAAAAACACTGTGTTAAACCATAAGTCACAGCAGCTCCAGCCAGTAGGAATAATGGCAAGAGATGATGGGAGAATCACTGATGATCCGGAAAATCTGAGATTCTGAAGACTTCTTTGACGCTGAGAAAATTACACTATAGCTGATTTGCATATAAACGTTTCCATTTCTATCCACATTTCTAATACGTAACTAAGTAATAGTAATAGTTCTATTTGCAACCTATTTACACAGGGCCAAACATATTATTTCTTGCCATTTTAAAAATCCCTACAATAAGCCTTTCCCCCCCCATTTAAGTACCAATAACTAAATTTAAGAGAATCTGTGCATTAACCTCAGACATATTTAAACACATAGAGACCTATCAAATCTGTGTTTTATAAAACACTATTCATTTAAGTGGCACAACAGGAAAGAAACAACACTAGCAGCTAAGATTTAAATTCATATGCTTTTCATTGCCAATTATAGCAGAAAGAGCAACCCAGATACATTTTGTTGACAACTGAAGAATTTTTGAGAGGATGGTGGTGTTTGTGGTACAGGGTAACAACAGACTGAATCTCAAGACAGGATTCCTAAAATCTCCCAGCTTTTACCTGCAAACTCAAGATTTATCAGTGCAGCTATAAAGCACTTAGAATTCTGACATCTTGTACAGCTGCCTGGTGCCAGAATTTTCACTCTTTCTTCAACTACATGCAAGTAAAAGGCAATGTCCCCCCTCCAATGAGGGCCAGTTTGGTATAGGGGTTAAGGCACCAAGCTAGAAACCAAAAGACTATGAATTTTAGTGGTGATCCTTAATTTATGACCACAATGGGACCAGAATGTTTGTTGCTAAGCAAGGCAGTTGTGAGTGGTGCCCAATTTTACTTTTTTTGCTTTGGTCATTAAGTGAACCACACAATTGTTAAATGAATCTGGCTTCCCCTAGTACTTTGACTGTTGGAAGTCAGTTAGGAAAGTCACAAATGGCGATCACATGACCCCAAATGATGCAACCATCGTATTTACATACCAATTGCCAAATACCCGAACTTTGATCATGTGACCAAAGAGATACTGAAACTGTTGTAAAGGCAAGGACTGGTTGTAAGTCACTTTGTTTTACCACGGTTGTAACTCTGAACCGTAACTAAGCCAAAGATTGTAAGTGGAGGACAACCTGTAGTCCTGCCTTAGGCACAAAGCTATGTGTAGATGACCTTGGGCAATAATTAATTCTAAGAAGCAGGGAAGGTCCAAAAACCCTTGCCAAGAAAAGGATTAATCCAGACAGTCAATGCTGACCTGAAGGCTCAAACAATCAGTATCGCTATGAATAAGCCCAGAAAGGAGGCAGGATCCAAGCAGTTGCAATGCCTCATTCATTTCCTGCATGCACCTCAAAAGACCGTGACACAATCTTATGCTTTTACATTTTCTTAAAGCAATAGAACAAAAGTTGCAGTAGAAAGCGCATTAGCACAAAGGAAAGCGCAGCTTCCTCCTGTTGTGAAATATGTCTTTTTTGACTAATGTGGTAAAGTTTCACGGCTATATGTGGGAAATCAAGGGGGGAATTCTAGGTTTTCCCAGGCCTGGTTTCTTACTGTTCAGCTCGTGCTTGAGCCTTAGGGTTTAAAAGCACCCAAAGTACTAAAACGAAAAAGCTATAAATACGATTAAAAATATAAACAAACAAAATATTTACATAGAATATTTAAAAGCATTTAAAGAGTATGATGGATACATTTAAAAGATCCCTTTCCAATGAGGAGAGCCAATGAAAAAAAAATCAAGCAAAATGATAGGAAAAAAATCAGAGCTTCATTTTTTTTTGCCAGAAATCTGAGAGACTCCACAGGAAGGAGTTGCCACCAAAAAGATTTGCTTAGTGAGGCTACTTAGTTAGAAGCATGTGGGGAATTCATCCACCCATCTTTAAATTGCCAAGTTTGCAAAACACTAAAGTTTAATGGTTTACAATAATATTAATCTTTCCTGCAGCAGCTGCTTGTTTTAAAATATAAGAGCGTAACTAATTTCAAACGTATTAAGGGTAACATTTAGCCTATTGAGGAGATAAACACCTTAAAAAAAAGCTAAGAACAATGGGGGATGAACCTGGGAATCAATCAAGAAATCAGACCAACTACAGAGGGCAATGCTATTGTCATGGCCTCATTTTCATCTCAGCACAACACAATTAAGTCATTTTACAACAGCATTTGAGAAATATTTTACCCTTTTGACAGAATTTTTCCCGACTTTGTTCAGCTCTAGGAACATATCGAGGTCGCATCCCAGTTTGCCAAAGGTATTCACAGAAGAACCAAAAGGTTTCACAACACAGTCTGAAAAGTAAGCACTTGCAATGTCTTGAATTAAGGAACAGGCTAAAAATCGGAGTTTGGTATTTTCTTCGGTCAACTGACATTCATTTGTGAGCAGGTACAACTGCTCACTCACCTGAATAACAACAATAATAAAAAGAGAAAATATCTCAGATTTTAAATATCTGGCACTCAAGATATTTATAAGATGCAGCCTAACCTTCAACAATTGTATTCTTATAAGAAATAGCATCACATTTAATCTTTACAGAATTCATACTTAAAGAATCTTAGAAGAATAGCTAAAAATATTAGAGATGATGCAACCTCTATATAGACAAGTCTCCAAGAAAATCTGTATTGAAAGAACCGGCTATTGATTCTATAAGAAGAGAAACAATTGAAAAGATGCAGCAAATAATTTCTAGTTCTAGTGTTTTTCTTCAGGTACATTGCTTTGGCATCCTGCTGGCCTGGTTCTTTCATTACAATTTATTGTTCCTGCTG
Source organism: Naja naja (assembly GCA_009733165.1). NCBI lineage: Eukaryota > Metazoa > Chordata > Lepidosauria > Squamata > Elapidae > Naja > Naja naja. The sequence goes on from CM019155.1 coordinate 21,110,537, forward strand.
CTTGCTAAGAAAATTATGCATTTTTAAAAGATAAAATGGCTAAATTTCTGAGAAAAGGGCACCACATTATTATATACCAGAAATATACTAAGTCTATAGAAGCAAGACAATTCAAGTTAATTTGGTTGTGTTGTACAAGTTCCCCAAATTGGTTCCTAGAGCTGTTGGGCAGCAGTTTTATACCTTGGAAAGAAAGCATAGAGGGACTAAAATTATAGGTGTAGCTTTTATTAGAAAGTATTTTTGAGGCTGGTTTTTGTCTGAAGGAAAAATGTGATTTATTTAAGAAATAACACGGTAACTGAGAGCCACAATTTCTTAAGTCTAACTATAGTTATGAGCCTAGGATATGTTAAGAAGAGCAAGCAAGTCAGGTGGGTACTTGAACTGCACAGGTCAGTCAGAAGATAAAGAGAACTGTCACACAAAGGGGTGATAAAAGCTCTGAAAACTTCAGGCTAATTGTTTTAAGGTATAACCTGGTGCAGCATGTTATACTGAGATTTTTAAAAGTGAATCTTTTAAACAAGGACAGATAAAAGGTTCTCCACCAACTATCCCAATATTTATTGCCCCTTGTGGTCAGAAGGTTTATAGGTGCAGAAAGACAATGCATGCAAAGTTGAATTCCACAAGAATTATATTTCTTCTTCAGAGTAGTTTCAAAGATTGCTAGAAATGTTCTTGAATATACTTATCTGAATCAGTTATGAAAACTGGATAAATTTGTAATACAAGTTGGTTCTCTTTGCTTTGATACAAATTGATATATAGCTCGTGGTTAACATACCATGATTACTATAATGTAGAAAGCCAGTCCCTGTGTCACTTTCTTGTTGGATAGAGAAATGGAAGCAAAAAATAAACTTCTACCATATCATGCCAACTAATATACTTAATATCTTAATGTTCTTCTTTCTCTAAGGCAGTGATGGCAAACCTATGATACATGCCTCAAGGGTGACATGCTGCAACATTTTGGATGATATACCAGCAATCACGCACAGTTGACAACCTTTATTCTTGAAAGCACACCTTGTTCTCACATAATTTTTGAAGGCTGCAGAGGCCATGTGAGAATGGATATGAATCTGGTCCAATCCCTGCATCCTTCCTTGCAAGAAGCCAGGGACTGGAATTCTTATGTATTGGGAGGAGATAATAAAAAGAAACCCAGGGTCCATGTTCTTTTGCTTGGCAAGCAAAGCAAGCCCCAAAATAGAGTTCTGCATAAAGCTAAAGGTTTTTTTTCCTTTACAAGTTTAATCAAGGTATTGATCATTTATAGTACCTGTTAAAAACATCTGCACTTTTAGCAAGTTCTTTGGTCAATACTGTTCTCTCAGCTATATGTATCTACAATCCATTTTCCAGTTACATATTCATTGCAAAAATAAGCCTGCTTATTTGTTATCAAAGAATTGCAAAACAATTACTGCATGAACTTACACTTTCTGCATCACAAAGTTTCTTCACCAGCATTTCAACTGGAATAGAGGTTTGTCTATGACAAACAATTGGGGTTTGTTCAGAAACAGGGTCTGGTTGTTTTTTCAACATCAAGGTAAGGATTCTAGATTTAAATGGAATAGGGTGTTCATCCTTAAACTCTGGAATTGTAATGACATCCTGCAATGAAGTTATGCTTTCTTTCTCAGAAAATTCTATGACTGCATACATAGCCTGAAGCAATATGAGAGGAGAAACAGGAAAAAATATTAGGAATAAGAGCTTAAGTTTGAGAAGACATACGAACTATTTAAAGGATTAGAATTTAAGAGTTAAATTGACCTGCAACCGACAGTCAAGTCCATTAGATTGATATACTTAACTAACTTCTTTTATGATCCTCCAGGGCAAAAAAAGAGAATGACAAAAAATAATTACTGTGCCATTCAGAACAACAAAGCAGAAAAATGTGAATTTTCTTAAACTCATCCACTGAGGCCTTTTTTCTATCTGAAATACCTTAAATATTTAGATTTCAGTTGCTAACCTTTCAAATACTTACTTTACTTTTATAGAAGAAATGATTCTTAATATTTCCATGCTGTGATAAGTATTTGAGAAAAGACTTGGCATTGAAATTGGGGGGACAATTTATTAACACAGTCCTCTGTGCTTGTACTTCTCTTTCTGCAAGAATTTCACTGAATGTCTTTTTCCTGGAGTCATTTTCGCTATCTAGATTTGGAGAAGAACAAGAGACTAATGTGAGAAACTTAGATGACATACTTGAAGGGTTTTTTTTAGGAGCACCTGTAAACAGTTTTGGATACTGAAAGAAAAAGTTTGGGACACAAAGCACTAGATGGTACTTCTCCTGAGTCCCTCATGCATGACTTCTCTGACTTGTTCCTTATAAATATTTCAGTAATAACACAGCAAATTTATTAAGATAAATAGATTGGGTTGATCTAGTTTGTTGTCCAATAGCTAAAATAGCATTTTAGTGCCTCATAGCATATTTTTGGAAGAGTTAAGAGGCAAAGTTCATATGAACTAGGGAAGTGTGGAACCAAATTTGTGACGTAGTTTCAACTGAACTGGAGAATTCAACTGAACTCTTGGGGGGGGGTTGGTGTCTCAATTATCTGCAGAGCAGCTTTAGCAGAAAACATGTGAAGTACTGATAAAAAAGAATATTTGTAGCTCAGGATTAAAATGAGGAATCCATGATGTTCTCTGAACTTGATTATTTTCTTGCAGACATTTATTATCCAAACTAGGTAACATCACCAGTGTTCAGCACTAATTATGTTACCTAGTTGGCTAATGAAACATCTGCAAGAGAACAACCAAGTTCAACACATGAAGCGAGCATATGAGTGACTAGTCAAAAAAAAGTCAGATATTTGAAAGAATTGAATCACTGTATCATCTGCCTGTCCCTTCCCAAACTTACTGAAATAAGGAATAAGTTATTCTTCTAGGTTTAAAAAGCAAGACACACGAGGATACTGATCATCAATCAGCATCATTAAACCTAATATTGGATTCTAATGTAAGACCCATGTCCTCATGAAAAGAGATTAAAATGGAGAAAAATGCAGAGATATAGTTCAAGATGACATAAATCCCACATATTGGTTATAAACTCAAGTTTCTCAATGTATGATTTTGTCATTGCTCTTTTTTTACATAATCTTTGAACGAAATCCACCTAATATAAAACAAAGAACTTCAGTGTAATTTGACAAGGACAGTAAAACCATGAGAAAGCAGTTGAAAAAAGGAAATCAAAGAACTTAGGTCAATCCAAATATGTTGATTTCTTTTTTAATTTAGCAATTATGCAAATAGCATGGTTCAACTTTCCCTAGGCTGGCTTTGACAGATTTATATGGATATTATTATCAGTGTTACTTATTAAAATGGTTTGAGGAGGAACTTAGAAAGATCGGAGAACAATCTGGTATGAAATATATTTAATCTAATATAATGTCCTTGGTTAAAAGGAAAAATATACTTACATTATTTTATATAAATAGTATCAGAATAACAAGGATGCAGGCCATTAAATGTTAGCTTGGATAGCCTTTTTTCCTTCAGATTTTTGGTTATGCAGCTACAGCTATGTTTTTCAATTTTCCAATTTTGAGGTATCTGCACTTCAAGTCCCAGAATTCCATACCCAGCACATTTGGGAACTGAGCAAGAGAGATGTATGCTGAGATTTGCAGCATGTTGCCAGTTACTGAATAAGCTTTTAATTTGGAAATACCCACCTCAGGATGTCCAATTTAAAAGGTTTTCAAAATTAAAACTATTCCAACATTGACTTATAGCACAGAAATATGCAGTTTTACCAATACTTTATCTGTTGAAAGAATCCTGAAAGACTTTGAGTATATGATAACTTTTGTAACAAAGCGAGCATTATGTCAGACCTGAATTTAAAGCTGAAACTATTATGATCTTAAGCCATAATAGTTATTGGATCAATGTTATTGGACCAAAGTACTATCAGAGGCTTCTCTTGCAGGCTAGTGAAAACCCAAGGCTTTCGAAATGTATGAATCTAATTATAGACTTATTACAGGTAGTCCTCAATTGAGCTCAAATTGAACCCAAATTTTCTGTTGCTAAGCAAGACAGATTTTAAATTAGTTTTGCTCCATTTTATGATCTTTCTTGCCACAGTTGCTAAGTGAATCACTAGTTATTAATATAGTAACATGGTTGTTACATAAATCTTTCCCATTGACTTTGCTTGTGAGAGGTCACCAATAGTGATCACATGACCCCGGAACATTTCAACTGTCTGAATTTTGGTCATGTGACCATAAGAATGTTGCCATGGTAATGGTCGTAAGTTACTTTATTCAGTGCCATTATAACTTCAAACAGTCAGTAAACAAATGATAAAAAGTTGAGAAATATTTGTATTCAACACTCTGGAACAGGTTGTAAAGAAAGTTTTAGATATAAATGCTCACATCAAAACAGATGTCCTGTCAATAGTTGCAGTTCCAAATGGAAATATATCTAATATGCAATAAGAAAATGAAGCATCTGAAAACTTGGATTTACCTGTATTTTATGGACTTACATGGACTTAATAATGAAGCTTGGCCAATTTTATGGCATCTTAGCTCAAGAAAGACTTTGTGTTTATCAGTCTGGCAAGTATCAGAGGTGTTTCTGAACCATTTTTAGTGAAATCCACAAAGGTAAAAAGAATACATTCTTCATACTGGAATAAACCACTACATAATAGTGGTTATTAATTACATTGATATAAGCCATGGTGGCACAATAGTTAAGAGTACTGTACTGCAGGCTACTTCTGCTGACTGCTGACTGCCAGCAGTTTAGCAGTTTGATCCTCACTGGCTCACGGTTGACTCAGCCTTCCCTCCTTCTGAGATGGGTAAAATGAGGATCCAGATTGTTGGGGGTAATATGCTGACTCTGTAAACTGCTTAGACAGGGCTGTAAAGCACTATATAACTCTAAGTGCTATTGCTATTAATAATATTAATTACTAAGATAAGATGATGTTATGGATATGTTTGCCACCTTGAGTTATTTGTAAAAATAATAAAAGCAGGATACAAATAAGGAATAAAAAAAATAAAGCAGGTGCCACATTAACTATTGCCAGCTAAGAAACAACTCCTAAATGTGATTGCAGTGCACTGCTATATAGTGATTTTAAAATATCAACATATATATTTGGGAAAAACAACCACTCTTTGTGTGTGTGTGTGTGTGTTTTAAATTTTATTTAAGGCGAGTTTATAGCGTTTTATTTGGTTGATGTGGAGAATCTCAGCCATGGTTGTCCCAAAGGTGCTTTTTTTCCCCAAAAGCAACTGGACTTTCTTTGTTTTTCCTTGAAGACAGAGAAGGAAAAGAAGAAAAGAAAGCCCAGTGGCCTTTTGAAAGAATAAAAAGCACCTTTGGGATAATTTGGTTTGATATTTCAGTTTGATATTTCCATGCTTTTTCGCTAGGCTATTGGGTTTCACTCTCTATATTCTAACTCTCTATGTTCTGTTTGTTGTCTGTTCAAAAATAAGGTACAGTTGGCTGGGCTCTCACGAGCCTCCAGAAAGTCAAAAGCCCCACCTATCCTCTCCTCTCACACCCCAGGGCTGCAGCCTACAACCCGAGCCGCTTTCCCCAATGCCGTCCTCTCAGATAGGCCCCCTTTCATTTATTCTTCGTAGCTAAAAACCTACGAGCCCTCAAGAGTAAACAGCATCCCTCCCCTATTTCGAAAATCTACACCAACCGATCTCGAGGCAGGGCCCAACGAAGGCGGTTCGCCTCTTCCCTTGAGCCTATTGCAGTCTACTACCGTCTGGGAAAAAATAAAAGACTCCCCGTTTTACCCTTCGTCGGCGCCATGCCGCCAGGAGCCTGCGGCTCTCCCAGGGACACCGCAGCGGCTTCCGCGGAGCTGAATCGAATCGCACCGACCCGCCTCTTTGCCATAACCAGGCGAGATAAAATACATCCTCGCCATTGAAGCAACAGAGGAAAGGTCCCTGTGGGGGCAGCCATGACTGCCGAAAAGGAAGAAGAACCGGTGCGCCTGCGCGCAGTGACGAAGACCGGACAGTACAGGGTAGCGCGAGGGTCAATATTCCCCACACGACAAAAAACAAAAACAAAACGCGTTTCCAGTCAAGAAGTAGCTAGGGATGTGTCAACTCTATTCAGTTTCATTCGAAGCATTGTTGGAGGGAGAAAGACTAACCTGGCAAAGGCGTGAGCTTTGCTTTACTGCACTGAATGAAAAGTCAGATTATTATTTGCTCCGTAAGAGATCATGCTGGAATTATTTCTTGAAATTGATATTACATATCTATTTCACGAGAGTGATATGTGCAGATTTTGAACATAGAGAAGGACTCCATGTGGATAAGGAGCTAACAATGACTGTGTTAACCCAACAACAATCCAGGTTTCCCTAAATCGATGTGGAAGAAGGTGGAAAAACAGCAAAATGTGAAAGAAGAAGGTGGAAAAGAAGATGGAAAAGAGCAATCAAGGTTGGGAAGCTGGATTGTCTTCAGCACATTGTATATTTCATCGTTTTCATATCTTTGCACTTTTTACCAAATAATTGTAAATCTAGCTCCCATTGGCTTGTTTCAAAAAACAAACAAACCAAGAAAGGTGAACCTGATTGGTACAGAATTGTAGGCTAGATGGGATGCTGGAAAACATCCTGAAAGAATAAAAAACCAAGCATTGCCATACAGTATCGCTGCCAAGAAAATGACATGAACGTGGCCACCAAGTCACCAGGAACAAATCTCTTATATTTCTTTATATTTTATGGTACTTATAATCAGATCCAGTCTGAAAGAATTCTGGGTGGCATAACAGAAGGAAAGCAACAACAACAACCACCACCACCAATCTAATAAATAGCAAAATCAGAACGAAAACAGCCAGTTGGTGTAGCACAGCGTTTTTCAAACTTGGCAACTTTAAGATGTGTGTGTGGATTTCAACTACAAATATGCTATCTGGGGAATCCTGGTAGTTGAGTCCACGAATCTTAAAAGTTGCAAGTTTGAAAACAACTTGTGTATTGATTAAGGCCTTGAAACTAGAAAGCTTTGAGTTCTAGGTTTCAGACATATGAACCACCTGTATGACTTTGAGCCAGTCACACTTTCTCATGTCACATAAATTGGGAAATAGGAAGCAGAATTAGGTATGTTCGCTGCCTTAAGTTACATATCAAAAAGGCAAAATAGAAATAGAATAATAGCAATAATTCCTAAAACAGAGTATAACCATAGCTAGCAATGCTAAAGTTCCCACATAAAATTCAAGATAGTTGCTACATTCAGCCAGCTGAATGTAAAGCACATAGAAATAAATAAAGCAATTTTTGCCTGTTGCAGCAATGTGAGTGTTACTTATTCAATTCAATTCAATTAAAACCTTTATTGTCAATGCACAGCATGTGTACAATGAGATTGGCTGAACCTCCCTTAGGGCACTAACCTCCCTTAGGGCACTTATGCTTTTTTGGGCAGTGTTTCCCAACCTTAGCAATTTTAAGATATGTAGGTTTTAAATCCCAGAATATTGCAGCCAGCAATACTGCCTGGAATATAATAATAACAACCCACACATCTTAAAATGGTTAAAGTTGAGAAACAGTGACTTGGGGAGAAAGTATTCCATCAAGGAAAGGTGTGCTATCCAGCCAGTTTAGAGTTAATGGGACTTGGGATAGGTAGTTAGGAATTGAGAACTGTCCCCTTCAGGGAATGCATCATGGTAAATGTAGTTAAGGTATCCTGGGAAATGTAGTACGTGTCATGTGGTCACTTCTGTAACCCTGATTAGTCACTGAGTTGACTCTTGGTGGGTTGGGGGAGGTTTCTTCTCTCTTGCCTGAACACAAGCCTCATGGTAGCAGCTATAACCCCTGCCTCTATGACTATGGGATGAAATATAGGGATGAGAGTTTAATATCTTTCTATACCACGATTCAGAAATGCAAAGGATTGGACATTAAGAAGAACCTCGTCATAAATGTGAGTTGACAGGATGCCTGATGAACCAATAAAAAAGACTTTATATGGATGCTTTATGGAGTTGCTCTGCCTGCTTTATACCCATCCAGAGCGTGGTAAGCAGAACAAAAGGTCTGCTGCTTCACCGCACCCTAAGACCTCATAAGGGAAGGGACCCTTCAGCACACTCTCCCTCAGCAACTGGGTCAGTGAGTAGAAAATTTGCAGGTACCGCCTAGAGCAGACTTAACCTCTCCCAATGTACGTTTTTCATATACCAGCCCTGTATTTATCACTTGAGATGGCCCATAATGGCAAGTCTGTTCTATGCTGTTTCATAAAAGGCAGCACTTTGGAAAAATACTTATCACCTGCCTCATTTTGATTCCTCTGAAAAGAAATGCATTAATTCCACTGAGAAGACATAGGTTATTAATGCGGGCAGGGCTGACAGATGAATGTGCACACGTGTGTTGGAAGTGATGACATGCTTTCAATTTTCACACCCAGGCACGTACATAACCACCCATCCTGTTTCTTCTTTGCTCTTAAAGGCTGATTATTCAAAGCAACCAAATGTAAAACAAGCCAGTATTCATATTAAATCTATTGTGTTCTTCAGTATCCCATGCACTCAAGTATAGCAGCAACAATATAATTTGATGTCACTATTTCATGGGATTGGTTGAATATATGGAAAAATAGGGTCCATTCAGGGGACCAGGCAGCTTTGTTTTATTTTAATACAAATTAAATCTATTTAAAAGCATCAGGGAGGCTGGTAAATATCCACTGGCACAGACCAGGGCAAAGATGGCATTGTTTCTGCCTGGGCAGGATGCTGAGTAAGAGGCATTAACTGCAACATGTCAGGAGAAGAGGGTGGAGAAGGTGAAAACAGCATTATCCTTTTAAAACTCCTGCAGTGTAAACTGCTCTAAATTTACTGGGAAATATATGTCAAAATTATGGAAGACAGAATGTCAACCATGGGTGGGAGAGGAAAGAGACAAGGTTTTTGAGTCAGCCATACCCAGAATACAGGCTGAACAGATTCCCAATTTATTTGGTGCTCTAAATTTTCTTAGAGCCTTTCTTCGCTGTTGAGATGTTATCCACAAAACTAAACCACATAAAAGTAGCTATTTTCATTGCTGCTCCTAGTCCTGCTACTGCTTCCTAGGGTGTCAATTTGCGCTCCTTCCCAGGACAACCATCTTTGTAATCAATTTTTGAAAATTTTATAGATCTTGTGGTTCCATTGGAACTGGGGGTGGGGTGAGAATGGAAATTAATTTTCTTTGCATTATTGTGGCTAAGGCTGTTTCACCTGTCACCTGGAAAGGAGATAAATGTAATGCCATAGACACACAGCAGCATGTGTTCATGTCACCTTTAGGTACAAATAGGAAAAAGGCCCTTCCTCACAGCCCACTTAAAATGCTATCCACAGATTTCAGCCAAGAGAACTGAAGTTGACTCCAGCATACAATTTGCTGACCCAAATTGTGATCCCTATCCTGCCAGATAGCAGATACTGACAAACACTGTTGTCCTTATTTAAGACGTACAGGCCATGGTAAAAGGAGAGATTGCTAGATTCCCCCAACTTCGTTTACCCAACTTTGTGGTAAACGGAGTGTTTTAACTAAACACTCTCCTTAATGTGAGCAAGGACTGGGGAAGGAAGTGAGTTTTCTGGATGTTTAGCAATCTGTCAAAACTTGCTCTGGTTTAGCACAAGTGTTTTGCTTTTTTCAGATACTTATATAGCTGGGGTACTTTTGAATGTACAGAACAGTGCTGGAGTGGAAAAGATATGATTCCATCATGCTAAAGCCCAGTAAGTGCTGGATTGATCCCACCATCTAGAAAATGTATTCAGTGCCCAGATGGTAAAGTGTATCGAATTGAACCCATAGCAAAAGTCTACATCATGGGTTCCCAAACTGTGGGCCATGGCCCACTACCGGGCCGTGGCCTATTCCTAATCAGGCCACGTGAGTGGCAGATGCACTTGCAGCCCCACTTGTACGAATAGCAGGTGCAGGTGCCTGAATGAAACTGTGTGCACGGATGCTTGCCCCTTACACAAAACCATCCCCTCTTCCTCTCCCTTCCCCCACCCTGTGCTGGGCCACCAACTTGGAAAGGTTGGGAATGCTGTCCTACATAGCTAAAGGAAACACACTACTTCAACATTGCCATAGGTAAGAGCAGCTTAGGCCCATCTCACTCATAAGCTGATGATCAGAGGAAGGCAATGTCATGAATAATTTTAAAAAAATATTGGTAGCTTTTAGAGGGGGTTTCTATTTGCAGCAACTGCAAATTTCTGCCATATTGTAAGAGTAGGATATAATCCTGTGTAACATATTTAGGTATTTTTCGGCGTATAAGACACACTCCCCCTCTCAAAAAAGTGGGTGGAAATGTCTGTGCATCTTATACAGAGAATATGGGCCCAGTTTTGGCCTCCCAAAGCCTCCACACATCCCGTTTTTGCCCTCCATTGTGTCCAGAAGCACTCTGCAGGCCAAAAATGCCCCTGGATGGCAAAACGCGGAGAGGGCAAAAATGGGACCCGCGGAATCTTCCAGAGGCCAAAAATGTGCTCATTGCAGAGTGCTTCTGGACACCGGTGAGGGCAAAAACATGACACACGGAGGCTTGGGGAGGCAAAAAATGGGATGAATGGAAGCAAAATACTATTTTTTCTTGTTTTCCTCCTCTAAACCAAGGTGTGTTTTATAGTCCGGTGCGTCTTATGCTCCAAAAAATACGGTACTTTGTACATATTACATGTTCATTGTTTGATATTTCTAGTGAAATGCCTTGCAGACAGCAGGACTATACTCTAAAACAATACTCTTTAGAAATGACACAGCAGGAAATTCTCTGCTTCAATAGAATAAAATACCTGTAGCTCAGGTTTAAATTGTAGTTCATGGTGCTCTCTGAGCTTGGCTGTTTGCTTGCAGCATTTCATTACATGTAGTCCTCACGTAACCACAGCTGGGACCAGTAACTCTATTGACTGTCAGTTCCGCTGCAGACCTTAAGTGAGACATGATGTGATCCTGACTTGCAATTTTATTGCTGGCTTTTCCATTGACTCTGCTTGTTGGAAGTTAGCTGTGAAATGCAAAAATGATGATCATGGATGTTGCGATGGTTGTAAATGCCCACCAGTTGGCAAGTGCCCAAAGGTCACCCAGATTTGGCCATCAGACCACAGGGATGCTTCAACAGCCATAAATGTCAGGACTGGTCATAGACTTACTTTACTTTCTCAGTACCATTGTAACTTTGAACCATCCCTAAACAGAATAGTCATTAAGTGAGGTCTACCTGTACCTTACTAGGTGATACCATTGCTGGTGGAGGGGAATGTAGTGTGTGCTGCCTATTTATATATCCTCAGGTTTCTTTGACAAAATTACACATCAACCAAAGCTGGCAGGGCAAGCTACTCTTTGTAAACAGGCAGCAAAGCTCACACTTCTTTTTATACTGATGATGTTACCTAGTTGGGTAATTAAACATCTGCAAGCAAATAGCCAAGCTCAAAGACCACCAAAGACTCCACAGTTTTTGCTCTCCATGATCTGACTTAGTGGAAGATTTTTTTTAATCTGTAGATATCATTCTTTGGAGTCCCAGGGATACAAAGTCGTCATAATTTTACTTGTCTATTTTCTTTCGTTTCTGTTATGTATGTAGGTTTGAATGTTATTGGTTTATTTGAACTGTTCTTGTAAAATGTCAAATGGTATTGGTTTAAATAGTGCGGGAAGAAACCCTGCTTTCCCATTGGCTTGCAACCACGGCTGCAGGCTATAAGAGGCACCCATAGTCAAGCCAGGACGGGTCCATTCGAGCTGTAGTCACTTAATAAACTCTTTGCTGGAACTCCTCGCGTCTGACTCTTCATGCAAACTTAACAGTTTCACACTTTTTTACAGTCTTTATAAGATTGGGAGAATTATTGAATCCTCTGATAACTAAGTGTGTGCTACATCCAACACAAGGGAGAGAGAGAGAGGGAGGGAGGGAGAGATCATCCTGCTTCTATGAAATTGCATTTTTTTCACAATTGGGTAATTTGTACAGGTTAATTTGTAATCGGTCCCTTTGATTAGGTGGACCATCTTTGCCTGCTTTGAAGCTTTATTTCATGATTCAGGATGATGTCTGTTCTTTATCTTTCCATAGCACTTTCAATAGCGATGTGTGTTTAAACTAAGTTAGCCTGTTTTAAGATTCAGTTCATTTTTGTATTCCTCCTCAAGACGGGACACAATTATCTTATTGGTTTTGGGCAGTTCTGATGGGAAAAGGCTCTAAGACTGCCAAAAATCAGTTACTGCTCTTCTAACACAAGCCCCATGGACAGTTACGCAAACTTGAAGTGATGTAATTTAGAGCAGAGGCCTAATTTGCTGTTGCTACTGTTCTAGTTAGGAATCCTTTGTGTAGCACTATAGGTATCACCCAATGTCTGCCAGTAGATCCTGATCTCGCTTCTGTCCTACAAAGGCACTTCTGAAAGGTTTCAACCACACCCTTGTGCTATTTTGAGATAAGCCCTGAGTTGTGATTTCCATCTCTGTGGGCTAGGAGTTCCATGATCACTAATTCTATGATTAAATCTGATTCTGCTGGTGGCTCTAGGCTGCCAAGCTGTAAATTAAATTTGTTAAAAAATTTGCAGAGTTTGCAATGTATTTGGAATGGCTATTCCAGCATAAATGGTATTGCAGTGCTATAGTCACTTGCACTTGCAACCATTTTCAGAGATACTTAAAAGACTTTACATTTGTAATGACACCCTCACATGCTATTTAGGTTATTGTCTGTTTTGTTGACTGCAGATGGAAAAATATAGATTGCAACATCTGCATGTAGGTTGCAGAATATGCTACTATCAAAAATACATCATGGTTTTGTGAAAGAATCCCAACCCTTCTGGGTGAAGGACCAGATACCATCAGTGTGTGGATTATATTCAGTTATGCATCTCAACCCAGGTCATGTTGTCAGTCTTTTGTCCATGTCTGGAACAGTGGTGGGATTCAAATTTTTTTACTACCGGTTCTGTGGGCATGGCTTGGTGGGCATGGTGTGACTTGGTGGGCATGGCTTGGTGGATATGGCAGGGGAAAGATACTGTAAAAATCTCCATTCCCTCCCCACCCCACTAACCTGATTTCCAGCTCAGTTCTCCTGTGCAGGGCAACAAAAGAAGACCCAGCCAATCAGCTGGGACTCAGGAGGCAGAGAATAGATGGGGGGTGGGGCCAGTCAGAGTAGTATTTGCTGGTTCTCTGAACTACTCAAAATTTCTGCTACTGGTTTTCCAGAACTGCTCAGAACCTGTTGAATACCACCTCTGGTCTGGAAGCAGTTCCAGAAATCGGACAGACTCAGGTTCAATTTCAACCAGCCTGACTAGTTGTAGATGTTTGGATCCCTGAATCTGAGGACCTTTCATCTTTAGTTTTGGAAGAAGTGGCATAAAAACATAAGCTGTCCTTACAGACCCCTTCTTCCACAAGGAACACCAGTAGTCTCTCAGCACATGACCTACAGTGAGTCACACTGCCATCAATAGATGATAGATGTTGAGCCAAGATGCCAGTAATAACTTGGCCAAGAAGGCTTTGCAGTTATCTGATGTGCCAGTCCTATTTCTAGTCATGCTCTATTCAATTCACAAATGGACTATTGCAATGCAACTCCATGAGTTTGCCATTGAAGATCCCTCAGAAGTTACAACTGATCCAGAATGTGGTAGCCTAGACAATGATAGACATGTTGCTGTATGTTTATGTGCCTGCTGCTGTCTGAGCTGCACTGATTGCCAGTTGGTTTCCAAGTACAATTTAAGGTGCTGGTTACTAACTATAAAATGCTTCAAGGCTATTTGATGGACCCAGAACTATTTGAGGGATCTCTGATAGCTTCTGACCATCGAGAGAGGTTGGATAGAATGAATGTGCTCCAGATGCCTTCAATTATTAAACAGTATCATCATCAGACTTGGACTCACCATTTCTGCCATGGTGTTTTCCTTCTGGAACAGACCCCCTCCCCCACAAAAAATACCCTGTATGACTGCTGATGCTATTTCAAAAGTCACTGAAAACCTCCAAATTTTAGGGTACATTACATGTTGCTTCTTTGATATCCTACGGATGCTTTTTCTGAATTTGCATGATACCTTTTTTCTCTTATTTTATCATATTTTTAAGGTGTAAGTTGTCCACTGTCCTCAGGATGCTTTTACATGTATTGAAAGGTAAAATGTCTGATTACTTCAGGTTTCCTTTTCTCCACCCTGATCATGAGTCAAATGATGCATAGCCAAAGGTGTGTCCTTTCTATACACGTGCTATGTGAGAAATCCTTTTCAATGACACTGCCTCATTAATTATAATGTTTTTCCAATAGACTCTCGTGACCTGCCCTTGTAAATCTGCCAAGATAGCTTCGGAAAGAGATGCCTCTCTTTCCTGTGAAGCTGGCCTTAAAAGGACAAAGGCTTCATTACAATTAATTATGACCTTAAACATACTAATGATTCTGACAGGTTGTTTAAAATAATGACATCTTGAGGCTTGCTGGGGAGAAGGTGCTTGACTCCTGGTTTCACCTTCACCAATCATGCTCCTTAATTCTCTTCCTTTGATGTCCTCCACCCTCTGTTCCTCACCTGTACTAGGTTCACATCAAAGGTAGAGTTTTGGAAAGAAATTGGCTGGAACGGAGTTCTATGAGATATTATCCAGATCAATTCATTAGCTCTGTGTTCAACAAGGTAGACAATGTTATCTCAAATAGAGCTGACTTTAGAAGTTCATGGTGGGAACTGCTGGGAAACTAAACTCATTTTAACTCATTTTGTTGTAAACAGTTCTATACCACTTCATTATATATGAATATAATCATTATATATAAATACAATAGTATATAACTATTATGTAACCATTATATACGAATATAATCATCCATCACTAGAGGCTTTTAAGAAGAGACTAGACAGCCATTTGCCTAGAATGGTATAGAGCAGGGGTATCAAACTCGCGGCATCACGGCGGTTTCACATGATGTATTGAGGCATTTTCCCCTTTCGCTAAACTGGGCATGGGTGTGGCCAGCGCATGACGCATCCAGCCCGGAGGCCGGGAGTTTGACAGCCCTGGTGGTCCCTTCCAAGGTCTCTTCCAACTCTGTTATTCTGTTATACAGGATTCCAGGAGGTGTGTATTATACAAAGATAATGCTTAATTTTCCTTTGAATTGAACTCAATTCCTTGTGATGCTCATATGCATTTAAAAAGCACCAATATGGGAATGGCTTGTCATTAACCTTCTTTGAGGTATCTAGTCTATAGCCCTAAAGTTTCTCAACTGTATCCCTATGCAAGAATTAACCCATTAGTTTTTCAACAACAAACATCATTTAGATTCTACTCCCTTGCTGGTTGGACATTATATAAACAATTCATTATTTGAAACCCATCTGTTGTATAAGAAAATGTAATATATAGACTTGTAATAAAAGGCCTTTATAAAAAGTCATTTTATTTCCATAAAGAAATAGGGATGCCAATTCAAAGACATAGGCCTAAGATATATGCTTTAATGTAGTGCTGAGATAACTTTACATAAAGTGCTAGGTATATTTCCAGAGGAAGTAAATTCATTCATATTGTTTTTCTGATTAATAATTCTTACTGGAGCGATTCTATTGCCCCCTTCTCCCCAGCCCTTAGCTGTTGATTTGAAGATGCCACCCTACTCTAGCATTTTCATGGATGATTGATTGAATCTCACCAATCAGCGAAGAACTCAACTCAAAGAGATTTCAATTCAAATCTTTACTTGGAGTTATTTTAATGCACATCAGTAAATTGTAGTGGTGCTGACTGGAAAAGCATGTACAACAAAGATGGGACATTTGTAGCTGGCAGGAAGCTCTTCATCACTTCCTGGCCAACCCACAGGTTTCTGGAGAAATCTCCCCATTCTGCTGTCAAGTGATCAGTTTTTAGCTAGATATGGAAACAGGAAAAGCCATCAGTTCACTAAAGTCATGGTTTTAATAGAGGGGAAATGAGATTTTAATCTTAGTCTCCATATCCCTATCAACTTGTGAGCACCCAAAAGGTGCCTTGTTAGCTATGAAGAGAAGTAAATTCTGGTTTACGATGGACATTTACGATGGATATTTTTCTAATTTCTGTGAGCATCCACAAGATGGAACAGAAGATGCAGTTAAATCCCATACCTATCCTCAGATTCATAAAATAACATAAAGCAACTACATTAGAAACCAATTCTCTCTCTCTCCCCCCTCCCCTTCTCTCTTTTTTGAATTTTAATGGTGAAAAAAGTAATTCCACATTTAGGTAACAAAAAATGCACAGGTTCAATACAGGTGGTACCTCACTCAACAGTAGTAACTGTGAGATCTTGGAGTCCTAGTGGACAATCACTTAAATATGAGCCAGCAGTGTACTGCATCTGCCAAAAAAGCCAACACAGCTCTGGGCTGCATGAACAGAGGTATAGAATCAAGATCACGGAAAGGTTTAATACCACTTTATAATGCCTTGGTAAGGCCACACTTGAAATGCTGCATCCAGTTTTGATCACCACGATGTAAAGATGTTGAGACTCTAGAAAGAGTGTAGAGAAGAGCAACAAAGATGATTAGGGGACTGGAGGCTAAAACATAGTTGCTGGAATTGGGTATGTCTAGTTTGATGAAAAGAAGGACTAGGGTGACATGATAGCAGTGTTATGATATCTCAGGGGCTGCCACAAACAAGAGGGAGTCAAGCTATTTTCCAAAGCACCTGTGTGCCACCTCTGACATAGGTTTGCCATCACAGATTTAGATTATGAATGGAAGGCCTTTAAAAAAAATCTTCAGAAGGAAAATATGTTGATCAAAATTCTCGTTCAGCCAAATAAAGTTGTCTGGAAAATTGAATCACAGTCTTGATTTTTTTCCTGGTTTGAGGGAAATAATTCTTTGGAGGGAAGTAATTGCTATTCTAGAAATACAATTCAGGAATCTAGGATTTCAGACGTGCTATAATTGAATGTGTCAATGCCAATATACAAGAAGTGAAATGTCCTTTAAGTCAGGGGTCGCCAACCTTTTGGACCTCAGGGACCACCAAATTCATAATTTTAAATCCCGTGGACCAGAGACCCTGGGAAAATCCCCCCAAAAAAACTCTGCAGGAAAATTCTCCATCCTGTTTTCCTACTGACCGATCATTCTTTATTTGGGATCGTAGGATACCCTCTCTAGCTCCATTCCAAGGGTGGGGGGGAGGCGGGGAGGAGAGAAACTTTTGGCCTCATACAAGGAAAGCAGCAGAAGCCGCAGAAGTCTTTCTTTCTCTGCCCCCAAACTCTGCCAGACATGAGTCTTTGTGAGACTTGTCATGCTGGCGCAGCCTCTTGGAGTAAGATGCCTTGCAGGGTCCCAAAGACTCATCTCTGGTAGAGTTTGGGGGAAAGAAAGACTTTTGCTGCTTTCTTTGCATGCAGCCAAAAGCAGAAGAAGAAAGAAGTGGAAAGAAGCAGCCCAGTGGCGCATGGGATGAGTGGGGCAAGTTTCCCCATCTGCCTTTTTCACCCTTACCTCACTACCTTGTGTTGTTCGCAATGCAAGCCTTGTGTTCCCATGGGCCATGTGAGTGGCACAGCCTTGTGTTCCCACACAGCCTGGATTAATTGCTTTGGGGGGTGCTTTAGGGGTGACATTTTTCTGCGGACCACCAATATTTTCTTGTGGACCACCAATGGTCCCCGGCCCACTGGTTGGCAACCACTGGCTGACTTTCTGAATGTCTCCATATAATATTTCTTAGCTATGATCCAGAAGCCACTGCCTTCTTCTGGAGAATTTTTGACTATCCATTCTGCTACAAAACCCTGAGATCCCCTGGAGATCTCCTCCTAAGGACTAGCCAAGCCCAACTTTGCTTTGCTTAAATACACACTCATTTGCCAATTTGTATCCGATATCCTTTGTATTAGCATGTGGAAGCTATGAGTGTCACAAAAAGCCTTGGAAAGAGACATGCTCGTCATTACAAGACAAGATAGAAAGGCCTACACATGGATTAGTGAACAAACAAAAGTATACGATATCATCAAGAAAGAAAAAGAATTGAAATGGAAAAGTCACATAGCAAGAAGAACTGATGGCAGGTGGACCAAGGCAGAACTAGAATGGACCATATTGGTTGGAAATATGCAGAGGCTTTCATCCTGCAGTGGATAGACAATGGCTAAAATGATGATGATTATGATCCTTCATACGACAATACAAGTATATTAACATTTAGACAATGTTAACAGAGCACAGATGGTACCCTTAGCTCTTCTCCTTTTTCTTCAATTCTGTTTATATTGAGAAGATCGGGAAATAGATTAGAAAGATCTGGAAGCATAAAAGGAGCAACAGTTCTTTTCAAATCTGTACACTTCAACATCAAAGTATTGTAGTGCACTGCATCTCTACTAAATCCTAGTTTTTAAAAAAAATTCAAGTAGGATGGTTAGCATGGGATACATTCAATGTGAACCTATGAGCAGGTACTATATCCACTAGCTTAAAACTTCAGTTCACTTTCAGTTTCGCTGAATCTTACATACATTACAAATCTGCCCAGGGATTTCCCCAAACCGCCACAGTAAATTTGTAGGCTGGCTGTGCGTGTTAAGAGGGAAAAAAAATCTCCTCTGTTGCATCCCATCTCATCAGCAAAATGTCATCTAATTCACAGTTTCCCAACCTTGGCAACTTTCAAGACGTGGACTTCAACCCCTTGAATTCCCTAGCCATTCATGCTTAACCCACACTAGCTGGGGAATTCTGGGAATTGAAGTCCATGCATCTTAAAGTTGCCAATGATGGAAAGCACTGCTCTAACTTATTTTTAACCCACACTTCATAAACATAAGGGCTCATTGTGCAGTTCTCTGATGCTGCTGAAATATAACTTTCAGGTCTGGGCTAGAAAAATTGGAACTGCTGGAAGAAAACAAAGCGGGGTGTTTACTATGCCATTAGCTATCCAGAGTTTTGCAGCCAATGTATAAATCTATACATTTAGCACATGAAGTAGTCTCTGTATCTCTTACACAGTATTAAAACTTGAACTGAATTAAATATAGGCTGCAAATATGCTTAGAGGTGATGCGATTGTTTCTGGTTTACCATGTTACCTGAGCCTAGCCAATAGTTATGGTTTATTCAACAAACCGTGGCTAATGGTTTGCATATTACATTCCAGAGCTGTTTTTTAAATGAAAAAGTTGCCGCGGTGTCAAATTTTAGATTATAAACTGTAGCAGCATCCCAGTGTAAAGGCTTTGATTGGTCACCATTATGGCACTTATTTCAAATCAAGTTCTGCATTACATTAATTGTGGTAAATATAGTAGTGTGACTGAGGGGAATTTTTAACAGGTCAACTGCTTGTTTCAATGGATCTCCAAAATGTTCTCAAAAATATATAAAGTAGTTATTTTTCATACATTTTACCAATTTTGTATATGACAGATGAAGCATCACATATATTTTCTGTTCTTTCAAATAGAAATAGATGAGTACAACAAATGATGTGGGTTGTAATGTTTTATTTATCAAAAAGACTGTTAGATTTAACTTAGTAGTGATTGAAAGTTGGATTTTGACCTAGCTCACAACATTATTAACAATTCTCCTTTGAAGCACCAAATCTGCAGGACAGCGTAAGAATAAAAGCAAGCATCTGCTAAAATCTGTAAAGAAGAGCATCCTGGCTTCAAATATCTCGCTAAGCTTTGTTTAGCCAAGATTCATTGAAGAAATCAGGACTATAAAGGAGAATATTTGTAGCTCAGGCGGTCCTTGGTGCTCCCTGAGTTTGGTTGCTTTCTTGCAGATGTTTCATTGATCCAGAGGTGGTAACATCATCAGAATTGTTGGATTCCCTTAAGGCATCTTTCTCCCCATGGTTTTGAAGATTTCTACTAAAATACAGGTACTCCTGGACTTACAACCACAAATGAGCCCTAATTTTTTGTTATTAAGTAAGACATTTGCTAAGTGAGTTTTGCCTCGACCTTTCTTGCCTTAGTTATTAAGTGAATCCTTGTAGTTGGTAAGTTGATAACCTGGTTGTTAAGTGAATCTGGCTTCCCCATTGACTTTGCTTGTCAAGAAGGGGATCACATAACCTTGGGACATAGCAATGGTCCTAAATATGAAGCAGTTGCCAAGCGTCTGAATTTTGACCATGTGACCATGGGGAATGCTGCAAAGTCCAGAACTGTGTAAAATGGTCATTAAGTCACTTTTTTTCAGATCCTTTTAACTCTGAATAGTCACTAAATGAACTGTTGTAAGTCAAGGACTACCTGTGTTCAACTAGTCTCTAGATCTCTTCTAAGATCTCTTCTAAATCTAAGATTTTGTAACTGAATTAAAGTATGGGCTAGTTTCCCTTTTATGTTTTTTTCATTCAATTTCTATAGCTGATCATGCTGATCAATGATTCAGGGGTGATGTATTGATATCACTGCTTATTTTTACCTTAAGTCCAGACAATACAGTAGCAGTATGCTCAACAAACAGAGGTTACACAATGTTTGTATGTTCCATGCACACTTTTTTTAAAATAAACCCTCCTGTTGTGTTAAATTTTAGATTGTAGTAGGAACCACACTACCCTATTGCTGTCGGTGGCCTTACAAGACCTGGCCATTTTTATTTCTCCATTTCCCTGTCCCTATTAATTTGTTTCTCCAAATTGTTGTGTTTTTCCATCTGCCCCACCCCCCGCCCCTTAATTCGGTTCCTATTAATAAAGAAATAAGGGCGGGATAAAATATCTAAAATAAATAAATAAAATAATGTTATTTTCTTTTTTTCTATTTCTCCCCCCCCCCATTTCCCCTCTTTTTCAGGACACAGCCCGAGTCTAAAAGAAATACGGCCCTAGCAGGCCCGTTCAGTGTCCCAAAACACTCGGTCTGGGCAGGTTGTCACCTGACCGCCCCGTCACCTCTCGCCGAGCTAAACCCGCCGTGGCGCGGTCCCCGCTCGCCTTCCGCATTGCTTCCGAAACCAAAATCGAAAGCGGCGCAAAACTGGACCTTCCTCCCCGCCAGGCGAGCTCAGCAGCCTGCGGAGGCTGGATTTTCCACTCGGCCCTCCTCCTCCTCCCCCTCCCCCTCCTCCTCCCCCCGGCTTTTCCCGTTCCAGCAGGGGAGCCAAGCGCTCAGCCTGCCCAGGTATCGAGCGTGGCGGGCGGAGAGAGCCAGTGCGCTCACCTGTTGCTCGCCTGGGATTCCTTTTTCCTTGCGCGGGACAGGATTGGACAGGAAGCAACTCTCCCTTGGCCCAGTTAGCTATAGGGAAGAGAGAAGGTGAGGAGAGAGCAGCGGGTGTCAGGAGGAGCAGAGGGGGAAACGCATTCGCGCTCCCGAGTGTAAGTAAATCGCCTACTTTCTATGAAGAAAATGACGGGTTTGGACATAATAAAATTACTTCTTTCTTTTGGAATTAATGTAACCTTGGCGTGATTCTTCGGCTGTTTATGGTTAAAGATGACGTGGGAATTTCGACTCAGTCACAATTTGTCTTCGGAAAATGTTTAGTTATGCAAAAATAAACAACCCTACTACTTGGAAATGTAGGAAGTATTTTGTGCATCGCTTTTTCAGCCGGGAACTAAAACTAAAACTAAAACTAGGAACCATTTATAAGGATTTAGGCGTTAAATAGGGCGACCTTCGTAAGTCTCTTCATATATTGAATGTCCCGTCAGTTTATGCTGTAATGTTTCCTATCTACACCCGTCTACGCTCATTATTTCCATCCTAGAGAGCACCGTTGGGAAAAGTGGTAAAAATAATGTTGTTGCTCTTCTATAACTGGTTTCATATCATTTTTCTTGCTAAAATTTGGATGGTTAGTTTATTGGGCTCAGCTAAGCAATTAAAAATATCTTCAGAATAGGTATGAACTTTTATTTTAAGCCACAAATGTTATAGGCACCAACTTAAAACTGTTGAGCTTAGTATTTAACAATGGAATCTCAGATTCTTGTATCAGTCGGTTGGAAATGAATCTTTTAAAGTTTGCATTGGTTGGAAGGGATACTTATCTCTCCTTGTCTTTCGTGTTAGCTATCACCAAATGTTCCCATCACTAGTGTGGGAAAAGCTCAGTGGAATATATTTGTCCTTGGAGAGGAAGGTGAATCTGCTAGGAAATTCCCTTTCCAAGTTTACTGAAGCTCAGGACTCTCCCTTCTTCTTGCTTGCAATATAAGAATAGAAACTTTATTCTACCTGATAGAATAGCTTTTGCAAAGCTTAAGACAGATCTGTGCTAGAAAGTGATTTGAATGTTATTTCTCCAGTTTAGGTTTTCAGGTGCAATGGAATTTCAGTTTCCAAAGTTTTCAGCAAGACCATAGCAATAATATTCTCTGGATGGTATTTGTTTAGTTTCCTAAATATTATTATGATTATACCTTAAGGTGTAATAAATTAAGAAAGAGTGCTTATTTTTTGCAGATTAAAAACATGTTTATAATACTTGCTCAGAAATGGGGCATTCATCTTGTTAATTTCTTTGCTGTACAAATACCTGAAAAATTCAAAGAATGTTCCTAACATCCTGCATGTTTGCCTACTGTTTTTAATTGATATTATTCTGGATTAGCCTATGCAGAAATTATATTTGACTAGTGGAAAGCAAGAGACAAGGGAAAAAGCCATTAACCTTTTTAAAATGCATTTTTCCCATTTCAAATGGGAAACAGTCTATTTGCTAAAATAGAGTGTAGCAAAACTCAAGTCTATGCACAGTTCATTATAAACATTACCTTAAGTGTTTGAATTGGTTCCCATTTTTTTCTACACATTTCCTCATGCTTTTGACCCATGACATTTGAATTTTCCCAGTTGCAGTAATATATTCTCTGGGGGAAAAATAAATACACTGTGAGTGGCCTACAGATCTGACTTTTATTCTGCACAGGTAGTCTTTCATTAAGAACCATACATTTAGTGGCTGTTTTAAGTTACAACGGCAGTTTAAAAAAAAGTAACTTTTGACTGATTTTCATACTTAAGGCCATTGCAACATCTCCATGGTCATGTGATCAAAATTTGGATACTTGGCAACTAACATGCATTTATGATGGTTGCAGCGTCCCAGGGACATGTGGTCAGTTTTGCAACCTTCTGACAAGCAAAGTCAATGGAGAAGCCAGATTTCATTTAACATGTCACTAATTTGAACATCTATAACGATTCACTTAACAACTGTGGCAAGAAAGGTTGTAAAATGGGCAAAATTCACTGATATTTTGTTGATAATGTCATTGTGTCTAGGGAGGAAAAGAATGGAGCCTACACTGAATCACACTGTGACCCCCCCCTCGGGTTGGGATTGTTTTAATGGTTTTAGTTTATTATATTTGGACTTGTATTTAAATTTAATAGTTTTTTAAGTATTTATTGTATTATATTTTAATTGTGAGCCGCTCCGAGTCTTCGGAGATGGGGCGGCATACAAGTGCAAATAATAAATAAATAAATAAATAAGAAGAAACCCTTTGAAGACATTGATACTTCAGGGTAATAATGATAATTCAAATCCCATTGCCTGTATCATGAGTACTTTTATTCTAGCATCATACACTGAGGTGGTATTCAGCAGGTTCTGATCAGTTCTGAAGAACCGGTAGCACAAATTTTGAGTTGTTTGGAGAACTGGCAAATACCACCTCTGACTGGCCCCACCCCCACCTCTGCCTCCCGAGTCCCAACTGATTGGCTGGGTCTTTTTTTGTTGCCCTGCATAGGAGAGCAGAGCTGGAAAGCAGGTTAGTATGGTGAGGAGGGAATGGGATTTTGCAGTAACCTTCCCCCAGGAGTGGGGAGGGAATGGAGATTTTACAGTATCCTTCTCCTGTCACACCCATCAAACCACACCACACCCACCAAGCGACACCCATAGAACTGGTAGTAAAATTTTTTGAATCCCACCACTGATCATACAGCATTCTTCTCTGTGACATTGATAATTTCAGAGAAAGTTATATTGATCTTTATTTTCATTTATATGGCTGTCCATCTCAAATTCTTGATTCTGGGTAGCTAACAACAATTAAAAGCACTTTATTGAAATGAAACGTGATGCATTGCTTCTCTTTATGATGGTAACTGAGATCAGACTAGAGCAGTGTGCCTCAACTTTGTTAAATTTAAGAAGTGAGGACTAGAGTTGTCAGAATTCCACAGCCAACCTACTGTCTTTTCTGGTGTTCCTGGGACATCTTGAAATCTGCTCTTGGTCCCTGGCAGGTTAATGTTTAATGCATTTAATGCATTTTGGGGGGCTCTGTTGTAATGTGTGCTATCCTTAAGATTGTTTTAGTCTAGGCTGTCCATGTGATTTTATGGTTTAATTGTTTTTATAGTTTGGGGATTTTTATGCCACTCAGTGTCCTTATGAATTAGGCGGTAGGTAGGTAGGTAGGTAGGTAGGTTGGTAGATAGATGGATGGATGGATGGATGGATGGATGGATGGACGGACAGACAGACAGGCAATTCAACAGTATTCTCCAAAGCAGACAGAAAAGCCAAAACTCTAACTCTAACTCTATTTGTGGAATCTTATGTATTTAAAAGAGAAGTTTTCGGTAGCTGAGGTTAGAAGCTGGTGAATGGCATTGATTTGCTTGCTTTGTTTTATCATTTGCATATTCATTTGTGGAATGAAGAACCTTGACTCCCCAAAAAGAGAAGCTGAGTTGGGTTTCACTGACCAAGCAACTCAGCAGCCATCCAACCACTTTAGTGGTTTCCCCCCAGCAATAATAAGACAAGAAAAGTGGACAGCTGGAACACTCCCAGTTTCCTGTGTTGGTTATCCCAGGCAAGAAAGACGAATGGCATCCTGTGAAAACCCTCATCCTGGCATTTTGGGTGGAGTGGGCAAAAGCAGGTTGCTAGCCTAACACTCCAGTATCAAGTTTGTCTGGATGCTGCAATCCTGAATCACCTGCTATGTTGATCTGATAGGCGTGAATTGAATGAATCAGGCTCATGGAGAAATGTCACTGAAAAATACTTGCTTCAAAATTAGGTCATGTTTCAACTTAGTGGGGACATAAAAACACATGGGGTGTCCCTGCCCCAAGGAATTTTGGTTTACGCCTTTCTTAATGACTTTGCAGGTCAGTTAGTGGAAAGTTAATTGGGGTGCCACCTTTCTAGACCTTGTGATTTTTCTCGCTCACTACATTTTAAGCATTCTTTGTGGCAAGCAGTTTAGTATATTTATTTGGCAATGGCTTCTTGACTCTTCCGAAGGGTAAAGCAGATTTGCCTCATCTAGTTTTTTTTAATTTGCCTAATCTAGTATCACCCTGCTGGCTAGACATTATGGGAGTTGTAGTCCAACATATCAAGGTGATGCCTAATCTGGGAAGGTGTTCTGCTCAGATATTTACCGACTAGTATCCTTGCGATGTGTTTTTTGTTCAGTGCTTTGATCATTTAAGGGGTCACAGGTCCTCCTTTTTATTCTAGAATAGGCTTCATCATATCCTCTCTTATCTCCTAGCAAACCTCTTTTTCTAGGAAGATACATTGTACACAATGCATTTAAGGAATGAGGGTTTGGAAAAGACAGTTTTGTGAATTTACTTCCTGGTGGTGATATTCCAGTTTCACTTGATGTCCTTGTGATTCTGGAGCAACGAGGCAAACAATATACTGAATATAATGTGAACAAACAACTTACCTAGTAAGTATTGCAAAGTAGTTCAAAAAGCCTTAATCTATTATCATAATCTTGCCAGTCTTTTTTGCTAGAATTGTAAACACTGTTGCAGAAGCTAGAAATCTCAGAGCCTCTGCCAAAATGTTTACTGCCTTTTTGCTTAATTTATGGTTTATAATCTGACCCAATCCCAAAAGATTCTGTGCAACAAGTCCCCCACCCCCTGAATTAAGCCACTAAATCTGAACAAAATCCAAACCAAAAATAATAACCCTAGAGGGCAAAGATAAAACCCCCAATAAAAATAAAAAGAGGTGCCTGTAGTCAGCCGGGTTTCCAAAATGCTTTGAAAGAAAGTAGTTTTAACTTCCCTATGGAACTGCAGCACATACAGGCAGACCTTACTGAATGAGTCTCCATTCATTCAGCCGCTGTTTGTGGTTACAACCAGCATTGAATGTGGAGGACTAGTAATGGGTCCTTGTAGTTGTGACTATTACAGTATCTTGGGAATTGTCTAATCGTGATTTGGGTGTTCGACAACTAGCTTGCATTTGCAACATTGTAGTGTCCTGCCTCATGTGAACACTGTTTGCAACCTTTCCTTCCAGCTTCCAACAAGCAGGCCAATGGGGAAACTTATTACCAATGGCAATTGTGGGGTTGTGGAATTGCCAGAACTGTGTTTGTAAGTTAGTGCAGTCTCATAACATTGTTCTTTATCACCACCTCACTTAAAATTGAGTTCCTGGTCCAATTTACATTGTTAAGTGATGATTGCTTATAGTTTCTTGGTGGGAGAATAGAGGTAGTCCTCATTTAGTGATTGCCTCATCGAGTGACCATTTGCAGGTACGATAATTATGAAAAAGTATTCTTGTCAGTTGCCTGGAGTCATTGAGAATGAGTTGGGGTGACCATATTGATTTTCTTAAATAAATAAATTTTATTTATTTATTTATTATTTATTAATTCGACTTGTATGCCGCCCCCTCTCCAAAAAGGACTCGGGGCCGCTCACAGCTAAAAATACAACAATAAATAAGTTACCTAAAAACATATTAAACAATTACAAGCCAAATTAAGTTAAAAACCCCAAAATTAAAACAATCAAACCCCCAGAGGGATTCATTTTGTGATGAATCCTCATATTATTTATTGATTGAATGATTTGATTTGATTTGTATGCCAGCCATCTCATCTAGAGGTGACACATACAATTTTCCCAGCAAAAGAAAGCTGAAGTAAAACTATAAGCACAATTGCTATTTTCCTTGTTAACAATTGTTTCACTTAACAACCAAGTTTCCTTGTTCCCCATTTTTCACTCTTCCTAAGAAGTTATCTGTCGTCAGAGAGAGAGGTTTTTGCAAAACACAAGAAGGAAAAGAGGCACAAAATTTCTTAGGTTACCCGGTAGCGCTCCCATTGCTTTCTGTTCTGATACGAGTGTGATCCACAGTTTAGCACAGATCCCTTGTGCTAAATTCTAAAACACAGTCTCACCTGCGGGTAAAGATAACACTTCCCAAAAAAATTCCTTTCACAGAGGGAGCCAGCCACCTCAGTGATCCCTGGCTAACATGTGCCATACGCTAAATAAGTAATAAAACCCATTTGAAGCTATTAGAATAATGTCAACTATGTAAAGCTCTCGCCAACAGAGGCTGCAGGTATTCATTATTATCTTGAAATCACAAGAAGGTTCGTGTAGAGATATTTAAAGGCCACATGGAAGCATAAACAATCCTATGTTTATCTTCTCTGGGCTGTATGGGTAGAGTTGGAATTCACTGTAAAGGTGTTCAGAAGGTGATTTGACATAATAGACAGAATGTAAGTTGCCTTCGGTGATCCTCCACCCATCTAGCCATGGATCACTGATTAGTGCATATTTTTCACCAGAGAAATCCAGTGTAACATACATATAAAACAGTAGATTCACACAGGTGTGTATCTTGTTAAACTAGGATAATAATGTTATGATTTTTTTGGAGTTTCAGCATTTTAGCCTTTTTTGTAAAGAATAAGACTTCCAAACACTGGTTTTGAGATATCAGTTTGGGGTTTGATCAGTAGTCGGGTCCAGATTTCGTATAAAAACCTAGTAGTTCTTAATAGGCGTTGAACGTGTAAAATATTTGCTCTGACCCTTATCTTCAATTTATAACGAATATAATTTCCTGTTTCCTTTTGTCAGGGTTTTTTTTTGTATAATTGCCCTGCTATTTTATCACAGTTCCAATTGATCTTTTTCTTCTATTTGCAAGTATCCAATTGTTCTTTTTCTTCTATTTGCAAGCATCGTACCATTTTGTATTATTTACCATTGTACTTCTTTCCTGGGAAATTCATTAGTGAGGATAAGAAATCCGGAGAACTGCTGCTGAAAGTCCTTTGATTGGTTGAAACTGACTAAAGATTATATGTTGGAAATATGACACGGAGGGACTTTTTGTGATTATTGGGGAAATAATTACTGTTCTTGATGAACAAGAAAACCTTTCAAAGCTTATATTACTAGATTTAAATGCCAACACAGGAGTTTTTTTTTAAAGTAGCCTGGTGTGGCTGAGGTTGGATTTTAAGTAGCTGTAGAGATAACACTTAAAAAAATACATGCAACACTAGAAAAAATATGTTTCATTTTGGAGACCAGCAGCTACCTTGATTCTACCAGGAACAGGCTTACCAGATATCCAATAAAAGGAGGGACATATGCTTTTTTTCCTCTCATGTGCTTTGTCCAGCACGTATAGCCTTAAAAGCAGGGGTCTTCAACCTTGGCAACTGTAAGACTTGTGGACTTCAACTCCCAGAATTCCTCAGCCAGCTTTGCTGACTGGAGAATTCTGGAAGTTGAAGTCCACAAGTCTTAAAGTTGCCAAGGTTGGACACTTCTGCTTAAATTCAAATATTGTCCTGTTTTTTGTGTGTCTTTGGCTTTTGCGATTTCTTTGAAGAAAATTGGGCTTCTTTCATAATGGTAATTTTGATAATTGTAATTTTCTTTCCCAATGGGAATTTTTTTATTGTGATCAATTCAGTATTATTGCTAGCATATGTTCCTGAAAATAAAGATTTATTGGAAAATATTGCCATTGAAAAACCCATTTTTCTGATATTGGGTAAAGTAATTTCATATACCTGAGGCCTAAGTCTTTTTTTTGCAGTGTTTCATTGTAGTGTTGGTCATGGATGCCAAGAAATTTAATTTTAAAATTAGTGTGTCTTCCTTTTTCCCCATTTAGCCTTTACAGTTGTCCTCCTTTGTCCTTTTCGGATATCTGGCAATCCTTTCTGTGATAAGCCAGACTTCATTAGGGAAGTGGGTTCATGCACTTAATTTTATCCAGGGTTTGAGTTTTCAGTAGAAATTCCAGTATGACAGTTGCAGCAAGTTTGAAAGATATATATATTTTAAAATGGCACCAAGTCCATCAGTACACAGATAGAGAATATCCATGTGAAAAACCCAGTGGAGGACATTTAAATATTTGCTGGCTATGGGGAAGATTTCAGACAGCTCTCAGAAGAAACTAAAAAAAACAAATTTTTTCTTGTATTTTTTTTACCCTTGTATATAAACCATCAGTGTTGTGGGCAGCACAGGACTGAGCCTGAAATTTACAAAAATTAAGCTGGGATGTTTTCTGCTTTTTCTGGCTTAGGGAAAGAGAAAGTGATACTCCTGAACTTCTTGCTTGGTTTCAACTTGACAAACTCTGGTTGAGGACACCAAGGGAGTTTGTGACCAATATCCCCTTCCCTAGTTTCTCTGTGGCCACAGAGTCTGTTCAGCTATCTCCCTTCTGTTTTTCTGTCCTTGAAATTTTCTGTCTACTACTTGAAAGTGTGACTTGATCCTCTTCACATTTGGGACAAATGTGGTTGGCAGCAGATACTTAATCACCACAGAAGAGACAGAATTCTTAAGACAGAATTGGCAATTGTGCTTTCCCCTGATCCTGAAAGCCTTGGCCCAAAGGCTCCCCGCCAGCAGAAAGATAAAAATCTTGGACCCAAAATTGCAGCTACGCACGCTACATTGCCTGGCAGCTTCAGATGTCACTTAACCTTGGGAGGAGTTGACCCATATTTCCTGTCTCCTTGTGTCACCGTTCACTTTTTTCTCCTTCCATCTGCAGATACAGATAGGCGAGATTCTGTCAAGTGGCCCAGGTGAGTCAAAAGTAAACCTCCCCTTTCAGCACGAGGAAAAGTAGGTCTAGGTAGGTTTAGGTATAGGTGGAATAACAAAAAGGAGAGTGATTTCAGAGAAGAATCTTTTATCCTTGATCAAGTCTAAAGATCCCAAATACTGGTAGGTAGATGAATTTGTGGTGGCTGACCCTTTCTTTCAGAAGTCCTCCTTTCCTCTTGAATTTTCTTTTTCTTTCTCAGATTTCAGTGCCAAATAATGGAGCACAATGTTCTCCAGAAGAGAGGTTTTTCTTAGAATTGTCATCTTAATATGTGTTTATAATATAAAATCTGAAAATAAATATGTTGTTACAAGCCAGTTTTAATATTTTTTTTCTAAAAAAATAATAATATAAGGAGCATTGTCTACAGAGAACGTGTCAGGGGATTTCCAATGATCTAATTATCTAAAATAATGCAATCCTTGTTTTTCCAGGTTTTTAAGGGAGCCCTTTTATAGAAAGGTTTTTTCTTCTGATTGAGCACTGGGAAGTGACTTTAGTTGACATGTCGTTTTTGGATTCCTGTAAGTTCCCTTTCTTTCCCCAGCTTAGTACTGGAACTATGTCAAAAATCTGCATAGAAAAAAAAAGTAAACTAGAAACTATGTAAAGGGAAAGTTAACTCTATGATATCACTGTACAGTAATGTTGAAAATTTTTGGAACTTTCCTATGGTAATGGAGCATATCATCCTAACACTCCTATTCTACAGTCTCTGCTATTTTATGCAGTATCTCCAGTTTTCCCCATGGAGACAGTTCCTGCACTAAATTACTGGAGGAAAACAGGGAAGCTAGAATTTTTCTTTCCTTCCTAGGTTTTTTTCTCACCATTTTTTTCAGATTAGTAAAGTGTTGATCCAGTTGTGACAGAAGTTGATTTGGCCAGGTCTGCTGTACAGGCTGAGAAAGTCACTCATCCAGTTTTTATGCCTAAGGTGGACTCAAACTCAACAGTCTCCTGGTCTCTAGGTGGTGCCTTAATGTTTTTCCTGCAATTGCAGGGTCCTTTTTTTTGAATCAGCTGAGAGCAAGGGTCTTCAAACTTGGCAAGTTTAAGACTTGTGGACTTCAACTCCCAGAATTCCTCAGCTAACATGACTGGAGGAGGAATTCTGGGAGTTGAAGTCCACAAGTCTTAAAGCTGTCAAGTTTGAAGACCCCTGGCCGAGAGGATCAATCCATTGGTTGCAACAGGCACATTTCAGCCCATGAGTAAAAGAAGTCCTGGGATTTCTTTGGGACTACTTGGTTCATGAGCAGATATGATCCCAATCAGCCTTGGCAGCTCTCAGTGGACGAAGTTCAAGTGTGAGAAATAAATGTGGTAGGGAGAAGACCAAAACAAAATATTCCCAGGTTGTTGGTGCTGCTTATTTTGCAGAAGCAACAGGATAGTTTAAGCCAGAGAATTGCAGAATTAGGTTTTCTGCCACTTCAGATGTCTCACTTTCCTCCCCTTCCTTCCTCCCCACACCCCACCCTTGTTTAGTAGTTCATCGTTTGATCACTCAGATTGGTGACCTTCCGCATGCAAAGAACTGTTGAAAATATGGATTCAAGTAGTACCACTGGAAAACCTTGAAGACTACAATCTGTCTACTTGGGCGACAGGAACTGACAGGGACTTAATGTCCCATAATCAATTCAAATAGTTGCTACTCCCTATCATAATGGAGAGCATCACTGGCCTTCTGTTCCAAGGATAAGAATCATAGTTCTACAACATTTGTGAAAATGCAATTCCCAACAGTTCTAGTCAGAATTGCCTAAGGTGATAGATGCTAGGAAATATAGTTCAGTATTAAGAGAACAGCCACTATTCCCCACCTTTGCATTAGATTTCAATGAGTACGTTCTGCTTCAGCAGGGTTGATAATATTAGCACTTAAATGTGTTTTTGATGATCTTCTGGAAAAGGTCACAAGACATTCCTTTCAAAACCAGTGGTTGCCTAATGTACAGTTGACTTGGAGATTCCTTTGAATTCAAAAGTACTTAAGCATATGCAACTCTGGATCAGGTCCACTGCCAACACACATTGCTCTAAGTCAGATTTACAACCAGTTCACCCATTGGCCTTCCGCAATCTCTTGTGTGTTAGCAGTGGGCCTGATCCAGTGTTAGACTTTAGCTTTCCTAGTCTTCAGCCATATTTGACCTTAGTAACCAGGAATAATAGTTAATATTTAGAAAATCTGGAGGTGGAAGAGCTAATATCAATGCTTTCAGAAGAGCTAATACCAATGCTTATTTGACATTCCTCTGTTTGCAGTGAACCTTCTCCAATTATATAGGGTAAAATTAGGGACTTAAAATGTGCTGGTTTGCATTTTATGATTAGGTAGGCTGCACAGTTCTGCTTTTTCCCTTTCTTAAATGTAGAGATGTGTAAGTTGCCCTTACATATTTCTGTTGTAGTATTTCCTCTGTTGCAATTTCTTAACCAACCATAAAATGTTATTTCTTTTTTTTTAAAGGTAGAATAAGAGGAAGAGAACATACAGTAATGGAGTATATGAGTACTGGTAGTGAAAATAAGGAAGAGTTTGACTTACTGCTGACAGATTTAAATATGTCCGAAGTAATTGACATCATGGAGAACCTTTATCCCAAAGGTGACCTGACAATTTACAAAGACAACCTCATTGCTCTGCATCCAGAAAAGAACAAAAATGAGGAGCGGACTGAATCTTTGCTCTTCAGCCGAAGAGAAGTTTCTTTGCTTTCGTGTGTCAAGTATGGGACTGTGGAAGATCTACTGGCTTTTGCCAACCAGATTTCAAACACAGCAAAGCAGTTATGCCAGCACAGGAGACAAGAATCTGGAATCATATTAAACATGGTGTGTGTTTTCTAAAACCTCCACCAGCTGTTCTGTATGAATGTATTTCACATGGAGCTTGACTCAAAGCTGTGGGTTTTGTGGCTGGATTTTGGAGTCTTCAACAATTTAGGTCTGGCTGATAAGATTTTGCTGACCAGCTATTGCTGTCCACAGATATTTCTATACTCTTATCAGGTTGTATAATATCTAAATATGGGAGTTAGATACTATTTAATTCCAAAGTGGTGAGATGATGAAGGTATTGGACTAATAATTTCAACTATTGCACCTTGCTTGAGTGACCTTGGACCTCTCACACTTTTTCTCATTTTTCTTGTGAGGCCCAGAGGTCCTGGGAAAACTCTGAAAAGGGAGGGGAAGGTCTCCAGATACCACTTGAAGCTCCAGGAGAAAATTATATAGTACAGGAAAATGGATCTTGGCCTGAGCTATGGTTTCTGTAAGCAGAGTCTTTAGCTTGGATTTAAGTTTCTGTTTGCAACTAAAATGAACAAATCTCAAGAGTGCAATACTGTTATTAGCAGCTAGCTGAGCTTGGCTTCTCTCAAATAGCTAAGCAGGATTGGACTTGATTAATACTTGCTGGGAGGTCATCAGGGAATCCCAGGTTTTAGGTTAGGCTGAGCAGACAAAAAGAGGCAATTGCAGAGCCTTTCATTTAGTGCCCAAAATTTGACATGGATGTGTCAATGAAATTGCCAGGCATTCAGCTTGCTGAATGAAATCTTATTGTATAAATTGATTCACTTTCTTAAAAAGAGAGTTGCAGCTATGAACATAAAACTAAAATAGATAATTTGCCCCTTTCTAGAATGTATAAAATTATCACCTTGTGACACCCTATATGAAATTACACTGGAGCTGCCTTCCAGTTATTCTGTTTGTCTTTCTGTCTGCCTGTATCTATCTCTACCTCTAACTCTCTATCTCTATCTCTACTTCCACCCACCCACCTATGTTATATAGCCACCCGTCTCACCGAAGGCAACTTTTGTGCATTCCCCAACTTTAAATCTCAGCCATGATGCAATTAAAAATCTCATGTAAACATACAGACTGAGACAAATATCTAAAGTCTGAGCATTAAATGTGTTAATTAATATGCCACCCATCTCACCAATAAGACTGTAGACAGCATACAAAATGGTAAAAAGATCAATATAAAAATAGTTTAAATTATTAAAATTATGCAGATCTTTCATGTTTTTGTGGAAAGCATGTTTGTCAGCTCTTATTTATGGTTGTTTTAACAATCCTTGCTCACAGTTGCTATTCGTGACCACGAGGACTAGAAAATTAGGTATTCTCAACAAAAACGAATTAAAGATGAAGTTTGCAGGTTGAAATTAAGACCAGGAAAACAGGATCTTCAAGCTTCTTGTCACTTCTCATGAAGAGAGGTTGCCCTTTGATTTCTGTCAGTTATTTTAGATGAGAAAAAGTGAGGCTAGCTTATAAACCACTGTTTATAATCAAATGGTAGATAACAGTTGTGAGAAACCATTGGATGGAACTAGTTGGCATTTTAGTTTTGTTTTTCATATGCTCAGGTCTTTTCACAAGGTTTTCCAATCAGATACATACCATATAGCAATAGCACTTAGATTTATATACAGCTTTAAAGTGCTTTACAGCCCTCTCTAAGTGGTTTACAGAGTCAGCCTATTGCCCCCAACAATCTGGCTCCTCATTTTACCCACCTCAGAAAGATGGAAGGCTGAGTCAACCTTGAGCCTGGTGAGATTCGATCTGCCAAATTACAGGCAGCTGGCTCTAGCAGAAGTAGCTTGCAGTACTGCACTCTAACCACTGTGCCACTGAGACTATATGATGTCTTGCCAGCTCATTCCCCATTTTGTTTTCCAACTTCAGCTTTGTTTGTGTGCCAATTCAATCATGGCATCAAACACAATTAAATTTCCATAATACAGATTAATCTCTGTAGAGGCAGTTGAAATCCCACTATTTTAGAGCAGATGAAGCTAGGCTTAAATATAGTAATCTACTTGCTATACTTGAACTCACCCCAGATATTTTGATAGTTTTTTCTTGATTAATTTTCCTTTGGAGAATTTTACCTTGTAAAAAAATCCTTGTACTTTCAAAGAACCATTCATTCCTTGCATTAGATGAACAATTAGATTTCAAATTTCTTCTGCATCACCTATTCTGAGAAAAAAATAGTTTCTTCTCCTCTGCCAACCTCCTGATACAACCTTTGAAGACAGAATACCTTGTATTTGCTCTCATAGCCAAGTTCACAACTCTGTAGAGCAAAAGGTTAGGAGATAGCCAGAATTACCCAATAAACTACTAAGAGGACTCCTTATGTAAGGCTGCTGATTAGGCTGTCAATCAAGCTGCTGTTGCCAGACAATTAAGTACAACTTATGCTTTATGCAAGGCTAATCACCTCTTGGAATTGTAAATATTTCCAAGATGAATTGAGTACTTCACATGCTGTTCCCATTTTAATGTTCTATATAAAGGCTAGTATGGTCATGGAACTGCTGTGTTCTGAAAAGTAGATCAGCAATGTTCTGGTAGAAAAAGAGCTATAGCTTAGAGCTTCTGTCCTCTTACAGGTGTTGCTGTGAAGACTACTGCTTCTGCCAGTGAAAATGGAGCTCAGGCAGCTATGCATGCACCCGCCCCAAGCTCCATTTTTACTGACAGAGGGCTGCAGGATGCTGTTGCGGCTGAAAACGTGGCCTGGGTGGGCCTGAACTGAATTTTTCCTGACAGAGAGCTGCAAGAGGCCATCGCGTACTCCCCAAACATGTACCCTTCGAGCTGCATTTTTGCTGGGAGGGGGCCATGCCCACCCCAGCCATGCTCACCCTGGCCATGCCCACCCAGCTCCCCGAGGTCAAACACAACCATGATGTGGCCCTCAATGAAATCGAGTTTGATACCCCTGCTTTACAACAAGTAGAATTTGAGGACCCAAGATTGTTGGGGGCAATAAGCTGACTTTGTAAAACTGCCGCTTAGCAATAAGCAGGCATATACAATGGAATGAAGGCTATTGCTGAGCACATTGGGTTGTTCTCCAAACATTGTAAGCCGCCCTGAGTCTCTGGAGAAGGGCGGCATATAAATATGAATTAAAAAAAATAGAATTAGCTCATCAGATCATGATTCCTATCTGGTTTGCCTCTGAGGACAATATCCTGCACATCTGAATCCAGTTGCAGGCTATGCTGTCTTTCAGATGTCCATTCCCTTGGCAGCATCTGTTTGCCCAGTCTCCCAGGGTCTTTACCACATACCAGTTACAGACTCAGGCCCTAGTAATTTGCAACAGAAAGATCTTTGGGTGTGTGTGTGTGTAAGATCTCAGAAAAGGCATTCCAAGGTAAAGGTAGGTAGTTGGTGCAAATAGATTAATTTAGTGTGTGTATTCCAGTAAATACATCCTTATTTCAGAATAAAAATGTTGTGAAGGAGTATTGTGTTTTTACTTTCTTCTTTATCTCAAATATCTTTAAATAGATCAAACCCAAAAATGGGCGCTATAAGATTGACTCGGACGTGCTTCTATTTCCTTGGAAACTAACATACAGAAATATTGGGACTGACTTCATTCCACGGGGAGCTTTTGGGAAAGTATACTTGGCGCAAGATACAGAAACCAAAAAGCGGATGGCTTGTAAGCTGGTAAGATTTCTTAACTATCTTTGATAATTAAGATGATTATGATAATTGCCTACAACATGTTAGGCCTTCTCTATAATGCTGAAATAAACGACATCTATTTATCCCTTTATGATGGAAACCAGCATTTGTAAATGCACTTAACTCCAATATGCATATGGTAGACTCAAGTTTTGAAACTCAATCTAAGTAGGACATATCCAGTTCTCTACTTTCTTGGGAGAGACTCCATATATACATCATCAACAAATGCTGAAGTGCCACATAGGTGAGATGGGTGGCAGTATTAATTTAATAAATAAATAAATGTAAATATAGTTTAACAACCATCTGGAGGTGGATAACTATGCTGAAACTAATTAAGTCTGGTCAGGATAAGATAGAACATCACACTTGAATAGTCTTCATTTGCCAATCAGATCCATGGAAGAAAGATGGATTAGTACTAGAAGAATGCGTCAACCAAAGCTTAATGCCCTTTGGGTTGGGATGGGATGTTATAAGCATTCTAGCATAAAAAAAGGATAGAAAGCATCTGCAAATGTAGACATTTATACTGATGTTGGCATGTATATGGTTTAAAAGGACATACCAGGGTTTTATAGTAGGAACCTATGGAAAGATTTTTATTTCTATTACTTTACCTGAATTGCTGGCTAAAGCAGTACTTTCTATCAATAGTCCACAATCCTGCTGTAATCCTCCTCTTCATGGTAGATACTCCATCATTCTCTGGCAAAATTCTTAAGAAGATGGGTGAAGACTCTGGTCTTTCTCTGTCCATTATTAAGAACAAAGGGAAATTCCCCCTCCCCATTCTAGTTAAATATGCTATGTGGCAGTAAACCATCATGAGAAGAAGCCGTAGCTTTTACTTGGGACTCCAGAGAGAAAGGTTGAGGTTGAATGGTTTTCTGGGTCTGCTTTCTTGTTTTTTTTTTGAACTTAATCTTAGATTGCCAGATGATTATGTGAACATGTTTGCCATCATAGGTTCCTGTGGAGCAGTTCAAGCCATCAGATGTTGAAATCCAAGCCTGTTTTCGCCATGAAAATATTGCTGAACTTTATGGAGCCATCTTATGGGATGAGACAATCCATCTCTTTATGGAGGCAGGAGAAGGAGGCTCTGTCCTAGAAAAGATAGAAAGTTGTGGGCCTTTGAGAGAATTTGAAGTCATCTGGCTGGCAAAACATATTCTCAAAGGACTTGAGTTTCTTCACTCAAAGGGAGTTATTCATCAGGATATCAAACGTAAGTTAACCTAGTCCCTATATTGTACAATATAAACTATATTCAGGATAATGCCAGCTTCTTTTAAGGTTATTTGGAGATTATTTACTTACTGAAAATAACTTGAATTGCTGCACTTTGGAGACAAGGTATGTCCAATTTATCTTTTATTAATACATTCATCTGCAGTGGGTACATAATAAAGTTGAGAATGTTTTAAGGACAATATGTTACATGGAAATGGAATGAACTGAATGCTAAATAGGCTCCATGCTCTGCAATGCTAACTATGGCTGCTATGAAGCAAATCCCATTAAATTCAGGGATCTTGTTCATGTAAGTAAGCAAAAGAAAGTTGGAGTGGCTGTAGCTCTTACTGGACTTAATCAGTAGTCAGAAGCTTGCAAGCCTATCATTAGTTTGAAGTCTGCAGTTTCCACTGGTATATAGGATTGCTATTAATGAACATTATGACTTTTCCCCCCTTCTCATAATTTATGCTGTAACCCTTAGAATAGAGTGGTGCAATCAAGATTGAGCATTCTGAGAATGGAGGCATATGTCTTCTGTTTTAATTAATTTAATTAATTCTGGAATCGTGCATACCACTAAGCCAGGGGTCTACAACCTGTGGCTCTGGAGCCACATGTGGCTCTTTCAGCTCCCTGCTGTACCTCCCTGTCGGCTGATCCCACCAGGCTGCCCCCCCCATCCCTGTCACTCCTCGCCTGACCTGAGAAGGTAAGAGTGATGGTGGGGGATGGAGACTCGCTCCATATTCTGGAGGAGGAGGTGACTGGGTGGGAGTGAGTGACGCTGAGTTGGCCACGCCCACCCAGTCACACCAGTTGTTAAATTATTGGCTCCCCGTGTTTTCTGTGGGAAATGGGTCAAAATGGCTCTTTGAGTGTTTAAGGTTGCAGACCCCTGCACTAAGCCATGACTTGCCCAGCCATGATTTTATATTTACTTAACTATGATCTTATACTTCATACCTGACAACATTACAAACATGATTGGCTAGTTTTATACAGAATACTAGGCCAAAATCAAATAAACCACACTATGGTGTAGCATAAAGTGTGCAGTGGAAGTTTTGTATTCACAAATGACAGATTACAAAGGCAGGCACACTGAGAACTGCTCTCTCCTCTCTCTCTCATCTGGAAGAATTACTTTCTCTGTCCTTCGGACCTCCTGTTAAAGGTATAAACATCTAGCATTCCTGGAGGGCATTGCGTTGCTCTGGATCATTAGGTTTAGGCATATACTTGCAAAGGAGTTTCACAGCATGAAAAGTCCCTCTTCAAAATTCAGTAATATTTGGCTGTGGGGTGGAAGGTGGTATCTGTCATTGTAGTGTTTATTACCCCAAAGAACTTCCATTTCCTGAAATTTATCCAAAAACTCCAAATGTACAATTCTTCTCTAGAGTACAGGTTTTCCTTGACTTGTTACTGTAATAGAGCCTGGAATTAGGGTTGTAAATCATTGTGGTTGTAAGCTGAGCCATCACATGATCAGAATCTTTTTTGAAAAAAAAACTTTTTTTTTGTAACAAATGAAACTGGTGTTCCTGGAAACTGGAAGTAAATGGCATAAAACCAGCAAAAAAAAGATTGCAGATTGCAGTCACATGATGACTGGATGTCGAAATTGCCACAAAGGCAGACTGGTTGCCATGTGATCATGGGGTGGGTGTGCAGCCATCATAACTTTGAAAATAGGTAATTAAGTGACCAGTCTTAAATATGCTTAAAAGGGTATTTCCAGGCCCAGGAAAATGAAAAGTTCTACGAAAAAAATTTCTTGCCTTTTCTGCTTTCCTGTTCCTTTGGAGGCTCTTCTCTCTTTAAAGCATTTGAAAATCCAGTGGATGATGTTTATCTTGGCATGGAAATGCATCAGGAGATATTCCAGCGAAGAAAAATGTGGTAGAAATCCTAGCAACTGAAAGCTTTTCACACCTAGCTTTTATGGAGTACTTTAGAGCAAGAAAAAGTCAATTCATATTCCTGTAGGCCTCCACAACTTTATTATCCTTCTATATTCAAAGATGAACACTCCAGGTTTTTCTCCACCTACATCTGACTGAGACACAAGGATGCCCTGGCAGCCTGGTTTTTTTTCAGCCATTTCCCTCTGATGTTGTCTTCCTGTCATGTCTAACTCATGGATGAGGCAGACTTACATTGTTCTTAACTGTAATGGTGATAAAAGAGTATCTAATAGCAGCCGCTGAATGTGCAAAACCTTCTACATTTTGCCACCCATTATATCCAAGGCAAAGTCAGGTGACAAGTAGAGGCTGGGATCAGAATGGGACTGCTTCAGACCGATAGGGACATGTTCCATTTCCTCTTGTGTGCCCTCCTCAACATTCTTCAGGACAACATTGTACTGTGGTTCTCTTAGATCTGCACAACTCCACTTGACAGTCCAGCCAGGATTAAGGTGAACACTTAGTTTAGCATAATTCTTCTCCCCGTTCCCTTTTGAAGAGAGCATGGTAAACCCTGGAATGACAGTTGTTGCCCATATAAATGTAGCACTATCCTACTAGAGTCCGGATCCCTCTGTCCCTTTCCCAAGGCAATTAAGTTCTCCCCGCTCTCAGTTGCTGACCTGACATCGCAAGGTCTCTTGCTCTGTTCCTCGTCCTGGCCATCAGCCTACTCTGGTCACTCACCCAGGCAGTTCCACTCGCCTAGCTCCGTTCACCTCCGTCATCCTCCAGTGCATCTGGCCCCCTCTCTTATCACTGGCTTGCCCACTCGCCTGGATCAGCTCTCTGCTGTTGTTTGGTATGTCTGGCGCCCTTTCTGGTCAATGGCTCATCCACTTGTCTGAATCAGCTCTCCTCCTGGTGTGTCTCCCAGGTCCTGGTCCACTTGGGCTTCTCTCTCTCTCTCTCCTTCTCCTCCTCTCTCTCTCTCTCTTGCCTCCATCGTCTCCTGTGCAGCCCAACCAAGCAGCGACCATGTGGTGGTGGTGTGGCAGGGTGGGCCAGTAAGCCCCTCTTCCCATATTTCTTCTCTTCCTATGTTTACTTTGCCTCCGCTTGCTTCTGTTTTTCTGCTTGCCTCTCTCTATCCATCTCCTTTTCTTTTCTACCTCTTTTTTCCTTTGTTCCCCCTTTGTGCCACACACCTCTTCCTTTTATTTCCTCTCTCCCCCTGGGCCATCCCTTTCCCCACTAATTTCTGGCAGGCCCAGCGATTATCTGCTGGCTGAATGCCACATCCTGTAGCCTGAATCTTGCCACACTGAGCACTGTGGTCCCAGGACATTTCTAGCTGGCCAATCGCCCAGGTGCCCATGACGATCAGGGCTGCCAATTAGCTGGGTCCTCCTGCCGCTTCCTTGCCCCCAGTGGGACTTAACTGAGATCCCTGTGGAAATGACGCAGGGCGATCAGTCCCTGGAACACTCACAGCCAAGCTGCTTAGCTGATTGGCACTGCGCCCTGCAGTCGGCCCTCCCCATTACACATACTCCATGCTACACAAAGAAAGGAAGAAAATTCCTAAGCAAAGGAGCTGCTTCTAACACAGTTCCTTTGGGACTCTACTCTGTTTGTTTATTTATTTTACTTTGTTCAGCTTGAGTTAGGAAAGAATGGGGCATAAGAGAAAGACACAGGAAGGAACTGTCAGGCCTGCCCCTTTCTTGTTGTAACTCCACAAATGACAAAAGTTTTTTATTTCCTGGCTGATGACAAGCAAAGTAAGCAGGAAAGCTGAAGGAACTGACTGAATGGCTTGATTATCACACTCTACCATCCGAAACTAGGACAGTGCCATGTAGCAGTGACTTATAATAGATGCATTGCTGAAGAGGCAGGATAAAGTTTGGCAATGTGGGTAGAAAATTGCACAACAATAGAGTTTTCTATGAAATGAAGGCTGAGTAAACAGCACTCTAATTCAATCATGAGGAAAGACCTCTGGAAGTTCTAATATTCACCATGCTTCTGAACAAAGTTCTGCTCCTTGTTATCTTAGGTCTACTTCATTCCAAAAGCATATTTTAGGCCAGTCAGTTTTCCCCAATTTAGTACCTTCTAGATTTTTCAGTCCAATTGTAGTCCTAAATACATCTGAAGCAGTGGTGGGATTCAAATTGTTTTACCACCAGTTTGGTGGGCATGGCTTGGTGGATGTGCTTTGCCTAATGCCGGCGTGCAGCACCAATCAGCTGAGAGGCTAAAGAAGAGAAAAGCGCAGGGGCACATGGGATGGCTGATCCTGTCCTTTTCTCTTATTTTTCCTCTCAGTTGATTGGAGGATTTTTTCCTCCTCTCAGCTGATAGTCTGCTTTTTTACTACTGGTTCGGCTGAACCGGTAGCATCCACCACTGATTTGAAGGACTGATGGCTGGAGGAGTGTGATAGTAGTGAAATGCTGCTATTCAGCGAACAGGGATCAGAAGTCTGAGTTGCAGACTACACAAAATATGTCATGCACTTTTTCTTATGTTCCCTCATAATCTTTCATAGTCTTGCAGTAAGACAGGACTTATTTTTATACAACAAGGAAGGGATTGCTAAAGACTCATTCTGGTATTTGAACCAGAGAGACCCAAGTACACCACTCACGATGAGGAAGATATAGTATTTTGATCACTGAATAATTTCTTCTCCTTTTTGACTAAAGAAAGCTCTGCTAAAATACATGAGAGTTAAGCTTGATTTAGCTTGTCCAAAATGGTGTAGGCATTGACACATATATATGCAGCGAAGGTTTGAGGGGAAGAGTAAG
The DNA here is from genome assembly GCA_009733165.1 of Naja naja. NCBI lineage: Eukaryota > Metazoa > Chordata > Lepidosauria > Squamata > Elapidae > Naja > Naja naja. The sequence goes on from CM019155.1 coordinate 21,153,051, forward strand.
TTGCAAATGTTTGCAGACACGCCAACATGCAGACCTCCTAAATCTCAGTTACCTGTTGTATGGAGATGTGTGTCCTGCATGTGTGAATGGTTGATCCGGCTTCCTGTTGATCCTTTGTTGTTTGAGTGTCAGAATGTTGACATTCACAGAAATGTAAATGCAACATCTATTCAACTTTCTGGATTACAGAAGCATATGTTACCTGACATGCAGGTGTCGGAGAAATCTAATAGCAATAGCACTTGGACAGCCCTCTTAAGTGGTTTGCAGAGTCAGCATATTGCCCCAACAATCTGATGTAGCCTTTAGTTTCTTGCCTGCCACTGGGATTTCCTGTTTAAATTGATCTCCCCAAGGTTTAGTTGAAGAGAGAATAGGAGGAAGGAAGTGATCATATTTCTCTTTCTCCCTTTTTCTCATCAACATTTAAAGTTTTCCCATCATTGCTGTCACTGGGGTTACTTTAAAACTCAGATAATTTCAAAGACATCTAATGAGTCATGGCTTTATCCATGTGAAATGTTATGAGTACCTAAAAAGATATTTCAGATCTCAGAATTTTAATTTGCTTTAGGACCACAATCTCCACAAAGTCTGGAACGGAGTGTGAATTGTGCCTATTAGTGACCCAGATTGCTGCTGGCGGTCCACCAAAGTGGGTTTATGAAGAGTATCTCATTCTTTGGGTATGGAAGCCCAGGAAGTTTCTTAACTTGGAATTGTTCTTGTGAGCTTCTTGAAAACTCATAATTAGATTCTGAAAGGGATGATGATATAAGGGGAAGATGAGACCAAGGTCAAAAGGCCACCTCTGCAGAGATATCTCTTCTATCCCTTCTTATGTATCTTGAAACTCATACTATATGGATATGCAGCTCAACATCTGAGTCAAATAATCCATCTATAGACTTGTTCAAGTGCAGGAAGTAGGGCAAAACAGCTATAGTGGCTTTTTTCCATGCAGTTATGAATCACTGGTAGAAGAAGTCCAAAGTGTATTTTTGCTTAGTGTGTGCCTGTTTAATAATTGCTTTCCTTTTAATTCCTGCCTGTAAGATATTTTTTGTGTTAAACTAAACATGGACATTTGTTCCTTAGCCTAATCCTCATTTGTTCCTTTAATTTCTAGCAAGCAACATTGTTTTCATGTCAACCAAAGCTGTTTTAGTGGATTTTGGACTTAGCGTTCAAATGACAGAAGAGGTTTATTATCCTAAAGAACTTCGAGGAACAGAGGTAATGATTGTCCATGAGAAGATAGCCCCATATGTATCATAGTAATTGCAGAAGAATGAGATGGAGCACAGGACAATAAAAATGTCTGCCATGGAGTTCCCCTTCTCTGTCCCCTTGTCCAATTTATTATTCATTAGTAAAATAACCACCATAACGTGGTTAAACAGCTTTGACATGTCATTTAGAATTTATCAAGATCGATATTGGCTAAACATTCTTATGAGATAGAATTGCACTAGAATCCTTTTTTTCTAATGGTAAGGGGAAACGAGAAAACTACTGAAGAGTTTTTTAGATCTAGATAAGTTCAAACAGAAGCAAGTCTGCCTACAAATATAGTCATTATTATCAATATAAATCTTGATATATCTTAAAAGGGATGGTCTACTATGATTTCTTGCTCTTCGTTGTTCACAATGCACCACTGCATCAAAATGGGCAGTTAAAATTGGCACCAATAATTCTCCTGTTGCTTTGAGCAAAAGCTCAAGTTTTGCATGGCTTTTAAATGAGATCAGCGAAAAATGCAATTTTTTAAAAACCTTCTGTGCCTAACAGTTAATCAGAATTGGAAGGGGCCTTATAGGTCATCTAGTCCACCCCCCCAAGCGGGAGACTCTGCACCATTCTGACAATGGCAGTCCAATCTTGAAAGTCTCAAGTGATGAAGCTCCCACAACTTCCAAGGGCAAGAGGTTCAATTGGTTGATTGTTCTGTCAGAAAGTTTCTCCTTATTTCCAGGTTAAATCTCTCCTTGTTCAGTTTCCATCCATTATTCCTTGTCTAGCCTTCTGGTGCTTTGGAAAATAGCTTGACCCCCTTCCTCTTTGTGGCAGCCCCTCAAATATTGGAACACTGCTATCCTGTCTCCCCTGGTCCTTCTCTTCTTTAGACTAGCCATGCCCAGTTCCTGTAACCGTTCTTCATATGTTTTAGTCTCCAGTCCCCATATCATCCTGGTTGCTCTTCTCTGTACTTTTTCTAGAGTCTCAACATCTTTTTTATAATGTGGTGACCAAAACTGGATGCAGTACTCTAGGTGTGGCCTTACTAAGGCTTTATAGAGTGGTATTAGTACCTCACTTGATCTCAATTGTATCCCTCTGTTAATGCAACTTAGGGTTACATTAGCTTTTTTGGCTGCTGCTGCACACTGCTGGCTCATATTTAGCTGGTTGTCCACTAAGACTCCAAGATCCCTCTCTCAGTTACTGCTATTGAGCCTGGATTCACCCACTCTATATGTGTACTTTTAGTTTTTCTTGCCTAAGTGTAGGACTTTACTTTTCTCTACATTGAATTTCATTTTGTTATATACAGCCCAGTGTTCTAGTCTGTCAAGATCCATCTGGATCTTGAGCCTATCTTCTTGGGTGTTAGCTATTCCTGCCAGCTTAGTCTGCTACTTGGCTTTAAAGATGATTCCAGAGTAAAGTTGTCACAGAAGCTAATTTTCTTTTCTTTTCTTTTCTTTTGTAGTGAAGTTTTTTTTAAATATACATCAATATCATTGGACAGTGTGGGGTCTGGGTGTCATTCATTTTGATACAAAAATAATATTGATACAAATAAAAATTACTACATTAATCCATCTTACGTAGTTCTAATGTTATTATACATATTTGTATCAGCACATAGTCCTTCATTTTTCAATTATTCAATATTTGCTATATCCTTCTAACAGTAATGACATTATTCTTGAGTGTACCTGATAACATCTTTTTTCAAAATCTGATCTTAACCTCTAACATTCACTTTAAATATCCCCCCTAATTCTAGTTTCTTAATCTATTCTAATTCTTAGTACAGCCAAACCCTAATTTAAAAAAAAAATTATTTGCAGATTTACATGAGTCCAGAAGTGATTCTCTGCAGAGGCCACAGTACAAAAGCTGACATCTACAGTCTAGGAGCAACCATCATCCACATGCAAACTGGCATCCCACCATGGGTCAGTCGATATCCTCGTGCAGCTTATCCCTCCTATCTCTACATAGTAAGTTTATTTAATCGTTTGTTCAATAGGTGTTCAGCTGCAAGTTGACAACCTGTTTCTGTAATCTATAGTAGTGCAGTGATTAGAACAGTGTTTTTCAACATTGACAACTTTAAGATGCATTGACTTCAACTCCCAGAATTCCCTAGTTAGTCTTCTTGGCTGGGGAATTCTGGGAGCTGAAGTCCATCAACTTAGCGAGGTTGAAAAACACTGGGTTAGATAATTGGATAAAACCTCTTGATTTTGTAAAGGTGATGAGTTTTTTTTAGAAATTGAACTATGTTGATTTGCTGTTGGTGTCATTTGGGGTGTGTTTAGCAGCAGAACTGGAAGAAAAACATAGTATGGTAGAACTCATTGATAATCTAGGGTATATGAAGGGAATATACTTTCTTTTCCAGCATTAGATTCGCATTCATTAACCCTAATCTTAAATAAAAAATGAGGCAAAATGAGTTGGCAACTACATTGCTTGTTGTTTATTATAAGCTTATTACCTCTGAATGGGCTTAGACAGTAAGATATGATACATAATAATCATCATATTATCACTATTTTTAACTATATCAAATCGTAACTGCAGTTAATGTAAATATATGCCAATTATTAAAATATGATGCCTTATAATATAAAGCAACTGATAGGTTCATGCCATGGGTACAGGTGATTCTCAACTTTCAGCTGGTTGTTTAGCAACAGATCTTACCTGGAAAATCAACACAACCAAGGTGGCCAGAAAGGCCCAACAGAGACTCCATTTCCTTAGGGTCTTGCGAAAGAAGAAAGTGGAACAACGACTGATGAGCTACTTTTACCAGTCCACAGTAGAAAGCGTCCTCACATATTGCATTATGGTGTGGTATGCTGGCTTGACAGCCGCGGATAGAAAGACATTACAGAGGGTGGTGAGCACAGCACAAAACATCGTGGGCTGTTCCCTGATACCACTAGATGACATCGTTAGGACTTACTACCTTAGAAGAGTGAGGAAATTCTCAGGGATGACTCATACCCCAGTCAGCATTTCTTCACTCTCCTACCATTGGGTAGGAGATATAAAAGTATAGCCAGCTGCACCTACAGGCTGAAGAACAGTTTCTACCTGTGGGCTTGTCAAACTTCTGAATGGAAAATAACTTCATGTCAACATAGTATGACAGTCTTGCAGAGCCGGCGCGTTGTGCAACAAGGTCACATAGAGTAATAACATTGGGACTGGGTTAGGGACTTATGTCCTCACTGTGAGTTGTGTGTGTGTGTGTGGGTGCACGAAGGGAGGCTCAGCCAAACTCATTGTACACATGTTGTACTCTGACAATAAAGGTAATAATAAATAAATAAGTAATAATAACAGTTCAAAGTTAAAATGGACCTGCCGAGGGCTACTTATCACCTATAGTCACATGCTAGTTTTTTGGGTGCTCAGCGATCAGCCTGCATTTATGACCATTTGCAACATTCCATGGTTCTGTGATTGTGATTAATCATCTTTTTTGCTGCAAACTTGGTTTCCAGCAAAAAATACTTACTTCTGATAATGGATCTGCCTAACAACCATCCTATTCATGTTATAACTCCCACAAGAAATTGGCTGCAGTCACATGGTGATCCGCTTAAAAACTGGAACAACTTACAAACGTAATTCTGGGTTCAATCAGTCGTAAGTCAAGTTCTACTTTTATCTCCCATTCTCACTTCCCTCAATCCACAAGGACACATTGGAAAAGCCATGCTTTTGTTTCTGTGTACCACTTATGCACCCAGTCTTAGATGCTGGGTGCCTAAATGATGCACGTATGAGTAGCCATTTTGGAAATTGTAAACAAAAAAGTGAAGCTTTGAAAACCAGGTCAGGATACTTACATTTTCTGTATTTTGCACCTCTGGCCCAAGGAGTTTGCCATCCTGAACCTGTTAAGTGGACCAGACAGAAATTCAGTCTGCAACCTTCTGCATTTAATATAGAAGTTTCATTTTACAGAAATACAACATTGCAATTTGGGTCACATAATGAATCTGGCAAGGGCCAGAACAAAAACACAAACTGCTACAAAAGGAAGGTGTTGGTTCTCATTGAATTCTTTGCCTGAGGCTTGGAATCCTAAGTAGCCATCCTGTTTCTTTAAACAAGGATTGTAATCAGTGCTTTTACATGCAGTATATTTGTGTTTATTATCCTCTATTCCCATAAGTATCTAAAGAATGCTTCTTTTGGTGAGATGTGTTTATATGTATATGTATATATGTGTATGTTTGGGTGTGGTGGAAAGGATTGTTGCTTTGGGTTTCTTGAAATATGCAAGGAGTCAAACTTGAAGGCTTCCAAAATTCCTTCCAAATGTGTGATTACCTGCTTGTCCAACCCTGAGCAAGTGGGGAAGAGACAACTTAGCATCAAGTAGCACAGGAAAAAGGATTAAGCAGTTGCCTCTCAGTAACACCAATGCAATCTAAATTTCTTTGTGGAACCTTCCCCAACTGGTTGATTGTGAACTCCCGAGTTTCCATTGTATTAGAGATAAGCATAGCTATTCTACTATATGCAGTCCAGACAATTGAGATGGTGGTGCCATAATTATGTACCAAGCAGTACGGAGTTAATACTCTTATTCACGGAAAACTAAAGTCAGAGGGGAGGTTTTTGGTATTTGACTATGAAATATAGTGAAAACAAAACATTGTGGATATGAATCTATGAAGTAAGCTGATATGCTGCTGTGCTACCTTTCGGGCCTTTTGCATTCCCTTTATGTAAAACTTAGTAAATCTCCACAAGATTGTGGATATAGGAACAATTTGGAGAATGAAGATATTCTGTTGATCTGAGTTGGAGGGAGTTAAAAACTGCAAGCTGAGAAATTTGCAAGCGGAAAATAAATTTAAACAAAGCAGCTCTGAGTGATTCAGCTTACTTGTCTTTACAGAACTTAAATTTGACCAGCCAGAGCTATAAAATTCATCAGTACTGTTTTGAATTGGCCCAAAGCTCAATTGATTAAAATTAGGCAGTATTTTTCTGAATAATTTCTTCTTTATTGGACCAGAAATAGAACATTAAAAATATATTCAATATTCCTATATAGATTCCTTTCATACATAAAAAACCCGCCTCATTTTGAAACCAATTTAACTATTTCCAGATGCAAAACTGGCAAATTATGCCTTTGGAGGTTGTGTTTTGTTACAGGCGTTACCAGCCTAAGTCAAAAGAACTGTTTCTCATTTATAGCATGTCCATCTTCATTCCCTTTTGCTCCCCAAATTAGAATTTTCAAATGCTGTGCATTTGTCTTTGCTTGCCTTGGATATTCTGAGTTAGGATTGTAGACCTTAGGTTGAATTTGAACCTGTTTTGGGGGCAAGTTTCAATGTGAAACTGGCTCTGCTTCCAGGATTCCTCTGGCTTTTTGTCTCAGGAGTAGAATGGCAATTTTCCAACCTGTGAATCAAGGGAGAGAAAATTCCTAGAGCGGTAACTTTACAACATGCATATATTCGTGCAAATGTGGGAAATTTTTTTCTGCCGCCTCTTAAGCCTTCCTTCCTTTTTTAAACATTTATTTTGGTAGATCCATAAGCAAGCTCCGCCACTTGAGGACATTGCTGAGGATTGCAGTGCTAATATGAGACAGTTATTGGAAGCAGCTCTTGAAAGAAATCCCAACCAGAGACTTTCAGCTACAGAATTGCTCAAACATGAAGCTTTGCACCCATCACGAGAGGAACAGCCCCGTTGTCAGAGTTTGGATTCAGCACTTTTTGCACGAAAGAGGTTGCTGGAAAAGAATGGGTTGGAACTCTCTGAGAATATTTCAGGTACAGTCTGCTCTTATCTCCAGTTACTTCCACACATCTTTGGCCTTTATGGCAAAGACCAACGCACTTCCCAAGCCTCTTAATAGCAATAGCACTTGGACTTATGTACCATTTCAACAGTGGTTTACAGACCTTTCTAAATGGTTTACAGAGTCAGCATATTGTCCTCAACAATCTGGGTCCTCATTTTATCCATCTCGGAAGGATGGAAGGTTGAGCCTGGTGAGATTTGAACTGCCAAATTTCAGGGAGCTGGCAGTCAGCAGAAGTAGCCTGCAGTACTGCACTCTGTGCCATCATGGCTCATAAAAGTCTGAGGGCCAGCCAAACCAATATTTAAGGGCAAGACAGAATCCTTCTGAGTTGAAAGGGCTTTAGATGAAGTGTGTAATTCCTGCAAAATCAGGTCCATGACAAGTTCACATTGGCAATTAGGAAACTCAACATGTATTTTGGAGCTTCCGAAATTGTGCAATCTAAGTGGTCCTCGGGTTACATCATCCATTCAGCAATCATTCAAACTTGCCACAGGACTGAATAATGGGAACTTACATTGGCTCCTCAGAATTCTGGCTATTTGCAGTGTTCCTGCAGTCACATACTTGCAGTCCTAAAACCATTATAATCCAAAGACTATTTATAATGTTCTGCAGAATCTGGAATATTAAATTTTTTCATAAAAAGGCTGTAAGAGGGGAAATCACAATAGAAGACATGCTTGAGTGAGGTTGGTTTGCTGTATCTGTCTTCTTCATTTTCCTAGAACTTCATTATTTTTATCAATAATTTTACTCCCGGCCTTTTAGCAGTGCAGTCAAATTTCAAAGGTCACCAGGTTCTTTTCTTCTAGCCAATATAAGGTCACTATGGTTTTTATTGAATAATAGTGGACTTCATTCTTTTTTTATTTTTTTTATTTTTTTAAAACAAACATATACAAGCAAGACATAAAAACATAAAACCATCTTCCAATTATATACATACAGTGTGTCAGTTGGTTACAAATCTTTTGTGCTATCCTTTCATAGTCCTTACTCACCAATTGTGTAGGTTCTCACATTGTCAATCTAACATATGCTTATATATTTATCAGTTATTAATCATTCATTTGACTAAACTATTGTTCCATCATTTTATATGAGATATTCTATATTTTATTATAGTTTTATATTATGCATTCATCCAATGGTTGTATATTTTTGTAATGTATTCTATATCAATCTATTAGTCTCCTACTATAAAATTTCCTAATGTATTTCATTACCATGGACTTCATTCTTGATTTCCCTGTATTCATTTGTGGGACAATTCCTGTTCTAACAGAGAAGACAAATCTGCATCAGCTCACATAAAGTTCTATTTCCTATTTTATATAAAACTTGATTAGAAATGTGCTCATCACTAATTGGGTTGCAAAATGAACTGTTTCTCAAGCTCATTGTACATTTAATTGATGCCAAGGAGGAATTTAATGAAGAATACTTTGAGACTTGCTAAAGGAACAAACATCTATTTAATTGATGCTAATGTTTAGCTAAGAAGAGTAAAACTGTTCATAACCTTATCTTCCCCTTTCAAGTTATCTTAATTGGGTGCCATTATTATGTATACAGTTCCTCTACTTATTTATAGAGAAAGGAGGGGAATTCATAAACCATAGAATTACAGAACCGTGGAGTTGAAAGGGACTACAAAATTAGTCCAACCCTTTGCAATGTGAAGGAAAACCAATTAATGCATCCTAAAACAGTAATTGACCAATCTCCAGAGGTGGAGAAACCCTGTCTGCATAGTTAATTGTTCTGAAACTACTTTTCTAGTGTATAATATACCTTTTCCTTTAATTTTTTCTTGTTAGATTCTTCAAGTCTTGGGATTACTGAGGAGTCGGATTTGCTGAGAAGACAACGCTCATTATATATAAACCTTGGAGCATTAGCTGGCTACTTTAATATTGTCCGTGGACCAACAACACTAGATTATGACTAGATTTGGTGATCTTTTATGTGGAACTGAAAGGAGTAGTTATATTTAGAGAGAGGGATGGGAGAAAGAGAGAGAAGCATAAGAGCTGTGCTTGGATTCCTTGATGTACTGGATGATTCCATTGCTACTTTTAATCACACACACACACACACACACACACACACACACACCTAATTTTTTAAAAATACAGTTATACCCACAGTGAGTCCTTTGCTTGGTTTCTATTACTTGGCTTATCTAAAAACAACCTGCCTTTTGTTACCTGTAGTTCAATCTGAATTTTCAGGTAATCTTACTAAGTGAATGAAGTAATATTGGAGCAAAAGAGCATATTTATGCTCCCCCACTAATTTATGTTTGTTTTGATTATCAAGGGAGATAAGCACCTCCTTTCAAAATAATATTTTGGGGCTTCATATTACTACTTTTTTACCATACTTCCTAACTCTCAGTGCTGTTGCAATTGACCTCCTTTTTTTCAAACTGAGGGTGTGGCAAAGAATTTAGGAATTCTGTACATAAGCTAAGAACATTTCCAAGAAAATATTACTGAATTCAGAGTCACCTAGTTTCCTAATGAGTATGTATAATTTAATTCATGTATATCTACTGGTTTTGAGGGAAGGAAACCCCTATTGTGACTTTAGTTGCACCTTCTGTTTAAGTTTTTAATTATCAAGCTGCTAGACAGGAATTGTCAAAATGTCTTCTCCCCACGCTGGCTGAAAATATTTTCCAACACAACAGTTCTTTGACATGAATGGGAACTATGCCAGATCTTGAGATAAACTCTGTCATGTGAATGTAAATTACACAAAGACTTAGTAACTGCAATCATAGGCTGTTTGAATGTTAACACATTGTATAAATGACTCATGAAGGTGAGCTTAATTTAATTTAAGAACTATGTGTTAAAAATAGACATGTAGTTAGGTGTTACGATTATTTTATGTTCCTATGGAAAGAATACCTCCTTTTGTTTTTGAAGATTTGAGTGCATTTAAAACAAATGTTTTGAATGATAGTAAAACTGGTTCAAGAACAAAGCTTTGTACATCCTGTGGGATGAATATATTAACTTTTATAAAACAGTTTAATAGTTTATTAAGCTATTTTTTTAAAAAAATAGGCATACTATGTATGTTATAAATAGAGTGATTAACAACATCATGGTTTAGATTTTATATTTAAATGTCTTTGTATGCAAAATGTGTTTGTATCAATTTCTTGAAGTCCTAATTCCTGAATCAGTTATTGTAAAAAAATAAATTTCTGTTAAACGTATTTACTGTTTCAGATGAAAGTGATATGAAATTATGAGTTTGTTTTGTTCCATTTCTCTTTTGTTGTTAAACATGTCTTTTCAAAGCTGTTGGGAGGGCAAATTTTCAGAGGTCAAGTGCTGCTACTTAATTTCTGGGCTTTCTGGAGAGTCACAGGGAAGCTTCTTGTGACAAGAAGGGTGTCTCTATCAATCTGTCTGCCTGTCTGTCTATATCAGTGGTTCCCAAAGTGGGTGGTACCACCCCCTGGGGGGCAGTGGGATGCCTTAGGGGGGTGCTAAGAGGCAAGGGGGCCAGCAGGGGGGCATTAAGAGGTGGCAGGGGGGCGTTTGAGGCGCCACACTTGCAGGCTCACTGACTGCCGGCCACGCAGCCCATTGACTGTTTCATCGCTCCGTAGCCGGCGCCTTGAATGTGGAACCCGTGCATGGCAAGCCTTGCCAAGCCTGGGGGGAGAGATGTGGGAGGTGGTGGAAAGGGAGCACCTTAGCTTGCAGGCTCTCCGGTGGAAGCGGTGGAGGCGCGCCAGGAGGCCGAAAGCAAAACCCTCCCAAGGCGCGCAGTGGAAGGGGTGGGTGGTCCGATGTTAGAGCACCCTTCCCCAGAGGGGAACAAGGGAGCGCTCAGTGCCCGCCCGGCCTTCGCCTCTCCAGCCAGCTGGGCTTGCGTGCAGGATGCGGGTAGGTGCAGCTGCGGCTCTCCAAGGCGCGTGGTTCGGTTCGGCTCTACGTGGCTGGCCCGGGCCTAGAATCTAGCCTCCCTCTGCAGCCCGGTTCTTCTGACCAAACCCTGCGCTTGCTTGCTTACTTTCCAAGCGATCGTTCCCTCCACCTCCTCTGGTCTGGGCTGCTTCCGCACGCCTTCCTCTCCCGGGCAGAGCATTGCAAAATTGGATGCCAAAGAAAGAACTGTAAGAATTGTAAGCCGCCCTGAGTCTCCGGAGAAGGGCAGCATATAAATGTAATTTAAAAAAAAAAGAACTGGGGCAGGGGGCTGGAGAAGGACAGAGGGGCAGCTGCATTAAGGACCAGGAAGATCTTAGCCATGGTTTATTGACTAAGCCGGATTCAAGCAGCATGCTAAAGTCTAACCAGAATGGTTGGGTTGATACATTCAGCCCATGTTTCTCAACCTTGGCAATTTGTGTGGGCTTCAATTCCCACTCTGGCTTTGCTCTACTTTCCCAAAGTGCCGCTGCTGTCGCATTCTGTCTGTCTGTCTGTCATTCCGTCCGTCCATCCATCCATCCATCCATCCAAAAGGTCTGACTGTCTGCCTTCCTGCCTACCTACCTACCTACCTGCCTGCCTGTCTGTCTTTCTGTCTACCTACCTACCTACTAATATAGATCTACCTACCTACTTACCTACCTATCTATCATCTATCTACCATCCAATTTACATCTCACTGCAATTATATGACTTTTGGCAGTTCACAATACTAAAGCACAGTAATCAAAGAAAAATATCATAAATACATTAAAGCAATACATAAAACAATAACAGTGTCTGGTCACAAAAGTCTTAAAAAGCTCTGTTTTTCAAGAAGGCTAATATGTTGGAGAGAAGTGGACCGCTACAGGAAAACAATGCTTTTGGCTTTGAGCCACCTAATCCGCTCCAAATGAGAACAGCCTCGTGTTTTCCCCACCACAATATTAGTCTAGTTCTGTGATGGTGAACCTATGGCACACATACCCGAAATGACACTCAGAGCCATCTCTCCGGGCATGCCAGCTGTCACCCGTTGCTCTTCTGGCATACATGCGTGCCAGCCAGCTGGTCTTTGCACACGCATGTGTGCTAGAAACCGGAAGTGTAACTGGAAGTTGGCATGTATGCGTGTACCGGGAAGCTGCTTTTCCAGTTTCCAGTGTTCCTGTGTGCACATGTGCTCCTATTTCGGCACTTGGTGCCAAAAAGGTTCACCAATACTAGTCTAGTTGGTGGTCATGAGAATGGGAGCTGTTTTAGTCCAGTTCTCTCTCAAGTAAGATCACAAGCCAATATTGTCTACAGCCTCCACTAGCAAGTCAAGGAGGACATACAAGTCTAGGACAACTTGCCGCAGCCAACTCAGCACAACCAACTCATTGTGGCCAACTCGCCAGACAACAATGTGTTGCAGGACAAGAATTACACTAACATCAAAGAAATGGTGGAATAGAATCATTAAAAGATGCCAGGGGAGGGATAAAATGAAATGTGAATGACAAAAATTAAAATAAGTTTAATTACTTTAAATAAATTGAATTATTAAATTGTGTATTATTAAATTGTCCCACAGCAAGCTGTCCATGGTGACTTGTTCCATTCCATATACACCCAACCACAGAAAGAGGGGGGGAGGGAGAGAGGGAGACGGAGAAAGAAAGAGGAAGGGAGAGAGAGGAAGAGGGAGGGGGAGAAAGAGAGGGGGAGGGAGGGAGAGAGAGCTGTCTGAATTTAAGGGCAAGGATACAAGATCAAAGACAATCTACCAAGTCTTATCCACTTCTTTGGAAGTAACAAGTCAAAAGGAAGTCCAGATAAATTGGCAAGAGAATCCCTCTACAAGACTCCATTCAAGTGAAGTGCAGATCAGAGTAAATTTGAATAACTTTACCAGCCAAAGTGTCAGGCAAAATGGTCAGAGTGGTAAAGTCAATAGAGTAACCCTTGAGGAACCTTCTCATCCTGATGAGACTGGCCTACCCCATTGATTCTGGCAGAGGGGTATACTCGGGGATGGGATTCCATTTTTTTAACAACCGGTTCTGTGGGTGTGGCTTAGTTGGTGGGCGTGGATTGGTGGTCATGTCGAGGCATGCATCTCCTCACCTGGCCTCTCATGACTGTGGGGATGCTGCAGCAGTCATAAGTGTGAAAAATGGTCATAAGTCACTTTTTTCAGTGCCATTGTAACTTAGAATGGTCACTCCACACAAGCAAAGTACCAGCAAAGGAGGGGAAAAAAAACTCCAGAGAAGTTCCTGAGACAGGAAGTCTAGTCCTGCCAAGAATGTAATAAGGGTTAAAGGAGAGGCGGTTTCTGTAAGCAACACCAGAATGTTTCCTTCCTGCCTTCCTTACAGGATTAGGCCAGTAATTTCTTCTAACAACCGGTTCGCCAAACTGCTTAGAATGTTAACAACTGGTTCTAGTGAATAGGTGTGAACTGGTAGAATCCCACTCCTGGGTATACTGTAGATTCTCAGCCAAGGAGTTTTGACTGGTGGGATCCAGGAGAAGAGACTTCTCTGCTATGGTTCCCGCCCTCTGGAACAACTTACCCCCCTGAGGTGTGATTGGCTCCCACCTTCCCTAATGCTTTGAAAGAGCTTTAAGACCTGGCTTTGTCAGTTGGCTTGGGGATTCAGTGGGGGAGCTTCATACTGGACATGGTTGATTGATTAAAATTTAATCCCACCTCCCCACCTCCTGTGTGCCCAGATCCCTTCTTTGCCACCTTGCCTCCTTGAGTTTATCTGTTAATGTCTTTACTTACTGTGTTTTTATAATGGGTGATTTAAACATTTTTCAGTGGTTTTTTATGTTGTAAGCTGGCCAGAGTCAGATACAAGATGGGTAGCAAATAAAATTTATACACAAATAAACAAATAAATCCCTACTCAAAAGTGAATTGGCCACAATAAGGTGGAAGAAATACTGAAAGAGTCTTTACTACCCTTATCATTATAGAATAGGACTGAATTTGAATATGCACATATGCTGTGTCAAATTCAGTCATTTTCAACCTGCATTGCAAGCATTGCTTCTATAGCTTCATTTTCTAAAGGTCTTCAGAAAATCAAGGAACCATCTAGAATCAGCTGGAAAAGAAACATTACTTGGGAGTAATTTCACCAAGGACCTGAATTATGCTTCATACAAGCAATGACAAGACCCTCAACTGAATCATCTACAAGATTGTCAGAGAAATCTCAAAATGCTTGCTGAAAACTAGATAGATCCATGAAGTGTTTGGAGCAAATCATCTAAATAGATCACCTGGGGAAGAAGTGAATGACTGCAACATATGGGAGACGATCCACATGCAGATATCACAACTGCTTAGGAGTGAAAAACCATCCATCTATGTGTCAAAGGCAAAATGACTTGGGAGAAGCGCATGCTTATCATAAACACTGAATTCTTGACCTCTCCAAGACATTATTTATTTATTTATTTATTGGATTTCTCTGCTGCCCCATCTCGGGGTGGCGTACAATCATAAAAATACAATACAAATATTAAAAAAGAATTAAATACGAAACCCAATAATCAATTAAAATTAATAAAAACAATTCACTAAAACTATCTCCTCCATCAGCCCAGGTCGGCAAGTTGGAAAAGCCATGTTTTCAGGCCAGGATGGAAGGATTGAAGGTCAGGGGCTATCCGAAGCTCCAGGGGTAGCTGATTCCATAGGGTGGGAGCTTCCACAGAGAAGGCCTTACCCCTAGGGGTTGCCAGCCGACACTGTCTGGCCGACTACACCCCAAGGAGGCCCTGCCTATGGGAGCGCACAGGACGTTGGGAAGCTGTTACTGGCAGTAGGGTCTCCTGCAAATACCCCGGTCCTAAGCTTTAAAGGTCAGTACCAGCACCTTGAATCTCACCCGGAGGGCAACTGGTAACCAGTGCAGCTCACACAGGACGGGTGTAATATGGGAGTATTGGGACATTCCCATCACAACCTGCGTTGCCACATTCTGGACAAGTTGAAGCCTCCGAGTGGTCCTCAAGGGCAGTCCCATGTAAAGAGCATTGCAGTAGTCCAAATGGGACATGGCTTCAGCTATCTGAAAAATGAAATTCTATAATAAAAATAAATAGGTAATGCTTAATATTTCATTGCTGCTGCAGCTGCTAATACAGGTAGTCCTTCACTTGCAACAGTTCATTTAGTGATTGTTTGAAGTTATAACATCATCAGAAAAATGACTTATGATTGTTTTTCTTGACAGTTGCAGCATCCCCATAGTCACGTGATCAAAATTCAGACGCTTCACAACTGACTCATGATGGTTGCAGTGTCCCAGGGTCATGTGATCCACCTTTTGCAACCTTCTGACAATCAGAATCAATGGGGAAGACAGATGCACTGAGCAACCACGTGGCTAATTTAACAACTACAGGGATTCATTTAACTGTGGCAAGAAAGGTCATAAAATGTGGCAAAACTCACTTAATAGCTGCCTCACTTAGTAACAGCAATTTTGGGCTTGTGGTCATACGTCAAGGAATACCTGTACTCTAAATTCATAGCAGCACTTGAAAATCCCAGTTATTCTTTCTTGAGATAATGTACATAAATTAAAATTGGAGGTTATGTTTCATATATTTCCTATGTGAAAATGGCAAGAAATCATACTATCAGTTTTGGGGAAATATAATTAAAAGAGTTGTGGGAAGGAGATAAAAAATATAGCCTTAGCACCTTTGGCTATCCAATACACATTTATAGCTCATACGATACATGAAGGTGGATAAACTGGCTTATGGAATTAGCAATTACTTAGAGCTTCTAGTGTTAGAGGCTGTAAACGGGGTGAGATTCTACAGGTTTGCACCTATTCTCTAGAACCAGTTGTTAACATTCTAAGCAGTTCGGAGAACCAGTTGTTAGAAGAAATTACTGGCCTAATCCTGTAAGGAAGGCAGGAAGGAAACATTCTGGTGTTGCTTACAGAAACCGCCTCTCCTTTAACCCTTATTACATTCTTGGCAGGACTAGACTTCCTGTCTCAGGAACTTCTCTGGAGTTTTTTTTCCCCTCCTTTGCTGGTACTTTGCTTGTGTGGAGTGACCATTCAAAGTTACAATGGCACTGAAAAAAGTGACTTATGACCATTTTTCACACTTACGACTGTTGCAGCATCCCCACAGTCATGAGAGGCCAGGCGAGGAGATGCGTGCCTCGATGTGAGTGATGTTGAGTTGGCCACACCCAGTCAATAACATGACCACCAAGCCACGCCCACCAACTAAGCCATGCCCACAGAACTGGTTGTTAAAAAATTTGAATCCCACCCCTGGCTGTAAATGGCCATACAACACAGTACAGAATCTAACTGGTTACAAGGATTACATATGAAATGAAATTACAATATCTGAAGAAGACTAACATTTACAGGATGTAGACTATTACCATAACAAAAAACAAACACCATTCACCAATAAAACAAAACAAGTAATGATTTTGTAATAATCACGTGAGTAACTGAAATAAGGCCATTTACATTTGGCATGGGTTTTCCATACTACTTGGGCATTAAAAAGTTATGGCCCCAGAGATCCAGAGACCATCATTCTAGCTAGTGAATTTTAAGACATCCTGGGATTTGAAGTCTCAACCAGTGTTGGCAAACCTTTTTGGCACTGAGTGCTGAAATGGGAGCACATGCGCGCGCAGCGGCACCGGAAATCAGAAGAGCAGTTCCCTGGCGCATGCATGTATTCTGACCACCTAGTCTTCCGGTTTCTGGCATGCATGCGTGCGTGAAGGCTAGCTGGCTGGTGCGCATGTGCATTGGAACACAGAAGAGCAACAGGTGATGGCTGGTGTGCCCGGAGAGATGGTTCTATGTGCCACTTCCTGCACGCATGCCATTTGTTCACCATCACGGGTTTAAATGCATCTGGAAAATTCCCACTCGGGATATGAAATGGAAGAAGTTTATGAAATAATAAAGCAAGAAATACTAAGTATAATAAGTGTGGCCTTAGTTTTTATTCATGTGCTTGGTTCTAAATTAAATTTTTAGACTGCCTAACTCCTAGAAACTGTGGGTGGCATATATGATCATAAATATTGTTTATGAACAAAGGTAATTGTAAATTACATTAGTATGTTGCAAACAAGGTTGGTATTTTTCTTAAATCTGATCTACCAAGCATTGAGGCCTGTCAAATTGCTTTTTGCATCCATAGATTTATTATTTGTTAATTAGCAAATATAGAATGATCTGAAAATATTACTTATGTCATGAAATTCATATTAGAGTAGATGTTTGTGGTCATAGATAGATAGATAGATAGATAGATAGATAGATAGATAGATAGATTAGATAGATAGACAGACAGACAGACAGACAGACAGACAGACAGATAGATACTGTAGAAAGATGGATGGATGGATATATGTATGGATAGCCTACTCTCTCTCTGTACTATATATGTTTGGCCTACTCTCTCTGTGTAGGACATTCCAAGAGTGGCTTGTTAATTTCCTCCCACATACCAAGAGCCAAGAATCCTGTGGCACAATGAAGATTAACAAATGTTGTTGACTACATCCCCAGATCCTTGAACTATCCTGAGAGACAAGTATATATCTCTAATTGGATGACTGGATATTGATGAAATGAGTTGCAGTCTATGAAAACATGTGACAAATTACTTAGTTAACATTTAAAATACAGAGTATTAGATTGTTTTAATTACAAAGATCTCCCTGGATAATAAAACAAACTTGGGAGCCACATGTATACTTTTTATGCAACTTTCAAAAAAGTACCCTAACTGTAAATCAGCAGTGCTCCAGTTTAGATGGCAGTATTTCTTGAAGTACGAATGGGACAATTTGCCTCAGCCAACGCATCACAGCCAACTCGCCATGGCCAATTCATTGCAGCCAATTCACCAAGTCCAACTCACTGGGGGACAACTCAACATGGCAAACTCACCACAGGATAACTCGCTGTGAGATAATTCAACAATTTAATTATTTTAATTTTTAATCATTCACATTTAATTTTGCCCCTCTTTCCACTATTTCTTTAATATTAGTGTAACTCTTGTCCTGTGGCAAGTTGTCCCAAGTTGGCTATGATGAGTTGTCCAGCAGTGAGTTGGCCATGGCATATGATGAGTTGGCCATGTCAAGTTGGCTATGTAACTGACTTTAACCTCAATATAAAATCAACTTGGAAACTATGAGCATCCTAGACCAAGCTAAGTTGAAAAACGCTACAGAATTCCTGGAAGCCTGGTATTCAGACAAATCAAACAGGCACATAGAAATAAGCAACATCTACAAACCATTCAAAAGAGACAATCAAAAAGTTAAAAAGGAAACAAAAGGCAGTCCAATTAAAGAACTCTCATCAACAAGCCACTAGTATATAAACACAGAGCTAATTTCTCTTCTCACCAGCAATCAACACCCACAGAAGTAGAGATTAACTCCAAGATTAGGCCAATAATAAAACAGTTAACAATATCCCAATGAATGAACTGCTAACTCAGAAAAACAAACAGTAAACAACAGTCCAATCCAGAAACTCCCATCAACAAGCCACTAATATATAAACAGAAAGCCTATTCCACTCTGTACACCAATGATGTTACCTAGTTGGTGATTAAGTGTCTGCAAGAAAACAATCAAGGTCAGAGAACAAAAATAATTTAATCCTGACAAATATTTTTCTATTGATACATACAAATCAAGCAAGGATTCAGAAATATACTGAACACCACCACTATCCTTTAATATATATCCAGTTGTCTCTAATATACATTATAGGATAGGAAATATGTACGCAATAGTGAAACTCCCTGTTTTTTAAAATTTGTTTATCGATTTATATATCTGCCTATTTCACAGTTGGGAACACTTCCTTTCTCTTTCCTTGTGTTAATAGCTGTCATTAGTGTGTCTGAAAACATAAGCAAGTACCGGTATGTTCTGTATTCTCTTTCTTCTAATAGTTTATTTGGCGACTAGTATATTGGCCAAATGTTTGATTCTAGTTAGCAACTAGCAATTCCCAATGGGCCATAATTGTTGGGTCACAATGATCCATAATTTGAGATTCTGGGTTAAAGCTAATCCCACCATATGCTATCTGTTTTCCTCTCTTGCTCATGAGAGAAATATTGCAGTTTTAAGGACACCTTTCTCTCAGTTGATTAGGTTAGGTGATCTCCAAAAGTTCTGAACTTCCTTTTCAAAGATCCCTGACTCTTGTCATTGGGAGTTGTAATCTAAAAATCTAGATTGGGGCTTCAAACTCATGCCATCATGGCAATGTCATGTGATGTATCAGGACTTTTTTCTCCTTTGCTAAGCCAGGTGTTGACATGGCCAGCATGTGACACATCTGGCCTGTGGGCCAGGAGTTTGACAGTCCTGATCTAGATTATTTCAGATTGTGGAAGGCTGGTTCAGTGTCACAAGATTTATTTCTCATCAGTCACTTCTAGTGTTTTTTTCATCCCGAGATTAAAGTGAATATACTGTAGCTGTGACTGTCACATTAGAGATTTCCAAATTTTATTTTTCTTTTTGCTACAAACCTCTGTGAATTTGACCACAGCCTCCATTAAAGGAGGAAGGAGTTGATCATATTGTTTTCTGTTGAGACTCCCCTTCTTCCACGAGAGACATCATTAATTAAGGGAAAAACCTAAGTGTTCCTTGCCATATTATATTCCTCTCATCCCATTCCTCTTTTTACCAACATCATTTTGGGAATAAAAGAAAACAAGTGAATATGCATTCATACCTCTGATATCATCAATATGAATAGAAATTTGTGCAAGGAATGCAAGGTGGAAAATTTGGAAATCATGGACACCTAAGTTTAGTTTAGTTTACTTTATTGTCATTACACCTCATACAACAAAATTAGATACCATCTTTAGTGTACATTATAACTATGAAAATAAACACAAATACACATCCTTTGCATTCTATACATTGAATTGAAAACCCCTCATATTGCATTAATTTTGCACATACAGTAGAATTCAAAAGAGCTACTGCCCTGGGATAGAAGCTGTTTTTCAGCCTATTTGTCCTTGTTTTTATTATCCTGTACTATCTGCCAAATGATAATGGTTAAAAAAAGGGGGTGCACAGGATGAGATGGATCTTTGAGAACGTTTGAACTTAAAAAGACAGAATGTGGTCTGATTCTAATTATCAATTTTGTGACTGTTGTAAAATGTCCTTTAGAATATTGTGTTTATTTTGTTTCTTTTCCTATTTTTTTTAATCTTACAGATAGTCCTTGACTTATGACTGGTCACTTTTAGCAACTGTTAAAAATTACAATGGACTTCCCAAAAGCTACTTACAACTCAGTTTTACTCAGTTTGAACATTTACAGTTAAATGCTGGTTGCTTTCTGACAGTCACAATTTATGATCATAACAGGCAGGTTCGGTTACGACTGTAAGTCAAGGACTACCTTTATTCTCATAGATTTTCCCAAATTCAGACTCTGCATTGATCCACCTTTACAAATTTCCTTTGGCTAGCAGACAGGATTTTCCAACCAAATCCTTAAAATGCAACAATCTGAAATGCTTTTCCTTATGGTTATTCCAGAATATGGCTCTTGAATTTGAGAAGATCCTGAGCTAGATTGTTTTTGTATCACCCAGGAGACAGTTGAGCAAACAGCCTTCAGCTTTGAAGCAGCTTGGCCAGCTGAGTATGTAAATGAAGTGTGGCAATGTTGCTGAACACATGGCCAGTGAATCTTGAGTGGCATCTGCACATGTTGATGTTGACCTGTAGTTACTTTAGTGCACAGCCAGGCTACAGTTTTTCTTCCATCTTTCCAAACATGACTCAAAAGATGAGATGAGAATTTGGAAATAGTGGAATGAACTCTGTCTACCTGGGACAAGACCCAGACCATCATCATTCTATACTAGACTAATTAAGTGTGTTTCTTAAGCTGCTGCTACCTTGACTAATTGAGCTCCTCTGTCTTAACAAAGGAACCTGTATACCTGTACAAGAGGTGTGTTACTTTTTTTGGTCCTTGTCACGGGAATAAATCCTCTGGGATAGGGAGATATTTCTTCTGCAGACACTACTCTTTCATAAAATAATCACAATCCAATTCCTTATGAGGAGATACTGGAGTCTCATGACTAGCCAAGAATGATACTCTCTAACCTGGTTTATTGGAAGCATTAAAAAAGACCTAACTAAGGATTTCAGGAACTCATAGCTCATCCCCCAGTTCCCTGGGGTGGCAAATCATGGGGACTATAATAAACAGAGCTAATATTTATTATTTATTTATAATTGATTATATGCACAATCCAATTCCTTATGAATTGAGGATACTGGAGTCTCATGACTTTAGCCAAGAATGATGCACTATAACTCCATAACCTGGTTTATTGGAAGCTGATTAAAAAAGGAGCCTAACGAAGGATTTCAGGAACTCATAGCTCATCCCCCAGTTCCCTGGGGTGGCAAATCATGGGGACTATAATAAACAGAGCTAATATTTATTATTTATTTATTAATTCGATTTAGGATGCCGCCCCTCTCCAAAAAGGACTCGCGGCTTACAAAATAAAATCACACAACAATAAATTAGATAAAACCAAATTAAACAATCAAGCCGAATTAACACTATAATTACAGAATTAAAACTCTAAAAAAACCACCACCTCAGGGTCACAGCCCGGATTGGTTAAACAACCAGGTCTTCAGGTCGCGACGGAAAGTGCGGAGGTCAGGGGCCAGG
>CM019155.1:21175850-21224359 GCA_009733165.1 Naja naja
TGGTGGAAAAGTACATCAATCTAACGTTACAAATTTGGAAATGTTTCTACCACTCAGGAACAGGAATTGAAAATAAAGCTATGTATACAAATGGAAGTAAAAGAAAAAGATACAGAATTCAATCCAAAGGTAGCTTTAGCATTTTAACAACCATAGGCATTATGCCTCTGAACAATTTCTATCAAGAGGTATTGAAAGCTTTAGAATTACCTGCTAGTAAAACCAAGCAAGCAAACTTGCAACAGTGCAATGTCTGTAACCTATCATAATAAGCCAATGATTTAATTAGCTATTGTAAATATCAGAAGCAGCTATTCACAGAACAAAGCAGAAGATGAATCTGAATAAAATGAAGATGCTGATAGAATGTTGGTGTTAGCTAGACAAAAGTTGTACATCTTGAATACAGGTTTTCAAGGATCAGGTGAATAGCTTGGAGTGCATTTGATTTCTCTTTGCTCCTGGATTCAGGGTTCAAGTGTGGTCAAGCCAGTCTTATCAATCAGCAAATGAAACAGTAAATACTGGGCAGTAGCAGATGTTTGACAATTCTTCTCATCATTATGTGGCCCACCATTAATCTATTTCAGAAGAAGGTAAATTAACTGTCTTCCATACTTTGGTTGTCAGGATCACAGGCCTAATGTCCCTATCTGAGTACATTAATTAGTTTCTAGGGTAAGGTGACAAACTGTCCTTCTTTAGGGAGGACAGTCCTTCTTTTGTAAGTTCTGTCCTCTCTCGCAAAGTGTCCTCCTACATGTCCTCCTTTTTGATATTTGAAGACTAATCTGTAAATCTTCGTATTTGATCGATGATGCATCCGACCCTGTGTGATGACGATTTATATTGGACATGACGATTTGTCAAGGGTCAGTACAGTGCGGTGGGATGCAATCATGAGATGCATGCGCTCCACATAGGATAATTGTTTAGAGAGCGCACGCTAAGAGTGCACCATGCAAGAGTGCGCGCCGCCGTGGCTTTTGTTTTTTCTTCAATTTATCTGTGTCCTCCTTCTCATTGTAAAAAAGTTGGTCACCTTATTCTAGGGATTATTTGGATGTAATATTCAATGCTCTGATTCTGATCTTTTTAAAGACTTACAAAGCATACATTAACATCACAACTCTTTCTCAGGCTTCGTCTTGTATATTTCATACTTGTACTGGTCCCAAAAAATATCACCCTGGAAAAATTTTCTTATTTTCTTCTAAAGATTTCAGGAGAGTGGTAATTCATACCTTACTTTTCAGGGCAATTTTTTTTCAGGGTGAATTAATACAAAGCTAAAGAATATTAATCTAAAGTGACAAGCCATACAGCTTGACCAGATTTTAAAAAGCCAAAAAATTATAGAATGAAAAATCTCCACAAGGCCAAAATCCTCCAGTCTGGTACTGAAAAGAAAACAAATTTTGTGACAGAGTCCACCACAAAAAAGAACCTGTTTCTAATTGCCAGGCATCCTATTATCTGTAGTGGAAAACTTTTAGGAAACTATAGAATGCATACACTTTTAAAAGAACAGTTCAAAGAATTTATTCTATTAGACATTTGACTATTTGAAAGAATGTAATTGCTATTATTTAAAACTGTTTCCCCAGTCTAGTCATATTTTATAGTGAAACCAATATTGTGTTTTATGTCTTATGGACCTCTTGAACACTGCTGGTTCCAAAGATAAGGTAATAATGAAGGATAAATATTTCATTTTAAAAAGCAAATCTAGATGGACTTATTTGCCACAAATAAAGCATGATTTTCTGCAATAGCTAAATCAGAGTTTCAATATCCTTAATTACAAATCTTTTAGAAATGTGACACATTAAGTTCCTCGTTGACAAGATCAAATGAGAACAGAAACCAAGAGTCTGCTATAAGTATTTTAAAAGAATGTTTTTCTACCTGAAGAAAAATAATTTACTGCTCAGCAAATTAATGATCATACTGCATTTTCTAAATTATAATGAAAATGTAAGGTCTTATTCTAAAATAAGAGCCTGACTTTATTAAATGTTATTGTAATATGCACATTAGTTGCATAGGGATACTTTACTGGTTGAATAAATTAGTGATACATCCAGCAAAGTACATAGAAAAGAGAGAAAGGCTTTGATAACGTGATTGTGGCTGCCATCTTGATATTTGGGCCTCTTCCTCCAAACATTTCTTTGCATGTGCTACATACATAGATTACATGTATAAAATTAAAACGAAACTAGCATATGGGCTGTAAGCCATTAGGAGACTTTACTCCCTGCCACCAAGAAAGAACTAAAATGCTTTTAGCTATCCCATGCAAAAAAAAACTACAGTGAACTTGTTTTCTCTTTCTAACTAGAATGTGATCCAACTTTTAGTATTAAATGGAAGAATTCTGGCCCTAGTTGCTGATTAAATGTCTAAGGACTCTTGTTTTGTCTTTCTATCTATCAAAAACAAAATAAATATACTTCACTGTAGTTCTGCATTAAGAAAGCTCAAATTCTGGGCCCCTATATTGATTTCATGTCCATCATATGACCTCCTCAGAAACATTTAGCTAATCAAATGTCACTGCTGTCCAGTTAATCTACAGCCACAATAGGGACCGAAAAATTCATCATTAAATAATGTGGTCATTAAGTGAGGCATCACGTGACCACACCTGCTTCTACAACTTCTTTTGTCACAGTCATTAAATGAATCATCTGTGGTAGTTGAGACATCACATGACCATGATTTGCAACTTCCTTTCAGCTTCCCCACTGATTTCGTTGTTGGAAGGTAGCTGGGAAGATCGCAAATGGCAATCATGTGATCACAGGATGCTACAACCATTGTAAATATGTGATGGTTGCAAGTGCCCAAATCATAATAACATGACCATGGTGAAGTTTTAATGGTCAGAAAAACTAGTTATAAGTCACTTTTTTCAGCACTGTTGTAAATTGCAACAGTTGCTAGACACTTGGTCATAAATGAAGACTACCTGTACCAGGGTAGATGAAACTTGATCTAATAGATACTGCATACATTCTTAATTCTGATTTTCCTTCCCCTTTCAATAGACTCCACAATTTACTCACATGATAGGACTTAGAGACTAATGGGAACCAATCATAGGGACTGCTAGTTTTATTTGGCAAAGGGGCTATAGATTAAGAGAAGCAATGTTTCCAGCAAGTGTAGAAAGACATCTAGCAAAAAATTATGAAATGCCATTTTTTTGAATCTGATCTCTCAGGAGATAACATTTCCAAAAAATGTAAAATTTAAGATTGCTACTGTGGTGGGATTCAAATTTTTTTACTACCAGTTCTGTGGACGTGGCAGGGGAAGGATACTGTAAAATCTCTAGCCAGAGGGGGTATTTGCCTGTTCTCTGAACTACTCAAAATTTCCACAACTGGTTCTCCAGAACTGGTCAGAACCTGCTGAATACCACCTCTGCTACTGTCACAATCTGGGTGCTAAGATGAGTTACTGCATTTGAAAATACTAAAGCATGTTTGCATATATTTTGAAAACAGAACATCATACAGGTCAGTTTTTCCATTAGCACTATCTAAAGCATGGCCGTCAAATTTCCAGCCTGTGGGCCAGATGCGTCACATGCTGGCCATGCTCACACCCAGTTTAGCGAAGGGGAAAAAAGTCACAATATGTCACGTGAAGCTGCCGTGACGACGTAAGTTTGACACCTCTGATCTTCTAGATCATTTGGAGTTATAATAATTATAGCAGAGTCCAAACAACTGGGAGGCACTAGATTTGCAATATGTAGTTTGTTATTCTTGAATCCTATTAGATTCACAAGGGACCCAAAGCAAAATGCTTATTTAGATTAATTTAAAAGTATTGAAATCATAAAAAATTACAAAAAAGAAGTAACATTTTGATTCTCCTGTGGCCTCATAATTCAGGAGTAGATAACATGCAGAGTTGTATATCCATGACAATCCTGAAAAACCTCCTTGTGAAATAAGTTGTATGTAGCTCACAAAATCTCTTTTACGGAGTAATGTCTTTCAGTAGCTTTGCTTGCAAATTGTGGCTCACCCAGTGAGTATCCCTTAGTCAATTCAGCCAAGTTCACGTGTCATCAGCAAATGATCCATAATGATAGGGACACTCAGCAGTGACCATGTTTTACTCCACCCAGCCATCAAATAGGAGGCTGTGTAGTTATTACTTCCCTCCCACTTCCTGCCTTTCTGTTTGCTCCTTTGAAAGAGATTTTGTGTGTGTGTGTGTGTGTGAGAGAGAGAGAGAGAGAGAGAGAGAGAGAGAGAGAGACAGATAGACAGACAGACAGACAGACAGACAGACAGACAGACAGACAGGGGGGAATATGACTCAAGTATATACTACTCTAAACTGCTTGGGGGAGCTATTGTGAATGTAACCTTCTTCCTAACTACAGACTCAGTCGTTCACAAGGGTTCTAACATCTCAATAAACATCCTTGTTCTTTTGGCCAGAAGCACAGCTCTCTACCTCTCTACTAAAATGAGGCTGAAATTTATTTATTTGTTTGCTTGTTTGTTTGTTTGTTTAATTGATTGATTTGTCACTCACCTACAAAATAATAGGTACAAGTATAAACATGAGTAAGAATACAGAAAATAGGTACAATTAAACGGGGACAATAGGACAGGGACGGGAGGCACGATGGTGTCTCATCTGCCCAAACAGCCCCTGATTGACACATATATAGCTGTGACGGCGAACCTATGGAAACCTCTGCAGCCTCAAGAGGCTGAAAATGGGGCTGTTTCAGCACTTCCGGTATTTCTGGGAGGCCCGTTTTTCAGCTTCAGAGGCTTCCCTCAAGCCACTGGGAGGGTGAAAACGACTTCAACTGGGCTGAAAATCAGCTGGGAGGCGCGTGCATGTGCAGTTGAGGTAAGGGAGTGGGGGCGGGGCTGTTGCGTGTGCATGTGCAGGAGGGGGCAGGGCGTATTGCATTGTGGGTGCCAGCACGTGCACACGCTTTTGGCACACCACAACAAAAAGGTTCACCATCACTCATATAAAGCATCACCAGGAAATCCAGGTACACTGAAAAACAACAGCAATGTCTCTTTAAAAAGACTTTTGTCTCTACAGAGAGATCCAGTCAGAAACGTACATTTTTTTCTACATTTCTTTAATCTACTGTTTATTATTTTTTTGTCCAAACTTAGGATATACTCTCTCTCTTCCCCACTTATCATATATCTACCACCTGTCCTAAATCTGTCTGTATGATGTCTGCCTCTATGGGTCTGTCTCTCTATCTATATCTAATCTCTCTGAAGTTTATGGAGATCTCATATACACGAATGACTTAAAGCAGTGCACAACTTTAAAATTACACACATCCCCTCCACTCTATTACTAAAATTGAGTTAATAAACACATAGCAGCCGGGGAATCATACAATGCCTTTAACATAGCCAGGAAATGATTTCTGTCACATGCTCAGGCAGCAATCACAGAACTGTTCAAAGTCTTCTGGAAACTTTGGGCACATCATCTCAGGGGAGAAGATGCTCCAGAGGACCAGAACAGAAAAAAAAATTTTTTTGAAGTCCCACCAGGCAACATTTTTTAGGCCAAATGTGCTCTCAAATGTGCCTTTCCTGCCAGATCTCGTAGGATGGAGTGGGTGGGTGGTGTAAATCTTGTAAGTATCCCAATTCTAAGCTATGTAGAGCTTTATAGGTAATGATGTACACTTCAGATTATTATGCTCATATCCAGTTGTACATTATATTTTATTCCTTTCGGAGCCCTTGTGTTTTATAATATTAAACTCAAATGCAAGATTTAAAAAATGAGAAACGAAACAGCCATTGATACAAGAGTCTTATAGAAACTTCTGGTTTTTGAGTTACACTTAGGCCATTGTTTCAATTGTGGATGTTGAAAGAGATATGTAATCATTCTGAAAGTAATCTGGACTACTTAGTGCATATGTGGGGGTGGGGGTGGGGGTGGGGGTGAATTAGTCCAAATAAACCCAATTCTGTTCGGGGTTAAAAGTTATCCTGTGAATATTGTAGTGGAGAATAGCTGTAGCTTAGGGTTGGAATGTTGAGGATTTGGGGTTTACTGGCCAGAGTTTTCTTCTTGCAAATATTTTATTATCAAATTATAAATTATAAAAAGATAAATATAAAAACAGTTAAAATTAATAAGAATTAAATAGAGACTACAAATCAAGGGTACGGATGGCACAGGGAGAGGACTTGTCAGCAGTTTGCCAGGGAGGCCAATCAGAGACAGTATCCCTCCCTCCAATGGTGGGATTCAAATTTTTTTACTACCAGTTCTGTGGGTATGGCTTGGTGGGCATTGCTTGGTGGGTGTGGATACTGTAAAATCACATTCCTTCCCCAACCCCACTAACCTGCTTTCCAGCTCTGTTCTCCTGTGCCGGGCAACAAAAGAAGACCTAGCCGATCAGCTGGGACTCAGGAGGCAGAGAATAGATGGCGGCAGGGCCAGTCAAAGGTGGTATTTGCCAGTTTTCTGAACTACTCAAATTTTCCACTACCGATTCTCCAGAACTGGTCAGAACCTGCTGAATAACCACCTCTGCTCCCTTCGCAAACTACTGTAGGAAGTTAGCACCCACCCCTCTCCTAGAAAAATGAAATATCCTGGGAAATATTATAAAGGCAGAATATTTCCCCTAAAAAGAGTAGAAACTCAGAAGCAGAAACTCACTTCAGAAGCAGAATCTCACCCCCACCTTTGTTAATGGGTGGGCCATTAAGGCCTGGGCCAGAATACTTTACATAACAAAGATCTCCAGGTAAAGCTATAGCAATTGCCAAAAGACCTTTTCAGTGAATCATCATCCAGCAAGGCTCAACCAAGCCTGAAACTCAGGACAGCCTGCAGAGTTGCCCCTGCATGGTCCCATGGAAGTCTGACAACCAATTAGAAACAAGCTTCAATTCAAATCCCAACAAAGGTTATAAAACCCAGGCACTCTCAGCATACCAGCCCTTTTTTGATCTCTTCCTTCAACTTGAAGCATGTGATCATCCTTCCTTTTCACTCTGGAGCTCCAGGCCATGTGGTCCTGTCCACCATTAAACCTTCCAAACAACCTCCATGTTTCCAGTGTCTTTTTCCCCACTTGGAACTGAACCCAGAAGGATATTTCTTCCAACACTACAACAACCCCAATCAAGACAATAGGACAAGTTGCCATGTAAACTGCACTCCTTTGTGTGAATGTCCTGATGATGTTATTGAAGTTGGGAATAAAATGTTTGCGAGAAGAAAAGCAGGCCCAGCAAACATAATAATTCCAACAAAATTCACATTCTCTATGGTCTGCAGAGAAATGAAGGAGAATCAAAGTGGGGGAGGATCACAGCACTGCAGTGTCACAACTTTGAGAAGGCCCCCCCCTCCCAGAAGAATGAAATATTTTGAGGAATATTTAAAAAGGCAGAATATTATATTTCTCTAAATGAGAAATGGAGAACCATGTTTTTTTAGAGGCAGGAAGTGGACTTAGTGTTTCTTAATAGCCCCCAGCAGATATTTTGTGCCCATTAAGAAAGATTGGGCCGGCCTACTCAGAAACCAGCCCCAGTTTCTGCTCCAAGCAGAAACTGAGGAGGCCAACTTAGAAATTGCAGATTTGGAAATCTATTCAAGACAGGATATTTTTGAAACAAAGGCAGAATGGTAGGATTAGAAGCAGCCCCTCACCCAAGATCCAGCACAGGGAAAAAGTCATTAGACACAATAGGAATTGCCCATCACCCTCTCAGAACAAAAGCACCTTCATTGCACCATCCCAGAGCAACCCAAACTTTACCTCAGAGCTCAGGTAAACAATAATCCAGAAACTGGACAGATTAGCTCAGACAAACATCTAGGATTTGCATTTCCTCTTTTGCCTATAGGGCCAGCTATGATCCTTTCATAACCCCTATATGATCCCATAGGAATCTGACACAAGCCAATAGAATACATGCTCTTGCACAGGAACAGGAAGCTCAAATACAAAGCCCAAAGAAGATATAACCTCCCCCCTCTCAACTCCATTTTGTCAACTGCATCAGAACCATAAACACTGTTGGTTCTGCTTCATCATTAAACCATCTCTCCAATCAGCTTTCCATGTTTCCAGAGTCTTTCTCCCAGCTTGGAATGGAACAAGATGGATTTTTCTTCCAACACAACGCAAGCCCTGCTCGCTTCTTTGTATATATCACAGTGTCACCTGTATACTTGAAAGGGCAGGCTACTTCTTTAAATTAATTGACCTGGACACCATTGGGATCAAATAATCAACACATTTCTATCTTGCTGTTCTTTCAGATGGCTTATTTTCTAAAGATGAACAATTTACCAGTTGTTTTTTAAATGGTACATTTGTTTGTAATAACTTTAATTTATTGGTGCATTTGATGGCAGCAAACTTCATTCTGATTTTTTTTGGCTGCTCAATTTTGTTCAACAACAAACAATGAGTCAGAAGAACTGAGAGTGGAGTTATGTGGAAAAGCAGGTTTAATTATGTTTATGGCATGTGACAAAAGCATCTGCCAACCTTGGGAATCAACAGCCTGAAAATCAAGCAAATAACTTCCTCTGTGATGAATTTACTCTAAAATATGCCATAATAGGGATTCCTCCCATTGGTCAAAGTTTTGGCCTGGCACTCTGTTTTTCATCATGGGTGAAACCTATCTTTTGAAAGCAGGAGTAATCACATCCTATATTGCATACTTTCCTGTAAAATCAGGCAAATTAGTGCCACTGGAAATAGTCTATAGCTCAAGGCCTTACTTAGACCTGGGCTCCTACTGGACTCTAGTAGATCTTTTTAAGTTGCAAAGTGTTTCAACAGGTGGCAACACCTGGCTGATCTTATTTATTTATTTTATTTATTTATTTATTTTATTTATTTTGTCAAGCGATTATAAGATAACAGGTATAAGTATAACATAGTTATGAATACATGAAATGGATACATATAAGAAAAATAAAAAGAAACAATAGGACAGGGACGGTAGGCACGTTGGTGTGCATATGCATTCCTGCTACAGACCTCTTAGGAAAGGGGTGAGGTCAATAGTAGAAAGTCTAAGGTTAAAGTTTTTGGGGTTTGGGGAAGAAACCACAGAGTCAGGTAGAGTATTCCAGATATTGACCACTCTGTTGCTGAAGTCGTATTTCCTGAAATCAAATTTTGGTGCAGTTTACCTTGAGTTTGTATCTATTGTGTGCTCTTGCATTGTATTGTTATGGTTGAAATCAGGAATCTTGGCTCAATCTGTTAGTTAAGCAGCTTCTGGCCTGATAAATATTTGGTTGGAAGATCTCAAAGGTATATTAGAGCTATAGACTATAATGGGAAGTTGAGAAATATACTGGAATGTGATACTGTCAACCACTTTTGTCCTGCTACTGAAATAATTACACAATTGTATCCATGCAATTGCTAAAAAGTCAGTTTGAATTAAAGGTGTTAGAAGAAATATCCATCTGGTTCAGTTCCAAGCTGGGAGAAAGACACTGGAAACATGGAGGCTGATTGGAAAGATGGTTTAATGATGAACAGAACCAACAAGCATATGGTTTTGGTGCAGCTGACCACATGGAGTTGAGAGTGGGTGGTTTTTATACCTTCTCTGGGCTTTGCACTTGAGCTTCCTGTTCCTGTGCAAGAACATGTATTCCCTTGGCTGTTGTCAGATTCTCATGAGGCCATGTAGGGTCATGTTTGTCTGAGCTAAGCTTAGTTGAAGTTTGCTGGAGGTGGTACAACTGAGATGATGCAATGAAGGAGCTTGTGTTTGAAAGGGTGTTGGGCAATTCCTATTATAGCTGAGGGTTAATCCCACTTTTGTTCAGACCTTGCTGAAGGGAATCTTTGCCTGTGAATAGAGCTACCTAGATACTTGGCTTCTTTCAATAAGCTCTTTATCTCTTAAGTGCTGACATCTGCTGAGGACTATTAAGAAAGGTGGGGGTTGCTTTCTCCCTCTAAAAAACATGTTTCTCAATTTCTCACCCAGGGGAATATAATATTCTGCCCTCTTTAATATTTCTCAAAATATTTCTTTCTTCTAGGAAAAGGGTGGGTGGCTAACTTTCTACAAAGGCGTCTTCAACTTTTTTTAAAACAAATGAACAATTATTTAAACTGCTTCTCATTCACATGGCTACTATAATAGCAAGAGTGTGTAATCTTTGCCCGGTGGGCTGTCTGGGACCTGAGGTCAGCACTGGAAGGAGATAGCAACAGGAAGAATTTGCTACAGAATGCTTAGAAAATGCAAGCAACAATCTCCCCTCCAAAAAACAAAAAGGGGAAGGGGAAAAAAAGCAAGGTCCTTTGTAAAAACAAACAGTGCTCAGTTTATAAACTTTTTGGGATAAGCACGCCTGAGGATTGTGCACCATCTAGTGACTTGTGAAGGTATGGTGCATCAAGGAGTATGTATGCAGGGTTGCTTCAGCTGACCAAATTGATGTTCAGCATATCAAATGAATCTAGTAGACAATGGTGCTTTTGGCGACACTTGCTAAAGTGTGGTGACCTGTCTCTGTTTTTCTTCTCTCTCATTCACCTTCAAAGGTCAAACTGGCAACATGTCCTCCAGTGGCTGAGATGGTGGGCTTCCCCCCTCAAAGCTATATACAAGGCTTGGCAATGGTGCTACTACCTACATCTTGCTCCACTAGAGTCTTGGCTAGCATCTAGGAGAGCTTATCAGAACAGTTGTACTCACAAGCAATACCTGAGCTACTTCTCCATATTTTTTCTGCTCCTTCTGCTGATCTACACTGAGCCAAGCCAGCCCAAACCCACATGCCCTAGACATTCTTGACAGAATGGGTCCACAATTTCCTAAAATGACTTAATGGATTGTTAGATGTTTTGCCTCTGTTCTCTGGCAGATATTGTTTTCTGGTCTAGCAGTAACTGGTTTTCTTAATGCTTATGCCTCAAATACAACTTAGAACTAAGGAGAAATTTCCTGACAGAACAATTAATCAGTGGAACAACTTTCCTCCAGAAGTTGTGAATGCTCCAACATTGGAAGTTTTTTAAAAGATGTTGTTTAACCATCTGTCTGAAGTGGTGTATTGTTTCCTGCCCAGGCAAGGGGTTGGACTAGAAGACCTCCAAGGTCCCTTCCAATTCTGTTATTTCTATTCTATTCAATAAGCAACACTTGTAGTTTATCCAGAAGGAGGGGATGGAGAGACGGAAAATAGCATAATATTTCCTTTGGCTGTTAGTGAGCTAAGACATAGTTTGCTTGATAATAGAATAAACTTCAATTAATTGGGATTATGCAAAGCTATAAACCAAGGGTCTTCAAACTTGGCAAGTTTAAGGCTTGTGGACTTCAACTCCCAGAATTCCTGAGCTAACATGACTGGAGGAGGAATTCTGGGAGTTGAAGTCCACAAGTCTTAAAGCTGTCAAGTTTGAAGGCCCCTGCTATAAACCATGATTGTCCAAACCAAACGGCTGGGTTCATGCACATGCAAACAAACCATAATATAATGTATTAATTAGGCAATAAGCACAAAGGAAAAGTCAAAACATTGTTTTACCATTTGCAGACTCTCTAACTCCAACATCTACATATGTGTATGCCTAAGTAATGTTTGCTGGATGTACTAATAGGAGCAAATAAACATAGTTCATGGTTGAACTACAAAGTCCTTGGTGCTCACAGTGCTTGGTTATATGATTGCAGTCAGATCAAAGGCTGTTCGTCCTTTGTAAAAGCCAGGCTTTTTCATGTCTTTGTCATATCTAGATTGTATTTGCAATTGAGGCCACCATATTAATATAATTCCCTGGTCTTCAAGCTCTTGCTTAGATTTGAATTTCCCTTCAGTGTCCAAAATATGTTTATATGTCACAATTTTTTTTGAACTTCACCAGATTTGGGTATGTAAGGGCTTCCGTCGCTGAGCGCCATCATGTTAACCATTGTTATTGTAGAATCAAAAGTGGGGGAAAACACATTTGCAACACAAAGGTAGATTGCTTTTCGGATACCTGTAATTTTTTAGCCTTGCCCTGGGTACAATTATTTTAATTCTTTTACTTTCCAGTAGATGGCAGTTGAATACATACCATTCTGGCCTAAGACAGACAGAAATGCGAAAGAAGCAGAGACAGATGCATATTTTGCTAAAGCTGAGTACTTTTTTCCTTTGAAACTGAAGAGCAATTATTTAGTTCAATTTGTGTAAAAAAATTGGTAGATTTATTTCTTGCAACAATAGTGATTTAAACAGGATAATTATAGTTATGAACAAATGGAAACATAAAATATCATGCATTTATCTGTTTGACCGTGACTGCTAACAGATAAATGGTTTGGAAATACTTCTAAAATTAATTATCTTGTTTAGTCAAGCCTGTTGAATGCAAAAATCCATTTTCAAAACATTAAGGGGGAACCAATCTATCCACTGAACTTTGGTGAAAAATGCAAAATAATCCAAGACTCTTAAAAAAAACTTTAAAAACCAAAACAATTGCTAATTCATCTTCTAGCAGTATGACTAGTCATCATAAGCCTTTCCTTATTGTTGAGCTAAACTACTAATTACCACCTTTGAGTTGGAGAAAACTATACTAGCTTGAAATGTATTGCCCAAATTACCAGTTATTCTCCTTCCTCTGTTTTGAAAAGGAACTTTAAGATGGTGGACTTCAGCTCCCAGAATTCCGAGAGAGTCATCTTTATCTCATTCCAAGAAATCATCTTTGTATTTTTTTACCATGTTTGCTATAGTCTTGTATTAACTGCTGCTTGCATTATCCCTTGTCTTGCTCTCTCTTTTGTTTTGTATTTTGTTTTCCAGCCACATTTTTTCCTATAAAAAGGTTTTATTTTCTCAATTACTGTTATCTCTGATTTCCCAGGCATAGCTTTTCTTGGAAGGTCATAATGTTATTACAGTGTGTCATGCATCTCACTGACCTCTCTATTTTTCTCATTCTATTTATTATTATTTATTTTAATTTATTGAATTAATTTATTCTCAACATAACCCAGAGGAAAAGGTAAGGTGGGTGGTATTACTATATGTTATAGTAATCTAAATAGTGACAGCTAATAATTTGTCTGAATAGTTCCCCAGTTATAAAGCATATTGCATGATCTGGAGTTGTGGTGGAATTACCATTCATGGCACATGGAAACAAATCCACAGATCTCTTATTGCCTACTGATGTTATAAATTGGTTGGATAAGAATTATTTGTGGCAGGTAAAGGAGAGCATCTGTTCCCAGCTGCAAGCTTTTTCTTCTTTGCCCAACAGCCTTATATTTCTGGATGAGATGAATGGCAAAAGAGATGGGGCAGAAACATCTATCAAAAACTATAAGACTGGATGTTTGGATGGAACTTCGACAGCAGATCTAACTCCTTGGGCCTTGGTGGTGCAGGCTGTTAATAGCCTAGCACTTAGTTCCAGCTGCCTGTAATTATTGCAGGTTCGAATCCCACCAGGCTCAAGGTTGACTCAGCCTTCCATCCTCTTGGGGTAGGTAAACTGAGGACCCAAGATAGTTGGGGGCAATTAGCTGACCTTGTAAAAATGCCGCTTAGTAATAATCAGGCATACACAATGGAAGGAAGGCTATTGCTGAGCGCATTGGGTTGGATCCCAAAAATTGTAAGCCGCCCTGAGAAGGGCGGGATATAAATATGAATTTAAAAAAAAAACTCTCAGAACAAAAAATTGGGATGGTGAAGGAAAAATGAGCTATTTTATATACATGCCCCCATATCTGGATATTAGGGAATGGGATGAGCAAAATACTTTTACTGAATAAAATTACCATTACAAATGTTGAGAGGAAGAAGATAAAATGCAAACTTGAATGCATATAATTTTGTTGTAATCCTCATTAGCTTCTCTTACCCAACACTGGAAATCATATCATAGATTAGAAAAAAGCCCAGCCTCTCTCTACCTGCTGCTCCAGGTATAGTCCAAATCCTATGTTAATTATTCATTTTTATCCTGTCTTTATTATTTTTACAAATAACTAAAGGCAGCAAGCATACCTGGAGAGTAAAACATATGAAGAACAGTTGCAGGATTTGGGTTTGGCTAGTCTAGAGAAAAGAGGGACCTGGAGGGGACATGATAGCAGTGTTCCAGTATTTGAGATGCTGCCACAAAGAAGAGGGGGTCAACTTATTTTCCAAAGCACCAGAGGGCAGGACAAGAAACAATGGATGGAACTAATCAAGGAGAGAAGAAATCTGGAAGTACGGCGAAACTTCCTAACAGTGAGAACAATTAAGGAGTGGAATAACTTGCCATTAGAAATTGTCGGTTCTTCATTCCCACAAAACGGTTAAAGCAAAACCAGAAAACATGCTTATAGTTCAGGGTGAGATTACCACCCTCTGTCATTTATACCCTTCTCCACCATCAAAGCTTTTCTTTTATTTTTCTTCCTTATATTTTCAAGAACCATTGAGTTATCACAGTAAAAATAACCTGGTGACAAAGATCATACCAAATGATGATGGAATCTGGCTGAGAAGTGCCAGGATTGGGGAATTTCCTAGAGATGGAAAATGGATGTCTCATTGCATTTTTTGGGCCGAAGTGGTAAAGGTTCAGCTCTAGAATCAGTCAAAGGATGTAAGAAGGGAGTGTGTTATAACAGTCACCACAATGCCAAATCCACCCTGAAATATTAATGAGAGTAATTTAAACATATTTCCTGCAATTGGTAATATTTATTTTGATACGTGTTCAGAATATTTATGCAATTTTCCCCCTGTTCAGCATAGGAGCAGCTTCTAGCAAGGGGGTGCTACTTTCCCAACTGTACCAAATGGCTGTTATGATTGGCTGAGTTTTAATAAATTATTTGTCATGCCAAATTCTGGCCAAGCTAAATCCTAGGCAAGTGCTTGGATTCAAGAGAAGTGCCAGGTGGACTGCAATGCCTCGGCTTCCAGAATGGAAATATTGACTCCTTGTTGTAGATGGCTTGACCTGGTTTGACTTCCAAATGACCCCACACAAATGTTGTCTGAATTATTGTTTAACCTGAGGTGTTTTTAACTTAAAAGTTTAGCTGTGGAACTTTTCAACCTAAGGCATGCTGATTGGGGATTCTGGGAATTGAGGTACACATTAAAGTTGCCAAGATTGAGAAATATGGACCTAAAGCAGGGGTGTCAAATTGGCAGCGCATAGGCTGGATGCGTCACATGCAGGCCATGCCAATCCTGGGGGAGGGACTTCATGATATATCATATGACAGCAACATGATGCTGAATGTTTGACACCTGTGACCTAAAAGGTCTTTAAAACCACAAAATTGTTCTGCTTTCAGGTTCAGATTTTATATGCTAGGACTGGGAATCTTGGGCCTCCAAAGGATCATTGTGTCCCACCTCTAATAGCCCAAACTAGTAAAACCAATGGTGAAGATGGTGGCAATGTAATTCAGCTACTGTTTTGGTCTGCTTCAGGGCAACATTTATTTATTTATTTATTTATTTATTTATTTATTTATTTATTTATTTATTTGACTTGTATGCGCCCCTCTCCAAGGACTCAGGCCTCACAATTAAAACACAACAATAAATATTTAAAAAAGAATTAAACCTAATAAGCCCAATCACTAAAACAGTTAAAATAAATTAACGCCCGGAGGTCAGTCCAGCCCAGCCTGTTCAAACAACCAGGTCTTCAGATCGCGGCGAAAGAGCGAAGATCAGGAGCCAAACGGAGCTCCAAAGGGAGTTGATTCCACAAGGCAGGGGCAACAGAGTAGGCCCTTCCCGAGGCACCACCAGCCGACATTGTCTAGCCGACGGCACCCTGGGGTCCCGTCTGTGCGCACAGGGTGATTGGTATTTGATATTGGCAGGAGACGCCCCGCAAGTACCCGGACCCAAATCAAAGGACGTTGAATGTTAATACCAACACCTTGAATCTCACCCGGAGGGCAACGGGCAACCAATTCAGCTTGCGCAGGAGGGGTGTAACATGGGAGTATCGGGAAGCTCCCATCACAACCCGCGCAGCCACATTCTGCACCAGCTGAAACCTTCGGATGGTATACAAGGGCAGTCCTAGATAGAGAGCGTTGCAGTAGTCAAGTCGGGACGTCACAAGTGCATGAGTGATCATGTAAAGGGCATCTCGGTCCAGATAAGGGCACAACTGGTGAACCAGTCGGACCTGGGCAAAACCCCCCCTGGTCACGGCCCCCACCTGCTCCTCCAAACTGAACCATGAGTCCAGGAGGACGCCCAGGTTCCGAGCCCTATCCACAGGGGGCAACACCTCTCCCCCATGACCAAAGATGGAATCACTTGACTGGGCCGAGATGCCTGTACGCACAACCATTCAGTCTTGGCTGGATTGAGCTGTAGTTCGTTCCTGCCCATCCAGATCCGTATCGCATCCAGACACCGGGTCATCAGGGAGAGGGAATCACTGATTCCAGGATGCTTTATTTCAAATTTCACATCTTGTTTTTTCTTCCAAATTAATTTTATAAGGTTGTTCTTTCTATGATTGGGATTGCAACACACATAATAAAGCAGCAGAGCTCAATTGTGTTAAGACCCTGGAAAATGTTCACAGAAGAGCAATGAAGATGATGAAGGCTAAATTGCATGGCAAATGTTGGGAGAACTAGGTATGTCCATCCACTTGAAGAGAAGGATTTGGGGGATGTGATAAAAGTCTTTCAGTACTAGAAGGGCTGTCACAAAGAAAAGGGGACAAATATTTTCTAGGGCACCAGAGGGCAGGACAAGAAGTAATGAGTGGAAGTTTGTCAAAGAAAGGTCCAATCTAGAAACAAGGAGGAATTTTATGACAGTGAGAGCAATTAATCAATGGAATAGCTTGCCTCTTGCAGTTTTGTCACCTAGGGTTAGCTTGTGATAATCATTTTACCCATGTGAATTTCTTACAACTTGAGTCTAATACAACAGCCATCTGACAGATATTTCCCCTTACAGTTGTTATCCAACTGTGATAGACTAAGTATCCATAATTCTTACTCAAAAAGGGCATTGGCTTTGCCGATAGCCGAACATTTCCAGAAATGTCTGACAGAAGATTTGTATACATGGAATATATGAACTCAGTGCTTATATTTCTTGGGAAATTCCATTGACATCTCTGAGACTTAAGTGCCAAGGAAAACTATTCATAAGGAATAGGATAAATTTCATATTATTCTTAACATGCATTTGGAAAAACAGGTTTACTTGACAGAAAGATGTTTAGCCACTTCATTTACAGAACTTAAGTAGATTTTCTAGATGTTATTCTCTGGGGGAAAAGATTCCTAGCAAAGTAATAACAATAATAACAGTAATAATATAACCTGAAAGCAATTTGATTATAGATATATATGTCTGGAATATGTAAACAATGGCAGAAGGCCATAAATACCACAGCAATGGCAGTCATATGAATCTTAATGCCAATGTAAATATTGCACAATTTATCCTCTTCAGACTGAGTGTATTTTTTAGGAATATCCCCAAAAAGCTTTTAATAACAGCAATCATTCCTTATCCAGGCATTGTGAGCTTTCTTTTACAGATTGCAGTCAAAAAAGCCAGACTTCTGGGGGAGGAATGGCAAAATGAAGAGAGAGCTGCCAAAACAGAGCTGAGGTTCTTCTGTTTGCTCTGCTACTGGAGATTGACAAGAGAAAGTCTGAAAGACAAAGCGGAATCGAGGAGAAAACAGTGTCCATGTTCCTTTTTTGCATTTGGCAAATAAACAAACACTGAGAAAATACGATCAGCAGTGGAGAATAAATGCTGATTCACATCCTTTTGAGCCTTTTAACCATAACCCAGAAGTTATAGGTGCTCCAGCACTGGAAGTTTTTAAGAAGAGATTGGACAGCCATTTGTCTGAAATGGTATTGGGTTTCCTGCTTGGGTTGGACTAGAACAGGGGTGTCAAACTTGATTTCCTTGAGAACTGCATCAAGGTTGTGCTTGACCTTGGAGGATGGAGGGGGGGCTGTGGCCAGGGGGCATGAACATGGTGGGCGTGGCCAGCTCGACATCACTCATGTCAGGGGCACCTGTAGTGGCCAAGTGCTATGGGAGGATGTCCCTGAGACCCTCCCTCACACTCATTATAATCTCCTTCCTTCCTTCCTTCCTTCCTTCCTTCCTTCCTTCCTTCCTTCCTTCCTTCCTTCCTTCCTTCCTTCCTTCCTTCCTTCCTTCCTTCCTTCCTTCTTTTGCATGCTCAAATGCAAAAAGGGAAACATTTCTCCTTTTGTTTTTAGTTTGTTTTGCTAGCCCTCTGCCAGTGAAAATGGACCCTCTGCGGGGGCCCACTGAGCTCCATTTACGCTGGCAGAGGCTTTGCACGGTCCTCCCAAGTTCAGTTTTCGCTGGCAGAGGCACTGTGGGTCAGTCCTTTGCTGTTTCCAGGCTGGCCCTGCTGGCCAGATGTAAGCACCCTGTGGGATGGATCATGCCCATGGGCCTTGAGTTTTACACCCCTGGACTAGCAGATCTCAAAGGTCCCTTCCAATTCTGTTATTCTGTTGCTGCCATAGACTTGCTACACTATAGCATTTTGCCTTGGATACTTCACCACCTGCTGCAGGTGAATGTAACAAGTGAATCTGCTGAAGACTGAAGTATTCTGGGTGAGTGAGGCTGTTTTTATGAGTCGGAATCTGACTTGAGCAATGATTAGTGAAGTAGGCTTTATAATCAGGGGTGAGATTCAAAATTGTAATTTCAAATGGTCACTAAATGAATGGTTGTAAGTTGAGGATTGCATATTGAATTAAGGAAAGAGTCAAATATCATGCTCCCAGAATAAATCCATTAACACTTTACCTATTCTGTACTGCCATCTTGCGGTCAGTAAATCATGATGTGTTGGAAGTCCATCTATTTGGACCTTGGATCATGATGTGTCAATAAATCATGTTGTGTTCTAAGTCCATCTATTAGGACAGAATCATGGTAATTTTTCATCTTGGTTAGTTTTTCATTACTTGAGGCATGGTGAGAGTCCACCCTGTTTGGTTAGTTTATGGGCAAGGATATAATAAAAATCCCAAGAACGTGTTCGTTCCAAAACCAATTCTTGCATCTTGTGATACAAGAATCCAGTCAATAAACCAATATAGAATGTATGAAGCTGGGGACCAAGTTTGGGTCCAACATCTCAGCCATAGCACTTCTACACATTCATCCAAAGACTGAAACCATAACTGTACATGTATAGCTTGTATGCTGTTACAGCATAGTAAATATAGTTTAAAGAGCCTATAAAATACAAGGCTATCTCTTGTGCAGAAAGGGTCAACATACATCCACATTGTAAACATGTAAACTTATCTGGCCTTTAGGAGACTAATTTAGGAGACTAAGTAGAAGTTAGCCAATAATGTAATCTCTTGTGATTCCTGGGTTCTTTAAATTTATAGTAAGATCTTACACCAAAATTTTGACATCATGTCATATACCTTTCAGGTATATATGGGCTTCACATTTACCTTATGTAATGGATACAAATGGCAAATCCTTAATTTGGGACAGTTTTGAGGAAATGGGTGTTAAAATTTTTAAGATGGTGGCTGTGACCATGTGATTCAAGCCCTACCCTATACAGGTAGCCTTTGACTTAACAACCACAGTTGGGAAAATATTTAGAATGGAATAGAATAGCAGAGTTGAAAGGGACCTTGGAGGTTTCCAAGTCCAAACCCTGCTTAGGCAGAAATCCTATACCAGGGTGGGATTCTACTGGTTTGGACCGGTTCAGGCAAACCGGATGTTAAATTTGCATCTGGTTCGCCAAACTGGTATTTGAACTGACTGACTGGCCCCACCCACCCCTCCCCTCCCCTCCCAGGAGTCTCCATACAGCCCATTTTCAGTGCAGGTAAGTGGAGGGTCTGTTCAGGGAGAAGGAAAAACAGGCCTTCTGGAAGTCCAGAAATGGGCCTCTTTATGGCTTCCAGAGGGCCTTCAGAGCCCGGGGGCTCTGTTTTCACCCTCCCAGAGCCCCAAGGGAAGCCTCTGGACCCTTGGGAAGGCAAAAAATGACAAAATCTGAAGTACCGAAAGTTGTGAAGCGGGCCTGTTTCTGGAGGGCCTCCAGAACCCAGGGGAGGCCATTTTCACCCTCCCAGAGGCCCGAGGGAAGCCTCTGGATCCTTGGGAAGGTGACAAATGGCCCTCCTGGAACTTCTGGTAGGCCACACCCACCATGCCATGCCCAGCCAGAAACTAGGCAGCGAATTGGTTGCTGGGATTTTTGAATCCCACCCCTGCCCTATACCCTTTTCAGACAAATGGTCCATTGCTAACCAAAATGGTTCCTTAATGATGTACACCTAATTTTGCAAAATTTTTGCCAAGGTTGTTGAGTCAATCATTGCAGTTCTTAAGTGAATTGCGTAGTTGTTAAGGCAATCTGCTTTTACCTTTGTTTTTTGCTTGTCAGACAATGGCTGGGAAGGACACAAATGATGATCATGTGATCTTGGAATACTGCAACCAGGGGTGGGATTCTACAGGTTTGCACCTATTCGCTAGAACTGGTTGTTAACATTCTAAGCAGTTCGGAGAACTGGTTGTTAGAAGAAATTACTGGCCTAATCCTGTAAGGAAGGCAGGAAGGAAACATTCTGGTGTTGCTTACAGAAACTGCCTCTCCGTTAACCCTTATTACATTCTTGGCAGGACTAGACTTCCTGTCTCAGGAACTTCTCTGGAGTTTTTCCCCCCTCCTTTGCTGGTACTTTGCTTGTGTGGAGTGACCATTCAATGGCACTGAAAAAAGTGACTTATGACCATTTTTCACACTTATGACTGTTGCAGCATC
The DNA here is from genome assembly GCA_009733165.1 of Naja naja. Taxonomy (NCBI): domain Eukaryota; kingdom Metazoa; phylum Chordata; class Lepidosauria; order Squamata; family Elapidae; genus Naja; species Naja naja. The sequence goes on from CM019155.1 coordinate 21,196,702, forward strand.
CCCACAGTCATGAGAAGCCAGAAGAGGAAATGCGTGCCTCGATGTGAGTGATGTTGAGTTGGCCACATCCAGCCAATAACATGACCACCAAGCCATGCCCACCAACTAAGCCATGCCCACAGAACCAGTTGTTAAAAAAATTGAATCCCACCCCTGACTGCAACCATTATAAATACATGGCAGTTTCCAAGGGGGAGGGGGAGGAGGAAGAGGAGGAAAAGGAGAAATAATAATGGGTAAAAATAAAATCTGCAGCCTGCAGTTGACCCTTAAAATAATGTCTATGATCAAGTATTCTCAACTACTATACTATAGATGTAAATGTGCTGCTCTAATACTTTCTTTTCTCCTTCCCACTTTAAATATCTTCTGCCAATTCAACTGGATATCTCATTCCTCACCCACTCTTCTGGTGTTAATCCTTCTATTCAAATGCTTCTTCATATATACCGTTTTTAATTTCCACAAGTCTTGGCTTAATGTTTGTACCCTGGACCAGATCCATCATTGGAGAAGCAAGGGTTATGCAACCTGTAACACTTGAGAGGATTTCAAAGCTCCAGCTTGGCTAATTCCACCCCCAGGTATTGGAATAAGCTCTTCTTAGATCAGGAATACCACAGTTATGCTTCTTCTTCTCCTCCTCCTCCTCCTCCTCCCTCCCACACAGACACATCTATCTATCTATCTATCTAATCTATATCTACCTACCTACCTACCTACCTACCTACCTATCTATCTATCCCCCTCTCCTCCTCCTCCTATCTCCCTCCTCCCTATCTCCTCCTCCTCCTCCCTCCCCCTCCAATCTATCTATCTAATTTGGAAACTGCCCATCTTACTCATAGAGTTACTCTGGGCAGTGTACAGTTAAAACATAAAAAAAACATTATTAATCTAGAACACCATTCAGCTGGTGAGTTGGTTGAAGATAATGTATCTTCTAATGGATTCGTTTTGCATTATCTCTGTTTCTTCCAAGTCACTGAGCTAAACCTGCAATGCAAAATAGAGTGATCAGTTTCAGATTTTTTCTAAATTTAGTTTGTATACATTACTTTATAAAATGTATTGTACTTAACTTTTTAAATAAAAATAATTGTACTAAATTTCCTGTATTTCAGCATGTATTTCTGAAACATGGAGGGTATGTAAATTAACAAAGAAACTAACAAAGAAACCAATAAATATATTAATTTCCGTAAATTTTCTTTGGTAGAATGTCTTTTTATACATCTACGTTGACATATCATATTTAGGCAAAATGTTCTGTAAAATATTTTTAAGACTAAGCATTGCAGAATTTAGAAAAGGGGAGATTTTGAAGGTTCAGAAATGCAAAGCTTAGGAGTCCACATTCAAATATGACTTAAACACATGTCATTTCCATGTCTAATTTAGAGAAATGGCAACCTATATCCAGGGGTGGGATCTGACCGGTGTAACCACCGGTTTGGTGATTTATGATTTGCGTGCGCCTGATGTGCGCTTTGCGCACATATGAATCATTGTGAGCTTGCTGCCTGGACAGCTGAGCAGGGTGTGCAGTGGTTGAAAAAGCACTTTTTTCTTGCTTTTTCAACCGCAGCTGTGCCGCGCAAAACAGCTGAGGTTGAAAAAGCAGGAAATAAAGGACAGGCAAGAGCCTGGGCGGGCAGGTGGGGCAAAACAGCAGCAGACATAGAACTGGTTCTATGTCTGCTGCTCTTCAGAGCTACCAGTTCTACAGAGGCGGACAGAACCAGCAGTATTCCACCCCTGCCTATATCTGATATCTCAGTTCTGTTGCTTATGTCCTGCATGGACACCTAAAAATGCAATTTGTGTTAAAACTGTTCAGGCAGTGAATCAACAAGAGATAGGGGTGAGGGTGGAGCAGGTTTTAGCTCACAGCAACAATGTTAGAAACATTTCAGAATTATTAATCCATTGTTTTGTTGACAGGGTCTGCCTGCCTTTTGTAATCCATCACTCCTCAACTGGTTGCAGAAGTGATGGGTTTGGAAGTGTAGCAAGAATAACAGAACAGAATAACAGAGTTGAAAGGGACCTTGGAGGTCTTCTAGTCCAACCCCCTGCTCAAGTAGGAAGCCCTAAAAGCATTTCAGACAAATGGTTGTCCAATCTCTTCTTAAAAACCTCCTGTTTTTAAATGGTTTTGTTGTGTGCTCTTCTAAGGGCTAGACACAATGAAAATGTTCGGACACCAGAAAAGAAACTGACAGCCCGAAGCTAATAAAATATTATAAGAATTAAAATGATTAGAAAGTCTTTGGAGAATGCAGGAGTACAAGTGTGTGTGTGTGTGTGTGTGTGTGTTTTTCTCTCTCTCTCTCTCCCTCTCCCCCCCCTCTCTGTGTGTTACAGTTTACATAAACCCAAAGTTGCCAGATACAAAATGAATCTCATTTAACATACTGATTTTGTAGGTAACAAAATGCCAACTAATTTCTAACACAAGTTATTTTCTGCAGAGTTGCCAACTCTGCCTTTGCTTAGGGCTACTGGAAATAAAACAGTACATGGCAATGGAAGGGAATCTTATTTAGCACCATCAAGAATGGATTAAGAGGCTCAATGTTCTAGTGATTTGTTCCTGGGGTTGCAAACTTTCTATGATCCGTAAGCAATGTTGTTTATTTTATTCTACATGAACAGAGCCATGCTTCTGCAGGGTTGAACTCTCACAATGTTTCTGCTTTTTAAGTTGTAGTTGAAATATAATCAGAAGGGGATTGTGGATCAAGGTCCAAACCATAAACTATTCTTGAGAAGTCCACAGAACAGCCCAGGCAGATAAAAGCTCTTCCAATCTCCTCTTGATTATTCATATACTTGCCTCTAAGCAAGGGCGTCTGCAAGGTGTGGTTATAAAAAGGTCAAGATGATAGTGATAACTATGCTTTTTATGTCAATGCACTTAAAAAAGCAAAGCAGCTCCTACATTCCTGTAATTTAGGGCAAGATAGATAATGTGCAGCCATCTACAAGGGAGGACTATATTTGACACATTATCTTGCTATGATGGGGCCAATGGGAGTTAATCTAGGTAGCCTACTTCTGAAATGTAGTCTTGCTTTTAAATTCATGTTCTCTCTTCAAAGGGATATCCTTTTAATTCCTGCAGTCAAAAGAATTAGCAAATTATTGGAGGGAAAAAAACTTTGGAAAGCTATTTCATGAGCACAGCTTTGGTAGCAGGGATGAAGATTCCAGTTCTCAAGAAAATTAGCTAGAATGACTAAAATTGAGATGTATTAAGGATTAGTTTTAAACAACCATCTGTCTCCAACCCTCTTCAGGTAAAGGAAATTTCTACCTGAAAAAATAAAACAAGATTCACTGCTTTATCCTTGTTCATTGAAACCAGCATGGAATTCATTACATATGTCACCTTTCTGAACTGAGAGAGTGATTCTGCAGATGGGTTTACTCAAATTGGAGCTACAGATAAATGAAATAGAATTAGAATTAGAATAGAATGGAATGGAATAGAATAGTTAGAAGGGACCTTGGAAGTCTTCTAATCCACTGCCTCTCCCATGCTCAGGCAGGAAACTTATACCATTTCAGACAAATGGTTGTCCAATCTCTTCTTAAAAACTTCCCATGTTGGAGTATTCACAACTTCTGGAGGCAAATTGTTCCACTGATTAATTTTTGTAACTATCAGGAAATTTCTTCTTAGTTCTAGGTTGCTTCTCTTCTTGATTAATTTCCATGCATTGTCTTGTCTTGTCCTGCTGTCAGGTGCTTTGGAGGATAGTTTGACTCCTTCTTCTTTGTGGCAGCTCCTGAGAGATAGGGAAACTTGCAGACAAACAGTCCAGATTCTCCAACTTTGATACCATCTAGACACATAAACTTCAATTCTGGGAGCTTTCAGTAGTGGCACTACTTGCTGGGAATCTTTGGATGGTACTCAAATTGGAAAAGCTGCAGTATTTAACTAGATTTACCCAAGTTTTGCCATTGTAGTTGGGAACCTCTCAATGCACATCCATTTCCAAAGAGTATGCTCATTCTCCTTGGGAAGTAAGCATCTACATTAAGCCCAAATGTATTGCAACCACAAAGGTTGCTACTGCTGAGGATTTTCTTTCTTTCTTTCTTTCTTTCTTTCTTTCTTTCTTTCTTTCTTTCTTTCTTTCTTTCTTTCTTTCTCTCTCTCTCTTTCTTTCTTTCTTTCTTTCTTTCTTTCTTTCTTTCTTTCTTCTTTCTCTCTCCTTCCTTCCTTCCTTCCTTCCTTCCTTCCTTCCTTTTCCTTCCTTCCTTCCTCTTTCTTCTTTTTGTCAGTGTAATTTATCTCTGTGATCCTTCTGAGATCATGAGAATTTCAGCTTTTAATGCTTGAGCACAGTTAACTTTTGACCTATGTCAGCTTTCAGGTTAGAATGAGTTTGGTCACATCAGTCTGAATCAAAATTAAATCCAAGCTCAGGAAGGTGAAAGGGCAAATCCTTAAAGGGATCACCTTAATTGACTGGGCCTCTTAATCCCCCTCCTGTTCATGTACATTAACCCAAATACCTCTAAGTTTCCTCTAACCTGCTTTCAGGGGGTGGGGAGACTTATTTCACATAACCAAGGCAAGTGGTCACAGGAACGTGGCTTGTGCTGTTTCCTGAGATGCTTTTTCATTCCTTCTGAACAATCTTCTTTATCTTCTACTCTTCCTGGTGGCTTGAAGAGAAGGAAATCATCAGCTTGGTCCCTCTTAATTTGAAACATGTCAGACATATTGTACAGTTCCATACATTCCAGCTGACCTTTGAACTGTAGCCTCATGGAACAAGCATGACCAAATATGGTTTATGGTGATGTTTTTCACATCTGGCAATTTTCAGATGCATGATTTCAACTCCCAGAATTCCCCAGCTAGAAGGCAGGCTGAGAAATTCTGTGAGTTGTAATCCATACATCTTAAAAGCTTCCAGATTTGAAAAACACTGGCTTAGGGCACACTGCACAGCCTTCATTACCTAACTCTGCCAAATCTAGGAGGAAGGAGAGATTTAGAAATGTAGGAAGAAAAATCCAGTCTGGTTCCAAGCCGGAAGAAAGGCACCGGAAATAAAATGGAGGCTGATTGGAAAGAAGAACTCTGTTATTGATGAGCAGAACCAACTATAGCATGCAGTTCTGGGACAGCTGACAAATTGGTTTGATGCATACATGGATTTTTATAGGGTTCTGAGATACTGCAGAGGTTGTGCAATATAGTGAGCCTTGTGTCTTTTCCTATTCTAATGGTGGTGGGTTAATCCTATTATGTCCTAAGGGTCATGTCCTGTTCTTAGAATTTGGGTGGGGGAGTGTAAATTCTTAATCCCATCATCTGGACCTGAAGGTGTTTTGTTTGGGAATAGACTGGCCTGGATGGATAGAAATATCCATCTCTAAAGACATCAGGCATCTGCTGAGGCTACTGGGGCTGCTTTTAGCCTTCATTAAGATTTTTCTCAATTTCTCCTTTGGGGAAATGTAATATTCTGTCTCTTTTAATATTTCCCAAAATATTTAATTTTTCTGGCAGGGGGGCTTCCCACAGGAGGAGCAGCATGTTATGGTGGGTACAGCAGTTAATTTTGGGATATCATTAGAACATTTGGAGTGGGATCTATTCAGAGGTTCTGACCAGTTCTGGAGAATCGGCAGTGGAAATTTTGAGTGGTTCAGAGAACCGACAATTACTACCTCAGACTGAAGATTTTACAGTGTCCTTCCCCTGCCACGCCCACCAAGTCATGCCCACAGAACCAGTAGTAAAAAAATTTAAATCCCACCACTGGATCTATTCCTATGATGCTCTGGATGGTATTGTTGTGGGCCCGATAGGAAACCAAAGACATTTAGAAATCTATTCAGAATTAAAACTAATTTCTGAATATCAAAGGAAAGAATAAGGTGTTTAGAAATCCTGTTGGAATTTCAGGTGCCCAGCACAAACTGTAACCTGTGAAGTGGGCATACTGGTTTTCAGTATATTTATTTATTTATTTATTTATTTGATTTCTAAGCTGCCCCATCTCCCTAAGGACTCGGGGCGGGGTACAATAAAAACAATACAGATATGCAATTAAAAAGAGATTAAATCAAATAAGAAACCCAATTACAGTCTAAAACACTAAAAACAGTCATTAAAACTCCCTCACACACACCCCAGTCCAGGTCAGCAAGTTGGAACAACCATGTTTTTAGGCCCTGGCAGAAGAAGCGGTGGGGGGCCACCCGAGCTCCAGGGGCAATTGGTTCCATAGGGTGGGTGCTCCCACAGAGAAGGCTCTACCCCTAGGGGTCACCAGTCGACACTGTCTGGCTGACGGAAGCCCGAGGAGGCCCTGTCTGTGAGAGCACACAGGACGATGGGAAACAGTCGCTGGCAGCAGAGTCTCCCGTAGATATCCCGGTCCTAAGCCATGAAGGGCTTTATAGGTCAAAACCAGCACCTTGAACCTCACCCAGAGGGCAATCGGTAACCAGTGCAGCGCATGCAGGAGGGGTGTAATATGGGAGTATTGGGACACTCCCATCACAACCTGTGCCGCTGCATTCTGGACAAGTTGAAACCTCCAGGTAGTCCTCAAGGGCAGCCCCATGTAAACAGTATTGCAGAGGTCCAGACGGGAAGTAACGAGCACATGATTGACAGTACATAGGGTGTCTCGGTCCAGGGAGGGGCGCAACTGGTGCACCAGGCGAACGTGGGCAAATGCCCCCCTGGCCACAGCTCCCACCTGCTCCTCCAAACTGAGCCATGCATCCAGAGGACGCTCAAGTTGCGTGCCCTATCTAGGGGGGCAACACCTCTCCCCCCATGGTTAATGATGGAATATCCTGGGCAACTCGAGACGCCGGTACATATAGCCACTCGGTCTTGGCTGGGTTGAGCTGGACCCTGTTCCTCCCCATCCAGACCTGCACCGCCTCCAGGCACTGGGACATCATGTCGAGGGCGTCACTGGGTTGGTTAGGGGTGGAGATGAAAAGCTGGGTATCATCAGCATGCTGATGATACCTCACCCCAAAACCATGGATGATCTCACCCAGCGGCTTCATATAGATGTTGAACAGGAGGGGTGAGAGAACTGATCCCTGAGGCACACCACAAAGGAGGGGCCTCGGGGCCGATCCCTGCCCCCCCGCCAACACCATCTGCATACAGTGCAAGAGGTAGGAGGAGAACCATCGCAGAACGATGCCCCCTACTCCCAACCCCTCGAGGCATCGCAGTAGGATACCATGGTCGATGGTATCAAAAGCCACCGAGAGAACTAATAGGACCAGGACAGAGGAATGACCCCTGTCCCGTGCCCTCCAGAGATCATCCACCAGTGTGACCAATGCCATCTCCGTGCTGAAGCCCGATTGGTGTGGGTCTAGATAATCTGTTTCTTCCAGGAACACCAGAAGCTGTTGCGCTACCACACTCTCAACAACCTTCGCAACAAAGCAAAGGTTGGCGATGGGATGAAAGTTGTTTAAATTAGCTGGGTCCAAGGCAGGCTTCTTGAGGAGGGGCTTCACCACCGCCTCCTTCAAGGCGGAGGGGAAGATTCCCTCACTCAAAGAAGCAGTAATTACTGCCTGGAGCCAGCCTCGTGTAACTTCCCGGGTGGCATAGACCAGCCAGGAGGGACACAGGTCCAGAAAATACGTGGCAGCGCTCAGCTTCCCCATGATCCTGTCCACCTCATTTGGAGTTACAGGGTCAAACTCCTCCCAGATGAAATCCCTAAGACCCGCCACATCACTCCCATCGGACTCTGACCAGTCAGAGTCCAAACCGGCCCGGATCTGAGCGACCTTATCAGATGTTGACTAAACTCCTTGGCCCATCCCTGCAAAGGGTCCTCCCCCCTCTGGTTAAGGAGGGAGTGGGTGATCCTGAACACGGCAGCCAGGCGATTATCTGCAGATCCGATGATAGAGGAGAAGTAAACACGCTTTGCCTCCCTCATCGCAGCCAGATAAGACCTAACATAGGCTGTCAGTTGCGATCGGTCAGATTCAGACCGGCTGGACCTCCAACAGCTCTCTAGGCCTCTCTTCCGATGCTTCATTTCCAGAAAGCTCTGTGGAAAACCAGGGAGCCGGCCAGGATCTGCATCGGGTGAGAGGCCGCAAAGGAACGACTTGATCGAGTGCCCTGGCAGCAGCCATCTGCCAGGCGTCCACCAGGGTTTCAACCGAGCCGTGGGCGAGAGAGGTCGGGATTGACTCAAGCATTGTTTGGAACCTCTCCGGGTCCATTAGGCACCTGGGGTGGAACCATCTCACTGGCTCTGCCTCCCAGTGGACTAAGAGTCATTTGGCACAGGAGTTAAAATGAAGTATTGCAGGCTAATTCAGTTCAAGTCTCACTGGCTCAAGGTGGACTCAGGCTTCCATACCTCCGAGGTGGGTAAAATGAGGACCCAGATTGTTGGGAGCAATTTGCTGACTCTGTAAACTGCTTAGAGAGGACTGTAAAGCACTGTGAAGCAATATATAAGTCCAAATGCTACTGCTGTTGCTGTGCATTGTGAAATGGGCATACTGGTTTTCAGTTATATACTAAGACTGTGGAGGTCTTCAGAGGGGCACATTACTTAATCAGAGGTTAAGCAAACCCTCCTTTGAATTCACCATGCAGAGTGAAGCTTCTGCTCAACAAAGGGCTCAATGCATATTTTTAAATTTATTCATTGATTATTTATTAAATTTATTTGCTGCTCATTTTACTATCCAAAGCAATTTTAGACAGCTTACAATGCACTAAAATATGCAGGAAGCCCATCTTTAATCAAGGTAGATCATCTCTTTCTTGATATTCCATCAAGATGAAGCTACTCCAGGACAAAGCCCCCCTTTGAAGTGAATCCCAGTCAGTCCAGTCAGGTGTGGAAAAAAGGGGCAAAACTAGAAGAATATCAAAACTAGCTCTTTACATTTCAAAACTTTCTCAGAAGAGAAAAGTTAGTTCTACTAAAACTAAAAGTAGATATATTGGAGGTTTTCTTATAGAATTATCCTGCCTAATGTGTGCCTATATACCTTTAAGTAAGCCCATTAAAACAAATAATAAGTTGTTTAGAAGGCATTTATTGTTGGCAAGTAACATTTAATTTCCCCCCTCCTCTTTCTAGTGCCATGCAGTACCTAAAGTAGCACATGGCTCGCCTTTCATTGGGAAAAAAATACCCTATTCTTACTAATAGAATGAATCACATTGGGAGAGAAACAAAAACAGGGTATCAGCTTACGAGGAAAATAGGTTCATGAACTTGAACTCCTTTTGATGAACCTGGCAGATGAAAACAGAAGGATTTGAAGGATTTTCAAAAACCACAAGATTCCACAAGACCTGCCCAGTTTGGAGGATTGTTTGTCAGGCCATTAGCCCAGATTCCACATCAAGTTGAGTCCTGCTAGTACAAGAAGAAGGACCGTGTGTCTTCTTCAGAGGGTTAGAGAAACATAGTTTTCTGTGCTCTCCCTGTTGCTGGAAGAGAAGCCCGTCTAAGAGCAGACGTGGTGGCAGGGAGAGGCAGCGCCTTTGAAGTAGAGAACAAGAGATGTCCGCTGGTAATCGGATGTTTGGGAGGACTGTCAAAAAAATCTCCCAACACTTGACTTATCCTTGATGGTACCTCACTATAGATAAAACAGCAATGGCAGTGGTTTTTGAAAAGAGGCTAAATGTGACCTCCTCTTTCTGTATGTGTGTCTTTCTCTCTCCTACATCTGGAGCATTCAGAGAGAGAAGAGTAAAATTGGGGAAGGGGGAGGAGAGCTTTTTAAATTTTATATTAGAAAAACAAAATTCTATCCTACCAGAATGAAAAAAGAATAGTGGTCCAAAGCTGACCCATGGTTTATTTTAATTTCTGAGGAGAAATAATGCTTCTGGAGGACCCCAAGGGAGAATTTAATTACCTCCTCCCTTCCCTTGTGCTTTCCACGTGTGTTGCAAGCAGTTACCCATATGGGGTAGAGATAATAGGATTAGGAGGCCAGCAAAATGGAGGGCACCAGGTTGTGGAAGGTTGATCTCATCTCTTGCTACGGCCCTATTCTGCTCACACTGTCTCTTTCTCTCTTGGCTATTTTGCTGCAATCTTCCAAAAATGATTGAAATAATGAAAAAAAAAATGACTGAGGAAAATTGATTAAAAAAAACACAATGGATTTTGCAAGTAATCACATAAAGGAAAAGTCATTTTTCTTTTATGTGACTACTTTCCTCAGTCATTTTTTTATCACATTTATTCATTGGCATTTCGAATAATATTACAGGTGCTTTTGGAGAGTAGAGAGAATCTGCATTCCATCCACCATGTCATTAGCATTATTGTATTTATGTTCTTCCTAAAATGGCAACCAAAGAGAGAGATTGTATAGGACACCTAACACACTCTGTTTTGAATGATCACTAAATGAATGAATAAATGGATGTGTAGCTTTAAAGAACCAAGTGATTGATATAGACCTTGAGGTCACTTTCTCCTGAAATATGACAATGTCAATGGTGGCCAATGGTACAACTGTGATTATCTTGTGGCATGATTGTACAGGTAGCCATTGACTTATCACCATAACAGAGACTAGAAAATTTGTAAGTTGTGTGGTTATTAAGTGAGGCATCATGAGACTGCAGGTGATTTTATAACTTTTTTTTGCTGCAGTTGTTAAGTACAACATTACATGTTTGTGACTGGAAACTTTCCTTGGCTGCTTCTCATTGACTTTACTGCTTGGAAACCAGCTAGGAAATAACAATTAGCAATAGCACTTAGACTTATATACTGCTCCAGTGCTTTACAGCAATCTCTGAGGTATTTACAATATTGCCCCCAACAATCTGGGTCTTCATTTACCAACCTCGGAAGGATGGAAGGTTGAGTCAATCTTGAGCTAATGAGGATCGAATTCCTGGCTGTGTGCAGAGTTAGCCTACAGTACTGCACTTTAATCCCTGTGCCACCACTGATGATACTTTATAATGATCCTAAACATAATAGCAATAGGACTTATATACTGCTTCACAGTGTTTTACAGCCCTCTCTAAGCAGTTTACGGAGTCAGGCTATTGCCCCCAACAAGCTGGGTTGGTCCTCATTTTACTGACTTTGGAAGGATAGAAGGCTGAATCAACCTTAAGCCAGTGAGAATCAAACTGCCGAACTGCTGGTAGCTGGCAAACAGCAGAAGTAGCCTGCAGTACTGCATTCTTAACCACTGCGCCATCACAGCTCTTCATAATGAAATAATGATCATGTGACCGTAGGATGTAGAGGTAAATGCATGATAGTTGCCAAATGCCCAAATCATGAATGTAACCAGGGGAATTGTAGCAATGATTGTAAGTGCAAGGAGCAGTAGTAAGTCACCTTTTTTCAGCACTGTTGTAACTTCAAATTGATTCCTAAACAAATTGTTGTCTGTTGAAGACTACCTGTAAAATCTACTTTTTCAATCAACCTTGATTCCTACAGATTTCAAGGATTTTCTGATTTTCTTGCCACTGTCTTCTCTGGATGTTTCTCAACTTCCTAACAGAGCCTGAATTCCTTCAGGTCTCCCATGTAAGTATGAAGCAGCTCTAACCCTGCTTTGCTTCCAGATTCAAGACCATCCAAGGAACGCCATTTTCTTATTTAGCCTGTAGGTAGCACTGTGCTCAGTCCATAATTTCCTTCTGCTGCCAGAGAAAGATGGTGCAATTCTTATTGAGCTTGGGCTGCCATTCGCTTTCAACCTTCCATGGTGGTCAATAACTATTAATTCTTAAGAAGTTCGTGTTAGCAGCTTTCTTTTAATGACATCCCCATGTATCCTAATCCCATGGATGTCTGTAAAGTATCACAAGGTAACAAAATCACAATGGCGGCTGTAACTTGCCCCATTATTTGATGCAACATGTAAAGAAAGAGAGAGGAGTTCAATTGCTCAGTTGCAGTTTCCATCTTGTGACACATGTAAAGTTGCCACCTTAACTTCTTTTGACCTGTCTTGAAGCTATTTCCCTCTGCTTATGCCTTTGGCTATGTTTATTTATTAGCCTTGAATACTACAGGGCACAAACTTCAGAAATAATCATAATAAAAATAATGTAATATAGTAATACAACTAACTATCAGAGGACACACAGTTACCCCACCCCCAGATTAAAGCACTAATGGCAAAACAAAACAACAAAAGCAAAACACCCATTATTAATTAGAACTAACCAAAATGTTCCAGTGAACTGCTTTAAGTAACTTTGAAATTTAAGCTGCTAGGGGCAAAAATGAATCACAAAAAACAGTGATGTCACTTAATGTCCGGGATTTTGAAATATATTTGGAACAAGAGAGCTCCAGAAGGAAAAGGCAGGGAGAACTGAGGTCTGTGTTCTTTTGCACAGGAATCATATGTTTACACAGTAGACACTATATAAATCTGGTCAGTGACTTCCTAAAAGCCCCACAAAATCCAGCCAAAGCAAAAGGATGTTGAGATGATTTAGTATTTCAGTTGGTTGAGAGCAGGGAAGTAAGTTTGGATTAATATAATTCTGCCAGTTTTAGTTAGTAAAACCCTTCACCAATTTTTAAAAAGGATTTCCTAATAAAACATAGGTAGAAAATGTGAACATTTGTATTGCATGTAGAGACAGAGTTATTCATGTACATTTGTCTATAAAGTTTTTAAAAATATAAATTACCTTGCCTTCATTCTTTGACATGTAAATTTCCACTATGCAGTCTTGTAAAATACAGGCTTCCTTGAGGTACGATACTATTTATGTGCAATATTCCTTACTCAGTATATTTTTATTTGATTCGATGGATATTTTTTGACCTACGAAATTCATGTGATGCTCAATTTTACTTTCTTTCCTAAAATAATTTTTATCAAAGAAGTTTTCAACAGAATAATAATAATAATATAATTTTTGAACTAAAGAGAAAAAAATAAGGAATACAGAAGTGAAATGAAGTAAAGCAAAAGAAATAGAAAAAATAAATAAATAAGTACAGTAATTCTCAACTTACAAGCATTCATTCAGAGACAATTTGAAGTTACAGCAGTACTGAAAAAAGTGATTTATAACTGCAACCATCGTACCATCTCCGTGGTTACACAATCAAAATCTGGTTGCATGGCGACATGTAATGTGCTTACAGTAGTTGCAGGATCCTGGGGTCATGTGAGCACCATTTGTGATATTCAGCTGGCTTGGACCAGTTCTGGTGTACCGGTAGTGAAATTTTGAGTAGTTTGGAGAACCGGCAAATCCCACCTCTGACTGGCCCTGCCCACCTGCACCCTCCATTTCCTGTCCTATATTCCCTTGTTTTTTCACACTGCAGAGCAGATTGTCATGCCTCAGAGCGAAGTGCTCCCTCATAGAACCGGTAGGAAAAAATTTGGAATCCCACCACTGTTGTGACCTTGCCAAAATCAATGGGGGAAATGACTGCATGATTTGCTTAACAATGGCAGTGATTCATTTAACAACCAAAAAAGGTTGTACAATCAGGTATGACTCACTTTGCAATCACCTTGCTGAGCAATGGAAATTCTGCTCCCAATTTTGGTCGTAAGCTGAGGATTGCCTGTAACAAGTAAGTGGTTTCCAATTTTCTGATCAGCAGTTATAAGTATAAGCAGTTAATATTTTATCCTCTGTCTTTTTAAGCTTGCATCATAATTCCCTTCTTTCCATAATCTAACCATTCTGTTCATCAATTCCAAATATCACCAGTTCATTTTTTCCTTCTTCAGCAAAAAGTCCATAAGCCATTTCCAGTTATTTAAAAAAATGTAACTGTTGAACTTTGTCTAGGGAAACAAATTAATTTTTCCATCCTTTTTATTTCTGTCATCTTTATCTTTTATTCCTCCATTAAGAGTAGCTAAGTCCTTCATTTTTGCACATATAATAGCTTCACAGCAGTGATTATATATAAAATTAATCTTTCATGGCTGTCCCTTAATCCCAGGGAAAAGAAGTTCTGGTTTCATGTGATTATTAGTCCTTTTAAAAAAATTGTATCACTGTATGTATTTGAGTTCTTTTTTTAATTTAGTTTTTCACAAGTTCACTAGGCTTGGTCACTTTTACTTCCAGTGGTCTTTGTGAAATTCTGCTGCATCCTTTGTTGCATCCCAATTAATTGGGTATTTGGATGGAAATGAACAAATTACAATCAGGCTGTATATCAGTTCTGGATGGAGTTTGGCACCTTTATTTCATGTACATCAATTGTGCTTTGTTTACATCTCTTGGTTCCTTTCATGACTTATCTAAGCAATTACCTCTCATCTTAAAATACCTTTTTAAAAAAAGTTGGCAGATAGTTCTTGTTTTATTGCTTGTATGGCATTCCTCAAAGAAGGGCACTTTGACCTTCTAAAATTCCCGGTGGAGATTAAATACCAAAGACAGCAGTGGAAAAGAGAGTTAATACACAGTTTCACCATGCACAGCAGGACCTGTCAAGGAGGTCAAGTTATTAACACACTGAGAAACATAGCTTGTATTTTCAAAAGTGGATTTAATATGTACTCTAGCTTGATTCCTGACAGCAGCCCTGAGGAAAATCACATTTCAGCAGCAAGGTCATAACTATTGGTAGATCTCAAAAGCTGCTTGCTTTGGTCAATAAACAAATTCTGACTTTTAAAATGTGGTTCTGTGATACAATGTATGATAAACTGAACCCAGTAACAAAAGAATAGATTCTTCCAAATAAAAGCCTTGGACTCTAACTAGGAGCTAACTGTTGGCAGCTAAATGGCTGCCACAAAGAAGACTGGATCAGTCTATTTTCCAGTGCACCTGAAGGTAGAACAAGAATCAATGAATGGAAACTAATCAAGGGGAAAACCAAATTTCCTGCCAGTTGGAACAATTAATCAGTGAAACAACTTGCCTCCAAAAGTTGTGTGTGCTCCAACTGAAGATTTTAAAGAAGAGATTGGACAACCATTTGTCTGAAATAGTATACGACTTCCTGACTGAGCAAGGAGTTGGACTAGAAGATTCCTTTCAACACTGTTAATTCTGTTATTCTGTAACTAGTACAATCTTCCCCAAGTGCCCTCCAAATGAGATTTCAGCTCTCAGAATTCTCAGCAATAGTCATATAGACTGTGGAATTCTGGGAGTTGAAATTCATGCTTCTGGAGGGTACATACTTTGAGGTGGGCTGAATTCATTTGTATTTGTATACAGAAACAAATCCTTTTCAGTGAGCAGCAAAAAAAAAAACCCTCACCTGATTTTTCCGAATTTGTTACAAATGTATATAATCACCTAGGAGTACAGAGAGTAAATCTGTACATTTTCTGCCCCCGCACCCATATTCTTTTTTCCAGTAAAGCTATTATGACATAGTTTGATTTTCCTTTTCTAGCAAGGCTAGCCATTACCAAGTTCAGAGTGAGGAAGGTACCCTAGTAGTTGAGTTGGGAACTTATAAAAGGTTACAGATTGTCAATTGATGATTACATATTTGTAGCTACACAGTTGATATGGTGCAAGTAAAACAATCTGTTCCAAGTGGCCAAATAACACGACTGGTTTGGGTAATAGGCCCCTAAACCTGGGATGGTTGGGCTGAAGTGAGAGTGAGTCCCATTGCTTCAGTGCACTTGCTATTTTTTTATTTTTTAATCATTTTATTTCTTTAATCACGAATTGCCCAGAGTTGTTGAGAGTTGGGTAGCAAACAAGTTTAGTAAACTATTACTACAGTTGGTCACATAGTCAGCCAGATGTTTAGACTGGATCTGACCCACCCTTACTCAAGAATAAGCAAATGTTATTTGCTTCTCTTGAGTCATACAACTTTAATTCTGACCATTTTCACAACCAGTAACTGTGTTGGAATCAGCAGGAAGGTAGAACAGTGTCCTTAACACTGATGAAAGTTTTAGCTTAAAGGAAGAAATAAAGTTCCTAAGATTTCTGTGGAAAAATAATTAATGAGTTAATCTGTGTCTTTCAAAAGTATCATAATTCCATCTTTGAATTGCACTTTCAGCGAGGTTCAGTGTGTTCCTAAGTTCGTATTTTTCTTCTTCATAGCCAGTGAAGCTTTGAAAGCAAAGCAAGCATTGAAGACATTAATATACAAGTGTTTTTCTCTAGACTGCACTTAGCATTTCAGAATTGGTATGAACATAGAATGTAATGTTCCAGTTTATCACACAAATGCAGGTCGTTTGACATGAAAAAAATATGTTGTAATATAATATAGATATTCTTACAACACATTGTATGAATAGAAAACATGCAGCAATCTCAACTTTTGTGGAAGAAATGACAAGCACAAGACAACTCCACTAAAAGTAAAGCTGATGATAGCAGTGGACTGGAAGAGGCAGGAGGAAGGCTGGCTCTTCATAATTTCTCTCCAGACAAGGAAAAGATTTGAGATTGCCCACAAATGCTCTAAACCAGTGGTAGGATTCAATTTTTTTTACTACTGGTTCTGTGGGCCTGGCTTGATGGGCATGGCAGGGGAAGGATACTGTAAAATCTCCAGTCAGAGGTGGCATTTGCCGGTTCTCCAAACTACTCAAAATTTCTGCTACTGGTTCTCCAGAACTGGTCTGAACCTGCCGAATACCACCTCTGCTCTAAACTATTGCTTCTTGCAAAGAAAGTGCTGCAAGATGAGGAAATAGCCAACTCGCTTGAACCACAGTTAGCATGTCTAAAAAGATATTGAATTCAAATACCTTTTTTCTATCACTTTCAGAAATTGCTTGTCAACTACTTTTACATTATTAGGAACCTTTGAACTGCCAAGATTTATAGTACCAGGAAAGTTTTCTTCAATTCTTAATGAAAGAAGCTTAAAATACAAGTTTAATACAAGTTTCTATTAATCTGGAGGGCACTTGGTTGGGGAAGGCTACACTTCCCTTATTAGAACAGCTGGGTCTCTTGCACAAGAGAAGTTTAATGGAACTGTTTTGTTTTCTCTTCCACTCCTAGAAGGCTGTAATTGGAGCTGGATTCAAAGTGTCTCCTCAGGATATTGTCACTATAGACTCAAACTTTCTTCATCTCTGTGGTAGAGCCATTAGTCTCTCAAAGTTCACATCAAAATCCTAATTCTCAAATGATTCTCATCCCATCAGTATCTCTCCCCTCCCACTCACCAACATAATGTTTCTATTGTGTGGGAAATGATATGTTTCTAGGAACAGGAGGGATTTGAAGAGTAGAGCAGAGCTTTGATATGCTGTCAGCAGAAGCCAAGGATTGTAATTTTCATCCATTTTCTAAAACCTCTCCAACCAGTGCTTCCACCCACCCACCCACCCGCTCCCGCTCCCCTGAAAGTCTTTTACAGCAGAGGTCTCCAACCTTGGCAACATTAAGACTTGTGGACTTCAACTCTCAGAATTCCTCAACCAGCTTTGCTGGGAGTTGAAGTCCACAAGTCTTAAAGTTGCCAACGTTGGAGACCCCTGTTTTACAGCATCCTTGCGGGGAGGGAAAAGTAGAAATAGAGAATTATTGTTTGTTTGTTTGTTTGCTTGTTTATTTATTTGTCAAGCGATTATAAGATAATAAGGATAAGGATAAACAAAGTTATGAATACATGAAATGGATACATATAAGAAAAATAAAAAGAAACAATAGGACAGGGATGGTAGGCACGTTGGTGCGCTTATGCACGCCTCCTACAGACCTCTTAGGAAAGGGGTGAGATCAATAGTAGACAGTCTAAGGTTAAAGTTTTTGGGGTTTGGGGAAGAAACCACAGAGTCAGGTAGAGTATTCCAGACATTGACCACTCTGTTGCTGAAGTCGTATTTCCTGCAATCAAGTTTGGTGTGGTTTACCTTGAGTTTGTATCTATTGTGTGCTCTTGTATTGTTATTGTTGAAGCTGAAGTATTCATTGACAGATAGCACATTGCAACATATAATTTTATATACTATACTTAGATGGGACCAAAGGCGGCGTAGTTCTAGGTTGTCTAGATCTAAAATTTCAAGTCTGGTGGCATAAGGTATTCTGCAACGAGTACAGTAGAATAGAATAGAGGAGAGGAGAGGAGAGGAGAGGAGAGGAGTAGAGGAGTAGAGGAGTGAAAGCAGCCAACTCAACAATTCTATTTTCTGCTCTTATGTTGTGGCAACTTCAAAGTTCCAGCTATGTTTGAAGGCATAGTTCAAAAGTGTCACCTCGTGAGGCTGGCAGCAACACTCCATGGGCTTCTATCAGTCTAAATCTGCCTGTGCTGATTCCTGAACAACAAACAACCCTTAACAACAAAGATAAGGGTATCTGTTATGTTTGCATGAAGAGTCAGACGCGAGGAGTTCCAGCAAAGAGTTTATTAAGTGACTACAGCTCGAATAGACCCATCCGGCAGCTACGGCTGCTTCTTATAGCCTGCAGCCGTAGCTGCCAGCCAATGGGAGTGCAGGGTTTCTTCCCGCACTATTTAAACCAATACCATTTGACATTTTACAAGAACAGTTCAAATAAACCAATAACATTCAAACCTACATACATAACACCCCTCCCCACTAGGTTCAGTCCATACCAAACCCCAACCTATCTAATGTATTCCTTTAAATAGGTGGGGCTCTTACGTAATGCGTTGAGACCTTCGTGGTTCAGAAGTTTTAACGTTCTCACCCAGTGAGAGGGAA
Organism: Naja naja; assembly: GCA_009733165.1. Classification (NCBI taxonomy): domain Eukaryota; kingdom Metazoa; phylum Chordata; class Lepidosauria; order Squamata; family Elapidae; genus Naja; species Naja naja. Next base: position 21,215,353 of record CM019155.1, read on the forward strand.
ATGTGTCTACTGACATTTCCCTGTTGGGACTCCCTGAGGAAGAAGACCCTGTTAGACTGTTAGAATCTGGTCTCTCCTCCCAACCCATCTCCATTCCAATGTCAGCACCCAAGTCAGGTAGTGATGTGCAATCTTCCACTTCTAAGGATGGATCTTGGCTTTGTGACAGGGTTCGGGATGGTTCCTGTCATAATGGCTCTTACACATGGGGTTGATTCCTGTTTGCTGATTTTCCTCCTGTTCCCTCCTTCCCCCTAGAAGAGACATCAGGTGAGGGACCTAGAGAGACAGGGGCGATGTTCCTGAGGGAACCTGGATCTAAGTTGGTCAATGTGCCTGCTCCAGAGGAGGCCATCCTCTGTTTGTACCCTGTAAGAACGAGGGCCCGTGATGTGAGTTATTTCAGCAGGAATCCACAAAGGTTCACCTATAAGGTTTCTACCATAGACAGAATCTCCCACACTAAAAGAACGAACTTTGGAAGTGGAATCCAGTGGTGCGTTGTGCGTAAGTGGGATGAAGGCGGTCAAGGGAAGACCTAAGTTTCCTGCCCATCAACAACTCTGCTGGGGACAAGTTATTTGATGGGCTAGAGTGATGTGTTGAACACTAAGAAGTTTTTCAAGCTTCTCAGTGATGTCCCCAGGACCCAGCTGCTGAAGCTTCTCTTTGGTGAAGCGTACCATGCTCAGCCCAGCCATTGGCGAAGGGTGCCCAGGGGCAGTGAGGGCATGTCTGATGCCCTGTTGAGCTAGAAAGGATTCAAAAATGTTAGATGTGAATTGAGGGCCATTGTCAGAAACAAGGACATCTGGTAACCCATGGGTGACAAATAATTTTCTGAGCTGCTTGATGACAGCCTCAGTTGTAGTGGATGTCATGGGAATTACCTCTAGCCATTTAAAGTATGCATCTACTAGCACTAGAAAAGTGTGCCCTCTTGTAGGGCCTGCAAAATCAATGTGGATTCTAGACCATGGGCCCCTAGGACATTCCCATTCCTGTGTGGGGGCGTGAGGTGGGGCAGGCCTGACTACCTGACAATTGGGACAAGATGCTACCCAGTTTTCAACCATTTTGTCAATACCTGGCCACCATACATAACTCCTGGCCAAACCTTTCATCCTTACAATACCAGGATGACCCTCATGTAACATTTCCAAAACCTCCCTTTGCAGTTTTGCAGGAATAACCACCCTGTTACCCCACAAAATACATCCTCTTAATACAGATAATTCAGTTTGCCTGGACTTAAAAGGTTGGGCAAGGTGAGGTAGATTTTGAAGAGGCCAACCTTTCTTAATCCAGCCCATAACAGGTGCTAATACAGCATCTTTGGTAGTTTCTCTGGCAATCTCAGCAGCATGGACTGGAAGCTTAGCACGGTCTCCAGGAAAAGGTGTGAGTTTCAAGTTCAAAGTCCTCCTTGTGGCAAGGTAGTGGGCAACGACTCAGTGCATCAGCATGTCCAATGTCCTTGCCAGGCTTGTGAATCAGTTTGTATGAATAGGCTGCAAGAAATTCAGTCCACCTCAGCATTCTTGGTGACAGGATATTAGGTGTAGGTTTGTCTCCTGCCACAATGCCTAATAAAGGTTTGTGATCTGTAACAATGGTGAATGACCTGCCATACAGATATTCATGAAATTTCTTAACAGCTGCAACAACTGCTAAAGCCTCCTTGTCCAATTGGCTATAATTCCTCTCTGCTTTGGACAAAGTGCGAGAGTAAAATGCAATTGGGGCTTCCTTCCATTGGGAAGCCTGTGACTCAAACCCCCACTCCAAAAGGGAATGCATCACAAGTCAGAACAACAGGTAAATTCTCAGAGAATTGTATCAACACAGCATCAGACGTGATTAGTCTCTTAATACTGTTAAATGCTGACTGTTCCTTCCACCCCCAGATCCAAACAGCTTTCTTATCAAGCAGGCGATGTAAGGGCTCAGCAATAGATGCTTTGTGAGGTAGAAACATGTGGTAAAAGTTAATAAGTCCAAGGAAGGCTTGCAAATCTGCCTTTCATCAAGGTTTAGGGGCTTCCTTGATTGCTTTAACCTTGGCATCAGTAGGATGGATGCCATGCTTGTCAATCATGTACCCCAGGAACTCAACTCTGTCTGTTTTGAGTGTACATTTGTCTTCCTTGACTTTTAAACCCGCTTTTCTGAATCTGATAAGGACTTCTCTGAGTCTTTCTCGAAGCTGAGTGTCATTTTCAGCAGAGATTAATACATCATCAAAATAAGGCACTACCCCTGGCAGTCCTTGCAACATTCTTTCCATAAGGCTTTGAAAAATGCCAGGTGCCACGCTTACTCCAAATTGTAGTCTTTTACATTTGAAGGCACCTCTATGAGTCACAATTGTTTGTGCCTCTGCAGTGGCATCATCAACTGTTAATTGTTGATATGCCTGAGCTAAGTCCAGTTTAGCAAATACTGTACCCCTGCCAAGGGAATGGAGCAGATGATGCACAACTGGTACAGGATATGCGCTCTGCTGCAGCGCATGGTTAAGTGTCCCCTTGTAGTCACCACAGATTCTCACTGACCCATCAGCCTTGACTGGTGTGACTATGGGTGTTTCCCATCTGGAGTGGTCAGTAGGCTCTAAAACCCTTGAGCAATGAGCTTATCTAATTGTGCATCAATTTTTCCTTTAAAGCAAATGGGACCCTCCTGGGCTTTAAACGAATTGGGGCACCTTGGGGTCTAGGCTGAAAGCAATAGGGGTCCCCATATACTTGCCCAGTCCTTCGCTGAAGACCTCTGGAAACTCAGACTTCAAGGACTCTTCCCAGTCAGAACTGCTCACGTGATGGATGCCAGTCACCTCGATGCCAAGTGGCTTGAACCACTCAAGTCCCAGCAAACTTGGGCGATCCTTGTCCACGATGGTCAGGGGCAAACGTTTGGTGTGGCCTTTAAACTGCACGTTGAAATCTCGCTCCAACTACTGGAATCTTTTCCTTGGTAGTCTTTGAGAGTCAGTGCTTGCTTCTGGAAATGCTTTTCTGAATTTTGGGAAAGAGTCTGTGGATAGTGTCCCATGACACCATAGATAAATAAGAGCCTGAGTCCACTTCCATTTGGCAAGGCCTTCCTTCAATAAACACCTTCACATGTACTTTTCTGCTATTTAAGGGTGAAGAATGACCAATAGTGATTGTTTGGTGAGTTTCATTCTTGCCATTTGCTTCTAAATTTCGCCCCATTTTTCAAGGAAATTGTTGGGCTTAAAGTCTCTATCAGGAAATTTCTTCCTAACTGGTGGAGTTCTGGATGATTTGCAGACTCTGGCTATGTGACCCCGTTTCTCACAACGTAGGCAAATGGAGTCAAAGAACTTGCATTCAGTGCGGGGTGGCCCCCACAGCCTCTGCAATAGAACCCTTGCCTGTTTTTCCCAGAGTCTTTTCTTTTCTTCTCCATTCTGAGTTTAAAATCCCTCCTCTGTCTCACTGCCATCAGAATCAGAGTCTATTTGTTCGCAATGAGCTGTTGTGGATTTTCCCCATCAGAATGGCTTGAGGCCTGGCTTGAGGCCTTGTTAATCTTTTCATGGCGCAGCTGAGGACTTGGTGGCTTCGCTGAAACAGCTTCTTCAATGGCCTCTTTAAGCGTGATCTTAGGTTTCATTAAAAGTTTGCTTTGTAAGACCTTATCTTTTAGGCCTAAAACAAACTGATCACGCATGGCCTCTTCTAAGTTGGTAAAGTCACAAGCACCCCAATGTCCTTAAACTTGCCACGAAGTCATTAACATTCTCGCTATCCCTTGATCCCGGCGGTAAAATTCGTGTCTCTTAATGAGGCACGATACTTGTGGGTAATGGGCTCTTAAAGTTTCTCTAAATCGGGCCATTCCATTACCTTCAGCTCTGCTGCTCAATGCCTTCGCCATTTTGAAGACTGCGGACGCAGTCGTGAGAAAGACCGCCTCTTCCGTCTCGGGGATGCGGTCGTTCCCTCCAGGAGCATGTGGAAGCGATCCGCATCGATTCCCAGTCTTCCGTCGCCGGATCGAGCGGTGCTGGGGGTGTTCAGCGCAGCCATCTCGCTCAGTTGCTTGTTCGTCGCATCGTCTTCTCTTCAGAAAAATCCCATCCTCGTCGCCAGTGTTATGTTTGCATGAAGAGTCAGACGCGAGGAGTTCCAGCAAAGAGTTTATTAAGTGACTACAGCTCGAATAGACCCGTCCCGGCTTGGCTACGGCTGCTTCTTATAGCCTGCAGCTGTAGCTGCCAGCCAATGGGAGTGCAGGGTTTCTTCCCGCACTATTTAAACCAATACCATTTGACTTTTTACAAGAACAGTTCAAATAAACCAATAACATTCAAACCTACATACATAACAGTATCCATAGAGTGTATCTCTCAAATTCAGCAAAATGATGGGGATGGCACTGGGATTGATGCTCTGCCCTAAGGACTTGCATCCAATGAAAAGGAAGAGGTCTTAATCACAATGCCCTGTCTACCATTCTCTAGATCAGGGCTCACCAGCCTTTTGGACCTCCGGGATCACTGAATCCATAATTTTAAATCCCACGGACCACTAATATGATCTGCCTAATCACCGGTTGGGTAGGCGTGGTTAGGTGGTCATGTGACTAGGTAGCCATGGCCAACTCAATGTCACTTACATTGAGGGGCGCCTCTACATAGGCTTTCCAAGCAAAAGGAAGACCTGCAGAAGTGCAAGGCCAGGGAGCGGCACCTGGAGGCTCAGCAGGCTGAGATGGTCAGCCAGTTCCAGGCCATGATGCAGTCCCATTGTAACAAGGCCCTCTGGCTCTTCGCCACCAGCAAAACTTCTTTCCAGCCTTCGCCCAAAGTCTCACACCAGGAGGCTGAAGCAGACCCCAAGTCAGAACTTCTGCCCCCCTCTGCCCCTCACAAAAAGACCCCAAAGGGGAAGACTCTGCAGCAACACAAACGTTCATTGCATGTATCTGGCCCAGGAGGCATAGTTTGAGGACTCCTGATTTAGTGCAATATAAAAAATGCAAATAATTTTTCTGTGGACCACCAAAATTTTCTCATGGACTACCAGTAGTCTATGGACCATCGGTTGATGACCGCTGCTCTAGATTATGATCTGTGTAGAGGTATGCAAATCCTTGCACTTGGATTCAATCATGTTTTGACCAAACCGCTTTCTTGAAATTACAATGCAACCTCACATGGATCCCCTTGTTTGTAAAAGATAATACAAGCTTCTGCAAGGTGTGTGCAGAAGAGTCTTCCAACATTTGTAAATGACAGTGGTTTTTTTTTTAAAGGCTTGTGAAATATTTCCCCAGAAACATGGCATTCAGAGCTGCTTGTAAGTGTTTAAAACAACTTGCAGCTGTAAAGGAGTTTGTGGCCCTCAGATTAATTTTTTTTAAATTACATTTAATTTGGTGTGCCCTTGGTCTGATTTGGTCTGATTTGAACCCTTCTCCTGCAAAAATTCAGATCACACCTCCAGAGAGAACTCAATTATTCTCTGTTGAAGCCTACTGCTTTTTTGGGGGGAGAAGACAAAATTGGGTGTCAGAAAATCTGGATGGAAAAGAGCTAGTTATTTTTGGCTGCATCTCCATCCACAGCTTGCTTCAATCCTGCTCACCACACAACCCTGAACAACTGCTCCCAAAGGAATGCTGCTCTCCATGCTAAAAGCTGTTTATTCCTGTTTTAAAACAAATTAAAGCATAAAATAAGCTCTATAGATAACAGAGGAACAAAGAGTAGCAACAAATTACTTGATGTAGTAGCCACACTAGAACTGTGGTTAGTATAAGCAGTTCAAAACTTAACAGGCTAAGCAAAAAAATTCTAAGCCAATGTTTCTCAGTCAATTTAAGACACATAGAGTTCAACTACCAAAATTCCTCAGCCAGCATGAGAGTCTCAAAATTCTACAAGTAGAAGTCCATACTTCTTAAAGTAGCTGAGAGTGAAAAATATTGCCTTAAATCTATAAAAGTCTACCAGCCTGTGATAGTGTATCAACCAGTATTGCCTCCCAGCAGCCTTCAGTGATAAAAAAGAATAAGCAAAGGACAGTGTGGCATCCAAATGGCCACAAATTGACTATGTTTGCATTAAGCTATAGTTTGCTTAAGCATGATTTTGTGGAATAACACAAATAATAGGAAATAGGATTATAAATCAGTGTTTTTCAGTCTTGGCTACTTGAAGATGTATAGAATACAATGCCCATCTGGCTGGGAACTTCTGGGAGTTGAACTCCACACATCTTCAAATGGCCACGGTTGAGAAATATTGACTTAATAAGACATTATTGACACTCTTAGAAAACTGTGGCCACAAAGAGAGAAGTCGCCCAATACAGCTTGAATTTCATTGTTTCTCCATTAACCTTCTGCAAGATCTCTTCTTCTTGTGTAGAGGTCACTTTATAATCTTAGAAAACTGGTGGAATCATATGGTCAATCCTTTAGGATTCTAAACTAACTTTTGCAGAACTGATGCAGATAACCATTGTTATCCATGGTTCCATTATCCAGTTTTGTATATCTGCACCTATTAAAAAGAGACCATACATTGATATAGACAGTCAAGATATTCATATAATTATTTATTCAAATTGATTATAGCTACCCAACTCCAATGCACTCTGATATGACTTGCTTTTGTTATTTTATGCTGGAAGAAAATGGCAGACAGGTTTTAATGCATGGGTAAAGTATTGTTTTAAAGTTATGTTTCATAGTTTCTTCATCCATGGTCATGAGGTGGGAGTGGAGCATTGCTGGTAATGAGTGCCATTTCTGCTGACTTAAGGGGCAGGTAATTATTATTATGAAATAATAATATTCATAACTCCTACCATTCCAATTTGCTAAGGGGTGGATAGAAGGTTTGCAGTGGCTGGAACTCATCCACTGTCTATCCGGGGGCAAAATTTGACTGAGAACAAAGGAAATGTTCACTAGGCATTGGGCCATATCTTTTCAAAATATTCTTGGAAGAGATGTTACAAAGATAAATATTTAGTCAAGCTGCATTTTAGGGTTTTTACAGTCTGATGCTTCTTAGACTACCTTTCCCAAGGCCCACATATATCAAGTTAGGGCTTTGCTTTTTGTTATTTTGCTAAGTAGCATTTCTTTTTTTTTTTAAATGTGAATATGAATGTTTTTCATGAGTTTTCTGATCTCAAGGGATAAAAATGTAGGCCTAGGCGGTGTAGTTGTGCTTACTTTTTGGTCCATATCATGGCATCAATGGGGATACAAAATGTTAGGGGTTTGTTCAGATAGTGTATGGTAGTCTAGACAGAACATATTTCAGTGGATTTTATAGATAGTGCTTGACTTACAATCACCATTGAGGGTGGAATCTCTGTCACTAAGCGATGCAGTCATTAGGTGAGTTGCATATAATTTTACGACTTTTTCTTATTGTAACCATCCTTGGAAGTTGGAAAGGGCAACTCCAGGATGCTGCAACCATTGTAAATACATGCTGGTTGCCAAGCAACCAATTTTTGATCACATGACTACAGGGACACTGTGATAATCATAAGCATGAGAACTAATTGTAAATCTTTTTTTTCAGTCTTGTTATAACTTCAAACTTGTCATTAAATAAATAGTTGTAAGTCAAGGACTACCTGTATTTATACTGCTATTAATTGCAGCTGAAATTTGTCATGCTGCACTTTAGACAAGTTTTGCTAATTCTGAAAAAAAATTGGACTTGAGCTCCCATTATATTAATCAGGTTACATTGAAGGTTATTTGCACCTACACTTCTTGGGTCTTGTGTCTGGAAGATCTGCAGGAGCCATGTGGCCTGTGGTTAAAATGCAATATTGCAGGTAAACTCTGCGTACAGCCAGGAATTCGATCCTGGCTGAAATAGTTTATGAGATCTTAATGATCAAGATGGGCCATTAAGGTACTCTAAGAGCCATAGTGACATGATGGTTAGAATGCAGTATCGCAGGCTAACTCTGCCAACTGTCTGCAGTTCAATTCCTGACTGGATCAAGGTTGACTCAGCTTTCCATCTTTCTGCGGTCGGTAAAATGTGGACCCAGATTGTTGGGGGCACTATGCTGACATTTTTAAACCACTCATAAAGCATTGTGGAGCGGTATATAAGTGCTATTGTTTTTGTTATTGCTTAAAAAGCCTTTTCTTGTGTTTCAATGAACAACTTGGAGAATCTTTAAAACTGCTTTGCATGATTTGCGAATTTGAGTCTGGGTTTCTGCCATCAAAAGATTACAATAGGGCACTTACTTACTCAATAATGTACCAAAAAAGAAGTAGCATCGTCAGTGACTTCTCTACATTTTTTTTATATTTCTATCCTACACTTAGTTTTACTGCTAGTGATTAGTCAACTCTCTCTTGTGTCAGAGCAATGGTTTATAGATTTGGAGCACTATGGAAAGCAAGAAGATCTGACCTATGGACTGTGGGTTATCTCTCAGATATGAAAAGAATTGTGCAAAAGCTGATATACTAACTTTAGAAATGAAAAATAAGGATTCAGAATATTACGAAACTTGGAACAAGTTTTATATGTGGCTGCAAAAAAGAAGTGAAGGTCGGAACAAAATCAGCTAGGAGGATTGGAAGCAAAATGTAAATATTGTACCAATAATAGAAATGTTAATGGTTTTGACTACATTTTTGGTATGTATGGCAAAAGTAATGCCAAAATGTCTGTGTGTGTGTGTGTGTGTGTGTGTGTATATATATATATATATATATATATATATATATATATATATATATATATATATATATATATATGTAGGTCTTGGTGTATCCGGTTCTTGTCCGTGTAAGATTGAGAATACCTTGGCAGCTTACGTTCGACGAAATCTCATCCGTCATCTTCAGGCTGGTGTCTTCAGCCGTTCTCCTGGGAGAAGTGTGTGATGGTGGCTGTTTTCCCTTTTTAAACTCCTAGAGTTGGATGTTTTTACTTTTTGATTGGTTTGTGGAGTTGATGTATGCAGATTGGATGGCTTTT
>CM019155.1:21225359-21374708 GCA_009733165.1 Naja naja
TCTTTTTCCATCTTATTCTAGAACTTGTAACCATCCAGATTGTGTTGAACTATAGGTGTGATACTCCAGAACTATTGGCCATGTGTCTAGGCTAATGGGAATTGTAATCCAACGTTAAGTGGACCAATAGCTTCTTCTCTCTTGGGAAAGCCATTTATGTTAAATGGCTTTACTAATGAAATATCCAATTTTAACTACTGTTAACATCTACTTAAATAGATAATTGAGTTTTGTCCACTGTCTCTGCTAATATTTCTATTTTGCCTAGCATCCAGGTATGTCACATTTAAAGTATCTAAGGAAAAAAGTCTTTATGACGGTTTCTTGGATTAGGATAGGGATGAGAGTATTATTAATAGCATTATACCAATATAAATGGCCTCAAGCAAACTCCACCTTCCATTGCAGCTCTGTGAAATAGATTAGGCTAGGAGAGCCAAGGGTGTGCCAAAAACTGCCTTGCAATTTCTCCTAAGTTTGTTTTTCCTCCCTGAAAAAGAAGCTTTTGTTTTTCTTCCATGTTGGCAGGATACTGGAAGCTTTCTTGCAAATGCCTCTCGATAGTGGCTTTTTTTTAAATTACTGGAGGTGATGGATGGTAGGTGTTATTATTATACACAAGAATGTGAAATTACAGCTGCCAGTTCTTTAGCTAACTTCATAGGCATTAAATTCCTCCCGAGAACCCAGAATGTCGTAATGTATCAGTTTAGTTTATGTGCAGATGCAAGAAGTAGCCTGTTGCTATCGTCAGGTGGTCATTTTGTCAATGTCCAGATGTTCTAAGTGCCCACCAAGATGTTTTGGTATGTATGCTGATAGTCATTGGGATCACAATGGCCGTTTTATGCCATAAACTTTCTGTTTGATTTTCAAATCTTGATGCTTCATGATCTTTTCCAATACTTTGTCTTCTATTCTGCTATCCTGTGATACTGCCACATCAGTTATCCACATTTTCTTCTTTTCCACCACATTTATATCTGGTGTGCTATGAGCCAAAACTCATAGCACATCAGATATAAATGTATTTGGACATCCTACAATATTTAAATCTAATTTCTGACTACATTTTCAACTTTATGTTCCCACCGATCTTTCATTACTGGTACATGATAGTTTTTTCAGATGTTCCACTGAATCATTTTGGCAACTGGGTTATGTCATTGTTTATAACCAGCTTGTGCAAATTTCTTGTAAGAGCTGAATATATGATCTACTGTTTCTGTTTTGAACAAACTGCATTTTGAGAGGTCCTTGGTGTTCTCTGAGCTTGGTTATTTTCTTGCAGATGTTTCATTACCATTCCTGGGTAACATCATCAGGACCAGGGGCAGGATCCTACTGACATAACAACCAGTTCATGTGAGCGTGCACAGTATTTGCAAAAAAACTTCTCCTGCAAGCAATCACCATCTCCTGCTGATGCATGGCACTCAGCTGTGCCGTGCAAAGCAACTAAGGTAAGAATAAAGGACAGCTTAGAGCCCAGGCAGGCAGGTGGGCCCAACCAAAGAAAAGATCTTCAGAGAGAACCAGTTCAGTGTCAGCTGCTCTTCAAAGCTACCGGTTCTATAGAACTGGGCTGAACTGGTAGAATCCCACCCCTGATCCACCCCGATCAGGACTTGCAGTAGTTTGGGCAATAAAATGTGTTCAAGAAAAAAACTAAGCTCAGAGGGCACCAAGGACTCCTCATTTCAACTCTGAGTTACAAACATTCTCCCTTATTAGAATTTGCACTTTGAATCAGATGATAATAGTGATAAAAATGATGATTAAAATGATGGTGGTATTACATATTTTTTCTCACTGAAGTTTCTCTGACTGCTCAACCATGACAGTCTAAAAATGCCAATTGGAAGGGACTTCCCAATCATTTTTCTTGGGATATAAATGAAACTTGGAAAAACCAGAGATATTATGGAAAAAAGAGTCTGTAGGCCATAATTTAATTTTAAAAAGCACAAGTAGGCACTCCACTCATGAAAATGTTCCCTTTTTGGGGAAATAAATGTTGACAGAGGAAATTCTTTCATTAAATAGAAGGAGAACTTGTAGGAAAAGAAATACTCCAGGAGAATTTTTCTGCATAGCACAATATAATAGAGTTTGACAAAAATTCTTAGGTCTTCTGAAAACTTTGGAATTTATAAAGGAGGCAAATTGATGTTCCCTAGAACTTTTATTTCCTCTCCCAATAGTCCTAACCAATGTAATGAATGGCAAGCCACTGTGGGTTATAGTTCAAGTTATTTTATAGTCTTCATAATTCCTCATTCTCCTGATCTTTTACCCTGGTTGTATCTCACTGGTTTCGACCCTGATAAGGTGAACCAGAAAACTGGAAGAGGATATAACAGGAAAATGTATAGGTCTTTGAACTGGAATCTGGGTTTCTAAATAACTGACAAGAGTTCAGGAATAAGATGTCAATTTACCAAGTACGGCAAATTTGTCTCCTTTGTTTAGAAGAAGAGAAACAATCAACTCCCTTTGCCCCAACCTTTATATAGATCTGGCCCTGAATTTCAAGTCTAGCATTGGCTCCTCATCCCCAGCTCTCAGTAATGAACCCTTTCTTGTGTTAAATTCCACAACTTTGCTAAAGATCTTCAAAATCTTTACCACCTTGATAAGATATTTATTTTCCTCTGAGATCACAAAGAAATAAATCTAGTTATCAGCAGCCAAGACTTTAGCCGTGTTGGAAGTCACCTTGTCAAGTTTTTACTTTCAGCGAATGACAGTTTCTGCTTGAAATTTATGGCTTAATTCCCTGCCTGAAAACAAAGAAGCCACTATAGCTATAAGTCAGATACTGAGCTGCAGATTGTATTGATGTATACATGGCAGATTGTATTGCTACTTCAGTTTGTAAAGGAGTCCTTGGGCTTGGATGGGGGAATCTGTTTTTTTCCTTTTTTCTTTTTATAATAACTAGCAGGGTAATATGAGGGAAATGGTGTATTTATTAGTCCAGAGGCCCCTAAACAGCAAAATCAGTTCAGGAACTTTGTTAGAAGACTGTTTCCTTTTCCTCATAAAATGCTTATCTTCATTCATCTATGTTTATTTTCCTTCTGCTTTTCTTCTTCTTCTTTTAACCAAAATGCTTAATGGACCTCAGCTGAGTCTTAACAGCAGGAGGAAAGAAAACTCCATTAAATCTCTTGGGGATTAATAGTCAGAGTTAAATGCTTCGTTGGATTATTTTGCCCACCTGTCATCTTTTGTTGCGGGAGAAGTGCTAGTGTGGAATCTCTTAGGCCCTCAAATCTTGCTTTAGGAGCTTGGGAATGAACTGCAAAGATTCATTCAAGATTATTTCTTTCCTCCCTCCATAGAAACAATGTACACGTGGTGGAAATTAAATAGCAAATCGGTTTTGTTCATTCCTCCTCATTTCAACTAAGGTGTACAATGAACATGAGGAATGTAAGCAAACTTTAGAATTCCTTATCTGCAGGTTTCGGCCATTTCTACTTTTAGTGAGAATGTTACAACACAGGATGTCTCAAAGGTACTTTTTTGTGCCTATGTTGTGCTGTGTGTTTGGTAAGTAGCTATTTTGTTTTTTTCAGTGTACAGAGTGTACACATGTCTCACTGCATTGTACTGCATATATCATGCTGATCATTTTTTGTCTGGATGTTTTATCGTTGGGGTGGACGGCGCAACCAAGGGGTTAAATTTTAAGAGGGTTTATAAGGGGAATCTTTTAACTTTTTAAATTAGGTGTTTTAATGGGTAAGGGAGGGGGGCGGGAAATCAATTTGGGTGGGTACCTGGGGTTGTCCCACCTAAGCATACCTCAGTTCAGTCCAGATCGGAAATGGGTCACGACATGGAGGGGTTGGGTGAGGGGGCCCTTGAGGCCCGTGGGGACAGGGTGGGGATTGCAATCCCCAGGGTGATTGGATATGGCAGGAGATGGAGAAGCAGAGGGCCGAATCATGGTTTGGGAGCGCATCCCCGCTGTCTTCGAGTGGTGGCACGCTCCAGCCCTCTTGCTTCTGCCCGCTCCCCTGGGGGCTCGGGAAGTGAGGTCCCTGGGCTTAAATTGGTCTATGTGAAAGCCAGGTCCATGGCAAATAAGGCGCCCCTCCTCTGTGAACTTCTTTTTTTTTAAAACAAATTTTATTCAATTTTTAACAATTTTTTAAAACAGCTCTTTTCAGTAGACAGCATGTTCCCGGGTCGTCACTTTTACATGCAAATATGACAGTAGATCTATATTCATTTTAAACATTTGACTTCACTTCTATTCCATTTTAGCAGACAAAGGGTCAAAGAAATTAATCCTAATCTCAAATCTTAATCTCAATCTGTATAATCCCCAGTTCATTTTGAGTTAATTGCAATATATATATATATATTAAAAACTTCATTTATAAATCTTACAAATAACAATATATTTGCCCATCATATTAAAGATAAAGTTCATCCATATCTATCCTTTAATTATCTTCACATTGTTAATACTCTTTTATCATTTACAGAATTCTTTTGTCCGTCAGATTTGCCCTTTCATCACATATTCTCTCCATAATTCTAAATCCGTACAAATTTTAACACTAAAAAGAATGAAAAAAAAACCCTAGACTTGCCCCCCTTTTACTACTTTGAAAGTGACACCTCAGTGGTTAATATAGTAGCATAATCATAATCATTCCCTTTAAAACGAAAGATAGAGAAAAAGAAAAAAAAAAGGAGAAAAGAAAAGCTCCCTTACAATATATCTCTAATCAATCAGGTTCTGCAATACATATCCCCCCTAAGATTTATTTATGGTTCCAAGATAATAATAAAAATAACTAATCTTGGTTATTGACAAATCTCATTTTTAGGCATTTTCTAAAATCATTTCAATTAATTCAATTTATCTAATCATCATTTACCTTTCTTTTGTAAATAAGAAATAAAAATTTGACCTTTTACCAGTATAAAATTGTCAGTAACCCCTATTGTTTTACACTTTTATAATTACAATATATTCTTATTACCATTTCTTCATGCAGAACCCCCTTTTTAATACATTAGCCATTATCTCTATGCAAACAAGTTTCTTTCTTCATTATGTAATTCCGTGTCTCTCTATCTTTTGTTCTTGTTTCTTGTTCCTTCTCCTCTCTTTTATCCCGCTATCCCCTTCTCTATCCAGTTTGAATCCTCTCTCTCTCTTTTACCTTTCTGCTCTCTATCCTTCTGGACCTTTCTAACATGCCTAATTTCATAAATGTTCCTTTTTTAATTACCTTCTTGTTTCATTTTTTTGACCATCCTCCCTTTCCTTTTATTTATTGATTAATCTTTGTGTTAGTTGTCTTCTTAAAATGGCTTTTCACTTGTGCTTTTGGCTCCTTCTCTCTCCTTTTATCCTGTCTCCCCTTCTCTATCCAGTTTGAATCCTCTCTCTCTCTTTACCTTTCTGTTCCCTTTCCTTCTGAACCTTTCTAACATGCTTAATTTCATAAATGTTCCCCTTTTAGATACTTTCTTTGGTTCCGTTTTTTTAGCCACCCTTCCTTTCCCTTTTATTTGTATTAATCTTTGTATTAATTGTCTTTTTAAGATGGCTTTCTCTTGTGCTGGCTCCTCCCTTTCCAAGGCTCCTTCTTCTTCTTTATTCAGCATTTGAATGCCCATGTTTTCTGCAACAAAAGTTAGTTCAGTCACTTCCTGTAACAGTTCTTTCATACTTTTAAACTCCATTTTTAATTTTTGGATGGCCACCAAATTTTTATTTTCCTTATTTCTTCTTCTTTAAATTTTCTATGATCCTAACCCAGGTCCAGAGTCTATATCAATATCACCAATTAGTTGGTAGTCCATCTTTGTGTATTCAAGCTTTCACTTTCTATGAGTCTTGCGTCTCTTTAAAATGTAACAACTCAATCCACAAAGGAACAAGATAGTTTCTTTCTTCTTTAGCTTCCAATTTTTCTCCACAAAGTGGCACTTTCTGCACAGAGTCTTAACCCTTTCCTTTTATTTTGATATTCAAAGTTTTCCGAGCCCCAAACTTAAGTTCTTACGCTGGCTTCTTCCTTTCCCGTTCGAAGCCCCTTATAGCTGTCAAAATATTTTACTTATTTTTCCTTCACTTGGAACTGCGCCTTGCTTCTGTTTCTTTTTTTAAAAACTCATCTTTATCTTAATCCGGGTGCCTTGATCTTACCATCCGATACTCCGGTTCCTCTGCTGTCGACTTCTCTCTTTCCTCCTGCACCAATCTTAATCCCGTTGAGACCTTCTCTTCGAGGTGGCCATTTTTGACCACCACTTCTTGCGTCTTGAGGGAAAAGACCAGACCCAAAAGGGGGAGATCGGCTCCCTCACTCTGGCTGGCAGATTTCCCTTTCTCCGCCGCCCCTTGAGGCAGCTTCAGCCCCGAACCTTGCAGGATCGGGGCTCTCCGGCAAGAGCCAGGCTGCGTCGTGGCGATCACAAACTATCACCAAACCCCGTCTCTGAGAAGGCTCAACCCGGAAGTCCCTCTGTGAACTTCTTGAGGAGGAGGCTGCGGACATGGCTTGCATCACAGAAACCTGGTTGGGACTGGAGGAAGGGGTCCCTCTTTGTGATCTATGTCCCCCAGATTTCCAGGTGCTTCACCAACCAAGAGCCCAGGATAGGGGTGCAGGGGTGGCCATAGTTATTAGGGAGACCTTGTTTCCAAGGGAGGTCACTGTCCCGCAGATGGGTGGGTGTGAGTCTCTCCTCCTGAGGTTGGGCCCTGGTGGTCAGTTGGGCCTGTTGCTCACATACCTATCCCCTAGCTGCGTGACAACAACCCTGCCCGAGCTGCTTGACGCTCTCTCTGAGATTGCGGTGGAATTCCCCAAGCTTTTAGTTGTGGGGGATTTCAATCTGCCCTCTCTGGGAGAGACATCGGGTTTGGCTTGGGAGTTCATGGCTTCCATGGCAGCCATGGACCTGACCCAGATAATTCAGGGCCCTACTCATGAGGGGGAAACCTTGACCTTGTTTTCATCTTGGGGCAGTGGTGTAATGATCTTGGTAGGGGTTCACTGACTAGTCAACCCCTGTCATGGACTGATCATTATCTCCTATGGCTGGTCTTCCAGCAGGCCACCTCATGCTGCTGGGATGAGGAACCAACTAGATGGTTCTGCCCCAGACACCTGATGGACCCTGAGAGGTTTCAGACAGCGCTGGGGTCATTTCCCACTTCCCTTGTCCACAGCTCAGCTGAGGCCTTAGTGTCCGCCTGCCAACAGGTGGCCTCGGAGGTGCTCTACCAGGTTGTCCCCTTGCAGCCCCTACCTCACTGCAGATCCCGGTTGGCTCCCTGGTTTTCGGAGGAGCTCTGGGAGATGAAGCATCGAAGGAGGGGCCTAGAGAGCAGGTGGAGGACAAGCCATGCTGAATCTGACTATGCCCAGCTAAGAGCCTATATTAGGACCTACCTGGTGGGGATGAGGGTGGCGAGGTATGCTTACTTCTCCACTCTCATTGCATCTGCAGATGATCACCCAGCTGCCCTGTTTAGGATCACTCGCTCCCTCCTACACTGGGAGGTGAGGGAGGACCATTTGCAGGGTAGAGCTGAGAATTTAGTCAACATCTGGTGGATAAGGACACTCAGATTCGGGCTGGCTTGGACTCAGATTGGCAGGGGTTGGAGGAAGGGGTGGCGAGGAGTCTAGCTGATACCATTTGGGTTGAGTTTGGTCCTGTTTCTTCAGATGAAGTGGACAGGATCATGTGGAGGCTGAGTTCCATCATGTGTTTATTGGACCCATGTCCTTCCTGGTTGGTCTATGCCTCCAGGGAGGTTTCACGTGGCTGGCTGCAGGCAGTTGTCAACGCTTCTCTAGGGGAGGGTTCCTTCCCCGCCACCTTGAATGAGTGGGGGGCACCATCTTACAGTGGTTCTCCTCCTACCTCTTGGGCCACTCGCAATGGGTGCTGGCAGGAGGTCGGGCCCGAGGCTCCTCACTTGTGGGGTGCCCCAGGGGTCGGTCCTCTCACCCCTCCTATTCAACATCTACATGAAGCTGCTGGGTGAAATCATCCGGGGTTTTGGGGTGAGGTCACCAATATGCGGATGATACTCAGCTTTTCATCTCCACCCAAACCATATCAGTGACGCCCTCTCTGTGATGTCCCGTTGTCTGGATGCGGTACGGATCTGGATGGGGAGGAACAGGCTTCAGCTCAACCTGGCTAAGACTGAGTGGCTGTACATACCGGCATCTCAGATTATTCAAGATATACCATCGTTGGTCATGGGGGGAGAGGTGTTGCCCCCCGTGGACAGGGCGTGCAACCTGGGCATCCTCCTGGATACACAGCTCAGTTTGGAGGAGCAGGTGGGAGCTGGTCCAGGGGGGCATTTGCCCAGGTGCATCTGGTTCACCAGCTGCACCCTTACCTGAGTCGAGATGCCCTATGGACAGTCACTCATGCACTTGTCACTTCCCGAATCGACTACTGCAATGCTCTCTACATGGGACTGCCCTTGCGGACCACCCGGAGGTTGCAGCTGCTGCAGAATGCAGCTGCGTGGGCTGTGATGGGAGTGTCCTGATACTCCCATGTTACACCCCTTCTGCGCAACCTCCATTGGTTGTCGGTTGCCTTCTGGGTGAGATTCAAAGTATTAGTGACAACATATAAAGTCCTACATGGCTTGGGTCCAGGGTACCTGCAGGAACATCTCCTGCCAGCATCACACCTCACGGACGCCTGCACGCCCACAGGCAGGGCCTCCTTGGGGTACCGTCGACCAGACATTGTCGGCTGGCGGTGCCCAGGGGTAGGGCCTTCTCTGTGGGAGCACCCACCCTGTGGAATCAGCTCCCCTTGGGCCTTCGTTTGGCCCCTGATCTCCACTCCTTCTGCCGCGATCTGAAGACCTGGCTATTTCAGCAGGCCGGTCTGGACTGAACTAAGGGGGGGGGGGTTTCTTTCTTTTTAAAGTAATTTTTAATTGTTTTTAGTATTATTGGGCTTGTATTGTTTAATTATTTTTAAAGTAAATTATTGTATTGGGTTTTATACTGTGAGCCGCCCTGAGTCCTTAGGGAGAGAGGGCGGCATACAAGTCTAATAAATTATTATTATTATTAATTATTATTCTGGCTATGCTTGGGAGGCTGAAGCTTGTCCACCCAAGATAAAACACCCAGACAAAAACTGAGCAATGTGATATATGCAATACAATGTAGTATGACATGTGGAATAAAACATGTGCAGATCTGTGCACTGGAGAAACAAAAGAACTACTTCATTGTAATCAATCAATTAATCATTTTCTCTACCAGTTGATTCTCAAGGAAAATCTTGATTTTGTTTGAAGCGGAAGAGAAACTGTACTGTATAGATTGCAAACTCTTTTGTTGATCATGAACTTTCAGATATTTTTTTTTTGCTAAGGTAGCCTGATTTCATGACATGAGAAGTGCCCAAATGAACATGCAAGGTAATTGGAAACATTAATGAGAAGCATTCTGGCTTATACTGTGCAAACCATTCTCCCTTAGTGTTAGTTTATTCTGTAAACCAAGAATAGTAATGACCTGCCCAATAAAGTAATTGTGAGGACTACTGAGACAGATTGTAATGTTCTTTAGAGGCACAATGCACTATAGGAGCCTTTGATCTGCTATTGAGTGAATTTTGAGGGATAGCCAATGTTGGATTAGAATCTAAATGTTATCTTTGTTTAGAGTCCAATGTATAAATTTGGCACCAAGTATGCAGTAATTATATTCTTCTATACAGAATTATATCTGGTGCATGTGGAGGTAGTAGCAGATTTAGTTAGTTTAGCCTGAAATTGCCTTGCATAATTAGAATCCTACTCCCTATTTCTTCTTGTGAACAAAGAATCATTGTACTGTTCATTTCAGTAATATGCTTTCTAATTTTATTTATTCTATATAATTCCCAGATAATTTGCTGGACTTTCATTATTTTAAGCTAAGTTTGTATTAATAAGATACCTCATCTTTAATGGTGCCTTATCATAATATATTGCTGGCAATATTTGAAATAATAATCCAGTAATCTTTTTCTGGTTAACTCTTTTTCTGATTAAATTCATTAGACTGCAGCCTTTTGATATCTGTAATAAAAGGAAAGAAGAAAGGATGGCTGTAAATTTATGTACTTTCTCCATCCATCCTCAATATATGGGATTCTCTTTACTCCTATCTCGACACAATCTTTACAGTCTGTGATCCTAAAACATCCTGGACTAGTATACTCTAAATTGTTTCCTGGGAATTCTTAATAGCTCCCTTCCTCCTTGACATTCTTTCTCACATATTCCCAGGCTGAAGCGCGCACTTTTTAGTTGACATATTAAACACAAAGATCAGGTCCATAATAGGACTGCCAATTGAGATGTTAACAAAACCCTGCACAGACAAATTGCATCAGTTGAGTTAGATATTTATTTGGCTTTTTCACAGAGGTCGACAACTTAGAGGAACTGATGGGTAGCATGTTTCAATCATGCTTCCCCACATAAGAAGCAACCCACACTGTTTTCCCCCTACATTTCAATTGGAAATGGGACTTGATTCTATCTAATAAGTCAATTCAGCAGAAGAAATTGCTTTCGTTTTGTTTTTCCCCACTAGACTTTTTATTGCATAACACTATAAAGTTAAACTACTTCTTTTGTTGGATTGTAACATTGTTGGAAGAAATATCCTTGTGGGTTCAGTTCCAAGTGGGGGAAAAGCAGGGGTGGGATTCTACCGGTTCATCCCGGTTCTATAGAACCAGTAGCTCCGAAGAGCAGCTGACACCGAACTAGTTCTCTCTGAAGATCTTCTTTTCTTTGGTTGGGCCCACCCACCCGCCGGGGCTCTAGGCTGTCCTTTATTCTTACCTTAGTTGCTTTGTGTGGCACAGCTGAGTGCCACGCATCAGCAGGAGATGGTGGCTACTTGCAGGAGAAGTTTTTTTTTTAATTACATTTATATGCCGCCCTTCTCTGAAGACTCAGGGTGGCTTACAATCTTTGGAGCACAACCCAGTGCGCTCAGCAATAGCCTTCCTTCCATTGCCCCCAACAATCTTGGGTCCTCAATTTACCTACTCCGGGAGGATGGAAGGCTGAGTCAACCTTGAGCCTGGTGGGATTCGAGCCTGCAGTAATTGCAGGCAGCTGGAACTTAAGTGCTAGGCATTTAACCGCCTGCGCCACCAAGTTGTTTTGCAAGTACTGCGCACGCTCATCGAAATGGTTGTTATGCTGGTAGGATCCCATCCCTGGGAAAAAGACACTTGGAATCATGGAAGTTGCTTGGAAAGAAGGCTTAATGTTGGACAGGACCACATGGCTTGGAGATCCTGAGTGAAAATGGCAATCACATGCTTCAAGGTGTTGGGTGAAGGAAAAAGGGGCAAGATGCTGAGAGTGCCCGAGTTTTATACCCTCTGCCTGGCCCCACCTTAGTGTTTCCTGTTCCTGTGTAAGAAATGGCTGTCAGACTCTAGGGGTAGGCTTTGTCTGTGTCCCAGGCTTGTTTGAGTGCTGGCTGATGTAATCTTCCTTGGTGCCACCTGGTGAGATGGATAGAGGGCTAATCCTACCTTTGTTATGTAGAATAAACTGGCTCAGGTCTTAATGGCCCATTGACAAAGGGGGGGGGGGCTGAGTTTCTGCCTTTTTAATATTTCTTAGGGTATTTCATTTTTCTAGGAGAGGGTTGGGTGCTAACTTCCTTCAACATTTAATATAAAATGTGGGAAATTCCCTTGGCTAAAAAAACTAAAACAACAGTGAAGTACTGTACAATGAAGGGTTAATTTAGTCAAATTTGACCATTTGAGATATATATGTGTGTGTGTGTGTGTATCACATCACATAATATACACATCATTCATATATATATACACATATATATATATATATATATATATATATATGTAGGTCTTGGTGTATTCGGGTCTTGTCCCGTGTAAGATTGGGAATACCTTGGCAACGTTTTGACGAAATCTCATCCGTCATCTTCAGGCTGGTGTCTTCAGCTTCGTTCTCCCAGGAGAACACATGATGCCACCACCAATCTCCTTCACCAGACTCAAACCCAAGCCCACGCCACAGATGAAAGGCAACCACCATCCAGAAACCAGACCATGGCTGCAACACCAGCTGCTACACCCCTCCAACCCCAAACTAAGCAAACTGACACACGCTATAAACACATAGCCAGACCTCAAACTCGGAGCCAAACCAAGGCCCAGAATGCCACATCACAGCCTTCCACCCAGGATACTACATCACAGAACTCAGGAGATCACAACACAAAACATCAGGAGGTTGCAGCACAGACAACGACCCAGGAGATTACAGCACCACACCCAGGACATCACAACAATAGAACTCAGAAGGTCATCACACAGCCCATTACCCAGGTCGTTACAACACAAAGGCTGAGAGACACAGAGCCAGCACCTCAGCCACACAGGGTCTCAGGAAAAAGCCATCCAATCTGCATACATCAACTCCACAAACCAATCAAGTAACAACACAGCCAACTCTAGAGTTTAAAAGGAAAACAGCTACAATCACACACTTCTCCCAGGAGAACGAAGCTGAAGACACCAGCCTGAAGATGACGGATGAGATTTAAAACGAAGCGTTGCCAAGGTATTCTCAACCTTACTGCAGGACAAGACCAATACACCAAGACCTACATACCTTTGCCAGTGAAAATCTACGAAAACAATATATATATATATATATATATATATATATATATATATATATACATATTTTCTTCTCCCAGGAGGCAAAGCTGAAGACCAGCCTGAAGATGCGGATGAGATTTGGTCAAACGTTGCCAAGGTATTCCCAATACTTAACGGGACAAGACCGAATACACCAAGACCTACATATATATATATATATATATATATATATATATATATATCACATATAATATACAAATACAACACATACAATATTAAATGTGTGTCTATTTACATTCTGAAGGTGTTTTTTTCTTTTTTAAAATAAACTCTTTAGGTTTGTCAGTTTGTTTTCCTTCTTAATTCTACATGATTTATATATTTCTCTTTTAACTATTTTGTATCACAAAATATTTTAAAAATAAAATTAAACAAAGGCATTGTGAGCATTTTGTTTTCTTTGTGGATTTTATTTTGTTGTTAACTGATATGATCTGCAAATTTTCTAGAAGGGGATAAATGTGATTTAAAAGCACACACAAAAAATTAGCCATAAATGCGAACTGTATAGTCATGATTTCATATAGAAGAACGGACACCAACCATCTACAACGAAGTTTTTCCCAGAAATTCTCATATCAATTAGGGGCAAGGTTGCTTTTCACTTCTTTCTGTAGAGATTTAGCCCATGTTTCATAGATCTCTTAAATGCAGTAGAAAGATGATGTCCTAGTTATTTGTTAGGGATTACCAACAAAATAAAGATGACATGAATTAAAAATATGAAAGGGGGACATTCAATTAAAGATATCTTTTGAGTATCCTATGGTCAGGTTGGACAAACAATCAATGGTTTGATGCAGGAATCAATGTAAACCATCAACAGACAGCTTCAAACATCTTTTGTGGGGTTGAGAAATAGAAATGTCACCACTGTGAAAATGCCCTTATTTAGATCATTATTTAGGGAGACAGAATCTAAGCATCTTCTTATTACTGAATGAAAATTCCCAGAATTGACAGTTAGTAGTGGTGGTTTCTTTCAAAAGACACACAATGAATGGTCCTTTTGTTCTCTTTCATCCTCATACAGATAATCCTTGACTTACAACCATAATTAAGCCCAGAATTATAATTGTAAATCATGGTGGTTTAAGTAGGTCACCACATGACCACACCTGATTTTTGACTTTTTTCCCAGTGGTTGTTAAGCTAATGCCACAGTGATTAAGCAAATGCTGCCGTCGTTAAAGAAACCTATTTTCTTCAAAACATTCTCACCATGATGAGTGTTTTTTCCCAGAAACTAGAAGTAAATGCCAAAAACTGGCAAAAACATCAAAAATCGTGGTCATGTGGTCTCTACATGGGACTGCCCTTGCGGACCACCCAGAGGTTGCAGCTGGTGCAGAATGCGGCCGTGCGGCCCCAATACTCCCATGTTACACCCCTACTGCATGACCTGCATTGGTTGCTGGTTGCCTTCCGGGTGAGATTCAAGGTATTAGTGACAACATATAAAGTCCTACATAGCTTGGGTCCGGGGTACTTGCGGGAACATCTCCTGCCGGCATCACACTCCGATCGCCCTGTACGCTCCCACAGGCAGGGCCTCCTTGGGGTACTGTGCCCAGGGGTAGAGCCTTCTCTGTGGGAGCACCCACCCTGTGGAATCAGCTCCCCTTGGACCTTCGTTTGGCCCCTGATCTCCACTCCTTCTGCCATGACCTGAAGACCTGGTTATTTCAGCAGGCCGGCCTGGACTGAACCAAGGGGGGGGGTCTCTTTTTTTTAAAGTAATTTTAATTGTTTTAATATTGGGCTTGTACTGTTTAATCGTTTTTTAGGTAAATTATTGTATTGTATTGTATTGTATTGTATTGTATTGTATTGTATTATTGTATTGTATTGTATTTTATATTGTGAGCCACCCTGAGTCCTTAGGGAGAGAGGGTGGCATGTAAGTCTAATAAATAATAATAATAATAATAATAATAATAATATTATGTGTGTTTTGTTATTATTATTATACTCCATAGGATACTCCATATGGCTGAAAAATGCAAGCTGTTGCCAACAGTCCAAAATGCAATCACATGACTGTGGGCAGGTATGGGATGCAACTGTTGCCAACAGTCCAAAATGCAATCACATGACTGTGGGCAGGTATGGGAGGCCTCTTTCAGAATTCTGGATCTGAATCGTAAGTCACTCTAAAAAAACTGTCATAACTTTGAACGGTCACTAAGTGGCCAGTCATTAAGCAACGACTACCTGTAGATATACCTGATCATAAAGTTTTCTTTATGGAACCAGAGAATATGCTTTATTGTAAATTGTGTACTGTATCTATGCATGACAAAGGTATGCCATAAATCAGGGGTGGCAAACTCAATTTCATTTAAGGCCACCTCAGGGTTGTGTTTGACCTTGGGGAGCTGGGGTGGCCAGCTTGACGTCACCCATATCAGGGGCACCTGTGGCTGCCCAAGTACTCTATCAGCAAAAACAGGTTCCCGAGCCCTGTTTTTGGCTGTGACATCTTCCTGTAACCCTCTGCCAGTGAAAACGGAGGCTGGTTCTTCGCTGTTTCCAGGTCGGGCCCACAGGTCAGATATAAGCACCCCATGGGCCAGATACAGCCCATGGATCTTGAGTTTGACACCCCTGCCATAAAAGTTGGAAGGGTAGGAAGTGTATAATTTCATGTTTTAAAGATTCAAAATATTTGGTACTTGACCTTTGAAAAAGTGTGTTTTTATATAGCAAGAGATGCCAGATCAGATATTGCCAGCACATTCTGGAAGTGCTTTTTCCTTGTTGCAACCTAGGTACTGACTTCTGGTGCTTGGCAGCTACCAGATTTCAGGAGAGACAGAACGTATTTATTTGTAAAACAATGAACCAAAAACCTTGGATTACGGATTTGTGATTGGATCAAATAAGGAGAAATGCAAAGTTAGAAAAACAGGATTTCTGCCCACCATGACGTTATGTATGTAGGTTTGAAGTCATTGGTTTAATTTGAACTGTTCTTGTAAAATGTTGAAAATGATTGGTTTAAAAGGTGTGGGAAAACCTGCACTCTGATTGGCTGGCAACTGCGGCTGCTGCTATAAGTAGCAGCTGCAGCCCAGCCAAATCGGGTCCATTCTGAGATAGTTGGAGCCAGGTGAGATAATGGGTCAGCAAAGTGAGAAATGCGAAGTTAGAAAAACAGGATTTCTGCCCACCATGACTGTTATGTATGTAGGTTTGAAGTCATTGGTTTAATTTGAACTGTTCTTGTAAAATGTTGGAAATGATTGGTTTAAAAGGTGTGGGAAAACCCTGCACTCTGATTGGCTGGCAACTGCGGCTGCTGGCTATAAGTAGCAGCTGCAGCCCAGCCAAATCGGGTCCATTCTGAGCTGTAGTCACTAATAAACTAAGAGCTTGAAGCACTCCGTGTATGTCTCTTCATGCAGACTTAACACTGGCAACAAAGGTGGGATTCCCCTGAAGAAGACGGCAATGCGGAACAGAAGGAGAGCGAGATGGCTGCACTGAACACCCCCCCAGCCCCGTTCGATCCGATGGCAGAAGACTGGGAGTCGTATGCAGATCGTTTCCAAATGTATCTGGAGGGAAACGATCTTGCCGACATTTCCGAGAAGCGGAAGAGGGCGGTCTTTCTCACACACTGCGGTCCGGCAGTTTTCAAGATGGCGAAGGCACTGGCAGGAGCTGCAGACATGAAGGTAATGGACTGGCCTGACTTAGAAAAGCTGTTAAGAGCCCATTACGCGCCACAAGTATCATGCCTCATTAAGAGACACGAGTTTTACCGTCGTGATCAAGGGGAAAGCAAAATGTAAACGACTTCGGCAAGTTTAAGAGACATTGGGGTTGCATGCGAATTTAACAATTTAGAAGAGGCCATGCGCGATCGATTTGTTCTGGGCCTTAAAGACAAGGTGCTACAGAGCAAGTTATTACTGAAACCTAAGATCACTGCTGAAGGAAGCAGAAGAGGCCTCTTCAACAGAAGCTACCAAGTCCTCAGCAGCAGCCATGAAGAAAATCAACAAGGCCACAAGCCATCCTGATGTGGAAAAGTCCACAACAACTCATTGTGAGCAAATAAGATTCTGAGTCAGACTGTAGTGAGGTGGAGGAAGGAATTTACAGACTCAGAATGGAGCGGAAAAAGAAAGACCTGGGAAGAAAGAGGCAAGATTTCTACTGCAGAGTTTGTGGGAGAAGCCACCCCCGCACTGAATGCAAGTTTTTAGACACCATTTGCCTCCGTTATGATAAAAGAGGACATCTAGCAAGAGTCTGC
This sequence comes from Naja naja, assembly GCA_009733165.1. Lineage (NCBI taxonomy): Eukaryota > Metazoa > Chordata > Lepidosauria > Squamata > Elapidae > Naja > Naja naja. Next base: position 21,242,362 of record CM019155.1, read on the forward strand.
AAAGCATCCAGAACTCCACCCAACAGAAGAAAGTTTGCTACAAGCAAAGACAAAGAATTCAGGCCCAACAATCTCAGTGAGAAAATGGGGCGCAGCACAGAAGCAAATGGGAAGAATGAAACTCATCAAATAGTCACTATTGGTCATTCACACCCTTAGAAGCAGAAAAGTACATGTGAAGGTACTTATTGAAGGAAGGCCTTGCCAAATGGAAGTGGACTCAGGCTCATACCTATCTATGGTGTCATGGGACACTATCCACAGTCTTCTTCCAACATCCAGAAGAAGCACTTCAAAAGCAAGCATTGACTCTTAAAGACTACCAAGGAACAAGATTCCAGTAGTTGGAACAAGAGAATTCAACGTGAAATTCAAGGGCCACACCAAACACCTACCACTGACCATCGTGGACAAGGACCAAGTCCGCTGGGCCTTGAGTGGTTCAACCCGTTGGGCATCGAGGTGACTGGCATCAATCATGTGAGCAACACTGAGTGGAAGAGGCCTTAAAGTCTGAGTTTCCAGAGGTCTTCAGCAACGGATTAGGCAAGTACTTGGGGACCCATCAACATTAACCTAGATCCCAAGGTACAACCAATCCATTTAAAACCCAGAAGGGTCCCATTTGCCTTAAAGGAAAAAATTGATGCACAATTAGATAAACTAATAGCCCAAGGGGTTTTAGAGCCCACTGATCACTCCAGTTGGGAGACACCCATAGTCACACCAGTCAAGGCTGATGGGTCTGTGAGAATCTCGGAGACTACAAGGGGACATTGAACCATGCGCTACAACAGAGCCATATCCAGTTCCAGTAGTGCATCATTTATTACACTCTCTTGGAGGGGCACAGTTTTGCCAAGCTGGACCTGGCACAGGCATATCAACAATTAACAGTTGATGATGCCACTGCTGAAGCCCAAACCATTGTGACCCATAGAGGTGCCTTCAAATGCAAAGATTGCAATTTGGAGTAAGCGTGGCACCAGGCATCTTCCAAAGCCTTATGGAAAGAATGTTACAAGGGTTGCCAGGGGTGGTGCCCTATTTTGATGATGTTTTAATTTCTGCTGAAAATGACACTCAGTTACACGAGAGACTCAGGGAAGTCTTAACTAGATTCAAAAAGCAGGGTTAAAAGTCAAAGAAGAAAATGCACACTTAGAACAGATAAAGTGGAATTTTTGGGTTACATGATTGATAAACATGGCATCCACCCCACAGAGGCAAAGGTTCAGGCAATCAAAGAAGCCCCCAGGCCAAAATGCAAAACAGATTTGCAAGCATTCTTGGGACTCATTAACTTCTATCATATGTTTCTACCTTAGAAGGCAACATTGCAGAACCCCTACATAGGTTGCTGGACAAAAAGTCTGTTTGGGTCTGGGGGAGGAAGGAACAAGCTGCATTTAACAATATCAAGAGACTAATCATGTCTGATGCTGTGCTGATACAGTTCTCTGAGAACTTTCCTGTTGTTCTGACTTGTGATGCCTCCCCTTTTGGAGTGGGGAGGGGTTTGAGCCACATGCTTCCCAGCGGGAGGGAAGCTCCTATTGCATTTTACTCTAACCTTGACTAAAGCAGAGAGGAACTACAGCCAACTGGACAAGGAAGCCTTGGCTTATTGTAGCAGCTGTCAAAAAATTCCAAGAGTATTTATATGTGTGGTAGCCACTGAGTTTCCCTGGATGACACTAGAAGCTGGCAGCAAACTGCAGCCTGGTGGAGGGGCCTCTTTGCTATCCCATGAGCTCATCTTCTATTCATTCTCTTATCTGTTGGGATGGGGATGGGATGTCTGATTTTCCAGGTGTATAGGTGATCTCATTTACTAACATCACCACTAGTCTTATGGATTGGTTGGGAGGTTGCACCAATGTGGTTGAGGGGTTTCACCCATGTGGGATCTGTTCTCCAATCCAAATGCTGTATCTATGCTACTCTTCCTGCTTGTAAAAATGGTATAAAAGAATAAACACTGCCCAGGCAGAGACATCTTTGGACACTGAAATGACTGGTTATTGAATCCCTACTGGCCCGAACAGGGACATCAACCCTGCAGGGCGGGCCATCAACCCTTGCCAACATCATCCTGAAATAGACCCCAAGGTGCACCTTCGTCCTCACGGGACCCCGGGTCCCGACCCATCAATGGTAAGTATGGGTTGCAATCTATCTCAGCATCAGCAGGAACATGTTCAGGAAATTAGATTCCTGCTACATGAATCAGGTACAAAAGTACACTGAGTTAGACACAAAGAAGCTGGTGGGAGATAGGGAAATGGTATCCTGAACTTAATAGAATAGAATAGAATAGAAGGTTAAGGATACCCAAGGCTCCAGTCCAAATATTACATCGATGGTATCAATGCTGTCATGCAGTGGAAACATCTGGCTCTGATGTCTCAGCAAAATAATAATTGACTATAAGCCCCACTCCTGATTATGATCAGGTAAAAATTGTCACTCCAAAATCTTCTCTAATTGGACTTTCAGCTCCTTCTGAGCAGGCTAAATTTTTTGATTCCCCAAAGCCATTGTACACCCCCATAAGGAAAATATTAAAGGAACAATTAGAAAAAGGGGGAGATTCAAGCTAGAAACCCAGGACAGAGACACATAAATTTATTTGTTTAAATTTTTATGTTTAATCTTTTTTGATTATTTAGTGCTTAAGAAGATAGAACAATGGATGTAACTAGAATACAGGCAACTGCTCTCTTCTGATGCACTGGATGGCAGAATTGAAAGTGGGAGGCATGCCCTATTGAGTTCAATAGTCCACAATTAGCTCTGCTGTTCAGAAGCATGGAATGAGACACAGATCTGTTAGGAAGCCCCTCCATACAGTACAATGGGGCTGTTCAAAGAAAATATGGTTCATTTACTGTTATGTGTTAGGAAGAACTAAGAGAAGATGAAAATGTTTACTATTCTTTTCATGATGTGATTTTCATTAAAACTTCTTAGATGTGTATGTATAATAATGTATAATAATTGCATGCAGAATTGAGCTTAGCTGTGTATGTATAATAATGTAAATAAGTGTATGCAGAATTGAATAGGATTGAATTGAAGAAATCCTTTACCTGTGTATAGTCCTAATTGGAATTGCTGAAGTTCAAAATAAATTAATTGTAACATGTTTGGCAACCAGAGAATTAAATTGGCTTTTTGGATTGGACTTAGAGTTGTGGGAGGCAGATAGGCAGTGGTTCGGCCCACAATCACCTTTGTGATTGGAACCGCTCCTTAAGTTCTCCCAATGCTCTGAGAACAAACTACAGGTTTTAAAAATGTGGAAACTTAAAGGGACAAACCCTCCCAGGTGTAATCATTTCCAGCCCTGGAGGATGAGATCCTCTACAATGGAGCTTATTGGCTCTCAGAAAAGAATTGTAAATATGCAAGCCGTATGATTACAGTGTAAATGTGTGAGTATGTTGATAGTAAAAGGTGGTATAAATGTTTGTGTGTTGACCCCTATCCCAGATTGAAAGGAGAGTAAGAAAGAGTGTGAAAGGTCCGGACCTGAGAAAGATAGGATTATTTGTGTGTGTATTTGTGTGTGCTTTACTCATGATGAAAATTATTTGTGTGTGATTTATTGGTGAAAAGAATATTGAGTGGAAAAAATGGATGAGATTTATTTTAAACATTCCCCCCCCCTTCTTGTCTTCGCTGGTTGTTGTAGGGGTGGAGGGGGGGAGAATGAGGCTTTGATCACTTTAACAATTTTTTTCTCTGCTTTGAGTTTTTGCCTTGAAAAAGGCGAGGTTAGAAAATAACTTTTTTATAGGTTACATAGCTTCATCTCCTGATTTTTTAGAGATTTTCACACAAAGGAGCCTCAGATAGATAGGCTGAGATTGGCAAATTGCCTGGAACGTTATCTGTAAAGGTGGCTCGGTTCCCAGGTGGGCAATTTGCCTGGATCTTTGAAGATGACTCAGTTCCCAGTTTCAGCAAAGGGAATCAAAATTTAAAACTAGCTGCACTTTGTACATGCTCTTAATCCATATTCTGATTAAAGCAGAGAATTGACACTAAAATTTGACTCCATCTGGAGGTTTTACAACAAGAATGTGGAATGCATGGCTATTGCCAGCACAACAGGTAAAGTCATGAAAGGTTTACAATGGGCTTTGCAAATAACTTTTCTTCTAATTTTTGATAAGTACAGTAAGGTATAAATGGTGGAGTTATGTAAAGTCTGATTTTCAATTTTATTTTCAGAATAACTTATCTCTTCAATGTCCTTTGCCTGACTATCTAAGCTGTATTGTTTGCCTAAAGAACTTTGGCTTGCTTACTTAATGACTTCTTCCTTTACAAGGCTCCTCATAATGCTCCCTGGAAAGTGTCCTGCTATTTTAACTTTCAAAACTTTTTCTCAACAGCCTTTCAACTTAATCTCTGACTCTCATTATGTGTGTCAAATTATTTTTAATCTTCCAGGTGCTTATATTATGCCCAGGATTGACCCTAATCTTATGATCTTATTTTTAATTTTGCCACGCTACTACAAGACCAAAGATATTTGTTACATGTAGTCACTTGACCCTTTCTGGGCCTCTTTCTTAAGGCTATGCTTTGTTGATTTTTCAATCACTCTTTTTTTCCTCAAAATGCTAGAGGCCTGGCACAAGCTTGCCCTATTCCAATTACTCAAGTCAAGTAGATTGTTTTATCATCAACTTTGGCAAATGGATGTTACCTACTAGGCAAGCCCTGTTTTTACAACATGATATTTTGCTTTTTGCAATTTTGTACCACCTGCAATATAGCCATAATGGAACATGCTCATCGGCCATTTAAGGCCTGTCTCCACAAATAAATAAAAAGGAGGAAATGGTCTCCAGAAGGGTCTCTAAAAAAGTTTTTCAAAGTATAATTTCCCTTAAATCAATTGAATGTAATTGCATGTTTCTATTTACCTTAAATTAATTGAATGTTTTAGTTAACTACTTGGGGGTGAGGGGGCGAGGCTGTGTTGTTGTGTTTGCTCCTACAGGACCTTTGTGGATTCCAGCTCATTGTGTCCGCCCACAGCTCATTGTGTCCACCCAGGCTCGTTGTGTCCACCCAGCCAAGGATTTCGTGACATCACACCAGTCCCCAGATCTGGTCCCAGTCCCAGGAATTTGACTTTACAGATGGCACAGTGTCCAATCTGGGTTCATTTGCTTATGCTTGACTAACATCACACAGAATGATGTCTTTTGCTTATCTGAAACTTATGATATGGAACATTTGCTTTCTACATGTTTAGTTCCTGTCTGCACTCCTTCTGCAGTAATTCAAAATTTCACTGGCTTAAGCGGATTTTTATTACATGGGAACTTTAACTATAAGACTATATCTAATTGGGGATTTGCTGCTTATTATCCACACCTTGATGCAATTGCTTTACACACCTCAATGGTAGCGGTCCCTATAAATATAACTTGTGCAAAAGTAGTTAATTGTACATCTTCAAGTAAAAACCTCACTGTCATCGTCTTAGCTCACCTGCTTTGAACTGCACAGCTTTGGAAGAGACTTCTTTCACTTTTCCCATGTTTGGCTACCTCAAGGATAGTTTTTACATGTGGTCAAGAAACTTTAATTATATTCCTGCTAATCTTAGTGAAGTACTTTGCTGCCTCAGTCGGCTGATTCCTGTTTTGCTTTCTAAACAACAACTTCATCATTCGAATTGTTCTCGACGAGGGGTCATGCTAGATAACACTTGTGACTCTGAAACAACCTTACTTAATAAAGCTGAATACGTAGTGCTAGCTTTGTTTATAGTGGGCATGCCAGCAATTGCTGCTCACACTCACCTTAACATTAACTCTGTTGCATGTAATTTAGCAAAAACAATTATGTACTTTAGCAAAAACAATGTTACTTCTTCAGTTATCTCAACAATCAACCATAGGATGCAAGTGGTGAAGAAGGCTATTCTACAAAATCGATATTGTTTTAATTTGTTTGATGGGTCATGAACCATCCAGCACCAGCTTAATATTTTCAACAATTTGGCCTTGGATTTGAAAATTGATAAATTAGGATCTTGGTGGGAAAGCTTTTGGGCTTGGTTGCCCACAGGCTAAATGGGAAAAATTCTATGCTATGTAGTCATTATTTGTGATTTAATTAGTGGATGCTGCCTTATTCAATGTCTTCCTTCTCTTTGCAATATATGTATCACAGCTTTTCATCCCAAACCCTCTCTTACCTTGCCTAAGGGTCAAGTATATGCCCTATATAAACAACTGCAAGCATGCTCTTCTAATGTTTATTATGAATCCTCTCCTAACTCCTTTTATGATTCTTCTTTAATTAATTAAATTTAAAATAGAAAAGAGTGAAATGTGGTAGCCACTGAGTTTCCCTGGATGACACTAGAAGCTGGCAGCAAACTGCAGCCTGGTGGAGGGGCCTCTTTGCTATCCCATGAGCTCATCTTCTATTCATTCTCTTATCTGTTGGGATGGGATGTCTCTGATTTTCCAGGTGTATAGGTGATCTCATTTACTAACATCACCACTAGTCTTATGGATTGGTTGGGAGGTTGCACCAATGTGGTTAAGGGGTTTCACCCATGTGGGATCTATTCTCCAATCCAAATGCTGTATCTATGCTACTCTTCCTTGCTTGTAAAAATGGTATAAAAAGAATAAACACTGCCCAGGCAGAGAGACATCTTTGGGCACTGAAATGACTGGTTATTGAATCCCTACATATATGGGAGAACATTTACTGTTGTCACAGATCACAAACCTCTTTTAGGCATTGTGGCAGGGGAAAAACGAACGCCCACGATCCTGTCACCAAGAATGCTGAGATGGACTGAATTTCTTGCTGCTTATTCATACAAACTGATCCACAGACCTGGTAAAGACATTGGGCACGCAGATGCTTTGAGTCGCTGCCCACTTCCTTCTCACACTGAGGACTTTGCTCCTGAGACTCACACCTTTTTTCTAGAAACTGTTGCCAAACTTCCAGTACATGCTGCTCAAATTGCCAGAGAGACTGCCAAAGACACTTTATTGGCTCCTGTCATAGGCTGGATTAAGAAAGGTTGGCCACTTCAAGATCTACCTCAACTCGCTTTTAAATCCAGGCAAACTGAATTATCTGTATTAAGAGGATGTATTTTGTGGGTAACAGGGTGGTTATTCCTGCAAAACTGCAAAGAGAGGTTTTGGAAATGTTACATGAGGGTCATCCGGGAATTGTCAGAATGAAGGGATTGGCCAGGAGTTATGTATGGTGGCCAGGTATTGACAAAATGGTTGAAAACTGGGTTGCATCTTGTCCCAACTGTCAGGTAGTCAGGCCTGCCCACCTCTCGCCCCCACACAGGAATGGGAATGTCCTAGGGCCCATGGTCCAGGATTCACATTGATTTTGCTGGCCCTAGCAGAGGGCACACTTTCCTTATTATAGTAGATGCATATTCCAAATGGCTGGAGGTTATCCCTATGGCATCCACCACAACTGAAGCTGTCATCAAACAGCTTAAAAGCTTTTTGTAACTCACGGGTTACCTGATGTGCTTGTTTCTGACAATGGCCCTCAATTTACATCCAACCTTTTGAATCATATCTAGCACAACAGGGTTTCAGACATGCCCTGACAGCCCTGGGCATCCTTGCTAATGGCCAGGCTGAATGTATGGTACGATTTACCAAGGAAAACTTCAGCAATTGGGTCCAGGGATATCACTGAGAGAGTTGAAAACTTCTCGGTGTTCAGCATATCACTCCCAACCCCTCAACTAATTTAACCCCAGCTGAATTGTTGATGGGTAGGAAATTCAGGTCTCCCCTTGACCGCCTCCATCCCACTTACCTACCCAACGCACCACTAGATTCCACTAGTAAAATTACTTTCACTGTGGGTGATTCTGTTTATGCTAAGAACCTCATGGGTGAACCATTATGGATTCCTGCTGAGATAACCCAAATCACACGCCCAGGTCTTACAGGGTACAAACGGAGGATGGTGTCCTCTGGAGCAGGCACATTGATCAGTTAAGATCCAGATTGCCTCAGGAGCATCGCTTTTGCTCCTCTCTGGTTCCCATACCTACTGCCTCTTCTAGGGGAAGGGAGGATTATGAGAGTAATCAGCAAGTAAGAGTCAACCCCATGTGTAACGAGCTAACACGACAGGAACCATCCCAAAACCTGTCACAATACCAACAACCATTTTCACAAATGGAAGATTGCACATCACTACCTGATTTAGGTGCTGACATTGGGTTGGAGATGGATTGGGAGGAGAGACCAGGTTGTAGTAACCAAACAGGTTCTACCATTACTACAAGTCCAAGTAAGGAAATGTCAGCAGACACATTTCCTCTCTCACAAGGTGAGAACCTTAAAACATCTGAACCACATAGGTCTCAATGTACACGTAAGAGCCCCACCTATTTAAAAGAATACATTAGATAGGTTGGGGTTTGAGTATGGACTGAACCTAGTGGGGAGGGGTGTTATGTATGTAGGTTTGAAGTCATTGGTTTAGTTTGAACTGTTCTTGTAAAATGTTGGAAATGATTGGTTTAAAAAGTGCAGAAAAACCCTGCACTCTGATTGGCTGGCAACTGCAGCTGCTGGCTATAAGTAGCAGCTGCAGCCCAGCCAAATCGGGTCCGTTCTGAGCTGTAGTCACTAATAAACTAAGAGCTTGAAGCACTACGCGTATGTCTCTTCATGCAAACTTAACAATGACCAATTCTGAAACCTGGCTGCTTGAGAAATTATTAGTATTGTAGAGTAGATTCTGTGGGATTCAATATTTTTTACTACCGGTTCGGTGAGCATGGCTTGGTGGGCATGGCAGGGGAATGATATTGTAAAATCTCCATTCCCTCCCCACTCCTGGGGGAAGGTTACTACAAAATCCCCTTCCCTCCCCACCCACTAACCTGCTTTCCAGCTCCATTCTCCTGTGCAGGGCAACAAAGGAAGACTCAGCTGATCAGCTGGGACTCGGGAGGCAGAGAATAGATGGGAGCGGGGCCAGTCAGAGGTGGTATTTGCCAGTTCTCAAACTACTCAAAATTTCTGCTACCGGTTGTCGAGATCTGGTCAGAACCTTCTGAATACTACCTCTGGAGTAGAAGCATCTGACTCTTTCTAGGGAAGGTTCGGAAGAGATATTCTCTGGATCCGGGGATCAAATGCACTGCAATGGATGAAGACGAACTAGAGATGGCTACCAACAATATATCTTCTCAAGGGCCAGAGATGGACAGTCTGCAATGGGAGAGCGTCTTGCATCCTTCAACCTCATTCAGATAACTGTCAAAGCCATCTGCAAGCAAACAAATTCACCCCCTGTCAAGATGATTAGGGCCCTCCCTTTCCCAGAAGCTGCTCAGCAAGGGGAAAGAGAAAAGTATCAGAAAAGAAGAGGCAGAAGATAAGGGTTGTCAAAGAAAGGGAGAATGATCGGCTCCACCCACATTAGACTGTTCTGGAAGATATCAACCTTGACAGAAAAGAATTGTCGCCACACCACTGCCCAAACAATTTGGCATCTTTTTACTATTACATGGCTTAAAATTAAATGAATTGTCCTGCCTTTCTTTTGCTTCTTGCCTTGGTCTGGTGATACCTGAGGCTGCCATGGCTTTATCTGTGGTCTGTTCTTTTGCCCAGCTAGTGGGAATGTCCTCCTGACTTCCTTTAGCTTGCTCCCTCAATGAGAGATGCACATAAATTTAGAAAAATTATCTTGTCAAGGAGGTGAGAGAGGCCCCGGTTTTCCTCCTTGGAGATTATTTCAATGAGCTAGCGGAGGAGCCAAACTGTCCTGCAAAGCTATCTGCTGATGATCTCAAATGCTTAACTGAGCAGAACAAAGACTAACTTGGTATTTCAAAGTATAGGAGAGTGAAATTTGCCTTTGGGTTTTCATTTCTGGTTCGCTGCTGTTGTTTTCTCTGGCAGCTGAACAATAACTAGCACTTTTTATCTTGCCCTCATGGATTAGTCAGATGGATAATGCAGTTAGATCAAGGTTCACTCAGTGACGAAGCAGACAGGACAATTAAAAATGAAAACTGAGAGCAAGTGAGAGGGAGAGCAATTTAATTTAATAAGATAATATTGTTGCAAGGAGGATTGAGTAAGTATTCAGAAAGTAAGCAGAGAGGTGTAGAGTCATCTTTCAAGTTGGTATAAAACATTGAGGCATGCTAATCCTCTTCCCCGCATTTTAATTTCAATACTGGTTAAATGAGCTGCCACAAAGAAGAGGGAGTCAAGCTATTCTCCAAAGCACCTGAGCACAGGACAAGAAGCAATGGGTGGAAATTAATCAAGGAGAGAAGCAACATATAACTAAGAAGAAATTCCCTGACAGTTAGAACAATTAATTGGTGGAACAACTTGTCTCCAGAAGTTGTGAATTCTCCAACACCGGAAGTTTTTAAGATGTTGGATAACCATTTGTCTGAAGTGGTGTAAGGTTTCCTGTCTAGGCAGGGGGCTGGACTAGAAGACCTCCAAGGTCTCTTCCAATTCTGTTATTATATTCTATTCTGTTCTGTTCTATTCTATTCTATTCTATTCTATTCTATTCTATTCTATTCTATTCTAACTTTATCTGAGATTGCTATATATTTATATCCCTGTAAAGACTTCAGACCTCATTGTTCAATGTGGTGTCATATTGGATTTTGTAGAAATAAGCACTTGAAAGTCTGAGGGAATAAATGCTGAATAAAAATGCCTGTATCCTCCAATCTTGGCAATTTTAAGATTGCCAAGATTAATATTTAAGATACATGGACTTCAATTCCCAGAATTCCCCAATCAAGCATGCTGGCTGGGGAATTCTGGGAACTAAAATCCCCATATCTTAGACTTGCCAGGGATGATAACCACAGCTCTAACAATTCCACTATGATATTACTTAATCCTTTAATACCAAATTTAGAAGCTACATATATCCACAAAGATATACCACAGTAAAATTTAAGATCTTTCAAATCTTTTCCCAAGAATTTTAGAGATGATTTGCTGATGTTTTATAGGTAAAGGGCCTCTATCATATAAATTCTACTCTCTCTTAGAAATGTGCTGGTTCTCAGGAGCTGCCTTCTAAATTGAGAACATTCAATGCTGACAGGAAGTCTCAGTGTAAATTTACGATGCTACTCTACTTATGGTTTCTAGTAGCAAATTAATGAGTCTTGAGAGGGATTTAAAATCCTTTCCCAATATTAAAGACCAAGAGGTCTCCAAAACTCTTTTTTAATCTTCTGCCAACTCAATAAAGTCTTTTCAAGATGGAGGTTTTTAAAATAGACAGTCTGATATTCAGTGGGTGGCATAAATTTAAATGATTAATAAAACAAAACGTATGCTTTCTCACATACACACAGATGTAGGTATACATACTTCAAATCTTTCTTCTTATTGTATTCTCTGGCAATATTGTCATGATTTTGCAGAGGAGAAACTAGTTTCTAGAACACAGAAAGAAACCAGGGCCATTTTTCAAAATGTTAATTAAAAAAAAAGCAAATGAGATCATTGGATATCTCCCAGTTATCACCTGTGGATAAAATTATAAATGAGCAAAATTCTCATCCTCATTCAAAATCCTTTATTAGAGCAATCCGATTAATAATGTCTATTTAACAATCATTAAAATCAGCAGGGATACATACTTTTCATGTAGGTTTGGTCCCATCCTCTTAATTTTGGGGGGAAACATTATTCTGTGTAAAAACAATTAGAATAACACATGTTTGTGATCAGAATCTATTTTAAAGATGAGTTGGATTTTATTGAAGAATTGGGGAAGGAATCCATGAGTAAAATGCACTGGTTGGGTAAGATGAAAAAGCTTTTTAAAAGGGTTGGTACAAAAATTAGAGATTTAGAGTGGACATAAACAAAATGTAAACATTGCAGTAATGTAATGAATTTATAATGAATTATACTGCTGTGCTCTGCTGAACACATATGGTCATGCATACAGAAACTCTTAGCAAGCTGGATCACTGACCTTCTTCCAGTTGATTTAATAAAGCAGGGGTGTCAAACTCATGTTGTCATGGTGGCGTCACGTGATGAATCAGGAATATTTTCCCCCTTCGCTAAACTGGGCATGGGCATGGCCAGAGCATGATGCATTCAGCCCATGGGCCGGGAGTTTGACAGCTCTGTCATAAACGATGCAGACAAGTAGAATGAAGCTAAATCATCTTGGCTGAGCCAGATACAAAAAACTTTATTAAGAGACTCAAAATACCCTCAAAATAGATTTGCAAGTTTCTGTTTAAGATGGAGAGTACATCTCTCCCACAGGACTAAACTTCATACTAGTTTCTTTTGTTGTTGTTGTTGTTGTTGTTTAGTCTGTCTTTATCTCAGGTTTTGGTATACAAAGAATAGGAATACTCTCAGAATGCTTCTTACAAGCACAATTATTTTTATTGCTTAAATGTATTGGCTGTCCTTCAAAACAAAAATTCAAAAAAAAAACTTCCAACATCCTATAGTCACATTTTTAATTTTTAAATTAATAATTTTAGCTAGAAAAACTGGAGGAAGGGGAATAAAAATGCCATGGCATTCATTTCCTTCCTTCCTTCCTTCCTTCCTGCCTGCCTGCCTGCCTGCCTGCCTGCCTGCCTGCTTTTAGGGTTTCCCATGGTCTCACATACATGTACAAATCAATCCTGAACCTCCTAACTTTTATTTTATTTTATATCTTATTTTATTATTTTATATTTCTTGCCTTTATTGCTTTTGTAAATAATTTAAGGTTGCAAATATACCTAATACTCCCTCCTCTTCCTATTTTCTCCACAACAACAACCCTGTGAGGTGAGTTGAGCTGAAAGAGAGTGATTGGTCCAAAGCCATCCAGCTGCCTTTCAGGGATTCACCTCCATTAGCAGACCAAAGCAGACAGAAACTGGATGTGCTAAACTAAAACAGCAGGAAAAACAATATACCCTAAAAAGGCCATGTCTTAAGTACATACTAGTGTCTTAAAAGGTCTGCAGCCAAAAGGCAAAAGGGATTCCAAAACTGGGTGGGAAAAGCACTAAAAAACTTAGATTCTGAAGTCTGGAAAATTCAAAGTCCAGGATAATGTGAGGGCTCCAGGAATATATAGAAAGGTGGCTCTTCCTTCGGATATGATAATCTTAAACTCTAAAACCTATCATCTGCACCTCTATAACTGTCTGGTTTGGTTCTGCAACCCAACAAGACAGACATAGACTTCAGAGGATAATTAGGACCGCAGGAAAAACAATTACTACCAACCTGCCTTCAATCGAGGACCTGTATACTGCAGGAGTCAAAAAGAGGGCTGTGAAAATATTTACAGACCCCTCACATCCCAGACATGAACTGTTTAAACTCCTACCCTCAAAACAACATCTATAGAGCATTGCACAGAACAACCTGACACAAGAATAGTTTTTCCATCACTTTGCTAAACAAATAATCCTCTCAACACTATTCAACTATTTACAAAGTCTGCACTACTATTACTATTAATCTTCTCATCACTCCTTATCACCCATCCACTCCCACTTGTGACTGTATGACTGTAACTTTGTCACTTGTATGCTTACGGTTTATATTGACTGTTTCCTAGTATGATTCAATTGCTTATTGTACCCTATGACTATCATTAAGTGGTGTACCTGATGATTCTTGACGAATGTATCTTTTCTTTTATGTACAATGAGAGCATTTGTACCAAGACAAATTCCTTGGGTGTCCAATCACACTTGGCCAATAAAGAATTCTATTCTATTCTATTCTATTCTATTCTATTCTATTCTATTCTATTCTATTCTATTCTATTGTAAATGTCTTGGTAGGTCAATATCAATACTCTGACCAGGACCAGGGTTGAACTGGATCCATATCTGGAAATATTTTCCTGGCATAATATTGTACTGCAATAGTTTTATGAACTGCAACTTTTCCATGGCTTTTATTGGCTGCTCTGTATAAAATGCATGGCAGAAATCCAGGGAGATAATTAATTTCTTGCACTAATCCAAATTGCAGTCGAAGAACTGGTGTGCAGGAATGGTTACTAAGCAGAGAGGAGGATTGGTTTTATTATGGTTGGTTGCCCCATTAGTCATATATTTAGACTGGGTTTTGCATTTTTTATCTACTTAAAGTATTTAGTCCTTCCAAAGGCCTGAGATAGGCAGATGTTTGATGGTGTTAAAAGTATTATCTCATGTTCTAAGCAAAGCTGCCTTTTGCAATTGGCTGTTGGGGATTTTGTGATGATGATGATGATGATATTCAAGTGGTGCTCTAGATGCTTTGGGATTGTGCCCAAGTCACCTATGTCTACTGGTATTATTTTTGCTTTCTTTGCAAAGAAACTGACTTGGTGCCTTAGGCAGGACTAGAACTCAGAACCTCCAGGTTCCTAGCCTGATGCCTTAATCAATACATCATATTAGCTCTTTTTGTCTTTTCCGACTGCTTGATAAACCAGAACTTTTTACACAGGAGAGAACAAAATGCAAATGTAGATATAGGATTATTTAGAGTGGTGGAAAAAAGAGGGAGATAAAAGATAATATTTGTATGTTATTCACCCAATATATATAAACTTGAGAGCTGATCATTAAATTTCTGAATGCAGAAAATGAACGTTGGGTGATTGGCTGATAATCTGAATGATTTGCAACCTATGTATGATGCAAGAATTTTTATTTATTTATTAGAATTGTTGCTTTCAGCAATTCTAAAATAAAAAGGAACTAAATACAAAAATTCAACCCATCTTATTATGCTAACAGTCAGCCAATTATGTGGTATTTGTACATAATTAACATTTAAAAAATCTCTTCTATATACACATAGAGTACAGTAGTTGCTGTTCTATTCAATCTCCCAATCTTGTGTGGTTTTTGTGTGTGTGTGTGTGCCTTTTAGTCATCGGTGATTACTGGTGACTGCCTTGACAAGTCTTTTCAGTTTTCTTGACAAGATTTGAAAAGCGGCTTGCCCTTGTCTTCTTCCTAGGGCTGAGAGAGAGGGACTGGCCCAAGGTCACCCAATTTTTAGGACAGGACTAGAACTTACTGTCTCCTTACTATCCCAATACTTCAATTACTGCATCAAACTGGTTCTAAGTTCATACTATACAGTACATTGTCTAAAGCAGGTCTGTCAAACTCGCGGCCCATGGGGTGGATGCGCCATGTCCTGACCATGCCCATGGCCTGTTTAGCAAGGGGGGAGGAAGTCATGATACATCACATGACAATGCCATGGCGGCGCAAGTTTGACACGCCTGGTCTAAAAAGTTATACTCACTATACTGAACATTGGCTAGATAGCAATAGCAATAGCACTCAGGCTTATATACCACATCACAGTGCTTTACAGCCCTCTGTAAGCATTTACAGAGTCAGCATATTGCCCCCAATTATCTGGGTCCTCATTTTACCCACCTCGGAAAGATGGAAGGCTGAGTCAACTTTGAGCCTGACAGTGGTTCATTCTGATCCAGTGCAAAGCAGTGATCCAGTTTTGGCCACGCCTGCTCCTTTGGGAGAGTTCCCTGGCCTGATCATCTTCTCCAGGGTCTTAAGGTTTCGGAACACATAGACTTGTGTGCCCTCATAGCTTGGCAGCCCCTAGAGGCTTTTCTCCTCAGTAGTTACTATTTGCCTTGCTTGCTTGGACCAGTAGGTGGCAGTGTTGTGTGACACTTCTGGTTTCCAGACAATCCTATGCTTTGTGTTCAGCTCTCTTTCCAGCTGGGTTCTGCATCTCTTCTCTCACACAATCTTGCCTGGTAGTGAAAGCTGTAGAGAGAAGTTTGGAAAATTTATCCCTTTCATTATCAGGAGTGTGATTGCTTCAATGTATAGAGTTGCAACTGACTCTCTCATTGAGGAGATGCTAAACAAATGCTAAATATACAAAGAGGTTATTTTCCCCACCTTTGTATTGAAGCATGGAGCTTGGTTTATGTCACCCCTCCAGAACTTCAAAAAATTGCCAGACGTTTCCTAATTCTTCAAAGACAGTAGAGACTTGTTCATTTTTATCTGGTAAATTTTCTCATTAGTTGATCAGAAACATTTAATTGTTTATTTAAGGCATTTTCCCTAGTACTGTGTCCCAAAAATTATTCTGCATTTTTTTCTACAATTGCTTTTGATTTCTTTGCCCCAAGGGAGAACATTCTGGTGAAATTCTTATGGGGTAGGGAGAAGTAAGCCTCTCCTTACTTTAGGTAGGAGTGGAGAATCTTTCCTTTCTTTCTACATTGATCTCTGAAGTCTTCCATGGACTCCACGTTTATCCAGACCTCTAGATCTTGGAAGACATTATGGACCTTGTCTATAAAATGTCTTATGGAAACACCCCCTCCCACAAAATTCATTTCACCCTGATCTTGCTAGTATTTCATAAATTTCTGGAGACCAGGATGGTCCCCAGACATGGGCCCTAATTGTTATGATGGGGTGTTTTTTTTTTTGCTTGAGTGTGGTTATGTGGCTGAGTTGACTGCCTCCTGCACCATTGTATTATTCTGGTATTCTTGTTTATTGTTATTTATTACTTTTGTTTTGTTGTTTTTTATTTCATCCGGAAGAAGATAATAAGATATTTGAAATAAATTCGACAGCATCAGGAGGAAGACAGATTTGTGAGGTCCTTGGTGCTCCCTGAGTTTGATTGGTTTCTTGCAGGTGTTTCATGACCCAACTAGGTATCATCTACAATGGAGGATTTAGAATCTATAAAACGTTGCCATGGCAATTTTTGAATGTAAGTTAAAGTGTGACAGTTTCTCCCTGGGACTTGCTTGTGAGAAACACAACACCAGAGGCATCTGAAGAAGGGTTAAAAAAAAAGCAAGATGGTGGCCACAACCTTGTGATAGGAGCACTGCTACTTATATATGTCACTATGTATGTAAGAAATCTTACAGTTGCAGCCACCAATGTGAGTTATTTTTAGACAGATCCTGTAGATGCCCCTGCACAAAACAAAACAAAAATATTTGGGGAGGAAGAAGAAAAAGAGAAGCTCAGCCACTTCACCTTCTTTCTTTAACAAATTTCTTCAGATAAAAGTCTACTTCCATCTCTTCAGAATGTTTCCTACTTGAGAATCTTAAGAATCCTGCAAGGTGGGGTAGCATTAGCTTTTCCATATTGTAAAGGGCAGCAGTGCATCTGCAGACACAAGTGAAAAAACTCAAATTGTTGACTGCAACTGCACAATCAAAGTCACATTCTGAACATTAAAAGGGGGCAGGAATTTTATTGTGTAGCGATGGCTACCATTTTAATGTTTGACCCTTCTCTGCAGAGACCCCTGATGGGAAGTGAGGTTACAGGAATGTGATTTGCTGAATAAGCCACCCCAAAAGAATGAATTTTATTATTTTATTCTCAGATATTTGTATTATGTCTTTCAGTTCATAGCCTGTCTGTCTATACACTGAATGCACAAGGGAGCCAACAATATTAAAAAACAGAGAAAAACATGAAAAAAAGTCACCCAAGACTGCAAACATGACTCCCAAGTTTATTATAAATAATAGAGTAATGATTTTTATATCAAACCCAGCTACTTCCATTGCAAATGCAATTAGTCTAGCCATGGAAGCTATTGTCTTGAATTCAGTGGCTAGGATTTTAGAAGAATGCACATCTCCTTAAGAGTATGCTTTGCAAGTGAAGTATACTTTCCCGTCTTGGTTTTCCTCACAGCTCAAGATACATCTAAATATGATTTAAGTATGGCTCCAGTTATGCACTTTTAGCTAATGACATGACAAACATGTCTCTACCATGGCACCATTTGTCATTCTTAGTGGTCATTTGAGGAGCATTGTCAGCTGAAGAAAGCTCTTTTTGCAATTGAAGAGCTAAAGATGGCCAACGTTTGGAAAACAGAAACAGCGTGGTCTGCTTTGAAGCTGGCAAATAATGAAAGCTGAACCTCATGAGCATGTCTCAGTGATCTTCTGCATGGGTTTACTATAAATATTCAATAGGAATGAGGACAAAATGCACCAGGAAGCCCACAAGGATTTCCTGTCTAAAAATGAGGATGGCAGTTCTAGAATAACCTCAGATGGCTTTGCTAGATAAAAACTCTACTTGAAAGAAAGAAACGAGGACTCTTCTAATGCATGTACAGGGTATTAAAAAGTGGACAGGAACAAGGCTAATGTATGGTTGAAACAGCTGATTAGTAGTTCATAGAAAATGCAACTTGGGATTTTTCTGAAACAAGAAAATTGTTTCAGAAAACAATTTTGTTTCTTAAACAAGGGATTTCCCAAAACATAATTCTGCACTTACTTTGGATAGTGTCCTGTGACTTTTACCTTGACATTCAAAAGCTGGCCCTTGCCTTAAGAAGGGCTGTCAAACTCTGACCCCCGCCAGATGCGTGCGATGCCCCCCCACCCGGTTTAGCGAAGGGGGAAAAAGTCCTGATATGTCATGTGACACTGCCGTGACGATGTGAGTTTGACACCCCTGTCTTAAGACATTAGCTTGGGACTAACTTTTTAAGGAAGAGGGTCCCCAGGACATTCTTTCAGCAATGTTATTAGAATAATAATTTCTTTCTTTTTTTTTAAAGTGTCCTCTTTTCTCCCAGAGTATGTTGTTTTTAATCATCACTGACTCCTCCAGACAAAAGATGTTGCCTTGCCAAGCCACAAAGCTAAGCCAGCATAATTTGCTGTTATTTATTTACTGGATCCACTGTCTACTGAACCCTTCTTAATGGAAATTTTGCTTTGGAAACTTATTTCTGATGCTGGGAATCTGAGTTGTACTAGACAATTGTAGACCAGGAAATGATGTCAACTCAGAAGAGTTACAGTCATGCCTGTAAAACCCAACTACAGAGTAGGAAATCTTCAAAGCCCCCATCAACATCCTTCTCTTCAGAGTAGGAAGGGGGAGTAATTACAACATTATCAAAAACAGCACTCTCTTTCTCCCGAGGGAAAATCTCCAACTAGGGAGCTGTCTTTATCTCATAAATTCTCATAATCACTGGGAGATTCCTTTGCAGTCCCAGAACAGTGTTTATCACATCACGTCATTGCTGAGATTTGAACTGTTTTAGGGGTTTTTTTCCCTAAAAAAAATAACCACTTACAGTGGAATGTATGAAATGGCTTTTAATAACCAGTTTAATCCCTGCTTCCAAGAGAACACTGATAAAATAGTTTTCCACCAAGTTAATATTTACAGCTTTGTATTACATGGTATTGTGTTCCAACCCTTCATGGCTCTTTGCTTGCTTAAGCCCTAGGATTTAGTGGCAAGGGAATCTCTTGTGGCTAAATTTATCTGTAATAAATTCATTGAAATATGAAGTAAATCAGTGGTTGGCCATATGGCACTTTGAGTAAATCAGCAATCCTCATACTTTTCTTGGCCTTTCACTTTGTTAATGGCAACTGGGTTGAATGATATTGGTAACAAATCCTGAGTTCGTTTTAGAAATTCAGAAAACATGATGGAAGACAACTCTTATACTGTTGTTTACTGAATTAGATCCAGACGAGTTGGTGAGGAGAAGGGCTAGAAGAACTAACTATGCCTGTCAGAGGTAGGCCTTTGTCCTGCTTCTTCTTATGTTCTAAGGTTGCTGTTTCATAGACATTCTTAATCTCCTAATCTGCATTTGTTGTCAGAGCATATTTAGAAACTGATTCCTTGTCAAGTGAAAAATTCAGGTAACAATTTTTGAGGACATTGGGGGGAACAGTGTTTTCCTTCTAGTTCATTGTAAAAATAATATTTTATAGTAACTGTAAAGCAGGGTTTCTGAAAAAGTGGGTAACCTACTACTTATCTGGCTACATGGACATTAGCAAGGGAAACTAGGAGCTATTTTTCTATAACATTCAAACGGCCACTGATTTGTCACTTCTGCCTTAGAAATAGCCTCTAGCAAAACATCTGAAGAATTTAGAGAAAAGTAAAGTAATTTTAATAGCAATATTTTCAGTAGGAGTTGGTGTCTAGACTGTTGAAGACTGTGCCCAAGAGACTTCATGGATGCCATTGTAATTATTTAACACAAATGAAATACTGTTCTTGTGGTTTTGCACAATACTAAGAAAGTCATACTGTAAGCAATTTGCTTCAATTCATTAGAGCAGTGCTGAAACCTTTTTGACAGTTTTGAATTATTCTCATTCAATGAAAAGGAATGATAAATTCTGAATAAATTATGAATTTCTTATGGAATGGGTGCAAATTTCTTAATATACCTTAGTTGTATGTTTGCTTGACAATCTCCCAGTTTTCATTTTTCAATCATTTCTCTAGCTGTTTGCAGTCTCCTTGGATTCTCATGCTTCATTCAATCCTCAGTGGGAGACATCATGGCTGGGAAACTCTTCCCATGCAGTTGTTTAAGCTAAACAACAGAAGGAGTCAAAAAGGCTTCAGAACAAGTGAAAGATGTGCAATAGACCTTTATGTCATGCCACACATGCAACATGGGCTATCTCTATCAACTTGCAACAGCTAAGTCACCTGTAAGAAGCACAGATAAGACTTTGGAGAAACAATGCAATGACAGTTACCAAAACATATTTCAAGCTCAAGAAATGAAGAAAGCATTAAAAAGAAACATAACTCCCACTGTCCTCTTTATTTTCTCCTTTTTGTTTTAATTTTGTACTTAATTGTCTATTTTTAACATTTAATGTTAAGTTTGCATAAAGAGTCAGATGCGGAGAGCTTCAGTGAAGAGTTTATTAGTGACTACAGCTTAGAATGGACCCGATCCTTTCCATAAGGCTTTGGAAGATGCCTGGTGCCACGCTTACTTCAAACTGTAACCTTTTACATTTGAAGGCACCTCTATGAGTCACAATGGTTTGGGCCTCTGCAGTGGCATCATCAACTGTTAGTTGTTGATATGCCTGGGCCAGATCCAATTTGGCAAAGACTGTGCCCCTGCCAAGTGAATGTAATAAATGATGCACCACTGGAACTGGATATGCGCTCTGCTGAAGCGCATGGTTCAATGTCCCCTTATAGTCTCCACAGATTCTTACTGACCCATCAGTCTTGACTGGTGTGACTATGGGTGTCTCCCATCTGGAGTGGTCAGTGGGCTCTGAAACTCCTTGACCTATTAGTTTATCTAATTGTGCATCAATTTTTTCCTTTAAGGCAAATGGGACCCTTCTGGGCTTTAAACGAATTGGGGGCACCTTTGGATCTAGGTTGAAAGTGATAGGGGTCCCCATATACTTGCCCAATCCATCGCTGAAGACCTCTGGAAACTCAGACTTCAAGGCCTCCTCCCATTCAGTGTTGCTCACGTGATTGATGCCAGTCACCTTGATGCCTAGTGGATTGAACCACTCAAGTCCCAGCAAGCTTGGGCGATCCTTGTCCAAGATGGTCAGGGGCAAATGTTTGGTGTGGCCTTTGAATATCACATTGAATTCTCTTGTTCCAACTTCTGGAATCTTGTTCCCTTGGTAGTCTTTAAGAGTCAGTGCTTGCTTCTGGAAATGCTTCTTCTGAATGTTGGGAAGTAGCCTGTGTATAGTGTCCCATGACACCATAGATAAATAGGAGCCTGAGTCCACTTCCATTTGGCAAGGCCTTCCTTCAATTAGTACCTTCACATGTACTTTTCTGCTTCTTAAGGGTGAAGAATGACCAATAGTGACTGTTTGATGAGTTTCATTCTTCCCATTTGCTTCTGTGTTGCCCCATTTTCTCACTGAAGTTGTTATGCTTGAATTCTTTGTCAGGAAACTTCTTTCTGCTTGGTGGAGTTCTGGATGATTTGCAGACTCTTGCTAGGTGACCTCTTTTTTCAACGGAGGCAGATGGTATCAAAAACTTGCATTCAGTGCGGGGTGCCCCCCACAACCTCTGCAATAAAAGTCTTGCCTCTTTCTTCCAAGGTCTTTCCTTTTCTTCTCCATTCTGAGTCTATAAATTCCTTCCTCCACCTCACTACAGTCTGAATCAGAATCTATTTGCTCACAATGGGTTGTTGTGGATTTTTCCACATCAGGATGGCTTGCCTTGTTAATTTTCTTCATGGCTGCTGCTGAGGACTTGGTAGCTTCCACTGAAGAAGCTTCTTCTATGGCCTCCTTAAGCGTGATCTTAGGTTTCATTAATAATTTGCTCTGCAAAACCTTGTCTTTTAGGCCTAGAACAAATCGATTGCGCATGGCCTCTTCTAAGTTGATAAATTCACATGCACCCCAATGTCCTTTAAACTTGCCACCAAGTCATTAACGCTTTCCCCTTGATCCCGACGGTAGAATTTGTGCCTCTTAATGCGTAATGGGCTCTAAGTTGGGCCAGTCCATTACCTTCATTCTGCTCCCGCCAATGCCTTCGCCATCTTGAAAATGGCGGACTGCAGTGTGTGAGAAAATGTCGGCAAGATCGTTTCCCTCCAGATACATTTGGAAACGATCTGCATATGATTCCTAGTCTTCTGCCCTCGGATCAAACGGGGCTGGGGGGGTGTTCAGTGCAGCCATCTCGTTCTCCTTCTGTTCTGCGTTGCCGTCTTCTTCAGGGGAATCCCACCTTTGTCGCCAGTGTTAGGTTTGCATAAAGAGACAGACGCGGAGTGCTTCAAGCTCTTAGTTTATTAGTGACTACAGCTCAGAACGGACCCCCTTTGGCTGGGCTGCGGCTGCTACTTATAGCCAGCAGCCGCAGTTGCCAGCCAATCAGAGTGCAGGGTTTTCCTGTACTTTTTAAACCAATCATTTCTAACATTTTACAAGAACAGTTCAAACTAAACCAATGACTTCAAACCTGCATACATAAAGCAATAATAAAAGGTTACAACATGCACCAACTAGAGACCAAACACAACGTACCAATGTTTACTATGCATAAATAAATCCTGGCCTTGTCCTGGGGAAGAACCAAATCTTCAAAATCTTCCTAAAGGCCAGCAGAATCTGGGCCAGCCAAGTATTGGAGAGGACAGGCACTTTGATAGAGAAGATACGCCTTCTAGGTTTCATCAAGTGCCACTCATTAATAACAGAAACAGTTTGGCACAGACTAGGTTTTTACACATTGTGCTGTCCAGACAGTTTATAGGTAATGGGAATTGAGATAGTTAGTTAGGAATTGAGAGCTGTCCCCTTAAGGGATGCATCATGGTAAATGTAGTTAAGGCATCCTGGGAAATGTAGTCCATGTCATGTGGTCACATCTGTAACCCTGATTGGTCACTGAATTGACCTTTGGTGGGTTGGGGGAGGTTCCTTCACTGTTGCCTGGACCCCAGCAGCATGCTGGTGCCTTGCTCCTTCATTATGGGGATGAAAAGATCACTATCCTTTTACACTATGAATTCAGCTATGTAAAGATTTGGACATTGAGATGAATCTCGACGTAACCGTGAGTTATATATGAGAATACCTGATGAACCAATAAAGAAACTTTGTATGGATGCCTTTGTAGAGTTATCTGTCTGCCTTTATACATTCAATCGGTAATTATAAAGGACAGAACACACATCAAATTGGAGCAACAGAGACGGGGTATTTAGGAAGTCAAAAAGGTTGCAGCTGCAACCATGGAAAGTCTGCCTCTTTTTATGCACTTTTGTGCACAACACACATAAAAGAGATTAGATTTCAATTGTGTGGTTCTTGATGTCTCCTGCTTTTTTTTTTACACCATTGATATCCCTGAGAAGAAACCAAAGAATATCCTAGGGACATTACAGTGTTCTTTTTGGGAATCACTAAATCATCTTGGCAACATTGCACTGTTTTGGGACAAAAGAGATTCTGAGGATAGCATGAGTAGAAGGGAGATATATTCTTGCTTTAAATTTTTTTTAAATAAAATATATATATCCTAATATGAATTTCCTCTTGCAAAATGCTTTCAATTCCTTAAGAGTGGATTGTTTAATTAAAAAGCCAAACTCAGTTGCCAATCTCTAGCATCCTATGTACACCTTGTTTAGGGTGTATGTTGACCTGGTACTGTGCCAAGCCAAGAGCAACTCTACATGCATGCTATTTCTTAAACTCTAAGAGATAGAAGCCAGTTATTTAGGACAGCAAATTAAATCTCCAAAGAGAATTAGTGGGAGAAGGGAGAATTCAAGTCAGGCCTTTTCAAATGACTGAACACTTAGAGCTAATACATGAAATGATACAGCTGGTGTTAATTGCCTGAACTGTGTTAATTGCCAGATATATTTAGTGATGTCCTGGATTAGAAGCAGAAAAATACTTCTGAGGCCAAGATTGCTAAATTCTAAATCATATTTTTCAAACTTGATAACCTTAAGATGGGTGGATTTCAACTCCCAGAATTCCCCAGCCAGGGAATGCTAGCTGGGGAATTCTGGGAGCTAAAGTTCACCCATCTAAAAGTTGCCAAGTTTGAAAAACATTATTCTAAACTGAGTAAATTGAATAGAATTCATGAAACATTGTTGTTTCATGGAAAAGGAGCAAAAAATACCCCAAGCACCCAGATATCACTGGTGATTTTGGAACCTCACCCTGGCAAATCTTTATTATTCCACAATGCATAACCATAATGTATAAATGCAAGTTGGTTTCAGACTGGTAATTTATTATGCAATGCATGCAAGGACTTGCTAAGTTAGGTAACTTGAGTTGTATTTCTCTCCAACTGTCACTTTTCATCTAGGTCTCTTTATGGTGAATGGGTCTTTTTGTTGGTAGTAATTCTCCTGCACTATGTTTATAGCAATTATAATTCAAACCAATGCATGAGGGAAAAGCTGAAGGCTGTTCAGCATCACCAAATCTTGTGGGAATTCAAACTATGGTTGGGTGGTGAAAGCAGAAAGAAACACACCAAATGTTGTGGAACTTGGCTAGAGGTTAGAGCTAGTGATTGGTGGACTGCATCTGGTTAAGCTGCTTATCATAGTAGATGAAACCAAATGCTATCAAAGGTAACTACTGTAATATCTTGTTGGTGTATGACACTTTAGCACTGAGGAATGTAGTCATGTTTACTTGCAGACATTTCACTACCTAAGTAGATAACATCATCAATGCTAACTGAGGTTACCTAGTTGAGTAATGAATCACCCAAGCTCAGAGAACACCAAGGAATCTACAAATACAGTGTTCACTAATGTCATTTTCTGAAACAAACCATTGTTATTCAAATGCATCGGAATTATATTAACCAATTAAATGTATTCTAATTATTTCAAAATGTACTTGCTGAATATATACTGAAAATCCTGCCTTACAGATGTGGCAACTCATAGAAGATTATAACTCTGGAATCTCCATTGAAAACAGGTCCCAGCGTGCTTTTTAATCTGTTCGTTGTCAACATTAGGTGTTGGCAATTTGAACTGGGAAAATGGTAACAAAAGAAGGCACAGTGGAAGATAGGAAATAAAGCAGAACCGAAAGGAGCAATTATGACATTAACACAGGGTCAGAAGGCGAAGTACTGCTATTAATAAACTGTGGAGATACCATAGTATACTCCTTCTTAGTCAACATTGTAGAGTGTTACCAATCAAGATAAATATACTGCTCCAAGACATTTTGCTGCCTGAGTTGAATAGCAAATAACATATCTCTTGCCATCCAACCAAATCTATGTGCACAGTCTGCAAAACAAGACAAATTATTTTGGCAGCTGAAATATAAAATCCCTAAGTACCTGTCCCAATCTCTGGCTATAAATTCAAAAAGACTGAAACACTATAATCACTTAAATTCAATGATATATGGGATTGTGCTAAAATAATGATCAGCTTAATGTCCTTTTTTCACGATTACATGATATTATAAAGTGTCCAATTTACTCTGTTCTGTGCTAGGACCAAGATATTTCTCAATATTTCAACATTCAATATCTTTTTGCTAGTATGCTACACAAAGGTCAAACACAGAATAGGGAGGGACGTGGGCTGAACATGGACATAGATCCAAAAATGTTTAAAAATGAACTGTTATCTAATAATTTTATCTTCAGCCATTAAAAAATTAAATGTATAATAACGTTTCATGTATCTCTGAGTTGCGTTTGTTAAATAAGTCGTGGTAAGTGAGGAATTTTGGACTTGTATTAGTCCGAAGAGGTTTTAATCCTGACCTTAAACAAAACATGTGCTTTTTTCCCATCTCAGTTAAGTTTTAGGAAATTTCCTTGAAAGTTTTTTTTTAATTTAAAGAGTAGAATGTTTTAAGAAACAAAAAAAATGACATGTATTAATTAGGTAGCACAATTTGGCCCTTGAGTTTACACTTCCAAAAATAAAATAAAAATTGAAAAGTGTGAAAAGGCCTTTGGTCTCTTTGCTCTACTGTCATTATCTCATCAAAACAGGTTTTGCCAGTTTTTGAAGCAATAATAAAAACATTGAGATGACAATGAGCCAGAACTATGACTTGTCTAGTTAGCTTCATAATGTGTCATGCTTCTGCTTAGTACAATCATCCACACCGTCTTCCATTCATCTGGATGAAGGTGAGCACCAGAACAATGTTAACAAGTTTCCTGGCAGATAAAAGGTCGAAGTATGACAACAGAAACCATAAGTGATGAATAACTAATAAATGAAGAAAATAAAAGAAGAAGAAAGGCATTCTCTCCAGACTTCATGAATTTTCTCTAAATTCCAGGAAGAAACAATCCTTGGATAATGACTCCACTTTAGAAATAAACAAATGTGACAAAACTTCACATTTCCCGTCTATTGAAGAGATACCACACAGCAAGGAGGATGATGGCTTTTCAAAACTTTAGAAAGTAATTACTGGACAGTTAATCCTGTTGGACATGGTGTGTCTGTTTCTGCATCAGTGCACTTAGAACTGTTTTGAAAAGCAACAAAAGGCACATCTCTTAAAATTGATTTCAGAAGGGGATGAACCTAGAGTGCTAAGGATTCTGTCAGATGTGAAGATATGATTTGATTTGATTTGATTTTGATTTATTGGGACTTGTATGCCGCCCCATCTCCGAAGACTTGGGGAGGCTCACAACTAAAAACAACAACAGCATATACAACAATAAATAGTTAAGAAAAAATCAAACTACCAAGCCCAACAAGTTAAATACTAAAAAACATAAAAAACCAACCCACCCAAAAAGGGTCACAGCCCGGATTGGTCGAACAACCAGGTCTTCAGGTCATGGCGGAAGGTGCGGAGATCAGGGGCCAGGCGGAGCCCCAAGGGGAGTTGGTTCCAGAGGTCAGGGGCCACGACAGAGAAGGCTTGTCATCAGGGAACCGCCAGCCGGCATTGGCCAGCCGACAGGACCCCAAGGAGTCCTTGCCTATGTGCTCGCACAGGGCGGTTGGTGTTCGATGTCGGCAGGAGTCACTCCCTTAAATATTGACGACCCATGTCAGCAGTAGAGAGGTGAGACATCTGAAAATGTTCTGCAACAGTTTTTCTCAAGAGTGGCAAGTTTAACACCTATGGACTTCACTTCCCAGAATTTCCTAGCCAGCATGGTGGCTGGGGAGTTCTGGGAATTGAAGTCCATATGTCTTAAAATTTCCAAGTTTGAGAAATATTTCTCTCTACAGCTATAAATCAAAGCACCACCAAATGAAGAGGACCAGTCTTGAAGTAGGAGAATGGATTGTTTTGCCTAAGTCTGAATATTGCAAATGCAAATGCAAATCACCCTAATGTAAATCACCCCAAATAATTCAAATTAAACATACTAAAAAATCATGTTCTCCTTTTTGAGCCAGCGGAAGAAGCACTCCAGAAAGCATTAAAAGCATCCATTATTCTCCTGCATTCTAAACAAATTTATTTTAACCAACTCATGATCATTTTGTGTTGCTGCTTTAATTCTTTTTAAAAATCTGTATGTATCACATTGTGTTGCAGCTATAAAGGGAGTTAAACATAGGGCAACTGGACATTATTCTTTGTATGTATTTTTTTTACTTATTTATTTATTAAATTTATTTGCCGAGCATATCTCAACAAGATGACTCTTTTTTTGTCTTTTTTCTTTATATCTTTTTGCACTTCTATCCCTATTCTCTTTTTACTCTTTATCTTTTCTCTTGATTGAAGGTATATATTATTTTTATGTATACACTTTAAAATTTAATAAAGTTATTAGAAATAAAGCAATCATAGCAAATTGTTAGGTGTCCAGACTGTGCAGGATCCCCAGCTATGTACGTTATATCTGTGCATAATACCTTATATACATTCTGTTCTCCAAACAGTTCCAAATAGCAAACAGCTAAAGGAAAAAACAGCATCTTTGAACTATGACATGGATGACTGAGAATCTCCACAGACAATCACCCCTTATCAATTATCTGTTTCCAATTCAGCATCATTCCAGATAAGGAACTTCCTTCCTTCCTTCCTTCCTTCCTTCCTTCCTTCCTTCCTTCCTTCCTTCCTTCCTTCCTTCCTTCCTTCCTTCTTTTTATAAATAAGTCAAGGTGGCAAACATATCCTATTTTCCCCACAACAATCCTGTGAGGTGAATTGGGCTAAGAGAGAGAGTGATTGGCACAATGCCACCCACTTGGTTTTCATGACTAAAGTGGGATTACAATTTAGCAGGGATTATGTAGTCTCCCACTTTCTAGCTTAATGTCTCCACCAATAGAGCAAACTGGCTCTTCCTTCCTTCCTGCATGCCTTTATAAGTAATTTAATGAGAATTTAGTCTAATAAATAAATTATGCTCTATTACCTAAGGTAAATTTTGAAAAATGTAGTGTTGGTTACAAACAGAAAGCTGGTGTACACATGATTTAATTAAATAGTTAAAGGGGATTTAATCTAACAACTCACTTATGCTCTAGTCTCTCCTTTGCCTGAAGATTTGGACTAGTCATCACAGCCCCCTAAAGGCCCAACCATGCAGCTGCTTAAACATGTTTTCTGACATGCTGGAGAAAATCTTGTTGGCATATATCAGGCCTGTATAACATGTTGAGGAAGGTGGGGGGGCACACTGATACATTTAAACTCCTCATAGCCCACAGAGACATATTGTACCTGGAGTGCC
The DNA here is from genome assembly GCA_009733165.1 of Naja naja. Taxonomy (NCBI): domain Eukaryota; kingdom Metazoa; phylum Chordata; class Lepidosauria; order Squamata; family Elapidae; genus Naja; species Naja naja. Next base: position 21,271,397 of record CM019155.1, read on the forward strand.
AATCAGCTATCCTGCAACCAGAAATGCTGCAGATGGGGATTGAAATGAGGCTTAGAGATGATCAGAATGATGTCTTTTGAGGACAGGACTATATACATATATATATAAACTTTTCTATGCAGGTCTTGGCGTGTTTGGGTCTTTTCCCATGTAAAATTGAGAGTATCTTGGTGACATTTCGACGAGGTCCCACTCGCCATCTTCAGGCTGGTACTTTCGGCTTCGTGCTTGTGCGAGCAAAGCGTGATCGGAGCTGCTGTCTCTCTATAAATACTGGTGGGGAGGTGTGGTGTGCTGGAACCAAATGCCTAGCCGACAAAGGCCACCTGAGAACAAATTACACACCCTCACTAACGTATTAATTTCCAATGGATTCCAAAGAAACACAATTACTAACCTAATCCTAAGGGAGACACCCCCCAAAAACCGAGACACAGAACAGGACAACAGTATTGCCCTCCTCCCCTACATCAAAGGCACTACAGATAAAATCAGCAAAATTTTCCACAAACACAATATCAGGACAGGCACTGACCAAAAAATAGCCAACATCTTAAGAAACCCCAAGGACAAGATCGAACTAGAAAACCAAGAAGTTTATGAAATACCATGCAAAATTTGTCCAGCCACATACATTGGACAAACCAACAGGAGAATAAATGCACGCATCGCAGAACACAAGAACGCAGTCAGAAAAGAAGAAAAAACTTCCTCTCTTTTCCAGCATCTTAAAGCCACAGGACATGAAATTGATTTTGAGGGAACCAAATTAATCTCCAATACTGAATACTTCAACAAGAGAATAATTAGGGAAACCATCGAAATAGAGAAACACCCCCACAACATGAATAAACAGGACGATACCTCCCGCCTACTAGACATCTGGAAACTAGCCCTAATCAACAAATGAGGCCCAGCCACAAAAACCAACACCGGACCCAAAACAACACATGACGCCACCACCAATCTCCCTCACCAGACTCAAACCCAAACCCATCCCGTAGACGAAAGACAACCACCATCCAGAAACCAGACCATGGCTGCATCACCAGCTGCTACACCCCGTTCCGACCCCCAAACTAAGCAAATTGACATGCACTATGAACACATAGCCAGACCTCAAACTTGGAGCCAAATCAAAGCCTGGAACATTACATCACAGCCATCCGCTCAGGATATTACATTATGGAATTCAGGAGGTTACAACACAAAACCTCTGGATGCTACAACACAGCCAATGACCCAGGAGATTACAGCACAAGACCCAGGATATCACAACAACAGAACTCAGAAAGTCATCACACAGCCCATTATCCAGGTCGTTACAACACAAAAGGCTGATAGACACACAGCCAATACTTCAGCCACACAGATTCTTATGAAAAAGCCAACCAATCTGCAAACATCAATTCCATCAACCAATCAAGAAGTAACAACACAGCCAACCAGCCCGCTCACAACAGAGCCAGCACACCACACCTCCCCACCAGTATTTATAGAGAGACGGCAGTTCTGATCACGCTTTGCTCGCACAAGCACGAAGCTGAAAGTACCAGCCTGAAAATGGCAAGTGGGACCTATATATATATAAGTTTTAGATGCATGAGGTTGCTTGGCAGCTATCTCAGGGACCTTATGTGGTTCAAGCATCTATTAAATATAGAGCCAGGTTGTGATTGGGTCAGGGTATTATTTATTTTATTTATTATTTGAACTTATATGCCGCCCCATCTCCGAAGACTCGGGGCGGCTTACAACTAAAAACAAGGAACAATAAATACATTAAAAAACAATTAGATTAAATTATAAGTCCAAACGTTTATAAAATAAATTAAAAAATAATTAAAAATAACCCTCCCCAAAGGGTCACAGCCCGGGTTGGTCAAATAACCAGGTCTTCAACTCGCGGAGGCCAGGGGCAGGCGGAGCTCAAAGGCAGTTGATTCCAGAGGTCAGGGGCGACAGGCAAAGGCTCGCGGGGAACCGCCAGCCGGCATTGGCCTGCCGATGGGACCCCGAGGAGTCCCTGCCTATGAGCTCGCACAGGGTAGAGATTGATGTATAGAACATGTCCTAATGCGATGCTCCTTAAGCTGCTCCATCCCAGTCTTTGTTTCTATTTTCCTCCCAAAAGGCAGGGGACTTATCAAACTAATGATCATTAGATGGCAGATACAAGTTTATCTTGCTTAACTGCAACATATGGATCCTCTAGATTGAGGCAGCCTCATTAGTTACGATTAATGTTCTTGGAGAGAGAATTCAAGAAAGATTTTTGGTGCATGTAAGAAATATGTTTACTGTGGGGTCCTCTCAGATCTATCTACATTTCCCCCCCAAAAAAAACATTGACTGATCTGGTTAACATATTGACCACTCAGTGGCAGCAAAGGGTTGGAGAATTTTGTTTCTCTTGGCTGCCACTTAGTGCTTGTTTGCATTTGTGCCTCTGGATAAATGTGATTGAAGAACTGGACTTTGAGAAATGGCTTTACTGATTTTTTAGTCAAATTTTACTTTGCATAAGCTCTGATCATCCTAAAGGGTGGGAGTGCAGGGGAAATGGGCTATCTTGAAACCAAAATTGTACCAGATTGTGTTCTACAATATAGTGAACTTTTCCAAAGAATTTGAAGAAGAAAGGAAACAAGGAGGAAGTGACTTGCCAGGGGAATTCCCTACTATGTAAGCCATGGAAGAAAACTGGTTCTTTCAGTTACACTTAAGATGGGAATAGGCAATCAATTTTAATGTTTGCAAATATCTTCAAGATCTGGAAAATCATCTTGATTTCATGGACCCCTGAGAGAAATTTAGAGGATTTCCAGAGGTGTCAGATCATCCTCAGATCTGGTCTCTCCTGCAGCCAAAACAGTTTTGCAGATATTAGATCTGGATCTGGGACCTGGATGGAAGTGTGGAATGTAGTTGAGCAAGACGTCATCATCCTCAAAGCTGCTGCCCATATTTTCAGTTCAGTCTAGTGGGTCCTCCTTTCTACCACAAACTTGCTTTAATAAAACCAAAAAGTAATTGTATAGTTTGTTGCAGAAATTCCAAACCCTGACTGAACTACCTGAAGGGTTGATCAAATAGTGTGCAAACATTCCTGTTTTTAATAACGCTTTAGGAAGCAACAGTGGTTAGAATCCCCTCACAAGAGGGATTCTAGATAGATAATGCTATAGAAAAAGATGAAGGATAAAGTTTGGTAGTTTTAAAAATTCTGCTCCTGCTCCTTTGGTTCTACCCACCCCTTTTGGCATAAGGTGCTTGATATGTGGTCAAGGACTGTGGTAATCATCACCTTTTTCTATAACAGCATCCCAGGCTATGAATTAATGTAGCCTCTTTCCCCTTAAGGAGTGGGATCCCTTTCCTGCTAGAATTTCTTTTTTATTTATTTCTCCTATGTTCTTTTTTTTTGTAACTTCCCCATCATAGATGTCACTATTCCATGGACATACAAGCTCAGGGAGTATGTTTGTGTACATCTGGGTACACAATTGTATATGTGGTGTTTCATTGGCAAACTTCAGGAAAGACAAAGCACTGTTTAGTCTGAATTGTTTCCCTCCCTTTCTCCCTCTCCCTCTTCCCTCCCCTCCTCTCTCTCTCCCTCTCCGTCTCTGTCTCCCCTTCCTCTCCCTTCCTGTTTCTCATCTAGCGCCTGGAATGATAATCTTAGAGGGGAAAACCAGAAAGGCATTCTACATATGCAGAGACATGCCAGCGCAAAGCTTTGAGTGTCCTGGTTTCTAATGAATTTAATGGTTGGGTTTCCAGGTCCCTCTAGGTCATAGCTTAAGGAGCCTTGTTATTATAATCTTTCCTCATGTTGCCTGAAAGAAAGTGCCAGGAACATTAATAGCAAGGAATCACTGTATTATCCTGCATTCATTATGTAAATTCCTGGTATATATTCATTTATTTCATGATGTTATTTTCACAAATGATGGGAATGATAACAGTAATTCTGAGTCTGCACGTATGCTGATGGTATCTTCGTTACAGCATTAATTAGTGCCATAAACTCTTCTGAATATGTATGTATGTATGTATGTATGTATGTATGTATGTATGTATTCCTTTTCTGCAAATGAAAAGCTCTCTTGTATTTTTAAATGCATATATATATATATATATATATATATATATATGTAGGTCTTAGTGTATTGGTCTTGTCCCGTGTAAGATTGAGAATACCTTGGCAACGTTTCGACGAAATCTCATCCGTCATATATATATATATATATGTTTTCGTAGATTTTCACGGGTAAAGGTATGTAGGTCTTGGTGTATTCGCGGTCTTGTCCCGTGTATGATTGAGAATACCTTGGCAGCGTTTCAAAATCTCATCCGTCATCTTCAGGCTGGTGTCTTCAGCTTCGTTCTCCTGGGAGAAGTGTGTGATCGTGGCTGTTTTTCCCTTTTAAACTCTAGAGTTGGATGTGTTGTTACTTTTTGATTGGTTTGTGGAGTTGATGTATGCAGATTGGATGGCTTTTTCCTGAGACCCTGTGTGGCTGAGGTGCTGGCTGTGTGTCTCTCAGCCTTTTTGTGTTGTAACGACCTGGGTAATGAGCTGTGTGATGACCTTCTGAGTTCTATTGTTGTGATGTCCTGGGTGTGGTGCTGTAATCTCCTGGGTCGTTGTCTGTGCTGCAACCTCCTGATGTTTTGTGTTGTGATCTCCTGAGTTCTGTGATGTAGTATCCTGGGTGGAAGGGCTGTTTCTCCCTTTTAAACTCCAGAGTTGGTTGTGTTGTTACTTCTTGATTGGTTGATGGAGTTGATGTATGCAGATTGGTTGGCTTTGTCATAAGACCCTGTGTGGCTGAGGTACTGGCTATGTGTCTCTCAGCCTTTTGTGTTGTAACGACCTGGTTAATGGGCTGTATGATGATCTTCTGAGTTCTATTGTTGTGACATCCTGATGTTTTGTGTTGTAATCTCCTGAGTCCCATGATGTAGTATCCTGGGTAGAAGGCTGTGATGTGACATTCCGGGCCTTGGTTTGGCTCTGAGTTTGAGGTCTGGCTATGTGTTTATAGCGTGTATCAGTTTGCTTAGTTTGGGGGTCGGAGGGGGTGTAGCAGCTGGAGTTGCAGCTATGGTCTGGTTTCTGGATGGTGGTTGCCTTTTGTCTGTGGGGTGGGCTTGGGTTTTGAGTCTGGTGAGGAGATTGGTGGTGGCATCATGTGTTATTTTGGGTCGGTGTTGGTTTTCATGCTGGGACTCGTTTGTTGATGGGCTAGTTTCCAGATGTCTGTGGCGGGAAGTATCATCCCATTTATTCATGTTGTGGGGGTGTTTCTCTATTTAGATGGCTTCCCTAATTATTCTCTTGTTGAAGTGTTCAGTGTTGGAGATAAGTTTGGATCCTCAAAATCAATTTCATGTGTGCTTTAAGGTGCGGAAAAGGAGGAAGTTTTTCTTCTTTTCTGACTGCGTTCTTGTGTTCTGTTAACGACATTTATTCTCCTGTTGGTTTGTCCGGCCATGTGCAAATACGCATGGTATTTCATAAACTCCTTGGTTTCTAGCTGGATCTTGTCTTGGGGTTTCTTAAGATGTTGGCTATTTTTGGTCAGTGCGAAGGCTGTCCTGATATTGTGTTTGGAGAATTTTGCTGATTTTATCTGTGGTGCCTTTGATGTAGGGAGGAGGCGATGCCATTGTCCTGTTCTGTGTCTTGGTTTTGGGGAGTCTCCCTTAGGATTAGGTTGGTGATGTGCTTCTTTGGAATCCATTGGACATTATTGGTGAGGGTGTGTAATTCTGTTCTCAAGTGGTCTTTGTCAGCTAGGTGTTTGGTTCTGGAGATGAGGGTCTTGGCTACAGAGTTGATCTGTGCAGGGTGGTGATGGGATTGTGCATTTAAGTAGTGGTTGGTGTGTGTCTTCTTCTGGTAGATGGTGTGTCCTGGGAGCCATTGGGTTTTTAATTAGGGCGTCCAGGAACAGAAGTTGGTTGTTGGTTTCTGTTTCCTTGGTAAATTGTATTTTGGGGTGTAGGCTGTTGAGATGTGTGAGGAAGTTGTCCAGTTTTTCTTTCCTGTGGCCCAAACAACTAGCCCTCTGGAAGCGAAACAGAAACCTTTCACAAGACAGACACACACACAACAACTCCACAGAGACTAGAGAAGCGCCAGAAGCCCAACTCCCCACAACAATGCATGAAACAAACAGTACACAACATATCAGACAGAACCCTCACCATGGCAGAAACCAATGTCCTTTCCAAAGTTCAACTTTGCTGTTAGCCTTCAAATGCATCCCCACTGAAAACATCATTATGTGGGTTGAAGCTAGCCTAACCAAAATTAACCCAGATACAGCCAATAAAATCAGACTTGAAGTCACCAATGTCCTCTGCTCAGCAGTCACCCAGAAGCAACTTACACAAAAGAACAAAAAGCACTCAGCAACTTGAGGAAAGACAACAACATAATCATCCTACCAGCAGACAAAGGCAACACCACAGTCGTGATGAACATATCTGACTAGCAATCCAAACTATCCAACCTACTCAAGACCCTTACAAACCTCTAAACACAGATCCCACCACCTACCTGGAGAAAACCACCAAATCCAAAATAAAAGCCTTGCCCATCAGTGAAGAGATCCAACAAAGAAAAATCCCCAGAGAAAAATCATCTAGATGCCCTAAGCTCTATGGCCTCCCAAAGATACACAAAGAAGGAACACCACTCAGACCCATAGTCAGCTCCATAGGCTCACCTCTACAGAACCTTGCCAAATAAAGGCATGCCAGGCATTTTTCAACATTGTTATAACTTTGAACACTTGTGAAACAAATGGTCATAGTTTGAGGACTGCCTGAATTAGGAAAACAGCCTCTGGTAATACGGATATTTAACAGGAACACTCTTTCCTCCCAGGAAGGGCAAAGATTTTAGTGAAGGCCACAAAGTTCCACTACTTTTTTTTCAGCAAGTGAGGGTGTGGTAATGAAATATCTAAGAGCAGGCTTTCATTCAAAAAGGGAGGTTAGGAACCCTTCCCCCCCACCAGATTTTCAATCTATGCACTTATACAGAGAGTGTGTCCCAGATTTGGAAAAGCAGAAACCATTACTTAGTGCTATGTTCTTCCCACAATCTTTGCTCAGGAAAAAAAAAACCTTTAAATTGCTAGTTTAACGATCCATTTCTAAAAGAAATGGAAGTGGGTTCCTTGGTCTCGGCACCAATCTATTCTTTGTGGTTGAAGGAAAAATTACTTACAGATTGCAGAAAATTTTCTTACAAAGAGAATTTCAAACCAATATTTTAAATATTTAGCCATAATCCTTACAAATGTATTTGTCTTTTGGGGGGGTATGGTGTGTAAATTGTTAGATCTGGGTGAAAGATAATACTGGTCTTTTGACGTTTGTAAGAAAAATGTGCTTAAAAACAGCCTAATTATAACTTGTCTTTGTATATAATTATCTGTAACTACAGTTAAGCATGATGCTTCATGCACTCAGATCTGGCTTTGTTAAGATGCAAAAATATTGAAATTTCAGAAATACTGAGCCAAATAAAAATATTCCCAATTTTTGTACCCTTAATGAAAATCTCCAGTCATTATTCTCCATTTAAAACATCTCAGAAGCATTTAACTTACAAACAACTGACAAATATACTTAATTATAAATTACAGCCTAGTCTAGAGCAAGTTTGTGTCCAATGAATGTAATTTAGGTTTGTGTCCTATGAATGTAATTTAAATCTGCATGGAACGGCATGGAACTCAGAACTACTGGAAGACATTTCAGATGGAGAGTTAAGAATACCCATTCTGGTCTTCTGACACAGTTTTCCAAAGATCTTTTGTGATTTGAGATTAACTTCAAGATGATATCCATTTAGATCCATTTCAAAGTCAAAGCCAGAAGCTGGTAATTAAGTCTTATAATATTAGGATGTTATAAGACTTAATTACCAGCTTCTGGCTTTGGTCAGGGCTGTCAAACTGGCGGCATCATGGTGACGTCACATGACATATTGGGACATTTCCCCTTTCGCTAAACTGGGTGGGGGTGTGGCCAGCACATGATGCATCCGGCCCACGGCCCGTGAGTTTGACATCCCTGTCCCAGATGATGGGACATAATACTTTTGAGCACAGAACTCAAAACCTAAGAATGTTCTCCAACAAGATTGCTACTAGCAGAATATTTCACCCATTCTCCTAACTATAGAGTTAGTCTAGGTAGCCAATAGGCAGAAGCCATAGGCTCTATAACTGTGTTATGTTCAACTTTGCAAGACATTATTTATCTTTAGATCTTTAGCTTGAACTTCAATCAACAAATGGAGGAACAATATGTGATCTTTCTTTCGAGCAAATAGCTCTTTTCAGCAAGCTGCAACAGGTACTTGCTGACTTTGCTGAATCAGCACAGGAGGAAATCTGAACATTTGCTGGAATTTTATGGCATAAAACCATAACCACTCTGGCCCTGAACAAATGCTTGGATTGTTTATGACATTTATGATATTCTTGGTGTCTTAGTTGGGTCACATGAGATATTTATTTATTTATTTGATTTGTCAATCGCTTACAAGATAATAAGTACAGTGAAACTCAAAAAATTAGAATATCGTGCAAAAGTTCATTTATTGAAGTAATGCAACTTAAAAGGTGAAACTAATATGAGATAGACTCATTACATGAAAAGCAAGATAGTTCAAGCCGTGATTTGTCATAATTGTGATGATTACGGCTTACAACTCATGAAAACCCCAAATCCACAATCTCAGAAAATTAGAATATTGTGAAAAGGTGCAATATTCTAGGCTCAAAGTGTCCCACTCTAATCAGCTAATTAAGCAATAACACCTGCAAAGGGTTCCTGAGCCTTTAAATGGTCTCTCAGTCTGGTTCAGTAGGAATCACAATCATGGGAAATACTGCTAACCTGACAGTTGTGCAGAAAACAATCATTGACACCCTCCATAAGGAGGGAAAGCCTAAAAAGGTAATTGCAAAAGAAGTTGGATGTTCCTAAAGTGCTGTATCAAAGCACATTAATAGAAAGTTATATGGAAGAAAAAGGTGCACAAGCAGCAGGGATGACCGCAGTCTGGAGAGGATTGTCAGGAAAAGGCCATTCAAAAGTGTTGGGGACTTTCACAAGCAGTGGACTGAGGCTGGAGTCAGTGCATCAAGAGCCATCACACACAGACGGATCCTGGACATGGGCTTCAAATGTCATATTCCTCTTGTCAAGCCACTCCTGAACAACAAACAATGTTAGAAGCGTCTTACCTGGGCTGAAGAAAACAGACCTGGTCTGTTGCTCAGTGGTCCTCTTTTCTGATGAGAGCAACTTTTGCATCTCATTTGGAAACCAAGGACCCAGAGTCTGGAGGAAGAATGGAGAGGCACACACTGCAAGATGCTTGAAGTCCAGTGTGAACTTTCCACAGTCTGTGTTGATCTGGGGAGCCATGTCATCTGCTGGTGTTGGTCCACTGTGCTTCATTAAGTCCAGGGTCAATGCAGCCATCTACCAGGAGATTTTGGAGCACTTCATGCTTCCTTCTGCAGACGAGCTTTGTGGGGATGCTGACTTCATTTTCCAGCAGCACTTGGCACCTGCCCACACTGCCAAAAGCACCACAACCTGGTTCAATGACCGTGGGATTACTGTGCTTGATTGGCCAGCAATCTCACCTGACCTGAACCCCATAGAGAATCTATGGGGCATTGCCAAGAGAAAGATGAGAGACATGAGACCGAACAATGCAGAAGAGCTGAAGGCCACTATTGAAGCATCCTGGTCTTCCATAACACCTCAGCACTGCCACAGGCTGATAGATTCCATGCCACGCCGCATTGAGGCAGTAATTGCTGCAAAAGGGGCCCAAACCAAGTACTGAGTACATATGCATGCTTATACTTTTCAGAAGTCCGATATTGTTCTATGTACAATCGTTGTTTTATTGATTGCATGTAATATTCTAATTTTCTGAGATTGTAGATTTGGGGTTTTCATGAGCTGTAAGCCATAATCATCACAATTATGACAAATCACAGCTTGAACTATCTTGCTTTGCATGTAATGGGTCTATCACATATATTAGTTTCACCTTTTATGTTGCATTACTGAAATAAATGAACTTTTGCACCATATTCTAATTTTTTGAGTTTCACCTGTATAAGGATAAATATAGTTATGAATACATGAAATTAATACATATAAATAAACAATAGGATAGGGACGGTAGACATGTTGCGCTTATGCACGAACATCTTAGGAAAGGGGTGAGGTCAATAGTAGACAGTCTAAAGTTAAAGTTTTTGGGGTTTGGGGAAGAAACCATAGAGTCAGGTAGAGTGTTTCAGACATTGACCACTCTGTTGCTGAAGTCGTATTTCCTGCAATCAAGTTTGGTGCGGTTAACCTTGAGTTTGTATCTATTGTGTGCTCTTGTATTGTTGTGGTTGAAACTGAAGTATTCATTGACTGGTAGGACATTGCAATGTATGATTTTATATACTATACTTAGATCGGACTGAAGACGGCGTAGTTCTAGGTTTCCTAGGTCTAGAATTTCAAGTCTAGTGGCATAAGGTATTCTGTAGAGGAGTATAGAACTCTTCTTGTGCAATATTTTTGGACTTTCTCAACTGTTAATATCAGATATGTGATGTGGGTTCCAGACTGATGAGCTGTATTTGAGTATTGGTCTAGCAAATGTTTTGTATGCCCTAGTTAGTAGTGTGATATTACCAGAGAAAAAGCTATGTAGGATTAGATTAACAACTCTTAATGCCTTTTTGGCTATGTAGTTACAATGGGCTCTAGCACTTAAATCATTAGAGATGAGTATTCCAAGGTCTGTGATGAGTTTGGATCCTCAACAACGTCTTGACTATTCAGCTTGTATTTTATTTTCTGATTTTTTTTGCCAATATGTAAGACAGAGCATTTATTTGTTGAGATTTGAAGTTGCCACTTGTTTGACCATTCTGATACATAGTCGAGGTCTTTTTGAAGGATTGTCTGTGGTGTTGAATAGCTTTACATCATCAGCAAAGAGCACACAGTTGCTCTTAATATGATCACAGAGGTGATTTATGTAGAGTATGAAGAGAGTTGGTCCTAGAACACTGCCTTGGGGGACACCACTGTTGACAGGTACAGAATTTGATAAGACACTCTCAATTTTGACGATTTGTTGTCTGTTTGACAGGAATGCTTCTATCCAGTTATGCAGTTGTCCAGAGATACCATAAAATTTTAGTTTTAGTAGTAGTTTGTTTATTTACTGTAACAATATCTTATAAATCAATAATGACAATGTAGAAAACTTGCTTCTTTGATACATACTTTAGTGATATTTTTAAATGGATCCGATAAAGATTTCCTAGGCATGGAATTTGGATAAAGAGGGGAGAAATGAGTGAGAGCAATCAACCAATGGAACAGAAGTTGCCTTCAGAAGCTGTGGGAGCTTCATCACTGGAAGCATACAAGAAGAGATGGACTGCCATTTGTCAGAAATGGTGTAGGGTCTCCTGCTTGGGTGGGTGGGGGGGTTGGACTAGATGACCTATAAGGTCCCTTCCAACTCTCTTAATCTGAATCTAAAATAGATTGTAAGTGTACAAAGCTTGGGCTGAAAGTAAACATCCATACTTCTTCCCAACTAAACCAAATCAGCACTTTTGAATACAAATAAAAAAGAAAGAGAAGGTTCAAAATGTAAGGAAAGAAAGTTGGGAAAAGAAAAATAGAAAAGAAAGAAAAAGTAAAAATAAATAAACTGAATACAGATTAATATGTTTATAATTCACTATAGGGTTTTTGTAATTAAGTTTTCATCTCTGTGTTTCTGATTGGCCCCATTCTCCATGATACCTATATCTGAGAACACTCCTAACATGCTTTCAAATTATCAAACATGGCTAGTTAAAAAAATAAGTCATTACAGCTACGGTAGTCTTTGACCAATTGGGACCAGAATTTCTGGTGTTGTTAAGTGACTTGTCCCTATTTTTATGTCCTTTGTTGCTATGGTTGTTAAATGATTCACTGCAGTTATTAAATGAATCACACAGTCATTAATTGAATTCAGCTTCCCACCAACTTTTCATTTCAAAACCTGCTGGGGAAATTGCATATGGCAATTATATCATCCCAGGGCACTGCAGCACTCCAGAGTTACTTTGGCAAATCAGATAAGTGGCATATAAGTTTAATAAATAAATAGATAAACCATTGTAAATATATGCTAGTTGCCAAGCATCCTAATTTTGACCACATGACTCTTGGGATGCTGTGCTGGTCATCAGCTACTTTTTTCAGTGCCGTTATAACTTCAAATTGAAGTTATAACTTGAATAACTCAAATAACTTGAGCCTTGGTGGCTCAGGCTGTTAAATGCCTACTCTTAAGATCCAGCTGTCTACAATTACTGTAGGCTCGAATCCCACCAGGCTCAAGGTTGACTCAGCCTTCCATCCTCTCGGGGTAGGTAAATTGAGGACCCAAGATTGTTGGGGGCAATAAGCTGACTTTGTAAAAAAAAATGCCGCTTAATAATAAGCAGGCATATACAATGGAATGAAGGCTATGGCTGAGCGCATTGGGTTGTGCTCCAAAGATTGTAAGCCGCCCTGAGTCTTCGGAGAAGGGCGGCATATAAATGTAATTTAAAAAAAATTGTCACTAAAAATGTTTTTGAGTTGTAGATGCTCCTGTAGAAATATCTTCCATAGTGTCTCTGCAAATGTGGGGAAGAATGAATTGCTTCAGATTAATTTATCTTCAGTCTTGATGCAATTTTTCAGATTGGCGTACCAAACAGTACAGCTCACTTCTCCTTTTCCCTGTCTCCCACATCTCTGTCATGTAGTGCCTCAGATACACTAAACCTGTCCCCTGGAAGAAAACTGTAAATTTGAGAGCAAGGTAATGATGGAGGACAGAAATGCTTTGATTAATAGAAACACTGTCAGGCTTTGGCTAGAGTCCATAATTTATGTGCAACAATGAGGATGTATTTAGCAAAGACTGAAATTTGACAAAATCTTCCGTTGACGTAAAACTATAATTTAAAAATTATATAGCTATTTGGAGTGCAAGTCAAAGCAGGAAATATATTCCTTAAGTGGAGAAGGGGATGTTTCAGAAGTAATTGTCTGCAAAGAAAACTAATTTAAGGAGGGGGTTGTATTTTGTCTACCTGGGGTTTTTTAAAGCAGGCTAATATGTTTTATTTTTGTGATGAACATTTTTTAGATGGGGATAAGTACAGCATTGCCAAACATGCCCTTTCATGGAATAATGCCAGGATTAATGGATTACTCAAATTCTCAGCAATACAACATCTCATTACTGGGATTTCCAGAATCTGGCTGCCAAAATCTGAATAGCCACAAGGTGGTAGCCAAAGAATGCAGATATTCTTTCTGCTGCCATCTAATGGCCTTCTTATTATCACAGTCCAAATAGGGCAATACTCATTTACTTCCCCACAATAACAATTCTGTGAGGTAGGTTGAGCAGAGAGAGAGTGGATTGGTCCAAGGTCTCCCAGACAGCTTTCATGATTAAGGTGGGACTAGGACTCAGTCTCCTGATTTCTAGGCCAGCCCCATAATCATTACCCCAAACTCACTCAACACTTTTCTCTAAATACAGCAAAATACATCCAACTGATCATAGATACTGCATACAGTGGCCATATGACTTGCTTAGCTCTGCAGTTTGGCGGCTGGATATTTTTTTAAAATTTTTTGAAGACCTCCTGAATTTTGATATGTGCCATCAGATTGTTCCTGACACTTAGGGTCCACAATTATAGATTTTCTCTACAATGATCTGTCCCTAACTGGGTCCTTCAGGTCTTCCATTGGTGTACCTATTGCCACTGTAACCTTGCTGCTAGTCATCCTCTTTTTCTCTTGTCTTTTAACTTTCCCAGCATTAATGCCTACTCCAGAGAGAGCTGAGTCTTTGCGTAATGCAGGAGTCCCCGAACTTGGCAACTTTAAGACTTGTGGACTTCTACTTCCAGAATTCTCCAACCCATAGAATTCTGGGAGTTGAAGTCCACAAGTCTTAAAGTTGCCAAATTTTAGAGACCTCTGGTGTAATGGTTCTAAGATAGGTCATTTGACCCGTGCTTAGTTTCCTGCAAAATTTTAGGACTATTAAGACTCTTCCCACAGAATTTACAAATATATTGGTTAGAAGTGCCTTGAAGACATTGGGTATTTAAGAGGACTTTTGGGGGAGATATGGCAAACTGAAGACAGCTCTGCAGAAGAGGAATCAAACAGAGTAGCAAAGACCAAGGAACTGGAGAGTAGATGGATAAGTAGAAGATAGGAGACGGCCCACATGTGCTCTGGATGGCTGATTCTTGCAAAGAAACCATGGGATAGTGGTCTTCTGTGTGTTTGAACAGCAACAGGCGATAAGACTAGCCATCTTGTTCATAATCATGGCAGAGAATTTTAAAGGACATTACGTTCATAAACCTCACTTTCTAATAACTTTTGGAAATTGCTCATTAACTACTTCTAAGCAATTAGAGACCTTCAGAATGACAAGTTTGTAAACACTGGGTAGGCCTGCTTTCAATCCTGAATAAAAGAAAATTTTAATTATACATTTAAGAATGTGAAGAATCTATAATAAACAAAAAGCTAAATAAGATTTTGAACTTAGAAACTTAGTTAATAGACAAATTGTCCAGATAAATTTGGAATATTGAAACTTACAATAAGATTTTGGATGAATTAATTATAAAGAACAAAGAGCTTCTCTTGGGAAATAGATTATGTTTATTTTCTCATGGGAAATAGATTATGTCTTAGTTTTTAATAAGATACAAGGATAACTAATTTCACAATTTCAAAAACTGGACACTAGAGGGGACTAAAGTTCTCAGGGAGATGAAAGATTTACAACCCTTTAAAATATTACAAAACATTATGATAATACTAAAGGAGACTTTTGAAGAGTGGAATTAGAAATTAGTAGCCATAATATCAATTTCATTACAAACGTAATGATGACTACTTCCCTGGATAGAAATGATGTTATTGAAGATATGATGGGTGTGGAACAAATTATTTGACAAAATAGAGATGGAATTGAAAGTGGATTTACAGCTGAGTAGGCTGAGTGGCATCTTAGCTACTGAGCGGTGACACAGTGGCTAAGACACTGAGCTTCTCGATCAGAAAGGTTGGCAGTTTGGCAGTTCGAATCCCTAGCGCTGCGTAATGGAGTGAGCTCCTGTTACTTATCCCAACTTCTGACAACCTAGAAGTTCAAAAGCATGTAAAAATGCAAGTAGAAAAATAGGGACCACTTTGGTGGGAAGGTAACAGAGTTCCGTGCACCTTTGGTGTTTAGTCATGCCAGCCACATGACCATGGAGATGTCTTCTGACAGCGTTGTAATGGAGATGAGCACCAACCCCTAGAGCTGGAAACAACTAGCACATATGTGCGAGGGGAACATTTACCTTTACCTTTAGGCCAGGAAAATGATTGAGAAAAGGATGGCTGAAGTTTTAAAACTTAAAAGTGAAATATAAATGATAAATCAAGACAGTGACGTGCATTTTTTTCCTATTGGATTCAAAAAGAGGCTTGCTAAACAGGAGTACAGTAGTTGGGCGAGGCTTAATGTTTGCAATGACTTATGATCAAAATTCCAGACTCAATTGTGGTCATAAATTGAAGACTATCTGTACGTTCTTATTTCTGGTAACCTTTTATGGACTTTCTGCTGATACCAGAACTGAAAAGATGATGTTATATAGATTTGTTTATAGATCAGAGATGGGATTGGGATGAATAATAAATGTTTGCCATTTTAGAAGAGATGAAAAGTTACTAAATTTGTTTATAGCTTTTGGAAAAAGGTTGGAAGTCACATCTTTGTATATTTCTTTTATCTTTCTTTATTAAAGTCATAGTTTTTGATTTCTTTTTCTTGTTTTTTTATTTCTTTCTATCCTCTTTTCTGCATTTATGTTTCATTTGTGTGAGATACACCAATGTAATCATTCTTAGTAAAATTATACCATACTACATATATGAAAAAGGTTTTACATTTAACATTTAGATAAACTTATTGTTACTATAATTAGTAGACATGGTTTCTCTGGAGAAGCTATTTATAGGAAAAAAAGAACTCTTGTAATCTTTTCTGCCAGGGAGAAGAAAGATATTCACAAATCATGGCTAATACAATAAATATTTCCATTCATATTTATATTATGACATTTTTTTTCTGCACCTGACAGTTCTTAATAAAATACACTCAAAATCCTATCCTTTCCAATTCCAAATTCAGTGACAGCTGACATAGTAGCAAATAGTTTTAAAGAAAAGTAGAAAAATGTTTTCCTTAAGTGTGAATAGTATCCAGATGAACCATTCTGACACTATTTGGAGGGGGGAGATGTGTATTATCAGTGCTGGCAACAGAGCCAGAGGGAATTCGCCAATCACTTCCCTGAAATCCCTATTGCTCATTCACTCATAAAGGCAACATTTGATTGGTTTATCTTAATGTCACTTGAATAGATGCTTTAAGTCAAAGAGCTTCCTTATTTAGCACATACTTTTTTGTCTAGTGTTGTCCACTGTTCCTGTTGATCTGCCCATGCCCCACAGCACCAGCCCATGGCACTCCAGCCCATGGCCCCATGCAGTGATGGGATTCAAATTTTTTTACTACCAGTTCTGTGGGCGTGGCTTGGTGGGCATGGCTTGGTAGGCATGGCAGGGGAAGGTTACTGCAAAATCCCATTCCCTCCCCATCCACCCCGCTAACCTACTTTCCAGCTCTGTTCTCCTGTGCAAGGCAACAAAAGAAGCCCCAGCCAATCAGCTGGGACTCCTATCAGCTGGGGCTTGGGAGGCAGAGAATAGATGGGGGCGGGGCCAGTCAGAGGTGGGATTTGCCGGTTCTCTGAACTACTGAAAATTTCTGCTACTGGTTCTCCAGAACTGGTCAGAACCTGCTGAATACCACTTCTGGCCCCATGGTACTGGTACACCCTTGCCCATTCCTTGCCTTAGGTTCCCCCTCTTCCTACTTAACAATCCATATGGATTTGGGTTATGATAGCAATCTGGGTCGCAGGATTTTCCATCACTATGCAATGCTATCATGTGACATCATGGTTTATGACTGTGTTGCTTAATGATGGAAATTCCAAACTCAATTGCTGTCATAACCCAAGGACTACCTGTATCAAATTTCAGCTACAAACCTTCCATTGTGCAAAGCCGGTTCTAGCTCTTTCATACACTCCTGAGGAGGTTGACAGGTGGCTTGAACTTTCCCTTAACAACTGCTGCAAAACCTAGTCATTAAGCCACCGAGCTGCACATCTTTGATCTAAATACAAATCAATCATCCCATTTGAAATTGCCATAATAAGTAGTTCATTAAGTAACTTGGCTAGCAGAAAGAGTACTATTTTCTTTCTTTTAATGGTTGTGTATTGAAATATATTCCAGATTCTGATCCTAATGTTGTACCATGTTTATTTAGTGTTCTGTCATTATATAAATCAACCATTTTTGCTGAAATGAATCTGTCCACCCAGCCCATCTCCCAGGCTTAGCAAAATCTCAATGCTATTCTTTTGCAGGATTTTTGCCTTTGATTTATGATCATAACTGAGCCCGAAGTGTTGCTAAGTGACACATTTGTTAAATCAGTTTTGCTCTATTTTGCAACTTTTCTTGCCATAATTGATAAGTGAATCCCTGCAGTTGTTAAATGAGTAATATGGTTGTTAAGGGAATCTAGTTTTCTCATTGACTTTGCTCCTCAGAAGATCTTGGGATCACATAACCCCAAGATACTGCAATTGTCAAAAATATGAGTCGGTTGCCAAGCCTCTGAATTCTGATCACTTTACCATGGGAATGCTACAGCGATAGTAAGTGTGAAAAGTGGCATGTCACTAGTTTCAGTGCTGTTGTAGCTTTGAATAGTCACTAAACAGATGCTCTAAGTAGAAGACTACCTGTATATAGTCACAACAGAGTTTTAATAATTTTCTAATGGCAGGAACTGTATCAACTACTAACTCTGGTTGGGTTAAGAAGAGGAGGTTAATGTTTTCTTTCCTGACCACAAAGTCAATGGCTAGATAGTTTTGGAATGATGGAACAAAGCTGGACATATCCATGCAACCAGCCATTTCTTACAATAGGAATTGGGAATCCAGCCATTCCCAGGATGGCCAAAAATGAAGGTTATGGTGAACTAATTAGTGGCTAAATGTTATCCTCTGGGAGAAGGATAATGTAGCCTCATTAATAAAGTGGCATGTATATTATCCCACCTGCTTCCAGGATCGCAATTTGTGTACAAATTGCACACAAGAGTAATGCAAAAAAAAAAGTGATGATCTGTCACAAGTTAATTTTCTTTTTTTCACAGCTCAGTTTAAATTATAGATGCTAGCACTGGGCAATGATGCATAGAGAGGGCTAGAAGCTCAAGCCAAAGGCATTGGCTACAGAAAGAAAAACTATAATGAAGGCCTTTATTTTCCTACGATGAGCAACCAACTGTGTGTCTTCTGGACACCTTCTTTAAAGGTATTGTAAAGTGAGGCTGTATCTCCATTTCCTCAGATTTCATTTATTGTTGTAGATTGGAAATGTTATCACCCTCAATTTCATTTTATGGCAGACTCTTGCAAATCAGTTGTACATCTCTGATCACATATCCAGGCATTTATCACACAACTGCAGTGCTGACTGAGGAATTATGGGAGTTGAAGTCCACACATCTTAAACTTGCCAAGGTGAGAAGCATTGATTTAGATCAGTGGTCGCTAACCGGTGGGTCGGGGACCACCGGTGGTCCATGAGAAAATTTTGGTGGTCCGCAGAGAAATGTCCCCCCACAAAGCAATTAATCCAGGCTGCACGGGAACACAAAGCTGTGCCGCCCACATGGCCCACCCACCCACTGGCCCCCACCCTTCAGCCGAGCGCAAACCTTACCTTGAGTAGAGCCAGGTGAGTGGGAACTGGAAGGTAAGACCAATGGTGGGGGAGGGAAATCAGCCCCGAGGTGGCTTGCTGACATTGGTGGGAAAGTCAGTCCCATATTCTAGAGCTGTAGTAGTCACAAGACTGGGCCTTTGGTCATCCCAGAGCAGCTCCACCAGTCGCACCCGTTAGAGGAGCAGCTGCTCCGGGATGACCAAAGGACCAGTCTTGTGACTACTACAGCTCTAGAATATGGGACTGACTTTCCCACCAATGTCAGCAAGCCACCATCAGTCAAAATTCATATTAGTGGTCTGCGGGATTTAAAATTATGAGTTTGGTGGTCCCTGAGGTCCAAAAGGTTGGCAACCCCTGATTTAGATCATTTTAAGGGGGCACTAAGTTGGAAAGAATGAACTACAGCAAATAGTTTCAAAACTTTTCCGCTTACAACACCTGTTAGTTGGGGATAAATCGTCTCCTGGAACATCTGATCAAGACACATGGGGCTTCAGAATAATAATTGACAAGCCATCTTTTCTGCTGTATTTTAGAGAAAAAAGGCTCTTTTTGCAAGGAGCTCTATTTTCTCCCATATGCCCTTGGATTGTGGGGGGATGTCCTTTAATCCTGCAAAACAATTGGCATCCACCCAGAGCTATTCTGCAAACTACAATATGCCAGGGATGATTTTGATATGCATTTTTTCTTTGCTTTTCCAACCCTGCTTTATTTTTATATGAAAAGCAGGCTTGCATATGATAATCAAAAGCAGGAAAGGAATAATAAAACACTTGGTTAACTCTTTCTTTCCTCTCCTTTGATCCTTTCCCACCAAACCATACTCATTCTTGTGAGGAAAGAGCTCTGTGTTGCAAGCCCCTTATGTTATATGCTCTATGTAAATGAATGCATTATAAATTTGTTCCAAAAAATCCTCAGCTTTTTTCAAAAGTGGAAAAAAGCATTACATACATTGCAATTTCATGCTGCCATTTTGGTCAAAAAACACTTCTGTTTTTCATACCCAATTACTGCTTAATGTGGAGCCAAAATAGCCCCACCAATTTATAGAAAAATTCCTTTATCTCTCAGTCTTGGCAATTAAAATCCGACTTCAGAATATCATTTACTCCTAAAACTGTCTGTTTAAAAGTAAGATAGCAACTATGGCAAAGGTCTTTACTGATTCCTGGGAAAGTTATCTACTAGACATTCTGGATGAATATGAGGGGGATTCATATGTTTAGCATACCATAAAGTCTGTCCACCAATTTTTTGTAGAATTTCTTTCCTACTTCTGTTTTTCTACATTGGAAAATGTAGAATTGCTTGAATATATGATCAGTATACCATAAATTCAGTCAATTCTAAAGTAGATAGAAAACATATTTTAATTCATTTACATGGTAATCGAGTAACAAAGGATGTGATATTATTTTGTATTACACCTTTTCTCTATTATTTGCAGCTTCACCTTATTTTCCAGAATGAAAAGCACCTTCTGTGTGTTTGAATTATACGATGGTAGGAAAATAAAATAAAATAAAGGAAAGGAGTTTTAATGAGTGCTCCTCTTTAAACAGAAGAGTGTGTGTACTTTTATATTTATCTGTGAAAAGAAATATAAATTGTTGTTTATTTCAGAATAAAATTATTTGGGGGAAAAATATGACAGTGAAGATTAGATTATTCTGAACATGTCTGCTCCCAAGATAAAGATGATAGGAGGTGTTATGTATGTAGGTTTGAATGTTATTGGTTTATTTGAACTGTTCTTGTAAAATGTCAAATGGTATTGGTTTAAATAGTGCGGGAAAACCCTGCACTCTGATTGGCTGGCAACTACGGCTGCTGGCTATAAGAAGCAGCCGTAGCCCAGCCAAGTCGGGTCCATTCGAGCTGTAGTCACTGAATAAACTCTTTACTGAAGCTCTTCGCGTTTGACTCTTCATGCAAACTTAACAGGAGGAGAATTGTAATGGACAGGATCTGAGGGCTTTCCAGGATGCTGGTATGGCCCATGATAAGCCAGAGCTTACCTAGATTTACCTAGCTTCTGCTGCAAAATTCACTGGTCATTTGGGTTTCCCCTTGGTAATGCAGGCTGGTTTTAAGAAAAACTAAGCCTATCATTCTACTCTTGAGACTTTCTCTCAAATGTTCTCCAATCCAACCCATTTTGCAAGTCTGCTAATTGAAGGAAAATAGTTGAAAAATGTGTTTTACTTTTACCCACCTTTGGTTCTACTGATCCACTCCGTGTTGTAGTAATTGTTTCCCTGAGATATACTTCTGGAATATATTGGGGTTGCTGTGTTATCAATGTTCCCCCTTTTTTTCCTTCCCTCCTTCTATAAATGGTAGATTTACTATGTGCTGATCATAAGGAATAACAGAGTTGGAAGGAACCTTGGAGGCCTTCTTCTCCAGCCCACCACTTTAGCAGGACACTCTATGCCAGGGGTGTCAAACTCAATTTCACTGAGAGTCACATAAGGGTGGTGTTTGACCTCAGGGGACTGGGTAGGTGTTATGTATGCAGGTTCAAAGTCATTGGTTTAGTTTTTGTTTTTGTTTCAAATTACATTTATATGCCGCCCTTCTCCGAAGACTCAGGGCAGCTTACAATTTCTGGGATACAACCCAATGTGCTCAGCAATAGCCTTCATTCCATTGTATATGCCTGCTTATTACTAAGCGGCATTGTTACAAGGTCAGCTAATTGCCCCCAACAATCTTGTAAATGTAAATGTTCTTGTAAAATGTAAGAAATGATTGGTTTAAAAAGTGCGGGAAAACCTCGCACTCTGATTGGCTGGCAACTGCGGCTGAAAATGCAGCCCAGGGAGCCGCACATGGCTCCCCCGGGATCCCGTTTTCAGCCACAATGGCCTCCTGCAGCCCTCTGTCAGTGAAAATGGATCTCGTGTGTGTGTGTGTGTGTGAACATGCGTGAGCTCATTTTTGCTGGCAGAGGGCTGCAGAAGGCCATTGTGGCTAAAAATGGGGCCCAGAAGGGCCATATGCGTCCTCCTGAGCTCCCCAGTGGGAAAGGCACTGTGGGCCAGTCCTTTGCTGTTTCCAGGCTGGGCCCCTGGGCCGGATATAAGCATCCTGTGGGCCTGATCCAACCTGTGGGCCTTGACACCCCTGCCCTATGCTATTTCAAATAGGTGACTGTCCGGTCTTTTCTTAAAAACCTCCAGTGATGAAGCATCTACAACTTCTGGAGGCAAGCTGTTCCAATAGTTAATTGTCCCCACTTTTAGTAAATTTCTCCTTAATTCAAGACTGGATCTCTTTGCAATGATCTTCCTATGTATTATTCTTGTCTTCTGGTGCTTTGGAGGCTTAGGTTGCCCCTTCTTCTCTGTGGCACCCCTCAAATACTGGAAGACTGCTATCATGTTTGAATATCTGTTCATTGGACTAGAGATACCCAGTTCTTGCAACCATTTTAGACCCCAGCCCCCTAATCATCTTTGTTGCTCTTTCCTGCACCCTTGAACATACATGTTCATGAACACTCATCACTGGAATCTAGGAGGAGCAATAAAAAAATGAGGTTCATGAGAGCAAGGATTTGTTTACTTTGCTGTTCTATGCATAATGAAGTTGTGTTTTCCGATGGGGTCACTAAACAGAAAAGCCATCCTGCCAAGTACTAATAGTCATTCTGTTCTGCACTCATTTTAGTAAAAGCTTTGTAGTATTTCATTTACTTGCTACAAAAGTCTTTTCCTGTGAATACATTTTTGACCTCAGGCTCATTATTCAGCAGGATTGTTCTGAGGAGGATCCACCCTTGTCTGATGGCTTTACAGTACATTATTACACAATAACCTGTTATTACGTGATTGTTTTTGGCCTTTCATAGTACTATCCCAAGGCTATAGGAGCTCTTATAAGTGAAGTGATTTTTTTTAAAAAAGAACTTTAGATCAGCTACTATGCCATTATGATACTGATCTGCAAATCTCTGTTTTTAGTGTAATTACTGTAGAGCAGGGGTAAAGGAGGAGTAATTCTAGCTGGATTGCCCTTGCTGCTTTGTTGAATAATTTAAAAAATTCTGAAGCAAAGATAAGGATGACTACACTCTTTTTTATGGTTCTGGTTTGCAATGTCTACCTGCCAACACAAAACAATTTTGAACAAATGGAATTTAGGCTTCACCCAGGCTGTGAAATTTCATGTTCCACCTCTGGTGAAGCAGGACCCTTGCAAACATTTCGTGCCTTCAGACATTTCATAAAATTAGGGATACACATGTATTCTTGAATCTCTTCCATCCTTAAATCAAGGAAGAACTACCACCGGCATCTGATCTGGCATTGTTAGCAGCTGCCAGAGTTGTCACATCAGAGCTGATGAATGCCCTGAGCAACTCCTTAATTGTGTGTTTTTTAAATTCCTCATTTGATGCTCCAAGATTCTTGGGTCTGGGCTCTATTTTAATTTCTCACAATGTTCCAGTTGTGCATAATAACTTAATAGTGCATTATTATGGAAAATTAAAATGAAAACTAAGTCTAGGGCTGATTAGAGCCTTGTTGCAGAGAGGATCAAAAAGTAGAGTTGATTGGCCCAGGTACACAGCTGAAGTCCTGGTATTTTTAACCCAGTCCTAGTTCGCATCTTGAGTTTTTCAGACCAGCTCCATAGCTCTCCCTTATCATAGGCCAGGAACATACCAACCTAGAAAGTAGTGCTGGTGATTTGGTCAAAATCCAGTTTACCCACAGTATATTCCTCAAACATTAAAAAATGTGGAGGTTGGTCACCATTCAACTGAAAACAGATTAACAGAGTTGAAAGAACCTTGTAGGTCATCTAGTCCAACTCCCCGCCCAAGCAGAGACCTACACCATTTCTGACAGATGGCAGTCTAGTCTCTTCTTAAATAGCTTCCAGCGATTAAGCTCCCACAATTTCTGAAGTCAAGCTGTTCCATTGATTGATTGTTCCCACTGTCAGAAAATTTCTGCTTATTCCAGGTTGAATCTCTCCTTGATCAGTTTCCATCCATTATTCCTTGTCTGGCCTTCAGGTGCTTTGGAAAATAGCTTGACCTCTTCCTCTCTGTGGCATCCCCTCAAATACTGGAACACTGCTATCATGTCTCCCCTGGTCCTTCTCTTCACTAGACTAGCCATGCCCAGTTCCTGCAACCATCATATGTTTTAGCCTGCACTTCTCTAATAATCTTGGTTGCTCTTCTCTGCACTTTTTCTAGAGTC
Organism: Naja naja; assembly: GCA_009733165.1. NCBI lineage: Eukaryota > Metazoa > Chordata > Lepidosauria > Squamata > Elapidae > Naja > Naja naja. Next base: position 21,295,648 of record CM019155.1, read on the forward strand.
TCAACATTTTTTTAATAGTGTAATGGTGACCAAAACTGGATGCCGTACTCTAGGTGTGGTCTTACTAAGGTTTTATAGAGTAGTATTAGTACCTCACTTGATCTTGATTGTATCTGTTAATGCAATTTAGGATTGCATTGGCTTTTTTGGCTGCCGCCAAACAGCTTTCCTCTGCCTGCCACTATTAATCAGACATATTTAACAGGATTTGGTTTTGGGGTAAGCCACAGCTGGAACAATAGAGATGAGAATCAAGTCAGCATGGGTTGTGCCATTGGCATGTATGTACATAGGGGTGCCACCCTTTCAAATTAATAAAACTGGAGGAAAAGATGTCACTGAGGGGTCCTTGGTGCTGTCTGAGCTTATTTGTTTTCCTGCATTATCCAAATTAAGTGACATCAGATATCACTTTTGAAACAGATGCCACCACAATGGTCCTTTTACCATATCTCTGCAGTAATGCTGGATTCGTTGCTGTCTGCCTACAAAATGAAATGTGTTGTTTTTATGCAGCAATTGGTGCCTTTGGACTGGAAAAAAAAGTGCCCCCACTTTTCAGGCATTGAATTTAAAGAGGGGCAGGGGAGAGCTAGTTTGGCTTTAGTAGCAATGGAACCAAGCTAAAAAGCAAGAGACTGTGAGTTCTAATCCTGCCTTAGGCATGAAAAACCAGCTGGGTGACTTTGGGCCACTCACTCTCTCTCAACCCCAGCACACACTGCTGAAAATGGGATGAGGAGGAATATTAGGTATGTTTGCTGACTTGAGTAATTTATTTAAAAAAATAAAGGCAGGATAAAAATGTCAGTTAAAAAAGAGAACTCCTCCCAGACTTTGTCTCTATCTTTAAAATCAGCACTTGCAGTGGGAGAGAACACGTTTTTATCTGTAACCTTTTGCTCTTTCTGTATCTCATATTTTTTGTAACCCACTAAGACATACACAAAATCACCAAATTATTGCCCTTCCTTGATGCTCTATTGAAGTAGCAATCTCAATCTCTGATTGTTAATCCTTTCCTAATAATTTCTATCTTTTTCTGACTCTGAAATTCTCCCGCTCTGGAAATGTCAGCATCATGGAAGATACTTCTTATGGTCCATATTCTTCCAATATTTCAATAAAGAAAACCCCCTGCTCTTTGGGAGGTTCCATTATGAGGACATGTCCTCATTAGATAGAAAGATATCATCTTGGGGAATGGAACTAGGGGGGTGGGGAATGAGGTTGACTTTTGGTTTGTTTGTGTTTTTTGGACCTTTGAATCCATTTAGGATTCCTGGCAACTGCCTAGAGAAGTCTCTAGAGTTTTATTGGCACGATTTTTCAGCAATAGGCTTGTCATTTTGTCCTTCGTGAAGCTGAAAAAAAGGGACTGGCTCAAAATTACCCAGCTGGCTTTGTGTCTAAAGCTCACTGGCTTCTAGCTTGATGCCTTAACCACTACAACAAACTAGCTCTACTATATGAGCCCTTGGACTCACCCAATTTCTGTTTTCACTTTTTTTTATCAGCAGTTCATTGTTCTGTATGTTGCACCAAAAAAAGACTAGGAACTTTGCAATATTAAATAATTTTCACTTTTCCATTCGTTTCCAAGTACCCATTGAATATGATTCCACTCAGAACTGTCTCTTAATCTAATTTAATTTTTACCAAATTTATCCAGGAGAAAAATCAGCTTCCTTTCATTTAATTCCCTTCATGGCCGTTTTTAAGGTGTGCTTACATTTAAAGTTCCCATGGCAATTTTGGATTCTTTACCTTCTCATCTGTGGTTGTAAGCATTTAATCTGAGATTCATCTAGAATGAGACATCAAGGCACCCTGGGAAGCAACTTTCAGTGGTTCTAGTAAAGGACACAAGAAAGAAACTGGGAAATGTGTTAAATTAAGGGTGGATGATTACAGTATGTGAATTTTATTTTTGCACAATTTCTCATCTTGCTGCCAGCCATTTCTGCTGATAATAATTTGGAAGATAAATCTATTTGCAGATCGCCCATTGTTTCCCTTTTTCCCAAATACTTTCTTAGTACATGCACTTAAAAAAAAATTTTTAAAGAGAGAGTATGTTTATTTGCATTTTGCTTTAAGTATAAATGTGTGCGTGCTTGTATGTGTGAGTTGTAAAGTGTGTTGCAAAATTCTTTGTTCATGTCTGTTCTTGGCTCAATATTTGATAAGTCCAAAGTAAGTTCTTTTGTTTAAATTTTTTGATAAACTAAATTTCTCCTCCATTCCTTACTTAAGTATCCTAACGTTTTTGAAATAATTGTTGAATAAGTGCTTTGAATGAAAAACATAAGATATGCTGCAGCTGGTTTATGCAAAATGAATGGATGTTGTATGGAGAAAGAACATAAAAGTCCTACTAGGTATCAGTCTATATAGCATATCTCTGAAATGCAATTACAAGACCAGGAACCCAGCTGTAATTCCAACTGTTCCTAAACTTAGGAGAAGATCAAGGGCTACTCACAGTAACCAGGCAGGTCTCTGTTAGCCTGTAGAAATTATATCCAGAAGAAAGGGTAACACTCAGAATCAGTTACAAGCATTTTGCTGCACAAGGCAGGAAAAGAATGGCAGTTATCTCCTGGTCCACACAGAGAAGCCAAAAAGACTATCCCATTGACTTCCTTTGACATTGGGGACAAGACATTTGAGCCTGCAGGATAGTTGAGGAAGAGAGCCTAGGAAGGGTATAGTAGGCAATACAAGTAGAAGGGCTACATATGGTTTCCAGATGATTTGGAGGAAGTGCTTTGGACCTTGTGCAAACAAAGTATTTCTCTATGATTTATCAAACAAGCCCACATTTTTTTTCTAGGCTTCTGCATGAATCTGCAAAGATGATGACGATGATTTAAGAAATTCACTAACTGAAATTAAAACTATTTTTTATGATTATGAGAGATGCCATGCTTGACTAAAGCCCGAAGCACTTTTTCCAAATTCTTTTTGAAGCCTGCACAATCTAATACATAGGCTGTTGTTTCAATATTCCTCCACTGCCATCATTCCCCTAAACTGTTGTATAGTTTTGCTTGATAATAAAGGTAAAGGTTTTGCCTGTCCAGTGATGACCAACTCAGTGGGCGATGCTCAACTGTGTTTCTTAGCCAAGGCAGCCAGTGTTGTCCAAAGAAACTTCCACAGTCATGTAGTTAGCATGAATAATAATAATAATAATAATAATAATAATAATAATAATAATAATTTATTAGACTTGTATGCCGCCCTTCTCCCTAAGGACTCAGGTGAACATTAAAACCATACAATTACAATAAAAATAAATTAAACAAATACAAGTCTAGCAATCAGTAAAAATTAAAACAATTAAAATAACCCACCCCCCAGGTCAATCCAGACCGGCCTGTTGAAACAGCCAGGTGTTCAGGTCTCGGCGGAAGGAGCGGAGATCAGGGGCCAAACGGAGATCCACAGGGAGCTGATTCCATAGGGCGGGCGCTCCCACCGAAAAGGCCACCGAATATACGCCAAGGCGCAGGGAATGCTGTTACCTTTCCACCAAAGTGGTACCTATTTATCAACTTGCATTTGCATGCTTTTGAATTGCTAGGTGGGCAGGAGCTGAGGCAAGTAATGGGAGACCACTCCATTGTGTGGTGCTCAGATTTGGAACTGGGGTTGTCAGCTTTCCAGTCTTTAATCGCTGAGCTATCACACCCCCTATCCTTGATAATAGTGTAGGCCTAACAGTATCCAATTGCAGAATAAAATGTAATAACTCTCAGAACAGCATTGTTCCAGGTTCCAGCATTGTTGCATTCACAGAAAAAGAAAAAAAGAATCTTTGTTGCATAACTAAGATGTAACTTAAAAATTCTCAGCCTCTGTGAGAATAACTTCTAAAAGTGAAAGAAGGATATAGTTCTATCCCCTTAAGGTTATTTTTGTTTTATACAAGAGATTAGTGATATGTAAAAAAATTCACACCAATGTGTACATTGAGAAACCCTGTAAGTTGTGGCTATATGTTCTGTATGGTTGGCGGTTGAGTGAAGCTTCCAAAACAAAGATATTGTTGATATTGAAGTAGTGCAGAATATCTTGGCATCTCAGGAAGAAGAGATATATTTACATGCAGGTTTAGAAATTTTTAAAAAAATGGAGAACTGAAGAAACACCTCTAGCTTAGGTTCTGCAGGTCAAAAATTGGGGTTGAAAACATCTTTTGAGTGGGTTGAATTACAGCTTCAGAACAGTTGGTTATGCCCTTGAGATTATACATAATTAGCTGTGTGGGAAGCCCTTCCTTTCCACATCTCATCCCACACTGTTTCTTTGTGAAAAGGCTTTTCATTAACTGAACTGGAGACATGCAGAGAAACTCAACAAATGCCAGCAGCACAGTAATGTCATATTAGGGAGTGATGTATTCTAGATCCATCAAAGCTAATCAAATCTTTGTCTAGTTATTATTATTTTGGGACTATCCCTGTTTTCTCTCATTCATCTTTCCAAATGTCTCCTAAGAAATGGTCCATAGAAAGTTTTGCTCACATAATTATTTTGATTGTATACTATAGTGAGAAATAAAGATTCTTTTCCATTAGAAAGAAACTGAAATCATAAATTATTAAGCATATCTGGATATTTTAGGACAAAGAAGTTATCAGCATTTTAGAATGTGTTTGTATATGCAAAAATGTAAATTTTAACCATATGAAAAAAGAAGCATATATTGAACAAATAAGAAATGTACATATTGTGGAATACATGTTTATAGGTATTGCAACCATCCCAATGGTGGGATCTGTTCCTACAGGACAGATCCAACAATATTGCTGAATAAACTTTTCCCTTTTATCTGTTGGGCTCCACCACTCATTGTGTTAGTAATTGTTATTCTACAGCATTATTCAAGCGTTAATGTGAACTGGCTTCTTTGTTATATTGTCTTAATTTTTCAAACATTTCTGGAATGAAACCTAATGAAGGGTCTACATATAAATATTTAAAATAAAAAGTAAATGATGTTAGCTCACAATATGTTCATAATGTACTTCACTGCAGCGTTTCAAAAGACAAAGGAACTGTGTAGTGTACTGCAGTCCTGTATTGTGCTTCAGCACTCTTGAAAGCATCTAAACAGCATTGCAAACTATAAGATGTGTAAATAGGTTTAAGGCTGTTTAATCTAGTTAAACAATCTTAAAACTCGCTTTTAGTTACATGCACACACCTGTTCATAGATAGGTAAGCTTCTCACTAATGACTTAAAGGATCTGGAGTTGTTCAACCATTATTGTGCCAAGATAACACTGATGAGAACAGATTCAAATTCATCTAGAGAACTGCTGGGTGACGCTATAAGTCACTAATACAGAAATTGCCATAAGCTTGGAGCTTAGAAAATAGGGCTATCCATTGTGGGCTGCAGAAAAATACTAGGTAATCTAGATAAATACCACGCAATAAAGAAAAACAGAAAACATTCTCTTTGCTGCCACTGAGGAATTACCAGACCATTACAGTCTAATTCTTTTTGCTCTATGGAAAAGTTTCAAAGAGAAAGTTTTCATTCTCCCTTTCCAATAATATTATAACATAGATGCACAGTATGTGGAAATGGGATATTTATTGGGTTAAAAAATTGGATGTACCCCATAAGGGAATTTCATCTCTTTACTATCATGGAATGAGTTTTGTTCACTTAGGAGCTAAGAAAAGTTCCCATTAAGTTCTCATTTTACACAAGGAGATATGGAATCATTACTGTTAATATAACTAGAAAAGAGAAGGTAGGAATTACTTGTTGCAATTATATCATACAGTAGATCATTGTGGTGACTATTAAGTGTAAATGCGTTGGTCTGTAAGGTTTTATTCTGGTCACAATAAGAAATTTTCACCTCAAGAAAGCTTTTAATGAGAAGAAACATTCTTTCCTAACCCCTTTCCATTCTGTCAGATCAAAGTTTCTCACAATATATTTAAATCAGTCTTGCATTCATAAAATGCATGTGTACTTTTGACTTGTGTTTTATTATTATTTTTTCTCTTTTCATCTTTCATACACTTATCCTTCTTGGTAGGTATCATCTAGGATATTTCATGTCTCCATTCTCAACCTGACAGGAATTTGGCACCACCACACTTCTGAAAAGACTTTGAGAATGGAGGGATTGGCAGATGAACCAGACACGTCTGTATTTTCCTTTTTGTCATTTTAGGTACTTACCCTTCTGGTTTTCCTTAAAGTGAATGAACTCTAGCTTGTATAAAACTAAACTTAATTTATGGGAAAACTGCAGTTTGGATAACCGATAGTAAATCAACTTGTTTGATGAAACTAGTATTTATTGACAATCCAGAACAAAATGGTCAGGAAAATTGATCAATGAAGCAGAAACTCCTGAAAGATGGAACTTAAAAAAAAGTAGCAGCATCTGCGTGCTAGATGCTAGATTAATGAATGTTTCATGCCCATTCCCAACCTTCTGTTTCCACTATTCAGTTTTTCAATTTTTCTTATCGGAAGGGAAAGGCATTTGTAATTTTAAAGGTCATGAGCAGCTGGAGGGGACCAAAGGAAGAAGAACTGAGGAGGCTAGAGGCAACACCACCACTAGATGATTAAGTCCTGCATGAGAGAAATCTAGGAAGGGATTAAGTAAATCATAGATTCAGGATGTCTGAGGAAAAATCTTTCCTTAATGGGACTAGCCCATCCCACTTACACCAATGACAGATGTCTGCTACAGAAGCCGTCTGCTAAGGAATTCTACTGGGTGGATTCAAAGAGAAGAGCCTTTTCTACTGTGGCCCCATCCCTGTGGAACACTATACCACTGGAAGTGAGACTGCAGCTCTCACCCTTTTAGCTTTCTAGAAGGGTATTAAAACTTGGCCTGTGGTCCTGAGGGGGAGCACTCACCATTAGAGGTGGCTGAGGGTAAGAAGATCTCATTCCTGTCCCATCCAGTTCTGGTTTCAGTATAGTTTTTAAATTTTTAATTTGTGTAGTTTTAACATTTTACTATCTTAATTATTTTTCTGATTGTGTTATAATTTGTAAGCAACCCAAAGTCACCTTATAGAGGAAAGGAGCGGTGTAAAAATTTAATAAATAAATAAAATATTCTGTGTACAATGTTGCAAAAGTGATTGCAGAGTTGTCAGGCCTACAGGTAGGATTTTCCAGGGCCTCAGTGTCTAGGTAGAAATAGCACTGAAATTACTACCGCTAAAGTCTATTTGTTGTACCAGTAAAAGATTCTTTGATTTTAACTTATTTCAGCTTAGACAGGCATTTAGGTACAAAGTCCTTGTGATGTAGGATTGCCTCAAGCTACCCCAGATTTAAAACACACGCAGCTACTTCACTTCACAGGCTTTTAGAACTAAGTCTGAGTCAAAATAAATTATCATTTCTGTTCGACCCTTTGTTATTTTTAGGTTTCAGAAACCCCTCGGTATTCCTGTACATGCTGCTACCTTCCAACATATTAGCTTACCTTCAGTGGTGTCATTTGTTATAAGAATGGTGATGTCTGTCATTCACCGGAACTTATAATGACTAGGTTCATGCATATGAGTAAGTAAAAAGAAGCAGGAAGTGACTGGGGGAAACAGTTAAGCTTGAAAGAAATTCATATGTGAAATGAGTGATGCCTTCTTCCAACAACAAATCTGAAAATAAGAGTAAAACAAAGTTCATTACACTGAATTTCCAACATTAATTCCATGAGAATATTTTAGAAACCTTTCTCAGATATTTTTTTCTCTAGTCCCAGAGAAAGTAAATCTAGATAAACTCAGTGAAACTGTTAGCCATTTACAAAAGGCTTTTAATGAGCTATAAGGAACCTGTGGTCATCTAGACTTTTTAGATTCCATCCTTCCCTATTAGGAATCAGGGATTATGGACAAGGAACATTTTCCATGTCTAAATGGATGGTATAAGAAATCCTTCCAGGTATTCTCTAGATGTAGAAAGAGAACAGAGAATGGCTCAGGATATCATCTGTCCGCCTCCAACTTTTGTTTATTTAAGGTTGATATACTACTACTATCTATATAGTATTATTTGAATAACAACCCCACTTTTTTCAATATCCTCCATCATGTAAAGAGGCTATTATGCAAATATGTTTCTGATCATGAAGTAGATTCTGCCCTGGATGAAGGCAATATGACCATTTGTACTCAACACATCTCTATGAACTCTCCAAATGTATGAAAACATCTCTAATTATACTTGTGACACCAACAAATAAAACTCTTACTAGAATTCATGTGTAATAGTAGCAGCAGCAGCAGCAGCAGCAGCAATTGGTTGGAGAATTCTGGAAGTTGAAGCCCATACATCTTAAAGTTGCTAAGGATGAGAAATGCTGCTATAAATAAATTCATAGCTCAATAGACCAAAAATCATATTTATCTACTAAATATGGACTTTCCAGTTGCTCCTTGAAAAAGCACCTTTGGGATAACCATGACCTGGATGATGGGGAATCTCCATAGATATCTAACATACTAAATAGTTAAGAATATCTTTATTTGTCCTCTGCTATACAACATTCAAATCTTATTACGCCCCATATATTTTGTCTTACTGAGTTTACCCTTGTGAGCTTCAAGACAGATTAACAAGTTAAAGCATGGATCTAACTTGAGCTCTGGATTAAACTTGTGTATGACAAATTTAATTATTGGGTGGATATGTTGCTTTTACAGTATGTTGAGCAGCACAATTCAGTTACAACATTTTTACAATCCATTAATTCATTTACTCATACATTCACTCCCTACTGTTTTGGTGACTTATGAGACAAAACAGTTCGCAATCATTCTCTGAATTCATTTAGATACTGGCTATCTTTTCTTAAATTTTTTGTTCATTATCAGTAATGGTAAAATTAGGGATGAATATTACTCTCAGATCATGGAACATCCTTTTTGCTCCAGGAGATAGATATGGACAGGATTAATTTAAAAAAAGAAGTAAGATGTATAAGAGATGTGGTGACACAGTGCTTAGAATGCAGTATTGCAGGCTGACTCTGCCGACTGCCAGCAATTTGATCCCAACTGGCTTAAGGTTGACTCAGACTTCCATCCTTCCAAATTCAGTAAAATGAGGACCCAGGTTGATGGGCACAATATGCTGACTTTGCAAACCACACAGAGAGGGCACTATGAAGCAGTATATAAGTCTTAGTGCTATTGCTATATTTATTAAAAATCAAATTTTTTACAATTGATTGATACCTATCAAACATATAAGTACAGGAGCATTAAGTAATAATTGAAGGAGGCATCAATTTGAATATATAAATCATACAACACTGCATTATATCAATCTTTAGTTGCATCCAACCCTGTTCTAAGGTTGTTTATAGTTTCAAAGAAGAGGATGTTTAAAGCTGGAGCCATAGGGGAATCTGAAAGCTCCTCTAGTTAACAAAAGGTTAGCAAGTCTGGCCAGCTCCTACATAAAGCTAAATCTACACATTTCATTTGGTGAAAGAGCCATATATTTAAGGCTCATAAAACCCACTTCATGACCATGACATTTCCACCTTGATATTTTCTTCTCCACAGATAGAAAGGCAGGATGTACATTCAATAAAGAAGAAAAATAAACCGATATGGATGGTGTAGAAGGTCAAATCCCAGGTTTTAATTAATTTTTTTTAGCTTTGATATGGCTAAACTTTGATGTAAATCTCAGTTTTATCATTAACTCAGGCCTGCCCATCAGATTTAAATAAAGTTCCATGTAGCATTTCGGTTGCCTTAAATCTCATTTTGACACTGGAAGACAATTTATTAACATTATCTATGCTGTGAATAAGTACAAATGGTTCCAGTTTTGACCTTTAATACTCAGAATCCATCTGTCTTACTGAATTTGCACCACCCAAAAGAAACTCAAGGCCATTTGAGGGGCAATTCTTCATGGAATGCACTAAATGGGAAGCCCCTTCTCTCCCATATTGGCTTGTAGAGTTGTGCCAGAAAGAGGGGGTCAATTATTTGGTAATTAGGACTTGTAGAACTTGTCTTGACTGGCTTGACTAGGGTGCATTTTTAAAGAGTAAAGGTCCCAAGTGATTAGGACAATGTGGCTGGTTCTAGGGGTTAAAGAGAAGGCTGTTTTGTAATATATTACAACTATATATTTGATTTCCCAACAAGTTGATTAGCTATCAAAATGTCCCCTTCTCTTTTTCCATTTTGTTTTTTTATTAGTAATGATTGGCCCTCTTGCTTAGCAATAGGAAAATTGTTTTTTGGAAGAGGAGATGGGATCTGCCATTAGGGAAGTTATTCTTCACTTACTTCATTCTCTCTTGTTCATACTGGGCCACCATCTACAAATGGGCTCCTTGTTACATTCTGTTGCAATGTTTGATGAGCTCCTGACCTTGCAAGACCAGGATTAGCAAGACGAGGAAATTAAATCTGTTCTCCATGGTTTGCCCTTTTTTAACCTCCCTTGTTCACATACCTGCCTACTTTGGGAAGGTAGTAAAGGATAAGGTGAAGCAATTTTGTTCTCTCCTCATGTTTCATCTGTTTTCATCTTATATTTCTTTGTCTAACTTGCTCAATGAACCCTTGAAAGTATCGATTTTACAATAGAATGATTTAGAGCAAAGAAGTAGGGACAGGAAAGCTGTCTTTAATCTTTTCCCAACATTTTTCTTTCTTTTTTTCACTCCTAATTTGTTGAGAATAATTCTTGACAGTCAATCCTATGATTATCTAAATGTTTAGAGGATCTTGTTAATCTGTCTATATATTTAAATTGTTCAAAAGATGGTTAGCCCAGTCTGTTTTCAAACCAAACATTTTATTGTACAAGCACCTTAAATCAAATAAATTTACAGAAAGACTTTTACCAGTTTCTTCTTGCCTTATTTGATTTCTCTTACTTCAGGTCTAACTTGGTTTCAGTGACTACCTATGTAGTTAGGTTTTCTCAGTCCTTTAGATTGGGAATAACTCCTAAAGAAACACAGACCTCTTTAAGAAACTTAAAACCCTTTTAAGGCTTTTCCCTCTCTCTCTCTCTCCTTTCTCTTATGGCAAGAGGTTCCTCCACCTCATGCATCTGAGGTACTCAAGCAGAGCAGACAACAATATCAGCATGAGCAGGCAAGGAGAGCAAGCTTCTCCTCAGAGAGCATTATGGACCCCGCTGAGGTAAAATGCCTGTTGGGCTGCCCCTTATATATCAAGGGGCATGGCTTGTGATGCCAGGACAGGGTATGTGGTGTTACCCTGTCATTGGTGGATTTGATCTCCCTATCAAATCCTCACAAATTGTAAACTGCATAGCAACATCAGAAAGGCCTATTTTCTGACATAATTTCTTCACAGCCTAGCTCCATTTGCCAAGATTCAAAACCTCCTGTTTCAAGAAAATATGCCTGCACTGTGAGAAAGGAGAAGAGGTTGAGAAAGGGAATCAGCTACTCTCAGAGATGGCCATCCAATTACTGCTGAAAGTCCTCTAACCGCATAATCTTCCAATCGACCCTATGTCACTTTTGAACTGCCCATTAGTCCTAAATATATAATCTGGGATAGGTCTAATTTTCTAGACAGATGGTGTACTCCTCTTGTTTGGATGTGTTCAAGCAATGGTTTAGCAGCCATCTGCTTTCACTTGCATTGCTACATTGAGCAGGAAATTAAATGACTTAAATTGTCCTTTCCAATGGTACAATTAAGTGGTCAGTAGAGGGGGCATGCATAAGTGCACCAATGTGCCTATCGTCCCTGTCATTGTATTTTTATTCTTTTATTCTTGTTCTCATTTTTGTTTGACAAATTCTAATAAATAAATAAATAAATAAAATTTCTACCAAAATGTTTGCCTATTTACCCACTTATCTATCCATCTACTGTACTTATCTGTCTATAATTTTAAAAAAGACATTTATTTATTATCTTATTTGTATCCCACACTTATTATTTTTAGAAATAATTCAAGGTGGCAAACGTATCCAACACACAAGATCACGTGAAGTGTTAATGCCACTTTATAATGCCCTGGTAAGGCCACACTTGGAATACTGCATTCAGTTTTGGTTACCATGATGTAAAAAAGATGTTGAGACTCTAGAAAGAGTGCAGAGAAGAGCAACAAAGATGATTAGGGGACTGGAGGCTAAAACATATGAAGAACAGTTGCTAGAATTGGGTATGTTTAATTTAATGAAAAGAAAGAATAGGGTGATATGATAGTAGTGTTCCTACATTTCACAAAAAAGATGCAGACAAATTACTCTCCAAAACACCTTAAGGGCAGGACAAGAAGCAATGGGTGGAAACTAATCAAGGAGAGAAGCAACTTAGAACTAAGGAGAAATTTCCTGGCAGTTAGAACAATTAATCAATGGAACAATTTGTCTCCAGAAGTTGTGAATGCTCCAGCACTGGAAGATTTTAAAAAGATGTTGGATAGCCATTTGTCTGAAGTGATGCAGGGTTTCCTGCCTAAGCAGGGGGTTGGACTAGAAGACCTCCAAGGTCCCTTCCAACTCCTATTCTATTCTATTCTATTCTATTCTATTCTATTCTAACTTTCCTCCTCCTATTTTCCCTACAACAACAGATGGGCTGGGCTGAGAGAGAATGATTAGCCAAAAGTCACCCAGTGGGCTTTCATGGCTAAGGTGGGACGTAAACTCATGATCTCTTGATTTCAAACCAAGTGCTTTTTAGAAACGATGCATTGTTTGTCCCTAGTTTAATCTAAATCATCTTTCTTGTAATTTGAATTTGGTTTGGTCATATTCGAGGAGCCCAATCAGAGTTTGTTCATCTCAAGATAGGATGTGCAAAGACATGAAGGTTGCTTATTCAACTCTTCTTCTTTCTGGCTATTTAAAATGTATTGCAGGGAGATGTTCAATCACTTCTTGAACACAGAACGTGTCTCTGCATGCTCGAAGAAGACAATTATAAGATATTTACTGGGGGAAAAAAATTTCTCGTGACTTAGAACATTTTTCTAATTATAGGCCAGTCTCAAACTTTTTGATGTTTTCAAAAGTGGTGCAAGTTCAAATGCAATGGATTGCATGGTCTTCTGGATCCACTTCAATTTTACTTGACTTAGTAGATGACTTCTCTAGAAACCTGTTGGGGAGAAGAGTTTGCAATAGGTTATATGGCAGGATTGGGACTAGGGGCACTATTTTGCAGTGGTTCTGGTCTTTTCCAGAAGAAAATACCCAGAAGATGATGCTCAGGGATTACTGTTTGATGTCTAGGTCATTAATCTATGATGTTCCAAAGTTCTCTCTCATTTTCTCAGATGTTTAACATGCAAATGAAGCAATGAGATTATTTAGGGCTTTGGTATGTGATGCCATCTCTAATGACACCCAGCTCTACTGCTGTCTACCTTCTAAGTACAAGAAAGCAATCAGTTTCTTTGAACGCTACCCAGTGAAGGAAAATAAGTTGACATTAACTCCAGACAAGATGTAGATGCTAGTGGCTTGGAAAAGGTTGGACACTAGGATTGAAATGAAGTATGCTATGGATTGGATTACATTCCCTAAGAAAGGTCAGCTTTGCAATTTGGGTCTTTTAACCTGCATGTATCACTAAATTCCCAAGGAGTTGCTGTGGTGAAAGCATGTTTGCACACTTTTTATTAGTACAATACTTAATTCTCCTTCTGAATCAGACAGATTTTATGACAGCTTGGTTATAATTATCTTGAGTGCAGCAATGTGCTTTATGTGTTACTACCCTTGAAAGAGAGTCTGGAAATTGTAATTGATAAAAATGCAACTTGTCAAGATGCTGACCAATGCAAAATAGATGATGTCAAAATGTATGATGTCTGTAGTTGAGAATTATATTGGGTACCAATTGTCTCCTAGACACAATCTGTATTTATCCTTCAATTCCTGAATGACTTAAGGCCTGGCTGGAGATCTGTGGGAAGCTTTCTTCTGCTGTGAGCCTGACTGGTTACTTAGAGCTGCATCTTCAAAAAATACACTTGTTGCCCAGAACTTAATCATGACTATTTGAACAAGAGGCTTCTGAGGGATCCTTGGTGATCTCTGAACTTGATTGCTTTTCTTGCAGACATTTCATTGCCAAACTAGAAAATATCATCAATGTTTTTTTTTAAATTACATTTATATGCCGCCCTTCTCCGGGTGGCATATAAATGTAAGACTCAGGGCAGCTTACAATTTTTGGGATACAACCCAGTGTGCTCAGCAATAGCCTTCATTCCATTGTATATGCCTGCTTATTACTAAGCGGCATTTTTACAAAGTCAGCTTATTGCCCCCAACAATCTTGGGTCCTCAATTTACCTACCCCGAGAGGATGGAAGGCTGAGTCAACCTTGAGCCTGGTGGGATTCGAGCCTACAGTAATTGTAGGCAGCTGGAACTTAAATGCAGGCATTTAACAGCCTGAGCCACCAAGGCCCTGGTGTTAGTCCAAGCTCTAGCACTGATGATGTTACCAAGTTTAGGTGATAAAATGTCTACAAGAAAACAACCAAGTTTATTTATTTATTTATTTTATTTTATTTATTTGATTTGTCAGTCGCTTACAGGATAATAGGTGTAAGTATAAACATGAGTAAGAATACAGGAAATAGGTACGAATAAATGGGGACAATAGGACAGGGACAGTAGGCACGATGGTGCAGTTATGCACCCCCTTAAGTTCAGGGAGCAGTAAGGACTCCTAAAAAGCCTATGGTTCTCAAACTACATGCAATGTATTCCCCAAGGAGGTACATTTTTCTCTTTTTTTCACGGTATTTAGCTTTTCATAGTTAATTATTTTAATCACTGATTTTAATTTTGGATTTTGTTTTAATTACATTGCTAAAATTGTGTTCTATTCCCTGCTTTGCATTAAAAAAACTCTCTAGAATGCCTTAAGCTTTGCAATAAACCAAAAGGTAGGATATAAATTCAATACTAAATAGGTTTTTTCAAATACAAAGAAATGTATAATTGCATAAGGTGAAGACAAAGGATGGAATTTAAAAGAGACAGTGTAGAACAGTGATGGCAAACCTTTTTGGCACCGAGTGCCCAAACTGCATGCATGCGCACATGCATATACCCAAAATGCAACATGCATACCCCTCTGTGCATGAGCGCACATCCCACATTTGCACATATGCGTCCCTGTGCATGCACCTTGCCGCCCGCACATGTGCCCTGCCCTGGGCATGTACCCCACTCCCCATGCATGTACCCCCCGTGCACGTGCCCCGGCCCCTGCACATGCGCCCCCTGTGCATGTATGGCAGTGACTCAAAGACCAGCTGGCTGTGGGAAGCACATGCATGATGGAGCCAAGCTGGGGCGATAGTGTGCCCGCCCACAGAGAGGGCTCTATGTGCCATCTGTGGCACGCATGCCATAGGTTCATCAGCACGGGTGTAGAACCTCTTATAATTCCTGAATATATATTCAGCTGAGCTCCAAAACAAGTTGTTCAGTCACTAGCTGCTTTAATCCTTTGGTTCCTTTTGGAGTTTTAACAGATTTGCATAGCTAGATAATCTGTCTGGTTGCATGGTGTTAACAGCATTCCATAGTAGAAAGCCATCAGATTTGAAAGTGTTTTGCATAGCATATTGCTGGAGTGTTGCCATAATAACCATCCAGTTTTACTGCACCAGTGATTGCATATGAATCCCTTAGTGCAATATTGAATCAATTCCACTTGAGGGAGCATCTGTATTTGAGCAAATGAAGGGGGAGGTGAGGTTTTCTTCAGACAAGCACCAATGGGAATCACCTTTGTGTGTGTGAATTATAAGTCTTGATCTAGAATGTAAGAAAGAAAAGATTATTTCCCAGCAATGGGCAAAAGAGCCTTTCCAGGTATAAATA
Organism: Naja naja; assembly: GCA_009733165.1. Taxonomy (NCBI): domain Eukaryota; kingdom Metazoa; phylum Chordata; class Lepidosauria; order Squamata; family Elapidae; genus Naja; species Naja naja. The sequence goes on from CM019155.1 coordinate 21,311,529, forward strand.
ATAGTTTAATATGGCAACACGCAAACGCTATTAATTAAAGCAATTAAAGCAATCTAATATGTAAGGCATATATTATACTGTATATTGAGTGTGATAGGTATTTACACAAGTTGTCCCATATAGAAAGCAATAATGTTATTCTTTTGCAAACATCCATGAAGGATTATCATGTCAATAGAACTTGTAGCACATTAAAGTGGCTTAAAGAGGGAATTCCAATACCAGAATACTCAGACAATGTCAGAGAAAGTAGATTACATTTCTTATGCTTGGAATTTGGTTTTGGATTGATTGAATCCATGTGCTATGTTTTTTCAATCATTGTAGCGCATCTCAATATATCTATCCAATATGTGGTTTATATGGATGCACGGCAAAATATATCAAGGCTTAGTCCAATGTATGAATCCAGTGAATTCTTGTTGGAATCAGTAATCAGGTTGAAAGGGAAAACAGGCTATTTTCTAAACTCCCATATAGTTGGATGGAACTAAGATTTAAATTTGGGCTTGCTTTTGATATTGTAATTACGGTAAGCCTTCATTTAGTGACTACCTTGTTTAGTGATATAGTTACAACAGTGATGAAAATAAATTGGTGAGCCATCCTTTCATTTATGACCTTTGCAGGTCAATAAAGCAAAAAAAAAAAAGAAGTGAAGTAAGATTATAAGTACAACTGTGGCTTCACGAAGCAATTGCTTCACTTAATGACCTTGTCCCAATTGTGGTTGCTAAATGAAGACCATTTGTCCTAGGATGACAGTTCCAGTGATCCATAAACCTCAAGGCCACAAAATAAGACTGATTTTAACTTTCCATGTCTGTTTGATGGGCAAGTGTGAAAACTCTGTGTGTGGACCTACCGAGCTCCATTTTCACTGACAGTGTTGCAGGAGGCCGTCCCAGCTGAAAACGGAGATCGGCAGCCTGTTTTTGGTGGCAGGAGCATCATGGGCTGGTCCTTTGCTGTTTCCAGAGGGGCCCGGAGGGGCCAACTCTAAGTACCTCCTGGGCCAGATGTGGCCCGTGGGCCTTGAATTTGACATCCCTGTCCTAAACATACAACTAGACAGTTAGTGACCAGGTGAAGCTACAATGGACTCCCCCGAAAGCTACTTATGATCTAGTTTCAAAGTTCTAAAGTTCTCTCTCTGTCTCTCTGTCTCTGTCTCTCTGTCTCTGTCTCTCTCTCACACACACACACACACACACGCGCGCGCGTCAGATGATTGCATTTTATTTTTATTTATTTATATTGGGATTTCTATACCGCCCTATCTCACGAAGGACTCAGGGCGGCTCACAATGATAAAAAACATACAATACAAACATTAAAAAGCCAATTAAACACATATACCAATATAATAATTAAAACCGACAAACCACCACTAAAAACCCTGCCCCTTCTATTCAGTCCAGGTCAGCAAGCTGGAAGAGCTATCTTTTCAGGTGGAAGGATTGAAGGTCAGGGGCCATCTGAAACTCCAGGGGCAACTGATTCCACAGGGTGGGTGCTCCCACCGAGAAGGCCCTACCCCTAGGTGTCACCAGCTGACACTGTCTGGCCGATGGCATCCCAAAGAGGCCCTGTCTGTGGGAGCGCTTGGGACATTGGGAAGTCATTGCTGGCAGCAGAGGTTCCCGCAAATACCCCAGTCCTAAGCCATGTAGGGCTTTATAGGTGAGTACCAGCACCTTGAATCTCACCTGGAGGGCAACCAGCAACCAGTGCAGCTCACGCAGGAGGGGTGTAACATGGGAGTATCAAGATACTCCCATCACAACCCACGCAGCCGCATTCTGAACCAGTTGAAGCCTCCAAGTGGTCCTCAAGGGCAGCCCCATATAGAGAGCATTGCAGTAGTCTAAACGGGAGGTAGCGAGCTCATGAGTAACCGTACATAAGGCATCTCGGTCCAGATAGGGGCACAACTGGTGCACCAGGCGAACCTGGGCAAATGCTCCCCTGGCCACGGCTCCCACCTGATCCTCCAAACTGAGCCGTGCATCCAGGAGGACACCCAAGTTGCACAGCCTATCTATGAGGGGCAACACCTCTCCCCCCATAACTAAAGATGGAATATCCTGGATAACCCAAGATGTCGGTACGTACAGCCACTCGGTCTTGGCCGGGTTGAGCTGAAGCCTGTTCCTCCCCATCCAGATCCGTACCGCTTCCAGGCACTGGGACATCATGTCGAGGGCATCACTGAGTTGGTTTGGGGTGGAGATAAAAAGCTGGGTATCATCAGCATACTGATGATACCTCACCCCAAAAGCACAGATGACCTCGCCCAGTGGTTTCATATAGATGTTGAACAAGAGGGGAGAAAGAACCGACCCCTGGGGTACCCCACAAAGGAGGGGCCTCGGGGTCAATCTCCGCCCCCCTGCCAACACCACTTGCATACGACCCGAGAGGTAGGAGGAGAACCATTGTAAAACAGTGCCTCCCATCCCCAACCCCTCAAGGCATCGCAGTAAGATACCATGATCGATGGTATCAAAAGCCGCTGAGAGGTCTAATAGGACCAGGATAGAGGAATAACTCCTATCCTGAGACCCCCAGAGATCATCCACCAGTGCGACCAATGCCGTCTCAGTGCTGTACTCAGGCCTGAAACCCAATTGATACAGATCCAGATAATCCGTTTCCTCCAGGAACACCGGGAGCTGTTGGGCCACCACGCTCTCAACAACCTTCGCAACAAAGCAAGGGTTGGAGACAGGATGAAAGTTGTTTAAAATAGCTGGGTCCAGGGCAGGCTTCTTGAGGAGGGGCCTCACCACCGCCTCCTTCAAGGCAGAGGGAAAGGATCCCTCACTCAAAGAAGCATTGACCACTGCCTGGAGCCAGCCTCGTGTAACCTCCCAGGTGGCATAAACAGCCAGGAGGGACACGGGTCCAATAAACATATGGCAACACTCAGCTTCCCCATGATCCTGTCCACCTCATCTGGAGTCACAGGATCAAACTCTTCCCAGATGGAATCCATAAGACCTGTCGCCTCCCTCTCATCAGACTCTAACCAGTCGGAATCCAGACCAGCCCGAATCTGAGCGATCTTGTCCGACAGATGCTGACTAAACTCCTCAGCCCTCCCCCGCAAAGGGTCCTCCCTCATCCCCTGGTTAAGAAGGGAACGGGTGACCCTAAACAGGGCAGCCGGGCGATTAGCTGCGGATGCAATGAGAGCAGAGAAGTAAGCATACTTCGCCACTCCCATCACAGCAAGATAAGACCTAGTATTTTGGGCGTTTGGTGACTGGCTCACATTTACAACCATTGGTGTGACCACAATTTACAATAGTTCTGCTGGTAACTGGCCTTTACTTCTGGTTTCTGACAACAACCACTCCATAGCAAACAATGCATTCACTGAATGACCCCTGTGAAAAAGTCATAAAATTGGATCTTATCACATCACTAATTTTGTAGCCATCATGACTTAACCCACTGCAATTGCCAGGTTCAGTTACAGTTATAACTTGATGATTATTTTATACATTTAATAAGTTGTTATTATTATTACCACTGCTTTTGTAAAAGCCTACTTTTGTGGAAAGTTGGCTATTTTAATTTCCCCAGTCTTTATTTGGTACAGAGTACAATATATCTATTAGCCCTTCTAGTTGGAATGAGTGCTAATGCTATCTTTATTGTTAGCTTGCAGAAACAGAAAAATGCAGGACTGAAAGCACCCTCCCTTATTTTTACTCCCCTGAAAACTGGGAAGGTGCCTCTTGAGACCCTTGCGGCACTCCACCATTATGGTTTTTCATTTCGTTTATCAGATTTTGTTTATCAGACCATTGACTATGCTACAATTCTTCTCCCTACCTTCCAGGGTCTTTCTCACATACCACTGTAATACCACAATATGCAAAGTTCTATGGAGCATAAGCAGAACACCAGCTTTGTCTACACACACTAAAAGAATCTCTGCCAAGAAAGCTTGTCAATGCTGAACTGATCCTGAATTGGCCTGGCCAATGTTAATGTTGAGATTTGCCTTTGAAAAATCACTTCAGAATAAATTGTAGATGTCTTGAATTGGATGAGTTGGCAAATTTCTAAGGAAGCAAAAACGGGCTCTGGGAACAATATATGTCTGTATAGTTTGCAGGTTATCTGTTCCACCAGAATCTCATCACTATAAGAATCAGAAGTTGAAAGTATTCCATCACTGGAGGCTTTTAAGAAAAGATTGGACAGACACTTGTCTGAAATGATGCTTGAGCAGGGGGTTGGAGTAAAAGACTTCAAGGTATCTTCCAACTCTATTATTCTGCATGTTTACTCCTGGGGAGGTTGAGAAACAAGGCAGGAGGTGTTTGGATGTTTCAAAATCACCTTTCCTTGCAGAGCGGTGGCTTAGGAGTGAATATCTTTTACTGAGCTGAGTTTCTATCAAATATATTCTTTCTCTAATAAACAGACTTTCATAGATCAATGACTATGGCAGGCAAAATGAAGAAAAAGGAGAGTTAGATCTGAATTTGCAGTGCCCTGCATTGAACCATTCCAGAAGGCACTTTCAATTAAAAGCTGGAAAAGTATGATAATAGACTGGCTCTAAATGAAGACAAAAATTACCTAAGGGCAATTTATGTTTATTACTTAAAATTCTCAATTTTTCTCATTTCTGAAGTTGGCAAATTCATGGACTGACTATAATAAAATCTTATTTTGGACATGTTACAGGATAGCTGGAGAGCTCTCCTTTCCTCTAAATGTATACTTCTTATCTTTACAAACACTTCTGAATCTAAAATGCCAGCTGTGCCAACACAGATTCTAAATTAGTTCAACATTAACTATTATGTAATGTTCTGTTTATTGAAGGCACCCATGGACTGCTCTGAGGGCCAACTGTGTGAATGTGACAGATATAGTGGTGAGATCACTTTTAGTAATAGCATTTACTGACTGCAAGTGGAAAGAGAAAATGCCAGTTCAGAGTACTGTACAGCAGGGCTATGTACATTTTAAAAGAAGTCTGTTGTTTTTCAGGCTTCTGCTTTAAAATTTTTATTAAAGACATTGCTTTGAAGATTCAGTTCATCAAAGCAGCAGCAACTTTTTGCAGACTTCCATGTCTATCTAAAAAAGGATACAGATAGTCTTCAACTTACAACAACTTACAAGCTTCCATTGCTAAACAAGAAGGTTGTTTAATGAGTCAGGTCCAATTCTATGAACTTTTTGCTGCGATTGCTAAGGAAATCACTTTGGTTGTTCAGTGGATATGTGCGTTATTAAGTGAATCCAGGTTCCCTCATTGACTTTGCTTGCAAGACATCAGCTTGGAAGGTCACAAAAAGTGACCACATGACCCCAGGATGTTGCAGCCATTGTAAATACATGTCAGTGGTTAAGCGTCCAAATTTTGATATCATGACCACAGGGACTCTGTCACAGTTGTAAGTGCAAGAACTGGTTGTAAGTCACTTTTTTCCAGCACCATAATAATAACTTTGAACAGTCATTAAATGAATGATTTCTAAGACGAAAACTACCAGTACTACTACTTTAACGAATCTCGTAATTAAAGTATTGTATCATTTTCCAAGCTCACGCAGAAGTCTGAAAAAAAGATGGGCTACTTTAATGAACAGCAGAGAAGTTTTGTGCTCAGAAAGGATTTGAAGCACTTCTTCTGAATTAGTTGTGAAGGGTGCCTGCCCCCATTGTACGGTAAGCGGAGAAGAGATGGAGTCAGATTGTCTGGAATCTAGTTTACGCTACTGTTTGAATTCTGCTGCTTCTAATTGCTTCCTTCTCCCAGACCTTTCTCCGATATGAGAGTGGCTGCTTCTCTTCCATAGCTCTTACTGATGGTCGCCAGGTACTGTTTTAAATTTTAAGGGACTGAAGGAACTGACTTTTTCTTTGCCAAATAGCACATGAGAGAGCTTGGTTGGGGGGGGGCAGGGGGTATCAGAACTGAATTTTTACTGCTTACCACAGCTTGAAGTTGGGCTGCATTCAGGAGTGTTTTGGATTCTAATACAATTTATGCCTACTGCACAATCACACGATTCAGCTTTTCCTGGAGTTTCTCAATTTGTGGGTGCCGTTGGATAGTTGTGTTTTTTCTTTCCACACATAGCAAACTTAACCCTTCAGGGAAAATACTCTATTAGAATCTATTGTCCTCAGTAGACAGAGCTTTCCCACATCCATAAAGGTGGACTTGAAATAAAGACATTCCTGAATCTGCATAGAAAGATGATAGATAGATAGATAGATAGATAGATAGATAGATAGATAGATAGATAGACAGAGACAGAGAGAGAGACAGACAGACAGACAGACAGACAGACAGACAGACAGACAGAGATATAGATAGATAGATAGATAGATAGATAGATAGATAGATAGATAGATAGATAGATGATAGAGATAGCTAGCTAGCTAGCTAGATAGATAGATAGATAGATAGATAGATAGATAGATAGATAGATAGATAGATAGATAGATAGATAGATGATAGATAGATAGATAGATAATAGAGATGGATGGATGGATGGATAGATAGAATAACTTTATTGTCACTTTGAATGTACACTAATTGGCATACATTAAAATGAAATTATATATGAGTGTAATAGGCAGTTCATGAGATTTCCACAAAGACTTTCAAATATGGGTTTTCTTGACCACAACCCAGAAATCAAATCGAATTAAAATAAAATCCACTGTATCCCTACCCCCTTTTTTCCTTAATTACTGGGAAAAACAGACGTTTATGGAGATGACATGCAAGTGTTATGTTAATGGCCTCCAGTCTGACACTGTGCTTTTTCATTTCACTTCCTTTTGTCATAAAATTGACAATTGCGATGGCTCCAGGAGAAAATGGGGTGGGTTCCCAGGGCTCCATGGCTGCATGTGGGGCGAACTTGTTGGCAAATTCCTGCCTTGCCTTTCCTGGCTGCCTCTGGGGATGTTCTGGAATTGGGCTGTTGCTGACTTAGCTTTTCTTCTCCGCCCCTCTCTTTCCACACAGCTCGGCTTTGTCTTTTTCTTTGTGACATGTAATTTCCCTTGGTACAATTAGGACTGTCTCAGTCACTCTGTTTCTATCTTTGGCCTGCTTAACGCACAACATAGCTATGTTAATTGCAGAAGTTTAGAGTGCATGCATAAGACTTGGGGTTTTCTTTTTTTTTTCCCTCTGGGGTGAGTTTTCAAGAGAAATTTGATGTGTTGTTCAGGATCCGTGGAGATGAGAAAGCCTTTATGGTTGCAATTTGTTGAATTTGGGCAGTGCAAGGTTTGGGTCTGTGGGAGGGCTGCACTGATTGAAATGCTCCAAGTGCCGATCCACCAATCAGCAGAGGAACTGTGTATATGTACACAATTCATGCTTTTGGCCCAGAATAGGTTCTGCTTTTTAGTAGCTTATAGGCCAGAGGTGGTATTCAGCAGGTTCTGACCAGTTCTGGAGAACCGGTAGTGGAAATTTTTAGTAGTTTGGAGAACCGGCAAATACCGTCTCTGACTGGCCCTGCCCCCATCTATACTCTGCCGGCTGAGTCCCAGCTGATCGGCTAGGTCTTCTTTTGTTGCCCTGCACAGGAGATCGGAGCTGGAAAGCAGGTTAGTAGGGTGCGGAGGGAATGGGGATTTTGCAGTATCTTTCCCCTGCCGCGCCCACCAAGCCACACCCCACAGAACTGGTAGTAATTTTTTTTGAATCCCACCACTGTTATAGGCTATAGGCTATCCTTCCACAATAGAGGGTTAGAATGTTAGAATAGAGCTGGAAGGGACCTTGGAGGTCTTCTAGTTCAGCCCCCTACTCAAGCAGGAGAATCTATTCTGTTATGTATGCAGGTTTGAATGTCATTGGTTAAGTTTGAACTGTTCTTGTAAAATGTCAGAAATGATTGGTTTAAAAAGTGCGGGAAAACCCTGCACTCTGATTGGCTGGCAACTGCGGCTGGCTGCTGGCTATAAGTAGCAGCCACAGACCAGCCAAATCAGGTCTGTTATGAGCTGTAGTCACTAATAAACTCTTCACTGAAGCACTTCGCGTCTGACTCTTCATGCAAATCTAACATATTCTATACCATTTCAGATAAGTAGCTGTCTGCCAGTAGTTTCTTCTAAAAAACCTCCAGTTGGAAGTTTTTAAGAAACCCATGATTTCTGAGGGCAAACTATTCCACTGATTAATTATCATCACTGTTAGGAAGTTTCTCCTTAATTCCAGGTTGTTCTCTCCTTGATTACTTTCCAAATTCCAATTTCTTGTCCTGCCCTCTGGTGCTTTATAGTTATTTGATCCGCTCTTCTTTGTGATAGCCCCTCAAATACTGGAGTACTGCTGTCATGTCACCCCTAAATCCTTCTTTTCTTTAGACTAGCCAAATGCAAATCCTGCAACAGTTCTTCATATGTTTTTGTCTCCAGGCCTTTGATCATCTTAGTTGCTCTTATCTGAACTTTTTCCAAGGTCTCAACTTCTTTTTTGTAGTACGGTAATCAAAATTGGTTGCAGTATTCCAGGTGTGGTCTTACTAGGGTTTTTATACAGCGGTACTAGTACTTCACTATTTGTCTGTTTATACAACCCAGGATGGTATTAGCTTCTTTGGCTGCACACTGCTGGCTCATATTCAAATGATCATCTACTAGGACTCTAAGTAAGGTCCCTCACAAGTATCAATGTGGGCAGCAACTGTAGCGTGTTGTTCAGAATTCTGGGGATTGTAATTCTGGGGAATGTCAGAAATCAACCTTAGAAATATGTTCCCATTAACAAGTATCTCCTAATCATGTCTGGAGCCCTTGCAGTGTTAGGCTGTCCAGTTTCTTTGAGCAGAGGGAAGTGTTTGTGCATGCATCTTTGGATACAAGCCGGTCCCTTCTTTGAAAAATGGCATTGCCCATTCCACCGGGAGGTATTTTTGTATGTTGGCCTTACAAACATTGGTCCAATTTATTTATTTATTTATTTATTTATTTTTGAGACTTGTATGCCGCCCCATCTCCAAAGACTCGGGGCGGCTCACAGCTAAAACAATAACAATAAATAATTAAAAAGAAATTAAACAATTTACAAGCCCAAAAACGAATTTATAAAACTTAGAAATATAAGACCATCCCCCCCAAAAGGATCACAGCCCGGATTGGTCAAACAACCAGGTCTTTAAATCATGGCAGAAGGTGCGGAGGTCAGGGGCCAGGCGGAGCCCCAGGGGAAGTTGGTTCCAGAGGTCAGGGGCCGCGACAGAATAGGCTCGTCGTCGGGGGACCGCCAGCCAGCATTGACCCGCTGATGGGACCCCAAGGAGTCCCTGCCTATGTGCTCGCACAGGGTGGCCAGCAATAGCTATCGGCAGGAGTCGCTCCTTAAATATTGAGGACCCATGTTGTGAAGGACTTTGTATGTTAAAACTAAAACCTTGAATCTCACCCAGAGTGCAACCGGCAACCAGTGCAGGCAGTGCAGGAGGGGTAACATGGGAGAATCGGGAAACTCCATCACCACCCATGCCGCATTCTGCACCAGCTGCAATCTCCGGATGGTATGCAAGGACAGTCCTAAATAGAGGCGTTGCAGTAGTCGAGTCTAGAGGTAACAAGGGTGAGTGACTGTGCAGGGCATCTCGGTCCAGAAATGGGCATAGTTGGCGAACAAGGTGGAGCTGGGCAAAGGCCCCCTGGCGGCCCCCACCTGCTCCTCCAACCGGAGCCGTACATCCAGGAGGACCCCCAGATTCTGCGCCCTATCCACAGGGGCAACACCACTCCCCTATGGTTAAAGAGGGACATTCCTGACTGGGCGAGATGCCGGTATGCACAGCCACTCAGACTTGGCGGGTTGAGTCGAAGCATGTTCCTGCTCATCCAAATCCGTGCATCCAAGCACTGGGTCATCAGGGAGAGGGCATCACCAATCTGGTTCGGGGTGGAGATGTACAGCTGGGTGTCATCTGCGTACTGATGGAAACTCACCCCAAAACCACGGATGATCTCACCCAGCAGCTTCATATAGATGTTAAATAACAGAGGGGAAAGAACCGACCCCTGAGGGACCCCACAAGAGAGCACCCTTGGGGTCAACCTCTGCCCCCCCATCAATACCGACTGCAACCGGTAGGAGGTAGGAGGTAGGAGGTGAACCACTGAAGCACAGTGCCCCCCACTCCCAACCCCTCGAGGCGTTGCAGAAGCATACCATGGTTGATGGCATCAAAAGCCGCTGAGAGATCTAATAGGACCAGGACAGAGGAAAAACCCCTGTCCCGAGCCCTCCAGAGACCCGTCTCCGTGCTGAAACCAGGTCAGAAGCCCAATTGGTACGGATCCAGGTAGTCCGCTTCATCCAGGAAGAGTGGAAACTGCTGAGCCACCACACTCTCAACAACCTTCGCTAAAAAGTGAAGGTTGGAGACTGGACGAAAGTTGTCTAACATGGTCGGGTCCAGGGCAGGCTTCTTCAGGAGGTCTCACCGCCTCCTTCAAGGCGGAGGGAAAAATGCCCTTTCTTAATGAAGCGTTGACAACTGCCCGGAGCCAACCGCAGGTGACCTCCCTAGTGGCATAAGCCAGCCAGGAAGGACACGGGTCCAATAAACATGTAGTGGAATTCAGCCGCCGCATAGTCCTGTCCACTTCATCCTCAGAAACAGGATCAAACTCATCCCAGATCACATTGGCCAGACTGCCTGTATCCCATTCCTCAGACCACTGCAAATCAGAGGACAACCGCTCCGAATCCGAGCGATCTTATCCGACAGATATTGACCAAACTCCTCAGCCCTTCCCCGCAATGGGTCCACCCCCCCTCCGTATGAAGGAGAGAGCGGGTAGCCCGAAACAGGGCAGCTGGGTGATTATCTGCAGACGCTATGAGGGCGGAGAGATAAGACCTCCTTGCCGCCCTCATAGCTCCCAGGTAAGTCCTAATATGGGCTCTTAGCTGGGCTCGATCAGACTGGGAGCTGGTGGACCTCCACCTGCTCTCTAAACCCCTCCGACGGCATTTCATCTCCCGGAGCTCCTCCGTATACCAAGGAGCCATCCGGGATCCACGGCATGTGAGGGGACGCATGGGGACAACCCTGTCGAGGGCACCCGACGCAGCCTGTTGCCAAGCGGATGCCAGATCCTCGGCAGAGCTGTGGGCAAGGGAAGAGGGAAAAAACCCCAGTTCCATCTGGAACCTCTCAGGGTCCATCAGGCGTCTGGGGCGGAACCATCTAAGTGGCTCCTCATCCCAGTAGCGGGGGGCAGCCTGTTGGAAGACCAGCCATAGAGATAGTGATCAGACCATGGAATGGGCAATGCCATAACAGTGGCCTGCCCTCTGTCACTACGCCACTGTTCAGAGACAAAACTAGGTCGAGAGTGTTTCCCCCCTCATGAGTCGGCCTAGAATCAATTGGGTCAGGCCCATGGCTTCCATAGAAGCCTTGAATTCCTGGGCCAAACCCGGCCCACCCAGGAAGGAAGATTGAAGTCCCCAGGACTATAAGGTCCGGGAACTCCACTGCCACCCCCAAGAGGACATCGAGAAGCCCAGGCAGGGCTGCTGCCACACAGCTGGGGGAGAGGTATGCAAGCAGCAAGCCCATTAGGCCCCCACCTCAGGAGGAGGATCTCACTCCCGCCTATCTCTGAAACAGTGACCTCCCTTGGAAACAAGGTCTCCCGAATAACCACAGCCACCCCACCACCCCTTCCTGGGCCGTGGCGTGCAAAACCAAAACCTGGAGGGCACAATTCAACCAGAGGGACACCACCCTCCGGGCCCAACCAGGTCTCGGTTCTTTATACATTAATTTATCTGGAGCTTGTAAAACCAATGGCTTAAGTTCTGAATAGGTGTACAGGTAGTCCTCAACTTATGACCACAACTGAGCCCAAAATTTCTGTTGTTACATGAGACATTTGTTAAAGGACTTTTGCCCCACTTCACAACCTTCTCATCACAGTTGTTAAGTGGATCACTGCAGTTGTTAAGTTAATCAGGCTTCCCCATTGGCTTTGCTTGTCAGGTCACAAAAGGTGATCACGTATAGTTTACAGTCATTGAAGTTCTTCCTGCCAAGTATAATTCTTACCTTAATCTTTAAGTATGCATGACATGGTTCATGCAAGGCCTTGAACCTTTGGATCAGAGATTCATGACTGAGATATCTCTGCTTTGAGTTCTTTACAATACAGTTTTAAGTGCAGCCAGCCACAATTAACACAGTTCTGCCCTTATTTTAAAAACGCTCCAAGAATGGGTAGCCTTGGCAACTTACCTTTACATTGGAATGATGGCCCAATTCAAATTTGGGCAGTTCCATAATATTATTTGAATGAGTCCCAAACTTTACTCCCTTAACAACATGGTAAGCATAATTATGTAGCCTTCAATCTGACACAGTACTTGCAGATATGTCAGAACAACATCTTCTTTGTAAGAAGGATAGATTTTGTAATCCACACTGTGAGGATATCAAATTGGGGAAGGTTGCTATATAAGTCAAGTGAAGAAGGAAAACGTCCCAGGGCATCTTCAGAAATTTGCCACAAAAATGATGCAGAATTTATTCCAATTGAATATCATTGCTGAGGTTGGATGAGATGCAAAATGTAAAGATAGTCATTTCATTCCTTGATCTCACTGTAGCTCAGAGTTATCCTTCAAAACCTTAGTAATTGTTCAGCTCCCTGTTTTGATGGCAATATATGTCATTTCCCCTGGTTATTGGATAATATATACATCCTACTATGTTGTCCACAGAGATGAGAGTGCTAGAAAACCCTTCACTGTAATCCATGGATGTAATACAAGTGAGGATCAAAACATGTTGTGCCATAAATATTGGGTGTATTGTGATGCTATTGTCCAGGACACTTGGTTTCCATGCATATTCATTGGCTGAGTAAATATGCAAAGTGACAATTTCTAGCTTTCGGCTACTTCCTACATGTCCAATTTTTTTTACATGAAATTTTATTGCTGCCACATGGAAATTTTCACTTGCTCTGTGTCTGTTTTGTACGCCGAGGAAATCCTGATAAGTTTATTCAACATATAAATGAAATCCCACTGCAGTCAGCCCATCTATGTGATAGCAGCCTTCTAATCTTGGCTTCCCTCAAAAGATTGAACAGGAGTAGACTTTGTTGTACTTGGTTGGTACTTGGATATGAGATGCCAGGGTTTAGGCTTTATTGGTAATTGAAACAAATCCTGGAAGAAAGAAAAGACATATTACCTTTCAAAAAGCACAGTACTGTTGCTAAAACATCCCTACATGGACTCTAAGGTGACCTAACTTTTTATTTATTGCTGGACCACAGTAAAACCTGAGGTAGGGATTTAGGCACGGACTCTCAATTCACTATGTTCAAGGACTAGGAAAGAAAATGTAAAACGTTTCATTACTTGATTTAGGAGTAGAAAAGTATAATCTGTCCCTAACTCCTGTCCCAAATACCTTAAAAATGTTCACCGAACTAAAAATCTAAGTGCATTAACCGATTGTTCAATTATGTGCCCTCAACTTACTGCCAGTTCTTAGCAACCATGTAGATCAGGGGTATCAAACTCAATTTCACTGAGGCCGCATCAGGGTTGTGTTTGCTCAGAGGGGTAGGGGGGCTTCCCAGGTGGGTGTGGCCAGGGTGGGCATGACCAGTTCAACGTCACTCATGTCGGGGACACCTGGGGTGGCCTAGGTGGGGCTGGGGGGGGGTCTACTTTTGCTAGTAGTTTGTTTTTCTAGCACTCTGCCAGTGAAAACAGAACTCATGGGGGCACTGTTTTTAGGGTGGCCCTGTGGGCCAGATCTAAGCATCCCAAAGGCTGGATCCAGCCCGCAGGCCTTGAGTTTGACACCCCTGATATAGATAGATTTTCTCCACGGCAATCTTTCAGGTCTTCGAACAATGCCCATCTAACTAATTCCATCCAATTTGCTCCTTGTCATCCTCTTCTTCTCTTTCCTTCTCCTTTTCTCAACATTATAAGGTTTCTCCAGAGAGTTAGGTCTTCACATGGGATGTCGCAGTTATTGAACACATAACTGGGAAGCAATCATGACTGATAGATGTACTGGTAATTTTAATGAAATGAAATAGAAACAAAATTAACTTGATTTCTTTTCCTCACCAGCTCTCTTCTATAGTTTGGACCCCAACATACCACTCAAGGATGAGGTTGGTCCTTTGACCCAGAAAGAATTGCAAACCCTTGTTCTCCCACTTTCAATGAAAAAGGCTTCTGAATATTAACCGAGTTCTCTAACATTGCCTGTGCACTTTTTAAGGCAAGTCCTGTCATTTCCAAGGTAGTCTGGATATTGTTACATGACACCACATTTGTCACTTTGGACTGAATGACAACATCATAGCAGACACAAGCATTGAAAAAACAAGGATAAATACTGCAGATGCCTCTTTTTTCCCTCCCCTCTCCTGGCACACAGCAACAGGGCTATGACACTGCAAACCATCCTACATTGAGGTCTGGTGGAAACCAAATCCCTCTTTTGAAATTAAAAAGAAAAGGCAGGCATCTGAAAAAGGAATCAAAGGGATGACCCTCAAACAAGCAACATTTCCTCTATCATCAGCTTGTGTCTCTGTAATCCTCCCAGCCCTGGAATGGTCTTGAATTCTGCAGGCTTTTCACAAGGTTATCTCTAATGATTTCTCCCAAGCTTTGAAGTGCAGGCATCTTATTACTGACAAAGACGAAAGCACAGTCCTGGGGTCTGATGGACTAAAGATGCCAGCTGCCAATTGCCCAACTTTTTACTGTCTGGATGCTACAACAGTGCAGTTGTAAGGTCTCTTTTTCAGCACCGCTGTAACTTTGAACAGTCACTAAACAAATGGTCATAACATGAGAGCTATTTATACACAGAAGGGAGATGTGGGAGGGAACTGTCTAAGATGGGTACAGTCCGTTGTTCCATATTAAATTAGGGTTGTGCATCCTGAGACTGTAATTAATCCAAGATCTTTGGATGTGTGTCCCAGAGCCTAGCAACTGTGTTGTTATTTTTAATGAGACATAAAGGGAACTCTTTTCAATCCACAAGGAAGAATGATGTGAATTTAAATTGAAATTGTTTTGACCTGCCTCTGCCTACTTTCTGTTGTTTTCTATTCTATTTTCAGAATATTTTTTTTCAGCAGAGGTAAATGAAGCCTGGCTGACCACTGATTAAGAATAGCTCTGCAGGTTCAGGTCAAGATTCATCTTAATTTAGAGTGCTCAAATTGATTTCTCCAGTGCTCACCAACAAGGAAACAGAGATGCATCCTCCTTTTACCAGTCTTCCTTTGCAGCTGGTGTTTCCAAGAGTAATAGCTGCTGGTAGACTCAGCCACCATGAATTTATATTCTTCCATTTTAAAATAATCCAATTTAGTTTCCCCCCCTCACCTTGTAATGAACTCCACAGGTTAATTATAGGCTGTGTGAAGAACTATTGAATACTGTCTCTTCTAATCCCAATTTTCTCCTGAGGAAGATGTGTAAGAGCCCTGATCATTTTAGTTGTCTCGGTTTTTCCAAGCTTCACTTTTCCAGTTTGTAATGAAGTGGAAATTGGATTTTTGATGTTCAAATTAATGGCCACTGACTGGCCACAGCTTTCTCATAGAAAGATTAGGGAGAAGGAGAGGGAGAGAGAAATGCTACAGAGATGACCTTGCAGAAACAATGCTGAGACAATTAATAAAACATTTACCAAAACATATTTAATCTTTGTAAACAAAGAAAACAGTAGAAAGGAACACAAAACAGTTGGACTAGAAGACCGCCAAGGTCCCTTCTAACTCTGTTCTATATATTCTTATTTCTGCTGAATCTAAAAAGGGAAATAAGGATGAGGAATGACACAGCCAGCTGGCCTTATAAGTCCATCTCCAGAGGATATCCAAGTGGAACACAACAGGGTTTTCATCTAAAGGCCTTCAGGGGAAGGTCACCAGAAGAATGCTGTGGACATAATTTACTTGGACTTCAAGGCATTTGATAAAGTAGACCACAACCTATTACTTGATAAGATAGAAAAATGTGGTTAGACAGCATCACCACCAAACACATTCATAACTGGATGACTAAGCAACCTAGAACTGAGGAGAAATTTCCTGACAGGGTAATTAAAGCTTGCCTCCAGTAGTTGTGAATGCTCCAACACTGGAAGTTTTTAAGAATAGGTTGGACAACCATTTGTCTGAAACAGTACTGGGTTGGACTAGAAAACCTCCAAGGTCCCTTCCAACTCTGTTATTCTGTTCTATTCTATTTGTGAACATGGTTTCACTTGGGATAATCATGAGGCTCTACTGGCTCCAGGATTGCTTTTGGATGAAGAAGAGTCCATTCATGTTTGCAGCTATGGAATATGACTTGGATCAACTGCTTTCAGTCTAGCCTACTTAATGGGATTATTGCAAGGATAAAAAAGATCCTTGATCCATCTGGGAAGAAAATTGGGATACAAAGTAGAAAGACAGAAAGACTGATAGGATAGGATAGGATACCATATTTTAGAATTTAATATGATTTTGCATTGATCTGCTGTGAGATGAATGGTTAATTCCAGGAATATCCACGGCGCAGTGTCAAAAGGAATATCCTTGGAAGCAAAGTGATGGCAATCATCTTGATTTTTGGGATCTATGGACCACTCCCAAGAGGCATCCACAAAGGAAGATCAGAGTGACCTGTGACCAACTCAGATAGGATCCTGCAGCATTGTGCCGGGACATGTATATTTGCCTTCCTTCATGAAGATCAATGTCTGCAAGATAGTAGGCAAGATTTTGATTGGAACAATTACATCTAATTCAAATTTTGATTCCCCCAGAAATCCATGCTCTTTTCAGATTGTTCATCAAATAAATTCTTTAAATTTATCTCATTTTAATAGGGGGGGAGGGATTGCATTTTTTTCCCCTCAAGAGCAGAGAGAATTGGAAATGATGCTGTCCTTTCTGTCTTTTTCTGTCTTAGTGCCAAACTGAGAGCAGTGTGAATGCCTCTAAGACAGCATCAGATGACACCTGCCTCAAAACAGGAAATGTCCAAGCCACAGGCTTAGTATGGGCTAATTAATTAAATGCCAAGGGACGGTATGTATGTATGTATGTATGTATGTATGTATGTATGTATGTATGTATGTATGTATTCATTCATTCATTCATTCATTCATTTATTTATTTATTTATTTATTTTATATTGCCGCCTATTCATTCACACATGGCGACTCAAAGCAGCTACAGTTGGTTGAAGATGTAGCTTTTGTAAAGATGTGTGGGCAAACTGAAATGCTTCGGACATCTGGCTCAGATTATGCCTGGATTTGAAGTAATGCATTTCCAGTGGAAATGCATTCCAGACTGGGATATGCTAGTTGAAACTTATTGCCCATCTGTATAGCCCCACATCATTTGAACAGGGTCATCAAAGAGGTTATAGGGAGGAAAGGCTTTCAGCTACTAGCCAGTCATTCACCCTAGCTAGGGTTACCAGTCCTGAGCTGCTAAAAACATCCATTGACCACTAGATGGAAGGAAAGCGTTTCCTTGCCACCTTGGGGTCCTCCAGAGGTTTGTAGCGTAGATCTGGTAGTCCCATAACAGCAGAAAATAATAATATTGTAATGACATTAACATTGCTAATTCAATCAGAATTTACTGTGAATTGGGACTTATATCCAACAGTACAGTACCAAACATTCAGAGGTAATCTGGAAGACCTGTAATCATTTTGCAAATGTCAACTTCTCTGGTTGGAGACTAAAAAGATTTAACTGAGTGCTTTCAGACACATAGACAAACTCTGGTGATTATTTTGTCAAGAAACAAACACATCCAACAGGGCTTAAGAAGTCCATTATGATTAATTCATCTCTCCTTATCATTAAACTGATGGTTGTATCCTCAGCATCTGTGCAGATGCCACCAAAACATTTATGGTCTTCATTCAGTGAAAAACAGAGCCGCAGCCCCTTGGCTCCCTCTAACTTCACTTGTTCAGCATCGTTCTCTTTCAAGCAGCACTGATAGAAAGCCAAGATAAGCCTCCCTTTCAGATGTTTTATTGAGTTATGTGTACTATTAGCAGGATTACAGCAAATTCTTCTTGACAATCATTCTAGATACAAGAGTGTAAGAGAAAAAGAGGGGGAGGGAGGGAGGAGGGACAGAGAAAGAGAAAAAGAAGTTAAGAGCAATATAGCTTTGATTATTGGTTATCTTTATTTACTATATTTTAATCCTCTTCTTAGATGATTTTTGCCTCCCAAAGCAGCTCACAATTTGGAAAGAACTCTGTCCTGCTGTTTCCAGTCTAACATGATATGGCACACAAATGCTATGGAGAATGATCATTTTCTAGGCAGGTCAGAACAAAGCAGTGTTCCTGTTTGCATAGCAAGCTTTGATTTCAATAAAGGAGAATATTTGTAGCTGGGGATTGAACTGAAAAGTCCTTGTGCTCTCTGAACTTGGTTTTTTTTTTTTTTGCAGATGTTTCATTAGCCAGATTAGATAACATCATCAGTGCTGATGAGGTTACCTGACTTGGGGAATGAGATGCTTGCAAGAAAACAACCAATCACAGAGAACTGCAAGGACTTAAGCTTTGGTTTCTTTGGTCAATGGACAGGTCTAGAAATATATCTAATGAATATTGGAGTAAGCTGTCTTTTCTTCTTCTTCTGGGGTAGATGCGGACTAAGAATCCAGCCACCCCTCAATTTGCCCATCCTGGGTATGAAAAATCCCTCTCCCAATTTTTGAGAGAAAGCATAGGACCTAGCAAAAGAGCTACCTCACTCCTAGCTGTTGTTATTGTTGTTGTTGTTGTTGTTATTCCTTCTCTCTCTCTCTCTCTCTCTCTCCTCTTTCTCTCTGTGTGAACAAGCTGACATCCTCTTTTGCCCTCCTTGTCTTCAACAGTCCATCCATTCTAGTTTATTCTCTTACCTCATTTGTTACATCTCCCCACTGAAATGGGCAGGAAGCCATGTGCCTTCTCTGGGGATACTCCTCACTTCATTAAGAAGGAATAAGGAAGGACAAATAATATTGAAATGTGCTTATGATGTAGTGGTACAAAGTCTATCTCTTTTGCTTTCCCTTTTCAGGGGAAAATCCTTTTGTCTTGAATTCAGATGTCACCTTAAAGCACAAAAGCCAGTTGAGTCACCTTAAAGCACAAAAGCCAGTTACTCTATCTCAGCCCAACTCACTCATAGGGTTGCAGTTGTATGGAAACTAGGAGGAGGAAGGAGTTACTTATAAAAATAATAAAATAAATTAATAATAATAATAATAAAGACAGAGTATAAATTAATAAGGAGTAGAGTGTGCATAAACCATCATGAAATATATTTAATTATTTTGATGGTGCAATCACTGCAGACATCCAAGTTGTTATTGGAATGAAAATTCCCAAAGTTTTTAACCTCAGTGGCCATTAGGTTCAAATTAGTAATAATATTATACAATCCATCAGAAATGGGAATTAGTCATACTTATTAGGAAAATCAAGATGGTCCTTGGAACTATGAAGTAGCTCTTATTAGTCCACAGTTTGTTTGATATTTACAAAAATATTTAAAAAAATACTCAAGAAAAAGTTGTTTACTCTAATACGAATGAGTTGCCTTTCTCCTTTAAAGATAAATTCATTTCAAGGAGCTGTTCTCCAATCCAGCCTTTACTTTGGAGGTTTTAAGCAGCACGTGAAATGCCTTTCACCATCTTTCTTGCCATTCATCCAGGTTTACTCAAAAACAAGTTCTACTCTGCTTAGTTTGATTTGATCTAGGTAAGAATATATGGGTACTACTGATCATCTTACAGTATGTCTGGAAAGGAGAGGTAAGATTAGGATAGTTTTACCAAATCTGGGCTGTAAAAACTGCTAAAAGGCAGTAAAGATACAAAACTCTACCTTTTTGTTGCCACCTGATTGTCATTTTTTTTATTTTGCTGTTCCTACTTTTATTATTATTATTATTATTATAAATAACTCAAGGCGGTGAACAGTGTTCTAATATCTCAGGGGCTGCCACAAAGAAGAGGGAGTCAAGCTATTCTCCAAAGCACCTGAGGGCAGGACAAGAAGCAATGGTACTTACCAACTCTGTTATTCTATTCTATTCTATTCTATTCTATTCTATTCTATTCTATTCAACACTCCTTAATCTTCTTATATTCCCTATAACAATAAGCCTGTGAAGTGGGGTGGACTGAGATAGAGTGACGGCCCCAAAATCATCCACCTGGCTTTTATCCAGCTATATTTCAAACAAAAATATTTTGGGATTTTTTTTTTAGAAAAAGTGTATGAACTTTAAATTGCTTCTTTACCACTTGCACCTGTCTGAAATTTATCATGAGCCTGAATGCAGCTCACATGTCAAGGGAGTAAATTCATACTAGAATTGTGGCTGTCCGTATTGGTTTGAAATTAGCAGCTATTCATCTCCAGTTTACCACATTTTCTAGTTTATGCTTCATGCAATCCTACAAAAAAATGACATGAAGAGCCTCGCAATCTTATGCATGCATATTTTCTCAGAAGAAAGCTGATCACTATCCATTAGTGAGAAAATTTAGGTCTAACGATTCTTTTGACCTTGCTTTGTAGGTTGCCTTTCTGTCATGAACTGGACAGATACATGAAACAGAAGTTTATAGATTTGTTTTTCAGCTCCAGTTCTCTTTACTCTGGATGCTCTCTGCAGAAGCCAACCTCAATTCTCAGAAATCTTTCATCTTCATGGTCACGACTAAGAATTCTGGGGAACATCCCAATTGAAGAAAACTGAGCTTTTCAAGTCAGATCACACTTCCTGTAGCAACATTTTGTAAAGCACTCAGTCCTCTGGCAAATGTTTGTGATTGGGCCCATGCCATATTCTCAAAATTTCAAATGTAGCCATTAGCATGAAAAGGTGACTTATCCTTGCTGAAGTTTTTCTCAGGAGAAATAAAAGAGGAATAGGCCAGGTAATTGCGAGAATTTTTCACTGGGTGGATTTAAAGTCCTGAAACTTTTCTCTGTTGGCTGCATAGAACTTGTTAAGTTTGCATGAAGAGACAGACGTGGAGTGCTTCAAGCTCTTTGTTTATTAGTGACTACAGCTTAGAATGGACCCACTTTGGCTGGACTGCGGCTACTACTTATAGCCAGCAGCTGCAGTTGCCAGCCAATCAGAGTGCAGGGTTTTCCCGCACTTTTTAAACCAATCATTTCTTACATTTTACAAGAACAGTTCAAACTAAACCAATGACTTTAAACCTGCATACATAACAGAACTGCTTTTGAAATTCTTGGCTGTGAGTTCAGAAGAAGGGCAAAAATACATTTAGTAAGCACTGGGATTGAAACTGAGGTACCATTTAAAGGACTTCTGCTAAACTTGTTCGGACTCTGTACCATTTTATCTCTTAGCCTAGTAAATATATCAAATGCAAACAGCGTTTGAACAGTACAGGGATTACTGCACTGCAAAAGAAGATTTCTAAGAAAGGAACCTATTACCCTGTTCCCAGCATTAGATCTAAGAGGCTCCTAAGTGGGTCTAAGTAGGCATTTTTAAATAACTCACATTGTTCAGCTACAGTTATCCAAATTCCAGCCTGACATTTAGCACTTAAAGAGTTTAGATAATCCAGACTCTCTTATCAGCTTCAGGGCAAGAGCACTAAATATCATGTAAGCTTCTCTTGGACTGCAACCACAAAGTTCACCAAGATGAAATGCAACTGGGAACCGAGTGCTTAAAACATCAAATAAAAACATAAAATTGAAAGCTGTTCATTAACACTACTGGGTTATTCTTTTGTGTGTTTTTCTGCTTGGAAGACAGTGAACATCAGAATATGTATGACAAAGAAGAATGTTCTAGTTAGCACCCCCCCTATAGAAGAATGAAATATTTTGAGGAATATTTTTTTTAAAGGCAGATTATTATATGTCCCAAAGGGAGAAATGTAGAAACATTGCTCTTGGAGTCCTTAAAAAGCAGCCTCTACCTTTTCTTAATAGCCCACAGCAGATGTCAGCTGTGAGATAAAGAGCTTATTGAAAGAAGACAAGTATCTAGATAGCTCTAATAAGTAAATAGACATCATCCAAGGTCCAACACAGGAAAAAGCCATTAAGCCACAATAGGAATTGCCCAACATCCTTTGAGAACACAAGCCCCTTCATTGCAGCACCCTCAGAAATTTCAACCAAACTTAGCTGAGACAAACATTTAAGATTTGTACCTTGCCTATAGAGCCAGATATGACTCCTACATAACCCCTACATGGCCCCATGGGAATCTAACGACAGCCAATAGAATACATGTTCTTGCACAGGAACAGGAAGTTCTATTCTATTTCTATTTATTCGACTTGTATGCCGACTTGTATAAGTTCAAGTGCAGAGCCCAAGAGAAGACATAAAAGCCACCCACTCCCTATTCCATTTTGTCAAATGCCCTGAACCCATGTGGTTCTGCTTCATCATTAAACCATCTTTCTAATCAGCCTCCATGTTTCCAGTGTCTTTCTCCCACCTTGGAACTGAACCAGATGGATATTTCTTCCCACAGTTCCTTAGAGGATTTGTTATGTCCACAATGACCCATTTTGCAGCTAATCCATTACAGTATATACCTAGTCCTTGACTTACAATAGTAAGTGAGCCACAATTATGATCATAAATAATTGCAGTCATTAAGCAGGTAACCATATGACCAGACCTCATTTTACATTTTTTTCTAGCAGTCCATTAAGTGAACACAGCAGTAGATAAACAAACATGGGATCATAAATCATACAATCTTAGGGCCACAAGGGGCTTTGAAAATCTTCTAGTCCAGCTCTCCCCAAGGAGAGACCCTATAACATTTCAGGCAGATAGTTGTCCAGTCTCTTTTTTAAAAGGGCCTTGGTGGCTCAGGCTGTTAATTGCCTGCACTTAAGTTCCAGCTGCCTACAACTGCTGTAGGCTCGAATCCTACCAGGCTCAAGGTTGACTCAGCCTTCCATCCTTTCCGGGTAGATAAATTGAGGACCCAAGATTGTTGGGGGCAATTAGCTGACCTTGTAAAAATGCCGCTTAATAATAAGCAGGCATATACAATGGAATGAAGGCTATTGCTGAGCACACTGGGTTGTATCCCAAAAATTGTAAGCCGCCCTGAGTCTTCGGAGAAGGGCGGCATATAAATGTAATTAAAAAAAAAAAACCTCCAGTGTGGAAGCACCCACAATTTCTGGAGGCAAGCCATTCTACTGATTAATTGTTCTCACTGCCAAGAAATTTCTCCTCATTTCTAGGAGGCTTCTCTCTTTCATTTGTGTCTATCTATTGCTTCTTTTCCTGCCTTCAGGTGCTTTGTAGAATAGGTTGACCCCCCTCTTCTTTGTGTCAGCCCCTCAAAATTGGAAGATTGCTATCATGTCACCCTTAATCCTTCTCTTTGTTAGTCTAAACCAGGGGTCTGCAACCTGCAGCTCTGGAGCCACATGCGACTCTTTTGGCCCTCTGCTGCAGCTCCCTGTCAGCTGATCCCACCACTGGCTGGCCCCTCCCCTCCCCATCACTCCACACCTGACCTGAGAAGGTAAGGCTGATGGCAGGGGATGGAGACTCGCTCCATATTCCAGAGCAGGAGGTGACTGGGTAGAAATGAGTGACCTCAAGTTGGCCACGCCCACCCAGTCACACGGATTGTTAAATTATTGGCTTCTGGTGTTTTCTTTTCTGTGGAAAATGGGTCAAAATGGCTCTTTGAGTGTTTAAGGTTGCAGACCCCTGGTCTAAACAGAACTAGTTTCTGTAGATTTCCTTGTGGTCACTAATCTACATGTTAATCTGGCTTTTCCAAGAGCAGGCAAGATTTGTCACTGTAGATCAGGGGTGTCAAATTGGATTTCATTGAGAGCTGCATCAGGGTTGTGTTTATCTTAGAGAAATATTAATAATGGAAAATAGCTGACAAAAATGCAACAGTTGGTTGAACACAATTTTTAAAAATACAAAATGATCTAGAAATGAGAAAAGTAGGCATAAAGGTAGTAAAAAGTGAATTTGACAGAACAGAAAGTATATTAGCCAAGATTATAGCTCATTTTATTTCAGAAAATGTCTAAAATCTAAAAATTTAAAGAGAGCATATGCTTGGCTTTAAGGAGATAGTGCAAGAAAAGAAAAGAAAAAAAGGGAAAAGGATTGTTTCATTATCTCATTTCCCATACAGATTCTCTAATGTGTTATTAATTTGCTAGGACTTGAATGAAGTAAACTGTTTCATCTCAAGATATTCATTTAGAGAAATAAAGAAGACTTCAACAGATCTCCCAAAGTATATATGCTGAAAACTGATATTTACTTCCAGAATAGAAAGCAAAGGATCTCTTGCAGTATCCTGTTTTCCTTATATACTAAGTGAAGGGAATGGAAAATGCTTATGTACTGTAACTTTTCCAAGAAGAAATTTTCTGGCATTTTCTCAATGATCAGTCTCACACTGTGGTGATGGTTATGAAGCTAAGATAAAATAAAAAACTGTATAACAGGCAAAAAATCTAGAATTTATTGGTGGATAAAAAGGAAATTCTCAGATATTTTTCATAGGAAGAATAATTCTGTCTGAGGAATATGAAACTGATCTTATTGGAATTATTTCTGCTTTTCCCATATGATTTTCTTTGTGTTTTTCCCCTCTACTTTTAAAAATTGGCACTGTATACAACAAAGGTTTGTAATTCAATTGCTTCATCCAAAATTAGATTATTCAGACATTGTTTGTTCCACTTAAGGAGCTAAATATGGTTCTTAATTCTATTTGTCAGGTTTCGATTTGTTATTATTGCGGTGTACTAATTGTTGGCTCTCAGTGTCCTGCTTCTCCTCCAATGTTGAGAAACTAATTTCTGTGTTCTTCAGCATTCAAAAATAAGCCCAGTTTTGTATATTTATTTGCTAATTTGTGTAAAGATTCTGTTTCCAATATCACAAGCTAAGGAAAATTCACTTAAATCTTGGCACCTAGGAATCCCTGAAAAAGTCAAAAGATATTTTTTTATGGTTAACTATGCTAAGGGACCAAAATCCAGTCAGTAGATAGCAGCCATGACTTAATTTTTTTCATATTTCATGCTGATGATACCTGAATTGAACCAACTGATCTTACACAGTAATATAATGTAGAACCAATTGATTTTACACAATAATGTAGATGTTGGACTATTGAATCCTCTGGCAGCCCAGAAGTAAAGGGTAGTTTGCTTAATTTCTTCTTCATCCCAGCAAAAGCCACAATGAAAAGAAGAATCACCATAAAATGGTGTCCCTTACTTCCAAACTTCACAGTTGGCCCAGAAGGATACCACCATCAACAGCACCGAAAACTGCTGAGAGATTAAGGTGCACATGGAAAGATGCGTCACTTCAATCCTGTGGAGCAGTGGTCACCATCCAGTGGACTGGGAGAAAATTTTGGTGGTCCGCAGAGAAATGTCACCCACAAAGCACCCCCCAAAGCAATTAATCCAGGCTGCATGAGAACACAAAGCTTGTGTCCCTTGTATTGTGAACAACATGAGGTAGTGAGGGGAGGGAGGAAAAGGCGGAGGGGTAGAACTTGTCCTACTTGCCCCACATGCCTCGCCTGGCCACTGGGCTGCTTCTTTCTGTTTCTTTCTGCTTCTGCTTTTGGCTGCATGCAAGGAAAGCAGAAACTCCAAACTCTGCCAGAAATGAGTCTTTAGGACCCTGCAAGGCATCCTGCTCCAACAGGCTGCACTGGTGTGACAAGTCTCACAAGAACTCATTTCTGGTGGAGTTTGGGGGAGAGAAAGAAAGATTTCTGCTGTTTCTGCTGCTTTCCTTGCATGAAGCCAAAAGTCTCAGTCTCAGTCTCAGTCTCAGTCTCAGTCTCTCTCTTTCTCCCTCCCTCCCTCCCTCCCTCCCTCTCTCTCTCCCTGAGAACAGAGCTGGAGATTGTATCTGTTATATCCAGTGACAGTCTTCACTCCGGTCCGCTGCTAAAGCGGGAACCAGAGCCATTGCTGATTGGCTGAGCCGTTTGACAGTTTGCTATAAAAGAGAGCTGTCAAGCGGGCTCAGCTGTTCTCTGTCGGCCGGCTGCCGAGTTAGCTGGCAGCACGCTCAGCTGGGTTACTTTGTGGCCAATAAAGCCTGTTAATCTTTCTCCAGCCTCTGCCTCTCATTCCTTGTGCGCCAAACTTAAAACTGGTGACGAGGATGGGATGTTAGTTAAGTGAGGCATTTCTGAGGCAACAAAGAGAGCTGAAAAGTCACAGAGCTGAAGTGCTAACAAGGTTGACAAGGCTGCCACTAAGCTAACCCCAGAAGGTGGCAGCACCACCCAACTTCCTGCCGTTCCACCCAGCTACAGAAACATGGACATCATATATCAACTGTTTTGAGTATGTGATGGATGCCACCAACCTGATAGAGATCCCCACAAACAGAACAAAAGCTTACTTCTTAAGCTTCTGCACAGCTATGGTCTTCGACACCGCCACTGCCCTGCTGGCACCACAGACGGTAAAGGCTGTCACCTGGGAAGAGCTGCAGGAGGTCCTCAACAATCACTATGCTCCCAGACCATCCTGCATCTTCCGCTGCCATGCCTTCCAGAAGAGAGCCCAAGCGGAGGGAGAATCCGTCAGCAAGTACATGGCAGCCCTCAGATCGGCTGCCCTTCACTGCAGATTCAGAGACCAACTTGATGACATGCTACTAGATCAGCTGGTTTGTGGGGTAAGAGACCTCCAACTACAAAGGCACCTCTTAACCAAAGCAGACCTCAAACTGAAGCAAGTGATCGAAGAAGTGCGGAGCTGTCAAATCTGTCCGCGGCTGAACTTCAAAACTCAGGCAGCCTCCCAGGTGTCAAGGCAAACGCAGCAGTCCACTACGAAGATGCGTTCAAGGCTGAGTACTTCGAGGGGGAAGAAGAAGTGAACCATCTAAGAATGCCTCTGACACCTCAAAGAAAAAGCAACCCAGCTGAGAAAAGACCAAGCATGCCACAAATCATCTGCCTCAGCTGTGGGGGAAACCATCCAAGAGCCACCTGTCGCTTCAGAAACATGATCTGCTTGAAGTACCAGAGGAAGGGGCACTTGGTAAGAATTTGCCAAGCTGCCAGAAACCTGAATCAGCCACCTCCAAACCAAACACAGACAAAAATCTTCAGAACCAAAGAGGATTGCTTTGCAGTTACCAAAGCATGTGCCAGAGCTGAGTCACTACCACAATGCTTTAATATTAATAAAATTAATGTTGATCTTCTTTTAGAAGGAAAGCCATGCCACATGGAGGTGGACACTGGCTCTTCCCTCTCCATACTGTCCTGGGACACTCTGAAGCAGCTGGTTCCAGACATCACCAAGAAACAGCTGACACCCTGCAAGCTGGCCTTGAAGAACTACCAGGGCCAGACTATACCAGTCATTGGGACAGGCAAGTTCCACATTCAATTCCATCATTTTAATGGGCTCTCTGGTAATAGTTAATGGGTGCCTACCAAGCTTATTAGGGCTAGATTGGTTCAATTCCCTAGGTTTGCAAGTAACTGGCATAAATTTTATCAACACTTGCAATTTAGAGCAACTACTTACAAACTTTTCAGAAGTTTTTGCAGATAAGCTTGGCTGCTATAATGGCACACCCATTACCCTAAATTTAGACCCACAGGTGGCTCCAATAAGGCTCAAGCCATGGAGAATCCCATTAGCCCTACATGCAAAAGTGGATGCCCAGCTGGACAAGCTAATAGCCCAAGGGGTTCTAGAACCCATTGATTTCTCTAAATGGGAAACACCCATAGTGATACCTGTGAAACAGGATGGTTCAATTCACCTTTGTTCAGACTATAAATCAACCATAAACAAAGGCCTACAACCCAACATCTACCCAGTGCCCATCATACAATACCTGCTGCATGCCTTGGGCAAAAGCTCAATTTTTATGAAACTTGACATGATACAGGCTTACCAACAGTTCCCTGTGGATGAGCAGACAGCAGAAGCACAAACCATCATAACCCACAGAGGCGCTTTTGAATGTAAACGCCTCCAGTCTGGAGTTAGCATAGCCCCTGGCATTTTCCAATCAATAATGGAGTGGTTACTTTACAACATACCAGGAGTCATCCCCTTTTTCGATGACATACTCGTTGCCTCAGATAGTGCACAGGAACATTTAAAGCATTTACAAAGGGTTCTACAATGCTTTAAAGATACTGGACTCAAAGTTAACAGAAAAAAGTACATTTTTGCCACTTCCCAAATCAATTTTTTGGGCTATCATATTGATTCTTCAGGGATTCATCCCATGGAATCCAAAGTTAAGGCCATCCAAGATGCTCCAGCTCCCACAAATAAGACAGAGCTACAAGCCTTTTTGGGCTTACTTAACTTTTACAGTTCATTCTTACCTCACAAGGCCACTATCGCTGAACCATTATATAGGCTTTTAGTCTCTACCACTATTTGGACCTGGGGACTAAATGAACAGGCCTCTTTCAAGGCTGTTAAAGCCCTACTCACTTCAGATTTCATATTAATGCAATTTAACAATGCCCTTCCTTTAGTTCTTGTTTGTGACCCCTCTCCTTTTGGCATTGGGGCAGTTTTAGGCCACAGACTGCCAAACGGCCAAGAAGCCCCTATTCCTTATTTTTCCAGAACACTTTCAAAAACAAAACACAATTATGCACAAATTGATAAAGAGGCCGTTGCTGCTATGGCATCAGTCAAAAAATTCCATGAGTACTTATACGGCCACCATTTCAAACTCATTACTGACCACCAGCCTCTCCTAGGCATACTGGCTGGTGACAAACCCAGCCCTCTAATTATGTCACCAAGAATGACAAGATGGACTATTTTTTTGTCTGCTTATAACTACAAATTGCTTTACAGACCCAGG
Organism: Naja naja; assembly: GCA_009733165.1. Classification (NCBI taxonomy): domain Eukaryota; kingdom Metazoa; phylum Chordata; class Lepidosauria; order Squamata; family Elapidae; genus Naja; species Naja naja. The sequence goes on from CM019155.1 coordinate 21,340,480, forward strand.
AAGCAAGAAGCCCATGCTGATACTTTAAGCAGATGCCCGTTACCCATTTTGGTTGATGACCCTGCACCTACAACGACCACCTTTCTAATTGAAGATCTGCAATTACCTTTGAATGCTAATGACATTGCCCATTTTACCTCCAAAGACCCTCAATTGAATAAAGTTTTGGACTGGGTCAGGAGGGGGTGGCCCAGGGACCCTGTTCCAGTTGATCTCCACCTTTTCAGAGCACGCCACCTGGAATTGAGTGTACTGAAAGGCTGTTTGTTGTGGGGAAACAGGGTGGTCATCCCTTGAGATCTGAGGCCCCGTATTGTCTCTGTATTACACGAAGGGCACCCGGGCATCACAAGGATGAAGGCCCTAGCAAGAAGTTATGTCTGGTAGCCAGGTCTCAATGAGCAGTTGCCAGGAAGGTACAGGGGTGTCAGGCATGTCAATTATCTAGACCTGCACCTCCAGCTGTGAATGGGATGACACAAAGACTCCATGGTCCAGGGTCCACATTGACATAGCTGGCCCGTTTCAGGGAAAAACCTTTTTAGTGGTAATGGACTCCTACTCAAAATGGGTTGAGCTGGCCCTCCCACTGAGGGAATGTCTGGTGTTCTGGATGCTCTGTTTAGGACCCATGGTTACCCTGACACCCTGGTATCAGACAATGGGCCACAGCTTACCTCCTCTCCTTCCAAACTATTCCTGGCCCAAAGAGGCATCAAGCATGCCCTAATCTTCCTTTTTCACCCTGCAGCTAATGGAATGGTTGAAAGAGCTGTGAGGTCAGCCAAGGAAGCCCTGGGGAGGATGACTGGGGGGGACTGGCCTTCTAAGATTACCCTATACCACCTAACACAGCATACCACCCCAAATGCCCAAACCAACCTATCCCCAGCTGAACCACTGATGGGCAGGAGGTTGAGAACGACCCTAGACAGACTCCATCCAGCCTATGCCTCTAGCACACCCCTGGATTCCAATAGCAAAATACAGGAATTCAGACTAAGGGACCTGATCTACACCTGCAACTATGCAGGGAACCCCCTATGGTTGCCCAGGTGAGTGGAGAGAATAACTGGCCCCGAGTCCTATAGGGTATGGATGGCCAATGGGAGACTATGGCGCCGACACGTGGACCATCTAAGGAGCCGTTGGAGTACTCCTGCAGGTCTGCCCCGAGATGACGCCGAGGCTACAGAGGTTGAGGAGAATGAAGACCCGACCGAGTACTACAGGCTGACACCCGAACAGCAGTCTCTCATGAGGGGCTTACCGGTGCCAGATGCCCCGTCAGTGACCGAGGCCTTCCTCCTGCCCATTGCAGCAATCCAGCCACCTGCGCGGAGGCCGCCCAGGGGGAGAAAGCTGACACCACCCTCGGTGGAAGACTCCACCACTGCAGCCGATCTTCCTCCATCGGTTACTCCAGCCAGACTGAGGAGATTCAAGAGAGTGAGGCATCGCCCTGCCTACCTGGAGCACTATGCATGCGCGATGGAGTCTTATATCCAGCAACAGTCTTCACTCTGGTCCGCTGCTAAGGCGGGAGCCAGAGTCACTGATGATTGGCTGAGCTGTTTGACAGTTCGCTATAAAAGGGAGCTGTCAAGCGGGCTCAGCTGTTCTCTGTCAGCCAGCTGCCAAGTTAGCTGGCGGCACATGCAGCTGGGTTACTTTATGGCCAATAAAGCCTGTTAACTTTTCTCTAGCCTCTGCCTCTCATTCCTTGCGCGCCAAACTTAAAAGTATCCTGTGACCCAAATAAAGAATGATCGGTCGGTAGGAAAATGGGATGGGGAGTTTTCCTGCAGACTTTTTGGGGGATTTTCCCAGGGTCTCTGGTCCGCAGGATTTAAAATTATGAGTTTGGTGGTCCCTGAAGTCCAAAAGGTTGGCGACCCCTGCTGTGGAGGGAAGAAGGAATGGCCTTGAAGGGGAAGAGTTGTTACCATGGCAACAGTCAGAGAAAAGAGGCCTGAGTTTGGGCCAGGAATATAATGTGAATAAACATATTAAACAACCCCTCCCTAATTGGTTCGAATATAAAAGAAGGGGTGAGGGAAACATATTCAGTCTTGTAAGATTCTGTTATACAGCTTTACAATAAAAATTATCTTGACCTACATTGCATTGGTTTTCTTACTTGATCTGTGTGCTGATACATTCTAACTTTATTACAGATCATAACAAGTTCAACCAATGCCTTCTCTGTCCTATGAAATCAACTGAAACACATCCAGAAAGTCCAATTCTTCTGGAATATTCTGGAGGTGAAGCCCAATAATCTTCTCTATAATCTTCGCTAAAAAAATAAATGTTGAAGACTGAATGGAAATTGTTCAGAGTTGTTGGGTCTAGGTATGAACTCTTGGGGAAAGGCATTTCTTCAAATTTATTGGGACAGCTTGCTCCCTCAAAAAAGTTGATATCACTACATGAATCCAACAAGTCATTCCTGGTGGCCTTGACCACGCAAAAAGGCCTTGGATGTAACAAACAGGTAGCTGAGCTCACGATCTGGAGAAACTATCCACTTCAGTGATGGAGTTCTATAACAGACGGTGGACAAAAGACAGTTCACTCAAATGCAGGCAATTTTCTATTGCTAAAACTTTGCTTCTGGATCTTGCTTTGTAATGATTTCCTACCTACATGCAGTATGAATATGAATACAACTATTGGCAGAGTTGATCATATGGTATTTGCCCAATGTATTATGTTCCTCTGAATAATTTATGTGTGTGCGTGCACATGTGTTGATCAGACCTTTAGTGGTGATATTGATTTTATATGCGATACCAGATTTAATCCCATAATCCCTAACTATTATGGCTATGCTATTAAAAAGTCATTGGGAGTCGGACACCATATCAACTGAATAAATGATAATGAAAACCATCATCAAATATATCTGAAGAATGCTAAATTTGGGAATCTGAATCACAAAGAAATTGTCATAAAATTGTAAAGGTGTGTGAAGAGGATGCAGGTCAAACTTAGTTCATTTTGATCAAACCATACATAAGTTGAAATCACATCAACTGTTCAAGGAATTTATCAAGAACTACATATTCTTTGAAAGCACTAAATGGCAGCTGCATCTTGATATATTTCTGTAGAACTTCAATCAAGAAAGCAAAATGCTACCATACTTGCTATTTTCAGGTAAATATCTTGTGGAACTAGGAGATATTGTTTGACATGAGAATGTTTTCTTTTTTGATTGGTGTTCAGTTTTGTCCTTTCCTGTTTCCAGATAGCACTATCTATATTCAGAATCTTTGAATAGGAAAACTAACAAAATAAATGAGAAAGCAAAACAGTACTTAATAAAATAAGCATACTACTATATCCTTTATTGTTGGTGCAATAATAAAAACTTAGCAGCTTTTTAAATTCATTATTAGTTGTATTCCTGAAACTATTTTGGCATTAAAAAATCAAGTTGGTTTAGATATAAAACAGGGCCACTGAGTGAAGCTCAGCAGCACCTTATCCATCAAGGTAGAATTCAAAGTTGTTGGTTTTTTAAATACTAATACAGAGAAACTGTATGGGAGAGAAAAAAAATCTCCCAAATGACCCAAACTTCAAAAGCAACCAACAACAAGCAGTTACACTGAAGTTTCTTTAATAAATAAATGTTTAAATCTGAAAGGAACATTCTCACTTTTTTGCCTTGACAGCTAGTCATTGCAACCTTTCCATTTTTTATGCAGTCATTATTTCCTTCAATGCAGGAAGCTGTTTTACCAAATAAAATTAAACATAAACATATTTTTGTGTACACTAGAGGAACAAAAATCTCATCAAAGCACTGTCTATTCACAGCAGTGACCCTCTACTTACTTAACCCAGACAGCATATTTTTTTTCTTGCCTTAATTCCATTCAGCCTGCCGCTTTAGTTTAGAAAATGTCAACAGCATAACAGCTTATACGGATGTAAGTACCATAGTTAATAAAAGCCTGCTTTGAGTTAAACATGTTTGAGTTAAAGCATTTTTTTGAGAACTCTGGCATGTTGAGAATAATGAGAAGCCTTTGGTTTCCTAGCCCATGAAAATATGAGGCAAGATCTTAAGATGCAGGAGCCCAGAGGCCATCAAAAATAAAAGTATTATTCCTATGCCTCCAATATTTAAGCCTGGTACAAGAACCACTTGGCAGCTAGATGTCCAGCTCTAAATGAAATCCAGATCTCAAATTAGAGATGGGGATTTTATGGCCAAGAAACCCTTTCTGGAAATCCCACAATCAAGGTTGCTGAAAATCAGTGGCCATTTTTTTTAAATTCATATTTATATCCCGCCCTTCTCCGGAGACTCAGGGCGGCTTACAGTTTTTGGGATACAACCCAATGCGCTCAGCAATAGCCTTCATTCCATTGTATATGCCTGCTTATTACTAAGCGGCATTTTTACAAAGTCAGCTTATTTCCCCCAACAATCTTTTGAATTTTGAAGTCAACTATAGAATTAAGATTCAGTCCTTAAGGAGGCTTAATGTAATTTCAAAACTAAGGAAGAGCAGCCTAGGGAGAAAAAAAAGGGAGAGATTAACCACCTGAGATCATAACCTAGTCGGTCTGATCTGGCTCATGCATGCTGGTTATTTAAAAATAATAATTTTATAAAGCTTTAAGAGCCTAGGAAGATGAAGTAAACCAGTCTAAGAACCTAGCAACTCTAGAACAGCACAGCAACATTTTCTGTCCCCAATTGCCCACCAGAGCTTAGCAAACATTTGATGCTGAGCTTTGCATACAAATGGAGAAGGATGTCTGAAGGGTATGGCCAAGAAAGTCAGGTTGTCTCTAACGATGTTATTAAAGCTCCACCTGCTTTTTTTATATGCATCACAGCCACTTCTTCACTTTCTTGCCCATATTCTGCAAGTAGTTTTTTACCACTGAATGTTGGAAGATGGAGCAGGTATAGGTTGGAGTTTCTTGGGCTGTGAGACAACCAGATTTGCAGGTGCAATAAAAGGACAGAAGAGGCAGCAAGCCTAAACAACCATACAAGGAGAAGGTGAGATGTGAAGACATCTGATGAAGGAAGTGCCCATCTTGCAAGGGGAAGACAAAGCATCACTGTTGAGAAGGAAAGAAGAGCTGTCTTTAGGTTGCAGTCTTTAGAACTGTCTTTAGGTTACAATCCTTCCTATATTTTCCTGGGAAGAAACTCGCTGGCATCTTATGGAGTCCCCTTGATGAGACCTATGCAATCAGAAATATTGTTAGAATTGGTTGTTGCAATTGCTCCACTAATTCCAGTCTCAATATATGTCCATCTCAATATATGTCAGTTAGATTCGGCCCTTCCCAAAACTTGTCCACATTTGTGTAGGAAGTTAGCACACACCCCTTTCCTAGAAAAATGAAATATCCTAGGGAATATTAAAAAGGCAGAATATTTCCCCTAAAAAGAGTAAAGTAGAAACTCAGAGAGGTACAAACTCAGCCCCCTCATCTTTGTTAATGGGCCATTAAGGCCTAGGCCAGAGTATTCTACATAATAAAGGCCTCTACCCATCTCACCACCTGGCCTGGGAAGATTGTATCAGCCAACACTCAGGTAAAGCCATGTGGTCCAGACAAAGCCTACACAGTTAGTTAAGAGCCCTGCCCTGAGAGTCTGACTGTCAGCTATGGAATTCATTGCTGCCACATAGTTGAAGAAAGTGGGAGGGGGTGATGTTAATTGAGTAGCTCTTAGTAGACAAAATATATTATTTTGGTAGTTCAAGGTTACAGAGTGTGGTGCAGAAAGAATTAAAACTTACTTTGGGATTGGTGCACTTCTGGTGATGAAGAAAAAAGGGGATGGGGTTGTAGCTTGGGACTTTGTGGGGAAGCTGGGAAGATTTAGTTCCGGATTTCTCCAGTATGCGCCAGGTACTGTTCTAATAAAAGTGCTTTGAGATGGCGTGTGTCTTGGAGTTACTGGCAGGAATGGATCTTCCCTGGAACGCTGACACTGACAGCCAATGGGATACATTTCTTGCACAGGAACAGGAAACACTATTGGGGGGGGGCAACAGAGGGTATATAAGAGTCTCTCAGCATCTTGGCCCACCCTTCTTTTCCTTCACCCAACATCTTGAAGCATGTGATCATCCTTTTCACTTTGGAGCTCCAAGCCATGTGGTCCTGTCCATCATTAAACCATCTTTCCAAATAGCCTCCATGTTTCCAGTGTCTTTTTCCCCACTTGGAACTGAACCCAGAAGGATAATTCTTCCAACAATTGTTTCAATTAATGACAGTCCAATTCTGAATTTTCCTTTTCCAGCAATTCTTGTAGCATCCTATTGTTCCTTTCCCTGTTCTGTCACCACTTTTGTCTCACTTATTTGCCTAAGAGATTTGTCATGAACACAAAGGAATGTTTACAACAATGTCTGGTCAGTTGATTACAGACTGTCAAAAGGAAGAACTGGACTCATAGCCATTTCAATAGCAGTCTTCCATTTGCTATAAAAGTGTCACAGGAAGGAAGATTCAGAGATAGATCCCAGGAGCAGGGGGTGGTTGCGGAAGACATCACATATTTTGCTGCCTAGTTTTCTTAGTTTTTGTTGGATCACAAAAGCAGTGGAACAGAATCCCTAAACATAGCTAAGCCGTAGTTGGATATATAAGGCATTGTTTCTCAACAGCTTTAAGATGTGTGGACTTCAACACCCAGAATCCTGGAGCTGAGGGAATTCTGGGAATTGAAGTTCATACATTTTAAAACTGCTGAGTTTAAGAAAAGATTCTCTAAGGAGAGGGGCTTTTTTAGAAGGGGAGATAGCAAGGCAGGTCAGGTTTAGCGGCCTTATGAATCTAATCTTTTCATCCTGTAATTTATTCTAATGCCTAATTAGTTTATCGTAACCTAACCACATCTTACAATATCCATGTCCATTAAGAGTCTATATTTTTCAGAATTTTCCAGCCAGCAGACCAGTTTGGGGAATTCTGGGAATAATAATTCCATCACATCTGCGATATGGTATGTTGGGGGAGGGTGAACTAAGTTTGTTAAAGGTTTTGCATAGTCTAATGTCTAGTTTGTCTACTTGACTTGTTTCTCTCCTTGCTTTCAATGTACAAAGTCCATATAGAGTCCATAGAGATCCGGATTGCTCCCGACCTGAGAGCCTTTCGCCACGCCCTTAAAACATGGCTGTTTAAGCAAGCCGATCTATCCCTATGAGATATTTTTAAATTTTTTGATTGGAATTATCATTTTTAACCTTTGTTCTTAAATTTTTAAAATTTGATATGGGTGGGGCTTAATTGAGTTTAATTTTATTTTAATATTTGTATTGTATGTTTTTAATGCCCTGTAAACTGCTCTGAGTCCCTTTGGGGAGAAGGGCGGTATATAAAACCAATAAAAATAAAAATAAATAAAATAAATATATTTTTATGCAAAAGAATAGTGATATATTTTGAGGTTTTCAAGGCTTAAATATAATTTCACCAATAGCAGACTCTTTTTTTGTATACTCCTGATTGCTTCTGCAGTTCCAGTTCATAACATGGTCCCCAAACCCGAACACTTAATTATCTGAGAGACCACCTCTCAGACAGCCACAATGGGACAATATGGCATTTCATATTCAGCAGACTACAAAGCAAAGACTTTACTTTATAAAGCAAGCTCCAGGAATTCTTGATCACAATTCCTAGTTTTAATGTCTTGATTCCTGATCCTGGTTTAATGGGATTCCAGAAAAAACACATTTCCTCTGCTTGTTTCCCTTCATATCTTTCTCGATAACAGCAATCAGAATTGGTCATGATGACATCATATGAATGAATGAACATAATCTGGGAATCAGTGAAGGGACTGCTGCCAGTTGCTGACCTAATATGAACTTTGTAAGGCTATATTTTCTTAGAAAGCTCAATAAAAAGAAAGGTTATGAAAGACTTTTAAACAGAAAGATTTGTAATAGAAGTCAGCCACATAGTCAAAAAAAAGAGCAACACTGAAGCATAAGAAAAGACTGTATTTGTCCCCCTAGCTGGCACAAAGAATGAACACAAGCTTTCCCACAAATGATAATATTGTCTTCGGACAATTGGCCTCTTTTTGGATAGTTCCCTGAATTTTTTCATAAAGCCAGCGTAGCCTTTTGGGGGGCGGGGGGACAGTGTGGTGCCAGTATACATTGTGTGGGTGGCATGAAGCTGTTAGCTGTACCATAAACACAGCCCAAGAGATTTGACGTGGACACAGAGTGGTGATTCTTATAAATGATTCTTTATGTTAACAGTTTCAACTCTTCAACACGGTGAGTAGTCTGAAGAGCCTGTAAACAAAGAACATCTCACATTTAGACTGCAAGATTGCATCATTTAGCTAGAGATATCAAAGGATGTTTTTGTTTTCTCCCGGGGCCTAAATTATTATTTTTCCAGGCCAAAATATCCCCACCAAATTAACAACAATCTTCCTGTTTGAGGGAGACTTCTGTTCATTATCATGTTTTCTCCTCTCTTCTTTGCTCCGGTGCCAAATTCTCCTGCTGAGGGTTTCTTTCTCCTTCCTATGTCCCAGCCAATCAGCAATTACAGATAAACACAGCATAATGATGCTATGCAGCCATTTGAAATTAGATAAAGGCTGCTATAACTGGTCATAAACAAGCAGCTTCAGGGAGAGTTAGAATCCTAACTGATTCTGGTCAAGTGGGATTATGAAATGACCCATATGAAAACCAGGAAATAGTGGTTAGATAACCCCCCATTCCATTGAGCAATGTGCGAGGAATTGCAGTGCTGCATTCATTTCCTGTCTCTGACAGGTCCCATGACTATGTCCATGCCTTTCCCCATCATGGAGGGAAATGTGGAGTATATCAGAAAAAAATAATACATAATTTTGCACAAAGGAAGCTTGGCTATGAGCAGATATCCTTTTGAACACAGCTTTCTGCTATTTCACAAAGTTGTTCTAAGAATAGTGCTATTTTTGGATCAACACTTTAAAAATAGTTGAAAAAAGGCCAGCTTTCAGGTGATAAGTTTGCTAAAACTTTCTAACTGTGTACCTGATTTATTTATTTTTGCATAGGTTTCTTCTAACTAAAAAAAATGATCCCACTATCTCTCTTAGAGTCTCCTGCAAAGGTTGGGGCATCCAATTAATACATACTTGGGGAAAAATTCATTTGGATTTCATATACAATGGACTTCAGTAATGGGAAGATGTCCCAGGTTGAAGGATAAACAAGCTTTACTTCCCATGCAAACCATACAACCCTGTTCGTGCTTTCTTAGGAATAAACATTAATTAACAGCTTCCTCAAGGATATAAAAGGAGACTATGTGAGGCTGTTTCTTTCATTCCTCCAGCTGTAACAGCCAGGTGTCCAAGTATAAGCACTGTGGAGGATAATTGGGAGTGAACAGAATAGAGGTTGTACAAAGTCAAGTGGCCAGAAAGAGCTGGGCAGATTTCAACCACTAACCTCCTTATGACTAGTATAACTAAGGAGGTGCCATAGCAAATTTTGTATGGTCAGATGTGTTAAGAGCAGAAGGGAAATCACTCCTTCCACACAGGACAGGAAGTGAGACAATGGTAATGTCAAGAAGACAAGATTTAAAAATAATTAGTGGGTTTCTTCATACTATTGTTATCAGGAGTAACAAAATAACAGTTGGAAGGGACCTTGGAGGTCTTCTAGTCCAACCCCCTGCTCAGGCAGGAAGATCTATATCATTTCAGACAAATGGTTGTCCAATCTCTTCTTAAAAACATACAGTGTTGGAGCACCCATAACTTCTGGAGGCAAATTGTTCCACTGATTAATTGTTCTGTCAGGAAATTTCTCCTTAGTTTTAAGCTGCTTCTCTCCTTGATTAGTTTCCACCTGTTGCTTCTCATCCTGCCCTCAAGTGCTTTGGAGAATAGTTTGACTCCCTCTTCTTTGTGGTAGCCCCTGAGATATTGGAACACTGCTATCATGTCACCCCTGGTCCTTCTTTTCATCAAAGTAGACATATCCAATTCCAGCAACCGTTCTTTGTATGTTTTAGCTTCTAGTCCTCTAAACATCTTTGTTGCTCTTCTCTGCACTCTTTCTAGAGTCTCAATATCTTTTTTATACCATGCAACCAAAACTGGATGCAGCATTCCAAGTGTGGCCTTATCAAGTGGTATTAACACTTTGTGCGATCTTGTTTCTATCCCTCTGTTAATGCAGCATAGGAGGACTACAGTATGTTGGCTTTTTTCACACTGCTGGCTCATATTTAAGTGATTGTCCACTAGGACTCCAAGATCCCTCTTGTAGTTACTACTATTGGAAATATGGAAGAACTCTATAAATTAATCTTCCTTTTTTCTCTCCCTAACTTTTTGTTACACCTGACTGTTACTTTTATTTAGGTTCAGTTCAGTTGTTCTTCCTTTGACTTCCTCCCTCCCTCCCTTCCTCCCTCCCTCCCTCCCCATAAATTAGATCCCTAGAATAACCAGGTTGCTTAGTTCCATAACACTTGAGACACAATCATTGATGCTTTAACCCCATCAAATAAAAAATCTTTAGTGTCATTTTTTTCAGAATGCTTCAGAAATGACTATGACTCAGGAGAGATCTTGTCATCAGGCATACTTGAAAGGAGAGGCTCTCTTTTTGCTTTTTACAAGATATGTGTTTGCTTTCATCAGAAAATACAGTAAATCCATGGCTATCTACTGTATTCCCTCAAGGGACAATTTCAGTCAAAAATTATTAAGTCCATATGTAGTCAAGGGAATATAAATATTGCCCTAATTAGATCAACTTCAGAGATTGTTTAAAGTGCCAGTATTTAAAAGATTTCGGCTTTTGAAAGTGCAGAAGTAAAACCTCTTGGATCATAATTTATACTGCTGACAGGAATGGCATATACAAGGCCAGGATGCCTGGTTTTAATTCTTTTAATATTCTTTGGGATGTGGGTGGCTTAGCTAATAAAGTTGATCTTTCACCTTTGGGATCAAAATATGTCCCCTGTGTTGAAATGTGTCTGCATTTAATCTGGATATTTCTGTTAATAATGCTTACCTGCTGCCCTATGAGAATTAGAATAATATGTAAAATTTACAGGATGGAAAAATATAAATAAGAAAGATTTGGGGCTTGTAACATGTTTGAAAACATTAATGGAAGTATAGTAAATGCTGAACATGATGAGCTACTGAGTTGGGAGTAAGGGAGTAAATCCGAGGTGGTATTCAGCAGGTTCTGACCAGTTCTGGAGAACCGGTAGCGGAAATTTTGAGTAGTTCGGAGAACTGGCAAATACCACCCCTGACTGGCCCTGCCCCCACCTATTTTCTGCCTCCCAAGTCCCAGCTGATCGGCTGAGTCTTGCATAGGAGAATGGAGCTGCAAAACAGGTCAGTGGGGTGGGGAGGGAATGGGGATTCTGCAGTATCCTTCCCCTGCCATGCCTACCAAGCGCTTCACCCCAAGCCACACCCACAGAACCGGTAGTAAAAAAAAACTGAATCCCACCACTGGAGTAAATCGATAGGAAAAGTGAAGAGAAGTTTTGGAGAAGAATAGAACAAGGAAATAACTCAGATTGCTTTGTGGCTGGGGTAAATCACGTTATAGTAAGTCAAAGGCCTGTATTAGTTGTTGCTGCAAGTCAAGAATGAATCGGGATCTTTTGAAATATGGGGGGAAAAACCAAAGCCTGTTTTGATTTGCATTCACATCACATATTATACAATCCCTGATCCTTAGAATTAAAGGCTTTTGAAAAAGGAAAGGAGAGAAATCGGAGAGGAAAAACCTTAATGTGTTTTCTGTTTGGTTTGTTTGTTTTAATCTATGCATCATTTTCATCCTTACAACTTAACATTTCCCAGCCTTGTTATTTTCAAAACATCAGTGCTGAACAGTGGAAAGTAACTTTAAACTTCTAGATGTATAAATAGCATTAGTTTTCTGCCCTCCCTACTAATTATATATTTATGTGGGAGATGCCAGATTAGAACTCTCAATGCAATGACTTTAAAAAGGGAAATTATGTTAAGTAGAAGCTCTTATCTGGATGGAATGAGGCTGATCTGAAACACACTTTTTCCCCCTCAATAAAACAGCTTTTGCTTGAACAAGGGATAATATGGAGAAACTTGGGAAGAGTTGGAAGAGACTAGAGAATGGAATAGGAGAAAACAGGCAGTCCTTGACTTACGACCATAATTGAGTGAGTGCTAAGTGAGAAATTTGTTAGGTGAGTTTTGCCCCATTTTATTGCAAGATTGAAATATTGCAATATTGCAAGACTACAAAAGACTGTAAATGCAGGCTGGTTTCCAAGCACCCATAATAATGCAGCCATTAGACCAGGGATCGCCAACCTTTTGGACCTCAGGGACCACCAAATTCATAATTTTAAATCCCGGGGACCACTAATATGAATTTTGGCTTGCTGATGTTGGTGGGGGAGATAGAAAGAGAGAGATCTGATCTAACCTCCTTCCCTCTGTCTCTCTGTCTCTGTCTCTCTTTCTCTCTCTCACACACACACACAGAGGCAGAGGATTCAAATTCTAACAAACCAGTTCTGTGCATGGCTAATTCTAGGGTGTTGGTGGTCATGTGACTGGCTGGGCATGGCTTGTATGTAAATATTATAAATATTTATATAAATATTGATTTTTTTTTATAAAAAAGAGCAACTTTTACCCAAAATCAAGCAAAGAAGGCAGGCAGATTGAGTTGCTCACAGACTCACAGATTCATTCAGAGATCTGTGAGAGAGCCTACCTGAGCCTGTCACATAAAATTTGCTTGCAAGCAAACCCATAAAATTTGCTAGCAAGAAAACTCACAAAATTAACTCACAACACACTATGTATGTAAATATATTTTTTATTTAAAAAAGAGCAACTTTTACCCAAAATCAGGCAGAGCAGGCAGGCAGATTGAGTTGCTCACAGAATCACAGATAGATCTGTGTTTCTGCCATCGGCTATCTGAGTCTGCAACTGAATAATAGAACCTTCAGTCCTAAGGGAGGTTCGGTTATAAAGATTAGCTAGAAAGCAAGAAATCCAACGGTTTGCTGCTTTCTAGCTATCTAAATCTCCCGGAAGAGCAGAACAGCTGATGGTCAGAAAAAGGAAAAATAGCAACTTAGCAGGCAGGTTTGCCAGGTAAGGAGTGAGTGGGCGGGAGGTTCCCAGGCCATGGGTGGCGAGCCTTGTGTTCCTGCACAGCCTAGATTAATTGCTTTGGGGGGTGCTCTGGGGTGACATTTCTCTGGACCACCAAAATTTTCTCACGGACCACTGCTGCATTAGACTATGGGGTCAGATCTTTGAATCCTGATCGTAAGTACCTTTTTGGAGGTCTGTTATAACTTCAAACAATTGCTAAGCAACCAGTTGTAAATTGAATAATATAGTATCTGCATTATTAAGTGATATAAAGTCAATCCTTAGTAAGCCTATAGGTATACATTCTCCAGGATGATATGTTCCCAACCTGAAATTTCAGATCCTCTGGTGGTGAACCCATCTCTGCTGTAATTCAGCTGCACCACTTTCCTGCTGGTTGTCTTCTTCTCTTTCCATCCAATTTTCCCAGCATTATAGACTTCTCCAGAGACATAGGTCTATACATAACATGTCCAAGATATGATAATATGAGTCATTTGTTCCTCAAGTGAAAATTCTGAAGTGATTTGTTGTACAGTCCATTTCTCTGGGTTTTTCCCCCCACCATTCATAATATTTTCAGGAGTCTCCTCAACACTAAAGTTCAGAAGCATCAATATTGTTTCTGTCCTGCTTTTCAAACTCAAATTTTCACATTCATAGAATATCACAGGAATCATTCATAACATCTGAATATCTATATCAAGATTCTCAGTTTTCTCTGGTGAAACATTAATTGATGGAAAGTAATTCCTAAATTCCTAATTCCTGTCCCTAATATGGAGCAGAAGAAGGCTGTAGATGCTGTAAACTGCATTTTTTAGCCACTTTCAAGCTGCAGGCATAAAGGTGATCTGTGACTGTGACTTGAACCTTACTGGCATCTTAGACAATTCAATGTTTCAAAGGGAATACTTGCTTTGATTTGCAAATCTGCTTCATTGAAATGATTGCTTGAAAATTTCCACTGAAAAACATCCTGTGGACTAATAGAAATGACCATGAATTTAGCAGCATAGCTAAAAGATGAAAATTGAGAAATGATTAAGGAGAAACAATGAGCATCCAAGGATATATGATCTGGAATGGAAATTTTTTCCTTCTAAATAGGATATAACTCTGAACCAAGATAAAGATCAGAGATGGAAGTCTGGAGGATTTAAGTAGTGGGTTTTTCACTGGTCCCATTTTTAGTTCTGAAAGGAGCATGTTGAAGACTTTCATCTTCGAAGTTTGACAACAGTTTTCTATCAGGAGGAGCAAATATACTTGGCCCAGGCAGAAGGACACCAGATTTCCTGTAAACCAATACGCTTTGGTGCAAAGGCAATGGTTTTTAATGTTTTCCACTATACCTAATGTTTTGGGGAAAGGATATTCTCATTAGTATCATACGGGGTCAATTAAGTTGACTAAGTCAGTTTGCAGAAATTCAGGGCTGAAAAATTCAAGAAGTTAGCTCCCCTGGCTTCTTGTTATTTGACTTTTAATCAGAAGGACCTCTCAAGCATACATTTGCAATGTTGCTTTGTGGGCAAAAAATCAAAACAAAACAAGGAAATTATTTTACATTTTATTTTAATTTTTTCCAGGTAAAAAAGAAATTATTGACTGGTTAGAATACAATTTTAACTTATTTTTTTCTCTTCCTTTCCTACCCCAATGTTTTTCCACTTGCTATTATTGGCGTAAGAATATCAAGAGAATCTTGCTGTACCAGGCCATGGCCTGATCTGGTCTAGCATTCCAGTCATACAGTGGCTAAATGGGTACATGTTTTGAGGCTGAACTGAGCTTCCATTTCATTTTCCAGCAACAAATTTAAAAGACATGCTGCCAATGACTCAGGAGACATTAAACAGCCATCATCACAAGTAGCCATTGACCGTTGATCCTTCAATTTATGCTATCCCCTTTTAAAACTAAAACTAGTTTAAATTAGCTAGTATTACCATAACTGCTGGCAATGAATACCACTGTATTTTCTTCTCTTAGCCCTGAATTTCCCTATATATAATTATACTGAGTTCTACCAATGTAAGAGAGAGGAAAAACTGTATTGGTGGATGGTCACATTATCATCCCCCGCATAAAGTCTTGAGCTAAAAATGTTCTGTTACAGATACATAAACAAAACGTTGGAGACACTGAGAAGTTTAAATTATGACATTGGATAGAGAAAGATGATATTCACCCTAAGTATTAATGCTGAGTTTTCTCTTGCTCTGTAGCTTCACTAAATTTAACCTCTATTACCCAACAGCCCTCATCCTTATTCTGTGGGAAAACAAACGGCACATCTAGTTGCTGAAGTGGAGTGATTAAAGAGTTGAACTATGGAGACCTGAGGTCAGATCCTCAATTACCCATGATCCTCTTCCTTTGAGACTTTGGGCCAATTACTTCATGTCAGGCCTCCATCACAAAACTGCTCTGTGGAGATATGAAATTTGTAAACATAGTTTTTTAAAAAATATATTTATATTTATTGAGGATTTTATATAAACTAAAAAAAGAAAAATCTAAAGGAAAGAATAGAAAAGGAGGAAAAAGTGCAAGAAAAAAAGCAAACAATAGAACAAATGATTATGGAATATAACAACTTCTAACATTCTCTTCAAGAGATATTAAACCTGTTGTCTTTCCCACAATGGAATGTCTTCAGAGGGTGGGATTGTTTTCCTGAAGACAAAAAGACAGCAGAGCTTGGAATGTCTGGTAGGAAGGAAAAGGACTAAGGCAGAACCCTCCCAGCAGTTCCCAGAAAATGTCTTAACAGTTTTTGTAACAGTGGCGAATATATGTAGCTCAGGTGCATTAAACTCCCCTGAAGATGTTACCTAATGAAACGTTCTGAAACCAACCCACAAGCTCGGAGAATGAACTTTCACTCATATCTAATAGTTATACAGATGGTTGTTTTAGAGTGATAAGATTTCTGTTTGTAGGGTGAACAAAAATAAAGAACTACCTAGAAGTAATTCCATTGGATGTTTGGGTCTGAGACTTCTCTTTCTTAACTCTTCCAGAAATCTCTTTAATCTCTTATTTAATTCTCATTTTTTTCAATCATTAAATCTCTAAATCATCAATTTCTTTTATACATTTACAAAACACAGTTTTCTCAAATTGGTTTCTTTATATGTATAGAATTTTGACTGTTCTACACATACACATATACATATATATATATATATACATATACATATATATATTCATTCTAGATTTGTTCAGAACAGGTCATTCAAAAACTATTATCCCATCAATTCTGTTGAGCCAGACAGTCTTTTAAAAGTCAAGTAAATTTAATAGAGTATATTTTCCAACAATATACTGTTGCAACAAAGAGGTAACTAATAGAACACATTTTTCTCCTTGAATTATTTAATGTTCTCCAGGGAGATATAATTTCCATCCAAAGTGAACTACATTTCAGTTTGTAGGACATTTTTATTATCCATTTTGAGCAAAGTAATTGACTCTTTTCGAAGGAGCTCCTTCATTGTCTCAGCAAATAGCTAGCATCTGAAATATTGCTGGGCAAAATGATGTAGGTAGTAAGCACAAGTAAAATATCCTTTAATCATTTTAAATACCCATATTTTTTACAAAGGGAAATTTAAAGCAATTTCAGGATTATTTCCTAGGAAATGTTGCTGAGTGCATGCTCCCAATTTATCAATCAGAAGATCCAGAAGCATTATTTCAAGGCCTACTTTTTAAAAATACCATCCGGAATCTATGAGTTATTTACTAAAAGGCAGATCAAAGGTGCAATGAAGCAGATTCAGATCTACTCACCGGCCACATAAATCTCCCAAGGGAAACACTTACGTCTAAAACCAGATATAGATGGTATGTCACCCTTTTCTATCAGATTAGTGGCTGTAAATTCTACAGTTTACTCCAAGTCAGTTTCTGAGGGATAGAAGTCCTTCTTAGACAGAACATTAATGCAGATCTTGAGAAAACCCCAAGGGAAGAATTTTCTTTCCTTGGAATTTATAGAATATATGGGAATCTAGAAGACTCTGATTGCACAGTGAAAGAGAGGACACTCATATAGCCCTTGGCCATTGTCCCAATATCACACTGTAGTAGTACAAGCATATCAGATACATTCCAACACTTGGATTTCTCCAAATTGTTCTTTCATCAAATTGAATGAAACATTAAAATATGGATAAGGATTTTCCTTTCTGGCACTACCTCAACCAGAAGCACAATTACAACTTGGATTATAATAGCACATTTGCTATCTTGCATTTTTTAGAACTCTCCCCACCCCCAAGTGTCACTAATTTGCAGTGGTCGACAGCTTCAAAGCTCCCAGGTTATAATTCTATTTTGTCTCCCTCCTTCCATATACACATTAGGTTCTACCATGTACAGAATTAGATTCAAACTTTGCTCCTTAAAATAAACCTGAATCCAGGACAATCGGTTTGCACAAGACTCACTGTATTGTTTTTGAAAAATCCCCTAACAATTGGACATCTTTCCCAGCTGGGCACTTAACACTGAAGTTCAATCCCCATTATTCCTCAACCAACACTGGGGGTGGGGGCAGCAGATTTTATCAAGCACCTCTTCCTCTCTAATGTAGCATCTGCTTCCGAAGCCATTCTTTTTTCGCCCATGTGTCGAGTGAAGAAATGTTGGTCCACAACAACTGATCCCTTTTACAGAATTTGATATGAACAATAGCAGAATCTAAACCTGACCAGAAGAGGAGACAGGCAAGCTCCAGTGACCACCTGATGTTGAAAAGCTTTGATCTCTTTTCTCCCTCTTTGCCAATGGAGTCCTTTCACCGCTTATTGGAGAGGTAGACAGCAGGATACCGGCATGGGTACACTGTGCAACTTACTTAAATGATCCAGGAATATTGGCCACCTCTGTTGGAGTCAGCTGTTTGTCCTCCAGTCTCCATGTTCCACGTGCTGCTAGCCAAGAGTTTATCAGGGGAATTCAGCAGTCTCTTTCATATTGATGATAGCGCAGAAGTCCTGGCTTAATCAATAGAGCAGCATTACTTTCTTCTGTCTCGACTAAGAGCAAGAGAGACAAGCCGGTGCATATGTAATCACTAAGATTCAATTATACATCACATTGATTTTTAATTGGCACTTCAGGAGCCTGCTTGCAAGACCTGTAGCCTACCAAACCTGAGCTCCTTCCATCCTGCTCTCCTGAATTTTCTTAGTAGATATAGTAAGCACCCCTAAGTAGGACTCGATAAAACCTAAATGCAGGGACTTATAAACTTTATCATATAGTCTTTCTTATTCCTAGCTTCTCGCTAGTGCTTAGAAAGATCTCTTTTCCTCTCTGGGCCCTTCTCGGCATTACACTTTTTACCTTGCCTCAGCAACTGATACTCTGATGCAATTAAATTTGATACTGGTGAAAGCATAGCAAGAATATACATTCTCTTGATGATCAGTATCACTTAAACTTGCCGGAAACTGGGATACCACAGTGGTGAGAAGGAATGATCCAAAATGCATGGGGTTGTATCATCTACATGGAGATGATAAGAGTTTCTTGTTTGGGGGAGGGGGGCATTTTGAGGAAGAATATTAAGTTCCATAGTGTTTTCAGCAAACAGAACTGTGTTTGGGGCTTAAAACACATCTAATTTGACCTCAGCATATTCATACCACAACATGCTAAATTTTAACTGGCTTAGTATTTTTGATGCTGAGCCTGATACGTATATTCAGTCCATTTGGTTAATTTATAATTCAATACATCAACATCCTCTGCTCACCCATCCCCCATAAGATAATTTATTAATTTATTAATCAGGCTAAGTGTGCATTGTGTGGATGCAACTATTACATTCCCATCAAAAAAACGATTAGAAATTATGGCCACAATTTCCCATTTTTGTGATTGGAAGGAGCTCTGAAGGGTAGAAAAAAGAGGGTAGGGGGGTCTTTTGAGTTCGGGGTTACTCACCTTTGATTTAAAATTCAATATATTATGTCAATACTCTTATTACATTATCTCTGTTAGTTAATCGGAGAGTAGAGAAGTAGATTACAATTATTATTATTATTATTATTATTATTATTAAAAAATAAACATAATAAATTTATGCATCTGCAACCTGGTTTTTACTCTTCATGTTGATGTTTGCCAGATTCCTTTCTTTAAAAAGTATTCCAAAAAATGTCCTTCTTACCTTTTTCAACAAAAGGTAAGACATAAATAAAACAGTCTTAGCAAACATTTTCAAATCTTCCTATTAGGCAAAGTCTTTATATACCGCTTTCTCAAATTTACATAGTTTTTAATATAATTTTCTTTTTAGAAAAACCTTTCCTAGCCTATGCATAGATATTTCTATTGCAAGTTCTTTGATGGAAAAAGCTATTTTTTACACCACTCTAAGAAACCAGAAGCAAGCGAGAAGGGAATTAAGCAGGATTTGTGAGTATGTGTGCATTGATTTGTACACTCTAAAGGTATCGGATCTTTTGTGCATATATGACCTTTTTTCTGCAATAAAACAATTTAACTATCAGTGTCATGTCTGTGAAGCCTCAGCCTTAAGGAAGTTCCTGAATAGAAGATTGAGTGTTTGAAGTGTTGAGATTTATTGCCATGCCTGGTGTGAAGTCTGACCAAAACACATATTCTTTAAGCCACATCTTTCATGGGTAAACAATTTTTGTTTGGTAGATTGTTAAGCTGGAACCAGTGAATTCAAACAGATCCTCTCCAACACACATTTGTGCCATGGTAGTATTCACTTTTTGAGAAGTGTGTCATTTCACATGAAAATAATTTTGCCAAGAATGCCATTCAAAATCATAGTTCCCTACTTTAGAGACTGCTGAGACTGTGAGATGTCAATCAGGAAAAACAAAATATGTTTGTGAAGCTGAGCAAAATATGACGCTATTATATAAAAATGATAGGACATTAATGATGCAATCCCAAGAACTGAGCAGCCTTTGGGAACGAAAGCAACTAAAAACATACATTTGCTTTCCTGTTCATGGTTATTCATTCAAATGTCCAATTTTATATTGTGCTATTTCATGATGTTTAAGATATTTAGACCTCAGAGTGGAAACATCTGGATCATCTTACCTGGATTGAGAAATTAAGCATGCTTAAGATTTGGATGGTAGAGTTCCAGTCAATACCAGGGCTATGGGATAGCCTGGGATGTGGGAGATAATAGGCCTGTTCCAGGTGACCAATGAGATCTAGTGGCTTCCAAGGGACCTTGAGGGTTTTCCTGAAGATCTAATGGGCAGTTTGATTGAGGCCTCTGTCACATCTGGTATATAAGTTCCTTGGATCAAATTGTTCCTGTATGGTTTCCTGTTAGCAATGAACCTAGGACACTTCCAGAGTCCAAGTTGTTCTGGGAGATGAAATGCCAGAAGAAATACCTGAAGGACAATGGAAGAAGATAAAGTATGACTGCAACTTAAATTAAAAACCCATTTTAGGAACTATGTCTTGGTGGTGTTAAGAGTGGCAAAATGTAATTACTATAGAGTCACTACAAATTAGATGGATGATTATACAAATAAGAGAGAGAGAGAGAGAGAGATGGATGGACAGATGGACGGATGGACCAGAAAGACAGAGAGAGAGACAGACAGACAGACTTATTCTTTGCCATTCCTTATACCAGGGAGGGATGAGACACAGAATTATCTCAAGGTTGCTATGAAAAATATTCTAGGCTTCAGGGTGGATAAAGTTGCTTGAACCTCAAATGAGATTGGACTCCATCTGGGCAAGTCCTATTGAGATGACTGAGGCATAGTCATCCCAGTTAGCTGGGATGAATGTGAACCTGTAATTCCTGAGAAAGTGGACAGGATCCTCAGGACCGAACCCAATCACCCAACCAGTGTTTGCTTCTGGGTTTTAGAAAAACCCATTGTTCATAGTAAACAATAATTTACTTAACAATCAAGGCTTTTGCTTAACAACTGCTGCAAAAAAAGGCCATAAAAATCAGGTTAATCATCGGGGTGACCCAGCTTATGACTGCCACAATTTATGAGTGTAATAGGCAGGCTCCATTATAGTCATAGGTAGGGCACTAGCTAAATGGGCATATTTGGAAAACCTGAAGGTAATGTTATACATCTGAAAAATGCCTTTTTATTGCTCTTCCTTGAGATAGGTAGGTAGGTAGGTAGATAGGTAAGTAGGTAGTAGGTAGATAGGTAGATAATAGAACTAAATAGATAGATAGACAGGTAGATGGATGATAGATATAGATAGATATATAGATATAAAAGTGTCACTTAAATCTTAGTTGTAAAAAGAATATTATAAACTTTTGAGTTCAAGTAACAGAGAGAGGAGACAAGAAAATAAATTGAAGCAAACCTGGGATTATGGAATTATTACGTAGAAAAATGACTGGTTTTTGTGTTTTAATTATATTGTTCATTGCATATTGTCAAGCAGTTATCAAACAGTTTTCTTTACCTACATACATAATTTCCTTATAAAATAAAAGGCTGGTGGGTAGTTAATACATAACTCAAATATAAATGTCTGCAAATGTATTCACTGGCAATTCTCCATGCCTTAGCTGACTTTTGTGTCTTTGCTCAGGGCAAGCCACAGTGGAAGCTATGGTACCGACAACCAGCTGTCAAAATTCCAGATATGCTCCCTGGCCATAAAAGATCAGAGAGTCCCTGAAATATCCTTTACAACTGTGAACTTTATTTCTTAAACACTTAGGCAAACTTTGTTCTACTTTGATGCAACTCTAAAGCCCTGTATGTTGCAATGTGCATATGGAATGCAGACTAAATGACACACTGTAGTTTACTTGAAAGGAATTGGTAAGATCAATCTATATTTTAGAAAATAATAGCAGAATTAGCTAAACCTGATCTAAGAAGGCTGCTGGTTCCAACTAATCAATGGCCTCTTGGTTTTAACAAAAGGAGAAATAGGCCATTCCTAGCCTCAGAAAAACTATCATGTTTGATTTAAAAAAGCAAAAAGCCTCCCACCCTTTTGCACCATGTATTCATAACAACAGTTGCTCTTTCTTTCATTATGAAAAAAGTTGTTCCAATTAGCTGGCAGATGTTAGAATATACAGTAGAAATATAGTAACTACAATGAGAAAAATGATTTGATATAAGGTAACCAACTTTTTTACAATGAAAAGGAGGACACAAATAAATTGAAGGAAAAAAACAAAGCCACTTGTGTGCAGTGCACTCTTGTATGTGGTGCATTCTTGTGTGCAGCACATTCTTGTGTGCGGCGCACTCTTGTGCACAGTGCACTCTTGCGCACGGTGCACTCTTGCACGCGGCACTCTCTCTCAAAACAATTCTCCTGTGTGGAGCACATGCGTCTCATAATCGCATCTCACCACACTGTACCGAGCTTTGACAAATCATCATGTCAAATACAAATACATCACATCACACACAACAGATCGGATCGGCATCGATCAAATACGGAGATTTACAGATTAGTCTTCAAATATCAAAAAGGAGGACATGTAGGAGGACACTTTGCGAGAGAGGAGAGAACTTACAAAAGAAGGACTGTCCTCCCTAAAGGAGGACGGTTGGTCACCTTATTTCATACGAAGAGTACAGATATAGCCACAATACCAGGCCTTCAGCAACCAGCTTACTGTTACATCAGTTTTGGGAATCTTTAAGGACAGTCCCCAGAAACTGGTTGGAAACCTCTGTGTTTTATGTTCCCTCATTAACCAATCAGCATTAGAACCTATTCCTCCAGAGGTTAAAGGCCAGGGTTGTTAGCTTATTCCATTTCTGTATGTTTTCTACAATTCGTTAACTAAATGATTTTGAGAAAAATGGAAGCAGTGGGAGAGCTAATTGCTTGCAACCCCTTTCATTTTAGACTGAATGGCCTCTGTCAACTCACTTCAGTCTTGAGAAGATGACTGTATAATTTTTCTTTAGCTGCAGTGCTGTCAGAGGCCTGGGAGTCAAGCTTTTGTGAAAATTTTAAATTTTTTAATCCATCCTGGGGTGGAAATCATGCATCATCATGTAGCAATCACTGATTTTTTTAAAGGCTTTCCAGAATTTATCAGGCATATTTTCTATAGCACTATCAAAGTTTATTTTAGTGTATGTTAAAAAATCTTACTGTATTTTTTTTCTTTCCTTTTTTAATTAACCAAATTTATTATATAAGTATATAACGTTTTAAGGAAATATGATATGGTATTTTGGAAATTAAGATATTATTAGCTGTCCTTAAAGCGTTTTGATCAGACCAACCCGTTCATAAATTGCTGAATGCAACTGCAACTATTATAAAGAAATCCATGAAATTTAGAACCGTGTAAATTCCCTGCGTAAGTAGAATTCAATTAATCAGCCAGTTTTTAAAATCATGATTGTTTCACCCTCTTCAGAAAATTTTATAATGAAGATCTAATCTTCCAACTATCTTTTGGAAATTTAAGTAATGTTATATTTTTTCTGAAGTCAATAGCTGAAATGGCTGTCAGCTATATCCAGTGTACATTTTATTTAAAACTATATTATACATTCAAATAGATAAGAAGGGACATTAGTTCAAATATTAATTATACAATAAGTAAAACAACCACAAGAATAACTACACCACTACATGTTGCAGAAACACAGAAATGTTATTTGATTTTGTTATGTAGAACTTTCTGTGGTGTCTATCATCTAATCTATATATCTGCATTTCTATCTGCCTATCTGTCTATCTATCTCTATCTATCTATCATCTACAGTCTGAGTATATTAACATATACTTGTTTTTGCAATCTTTTATTACTTTGCCAGTCATGCTGCTGAAAGATCCTATTTGGTTTAATAGTAATCTCATTTAAATAAAACATTAAAGTTAATAATAAAAACTCTGTTACTGCAAACTACCCTATTACCTAATTACCCTTTTAGTCCTTTGATTTGGAGCAATATATTTCCTCCCATTTTAGAAAACTCTTTTTTAAAAAAAAAAATACAGAATTTGGCACAAGGAAAGAGAAACAGTAGAGCTATTTAGCTACAACATTTTGCTCCAATCTAGAATTTTATTTCCTGCCCTCCAAGTGGGCAGGCAGCCTGGAGCCTTGGGGCCACAAGCAATTCTTCACCTCATTTCTTACAGCCTTTGATTTAATTTTAAAAGCCCTGAGGATATGATGCTTGACTCTCTGCTGTCTCTTCCATTTTCCTCTAAGAAGAAAAGACCAGTGAGATAAAGAGATATGAAAGGAGACAGGAACCTTGTTCTACTTTTGGCTCTGAACTACCAACTACTTGCTTGGATCTTAGCTACATTGGCATAAGGCACAACGTCAATAAATTATAGCTGACAGACCTTTAAAAAATCATTACCTCAGAGGTGAACAACTTTAATTTGTCAAAGGTCCATTTTACAAATAATTGTTTTTCTTTAATATTCAGAAAGGAAGAGTAATAAACATGAAAACAAAAAGTCCTCACCTTATGGCTGTAATTCAGCTTGGAATTTCCATCATAAATTGTAATATTATAATTCCAGGCATGTTACTGACCTGATTTTATAACTTTTTTTTGCAATAATCACTAAGTGAATACCATGATCATTAAGCAAAGGCGTTCATGGGATTTTTTCTGATGGAAACTAACCTCAAAGCCTGGAAACTAGTAAAAAAAAGTCGTAAGATGAAGTCACATGACCACAGAACATTTTGTCAGAAATGAATCTAAATAACAAAAACTTGGATTGGTGAAAACACAGAGATTTTATTTGTTAAGCTGTTTGCAAAGAGCAGTAGGATCTCAGCTGACCTCAACATGAAGTTTGAGTCAAGAACCACACCTTAAGATTTCAATACATTACATTTTATAGTTTTTCTATCCCGACGCCCCCATGCCCCTCCTACATTGACCCAGTGACTGAGCACAGCTAATCCGAAACACCTTATGGAGACCACATCATCTCCTTCAACACCTCCCAATGACCACCCATCACATATTTTGCCAACATGGCTTTTTCTTATCTTATTTGGCATTAAGGAATGTCCCTTCAACACGGCCTCTTTCTAACAGTCTGAGAACAAAGAAATATCTATTCCTAACACCACACTTGTTACATATTAATGTTACATTCAGCACATCTTCTTAGAACAACATAATGATTATATGCATCTCTAACATATTCACCTATGCAAAGTAAAAGTCTGGCAAACTTAAGCAGATGCTTTGAAAAACAAAATCTAACTTCAATTGATTAAAGAAAGTTAGGGCAATGTTTATCTTTTATCATCTCTTCTCCTATTGTCCTCCTAATTGATCACTTTTTTGTTATACCAATTCCTGGAGGAGATACAGAAGGATGTAATTGATTGTAGGTACATGTTTAACAATGAGTAAATGCATTAGAAAATATATTTACAGCAGGATTACATCAAGATAGCAAATATCTATAGAGCAACTGTCTTCTTAATGCTATATTATACTATTCTCTTCACCTACGTTTTATTTTTGAATTTTCTTATTTCTAACAACTTCAACTAGCCATAAAGGCAATCAGATTGCTAAGCATCTGAAATGCAATCATGTGACTGAAGAGAAGGGGGCTGTGGCTGGAACTCTGGAACCAGGTTCTAAGTTAGCTTTTGAATATGGGGAGGGGTCTATTGTAACTTTGAATAGTCACTAAGCAACCAATCGTTAAATGAGGGGCTACATTTTCTTTATTTTCTCTTTATTTCTCTTTCACATCTTTTTTTCTTCTGCATATTACATTGAAATACAGTAAAAAAACGCCAGTGTTTCCCAACCTTGGCAATTTGAAGAAATGTGGACTTTAACATCCAGAATTCCTCGGCTAGCCAAGCTACAGCAAAGCTGGCCAGGGAATTCTTGGAGTTGATTGCACCCCTGTTTAAAAGTCTGTAGAGATTCTCAGTCATCCAGGTCATGGTTATCTCAAAGGTGCTTTTTCAGGAGGCAATTGGACTTCCTTGTTTTTCCCTTTGAAGACATTTTGCTTCTCATCCAAAAAGCTTCTTCAGCTTTGACAGGATAGTGGGGAATGGAAGAAAAAGCACTTTTGGGACAACCATGACCAGAATGACTGAGAATCTCTACAGACTTTAGCTATACAATTTGGGATGAACACTCTTTGAATTGGTGTGGGACTAGAATGGATTTCCAGAGGAAAAGTTGCAGACTTACAGTAACCAGGAACACCACTCAGATGACTCTGAGGACACAGATAAACCTCCAAGTGCTTCAAGGACCCTCTAAAAGGATGCAAATGACCAGCTGTCTGCAGGGAATATAAATCCTTCCATTCCCCACTATCCTGTCAGAGCTGAAGAAGCTTTTTGAGAAGAAGTGAAAGGTCTTCAAAAGAAAAAAACAAGTTGCCTTCTTTTGGGAAAAAGCACCTTTGCCTAGGTTGAAAATTATTGGTATAGGCCTTTCACTAAAGTTGTTTATCTTTGATCTAAATCTGTAATCTGTGTTTATGCAGAGAGAATATTTAAGTAAAGATCTGGAGGAATAAGGATAAGGTAAATTGATATGGGTAATATCTTGCAAATTTCTTAGTTGCTTAGCTACTTCTAAGAAATGCATAAGCTGAACTTGCAGGAAATAAGAGTCTCATGTGGCTTTGTCTCTTCAGCATTTAATATACAGAGTATATTGTTTCTGAGAAACGATTTTAATTAAGCTAGACTTGCAGTAGAAAGAGTGAATGAGAATTTATTTTGGAGAATGTGTAATCACATACATACAAATAATGATCTTGTTCATGTCCAAAGGAATATGACCTACATAAAGAAAGTATGGATAAGTACTGTTTAGAGATCCTGACCTTGAAATATGGCAGGATCCACTTCCAGCATGTACAAGATTCCCTTCATCAACTTTGCAGATAGAAACTATCAGTTACTCAGAACAAAGCTGGGAATCACTTAAACTTTCTTATTTAACATAATATTTGAGTCAAAGACCATTGAAAGTGTTTTCACCTTTCCTCTTTCCTTGATCAAATTAAAAATCCTGGAGGGAAGAGAAATCAAATTGTTCATTGGATTGCATAAAATGTATACCTTCAGTTGCAAGCTTTGCAAAATGTTTTTACCACAAATAGCATGTGATTATAATTACAGTACTACATGGAACTATTCATGAGATGACCGATATGCAACAGCACAAAATGAAGAAAAGAAAAGGCAAGTGTTCCTGAAACTGATGCACTTCTGACTGCTGTATGCCACGCCTTCCATTATTATTTTTGTTATGGATAATGGGAAATGTGATACAGGTAGTCCTAGACTTATTACCACAACTGAGACCCAAATTTCTATTGCCAACTGAAACATTTGTTAAGTGAATTTTGCTCTGTTTTATGACCTTTCTTGCCATAGTTGGTAAGTGAATCACTGCAGTTGATAAATTAGTTGTTAAGTGAATCTGACTTCCCCACTGACTTTCATAAGAAGGTTGCAAAAGTTGATCACATGACCTTGGAACACTGCCACAGTCATAAATGTGAGCCAGTTGCCAAGTGTCCGGATTTTGATCGTGTGACCATGGGGATCAGTTATGAGATTCAAATTTTTTTACTACCAGTTCTGTGGCCGTGGCTTGGTGGCCGTGGCAGGGGAAGGATACTGTATAATCTCCAGTCGGAGGTGGTATTTTCCAGTTCTCCGAACAACTCAAAATTTCCGCTACTGGTTCTCCAGAACTGGTCAGAACCTGCTGAATACCACCTCTGATGGGGATACTTAAATGATTGTAAGTGTGAAAAATGGTCATGTCACTTTTTTCAGTACTGTTGCAACTTTGAATGGTTACTGTTAAGTTTGCATGAAGAGTCAGCCGAGGAGTTCAACAAAGAGTTTATTAAGTGACTACAGCTCGAATGGACCCGTCCTGGCAGCTGGCTGCCTCTTATAGCCTGCAGCTGTAGCTGTCAGCCAATGGGAGTGCAGGGTTTCTTCCGCACTATTTAAACCAATACCATTTGACATTTTACAAGAACAGTTCAAATAAACCAATAACATTCAAACCTACATACATAACACCCCTCCCCACTAGGTTCAGTCCATACCAAACCCCAACCTATCTAATGTATTCCTTTAAATGGTGGGGCTCTTACATGTATGCGTTGAGACTTTAGGTGGTTCAGAAGTTTTAACGTTCTCACCCAGTGAGAGGAAATGTGTCTGCTGACATTTCCCTGTTGGGACTTCCTGTGAAAGGAGACCCTGTTAGACTGTCAGAATTTGGTCTCTCCTCCCAACCCATCTCCACCCAATGTCAGCACCCAAGTCAGGTAGTGATGTGCAATCTTCCACTCTAAGGATGGATTTGCATTGTGACAGGGTTCAGATGGTTCCTGTCTCAATGGCTCGTTACACATGGGGTTGATCTTGCCTTGCTGGTTTTCCTCCCACCTTCCCCCATTCTCCCTTGAAGGCATTCAGATGAGGGACTCAGAGAGAGAGAGGCTTATGTTCCTGAGGAACCTGGATCTAAGTTGGTCAATGTGCTCACCCAGAGGAGGCCATCCTCTGTTTGTACCCTGTAAGAACGAGGCCAGTGATGTGAGTTATTTCAGCAGGAATCCACAAAGGTTCACCTATAAGGTTCCAGCATAGACAGAATTCCCACACTAAAAGAACTAACTTCAAGTGGAATCCAGTGGTGCTAAAAGGCGCAGGGATAGAAGGTCAAGGGAAGACTGAAGCCACCCATCAACAACTCTGCTGGGGACAAGTTAGATGCATAGGAGGATGTGTTGAACACAAGAAGTTTTTCAAGTCAGTGATATCCCTAGAACCCATGCTGAAGCTTTGGTAAAAGCAGCGCACTATGCGTGCCCGCCCTATCGGCGGGTGCCCAGGGCAGTGAGGGCATGTCTGATACCCCTGTTGAGTAGAAAGGATTCAAAAATGTTAGATGTGAATTGAGTTAGATTGTGAAACATTGAGGGCCATTGTCAGAAACAGGACATCTGGTAACCCATGGGTTACAAACAATTTTCTGAGCTGCTTGATGACAGCCTCAGTTGTAGTGGATGTCATGGGAATTACCTCTAGCCATTTGGAATATGCATCTACTATAACTAGAAAGTGTGCCCTCTTGTAGGGCCTGCAAAATCAATGTGGATTCTAGACCATGGGCCCCTAGGACATTCCCATTCCTGTGTGGGGGCATGAGGTGGAGCAGGCCTGACTACCTGGCAATTGGGACAAGAGGCTACCCAGTTTTCAACCATTTTGTCAATACCTGGCCACCATACACTCTCCTGGCCAAACCTTTCATCCTACAATCCCAGGATGACCCTCAAGTAACATTTCCAAACCTCCCTTTGCAGTTTTGCAGGAATAACCACCCTGTTACCCCAATAAAATGCATCCTCTTATCAGATAATTCAGTTTGCCTGGACTTAAAAGGTTGGGCAAGGTGAGGAAGATCTTGAAGAGGCCAACCTTTCTTAATCCAGCCCATAACAGGTGCCAACACAGCATCTTTGGCAGTCTCTGGCAATCAGCAGCATGGACTGGAAGCTTAGCAACGGTCTCCAGGAAAAGGTATGAGTTTCAAGTTCAAAGTCCTCCTTGTGGCAAGGTAGTGGGCAACGACTCAGTGCATCAGCATGTCCTTGCCAGGCCTGTGAATCAGTTTGTATGAATAGGCTGCAAGAAATTCAGTCCACCTCAGCATTCTTGGTGATTGGTGATAGATATTAGGTGTAGGTTTGTCCTGCCACAATGCCTAATAAAGGTCTTGTGATCTGTAAACAATGGTGAATGACCCGCCATACAGATATTCATGAAATTTCTTAACAGCTGCAACAACTGCTAAAGCCCAATTGTTATAATTCTCTGCTTTGGACAAAGTGCAGAGTAAATGCAATGCTGGGGCTTCCTTCCACTGGGAAGCCTGTGACTCAAAAAAACCCCACTCCAAAAGGGGATGCATCACAAGTCAGAACAACAGGCAATTCTCAGAGAACTGTATCAAACAGCATCAGACGGATTAGTCTCTTAATACTGTTAAATGCTGACTGTTCCTTCTCCCCAGATCCAAACAGCTTTCTTATCAAGCAGGCGTAAAGGCTCAGCAATAGATGCTTGTGAGGTAGAAACATGTGGTAAAAGTTAATAAGTCCAAGGAAGGCTTGCAAATCTGTCTTGTATCTAGGTTTAGGGCCTTGATTGCTTTAACCTTGGCATCAGTAGGGTGGAAGCCATGCTTGTCAATCATGTACCCCAGGAACTCAACTCTGTCTGTTTTGAGTGTACATTTGTCTTCCTTGACTTTTAAACCGCTTTTCTGAATCTGGTAAGGACTTTCTGAGTCTCTCGGAAGCTGAGTGTCATTTTCAGCAGAGATTAGCACATCATCAAAATAAGGCACTACCCTGGCAGTCCTTGCAACATTCTTTCCATAAGGCTTTTGAAAAATGCCAGGTGCCACTCCAAATTGTAGTCTTTACATTTGAAGGCACCTCTATGAGTCACAATTGTTTGTGCTCTTCTGCAGTGGCATCATCAACTGTTAATTGTTGATATGCCTGAGCCAAGTCCAGTTTAATACTGTACCCCTGCCAAGGGAATGGAGCAGATGATGCACAACTGGTGGTGGCGCCTGCTGAGCGCATGGTTAAGTGTCCCCTTATAGTCACCACAGATTCTCACTGACCCATGCCTTGACTGGTGTGACTATGGGTGTTTCCATCTGGAGGTCAGTAGGCTCTAAAACCCCTTGAGCAATGAGCTTATCTAATTGTGCATCAATTTTTCCTTTAAAGCAAATGGAACCTCCTGCTTTTTAAACGAATTGGGGGCACCTTGGGGTCTAGGCTGAAAGCAATAGGGGTCCCCATATACTTGCCCAGTCCTTCGCTGAAGACCTCTGGAAACTCAGACTTCAAGGACTCCTCCCATTCAGAGCTGCTCACGTGATGGATGCCAGTCACCCTGATGCCTAGTGGCTTGAACCACTCAAGTCCCAGCAAACTTGGGCGATCCTTGTCCACGATGGTCAGGGGCAAACGCTGGCCTTTAAACTGCACGCTGAAATCTTGCTCCAACTACTGGAATCTTGTTCCCTTGGTAGTCTTTGAGAGTCAGTGCTTGCTTCTGGAAATGCTTCTTCTGAATTTTGGGAAAGAATCTGTGGATAGTGTCCCATGACACCATAGATAAATAAGAGCCTGAGTCCACTTCCATTTGGCAAGGCCTTCCTTCAATAAACACCTTCACATGTACTTTTCTGCTTTTTAAGGGTGAAGAATGACTAATAGTGATTGTTTGGTGAGTTTCATTCTTGCCATTTGCTTCTAATTTTCACCCCATTTTTCAAGGAAATTGTTGGGCTTAAAGTCTTTATCAGGAAATTTTTTTCCTGATCGGTGGAGTTCTGGATGATTTGCAGACTCTGGCTATGTGACCGCCACAACGTAGGCAAATGGAGTCAAAGAACTTGCATTCAGTGCGGGTGGCCCCCCACAGCCTCTGCAATAGAATCCTTGCCTGTTTTTCCCAGAGTCTTTTCTTTCTTCTCCATTCTGAGTCTAAAATCCCTCCTCTGCCTCACTGCCATCAGAATCAGAGTCTATTTGTTCAAATGGGCTGTGATTTTTCCCCATCAGAATGGCTTGAGGCCTGGCTTGAGGCCTTGTTAATCTTTTTCATCGCTGCTGAGGACTTGGTGGCTTCGCTGAGACAGCTTCTTCAATGGCCTCTTTAAACGTGATCTTAGGTTTCATTAATAGTTTGCTTTGTAAGACCTTATCTTTTAGGCCTAAAACAAACCGATCACATGGCCTCTTCTAAGTTGGTAAAGTCACAAGCACCCCAATGTCCCTTAAACTTGCCAATGTCATTTCTATCCCCTGATCCTGATCGGTAAAATTCATGTCTCTTAATGAGGCACTATACTTGTGGCGAATGGCTCTTAAAAGTTTCTCTAAATCGGGCCATTCCATTACCTTCAGCTCTGCAGCTTCCACTAACACCTTGCCATTTTGAAGACTCGCCGAGTCAAGAGAAAAGACCGCCTTTCTTCCGCCTTTCGGGATGTCGGCGAGGTCGCTCCTTCCAGATACATCTGGAAACGATCCGCATACGATTCCCAGTCTTCCGCCGGATCGATCAACGGTGCTGGGGTGTTCAGCGCAGCCATCTCGCCTGTTGCTTGTTCTTCTGCCGCTCTTCTTCAGGGAAATCCCATCCTCGCACCAGTGTTAAGTTTGCATGAAGAGTCAGACGCGAGAGTTCCAGCAAAGAGTTTATTAAGTGACTACAGCTCGAATGGACCCGCCTGGCTTGGCTACGGCTGCTCTATAGCCTGCAGCAGAGCTGTCAGCCAATGGGAGTGCAGGGTTTCTTCCCGCACTATTTAAACCAATACCATTTGACATTTTACAAGAACAGTTCAAATAAACCAATAACATTCAAACCTACATACATAACAGTTACTATATGAATTATTGTAAGTTGAGGTCTACTAATATAAGTTGGAACTATCAAATGGTTGAAGGCTGATCAGGGGAAATAAACACAGGCAAAATGAGGAATGGTGAGGAAATATAATTTATTCTGGTATTATCTTCTTTGTTTCTTTTAGACAGTGTTCCTATCATAGACTGAGTAACTTTGAGTGCTGAAGTAGTGCAGACAATATTACTACAAGATGTTTGAAAATCAATGTGCAGAAATATTTTATAACGGCAATATTCTTCAAAGCAGGGAATGCTTAAGGTGATTAATTTATATATGAAGAGGATGCAACTCAAGATGTCTGAAAAGAATAATAATAGAAGAACTGCCTTGGATTCAACACAGATTATCAAACCATAGAAAACTATGGAGAAATTGTGTGTTTGATTTTTTGTTTTAGTTATCATTTTTTCTTGTGAAGACATGGCAACACATTCAGCAAAAGTAGTTTTTCTGTTTTCTTTTCCTTTATAATAAGAAATAATAGGCAGCCACAAATGTCTAACTTATCATGAGATACTAGAATTTTGTCAACAGGAATATAAAATAAAGAGAACAATTGGTAACTGGGGGGTATACTTGCCAACGATAATCTCATTTACAGTTAGGTAAAATTTAAAGTACACAAAATAATTTATGATTTTGAACATTGAAAGACTGAGTTTGAAATAGAATCAAGTACAAATGATGTGCATTTAATTGCTAAAATGTATAAACTTTTTTTGAAATTTGAAACAGAAGAACAACAAGTGAAGGCATACGTGTTACAGTGGGCTAAAAATTTTGGTTATAATATACATATAGAATAATGGGAAAATAGGTGGTAAGGGCTGAATTATATACTATGTGTCAGGGTAATGATTTAAGAGCTGACCATCTGCAATGATAATGTAATACTGGGAATGAGTCAGCAAGGTTTTTGGGCTGATATCACTTTAATAGTCTAAGAAGAGGCCCTGTTGGGATGTATCTCTCTCTCCCATGTGTGCTTCCGTGATGTAATTTTTGATTACTGCTTGTTTGAGATCTGATTAAAGTACATGTTTTTTGCAGATAAAACCAGTATTTAAAATACAAACCTCTGTTTACTGTATTTGCTCCTGGGTTATCTCACATAGTCACACTGTGACATTATATTATAATCTTAAGGAATTTTTTAAATGAAAGTTAGGGGCCTTGGTGGCTCAGGCTGTTAAATGCCTGCATTTAAGTTCCAGCTGTCTACACCACTGTATCTCACCAGGCTCAAGGTTGACTCAGCCTTCCATCATCTCGGGGTAGGTAAATTGAGGGCCCAAGATTGTTGGGGGCAATAAGCTGACTTTGTAAAAAAAAATGCCGCTTAGTAATAAGCAGGCATATACAATGGAATGAAGGCTATTGCTGAGCACACTGGGTTGTATCCCAAAAATTGTAAGCTGCCCTGAGTCTTCCGAGAAGGGCAGCAATGCAAAAAAAGTATGTGTCTTTTATGTTACCAGAGATTGTATAGAGAAAGATTCTAGAATGTTTAAAGGCAAATTTTATTGGAAATGTGAACAAGAAGTGACATTTTATCATGTTTGATAGATGTGTATA
>CM019155.1:21375708-21505094 GCA_009733165.1 Naja naja
AATACATACATACATACATACATACATACATACATACATACACACACACATACATACATACACTGAACCAGAGGATTTTAAAGAGTAACATGCAATTGAGATCAGAAGTTTTTTGGGGGGTGGGGGGAGGGTTGATGGACAAACAGTTGCAAAAACAATCAAGGCACTTTTTTGCATATAATAACTATAGCAAGAATATTGCTGCTATAAAGAGTGGGGAGATTTGGCATTACCCACAATGGAGGAATGATGAAGATGATGAAACTTGCTAATATGACTAAACTGACTTTTTTGATCACAGAAAAGACAATATTTGTTGCTGATTAAAACCCTTTATGGACTTTTTGTGCAAAACAGAAAAAAATATAATTTATGATTTTGATGATTAAACAATATAGATTATAAAAAGAAGAGGCTTATGTTGTAACCATAAAAGGTAAAGATGTAAAGAAGATTGGAAGCCACTTCTTCGTATCCTTTCTCTCTTTCTTGCATTTTCACTTTCTCTTTGATTTCTTTCATGTATACTGAGAGATTTTGCAGCAGAGACAAATTCCTTGTGTGTATCTGATCGTAATTGGCCAATTATGGAAACTATCAAAGGACTGGGCGATATGAAAAGAACCCTGTGGAAGTCAATCCCCATCCCCTACCCCTAATTTCCATCTTGCCACTCCAAGGCCATCATCTCAAACCTTGTAAAAATACATGGGGACATCAAAAATACTGGTATGAAATTAATACAATGTCATCCCACATATCCGATCATTTCCCCTTTTGGTCACATTAAAAATCATAGTTGGTCTGTGATGTTCGGTAGGATTTTAGAAGTTATATCCAAGGGGGCAACAGTCTTGCTTTAACCCCCAAAAGGCATTTCTTGGAGTAGATTAGGCGGCAGGCCTCTAAAGTGTGGGTTCATGTTTTGGGGAGAAAGCCTGCCCCCTCCAACAGAGTAGAGGGTTGTGTGCCAAGAACCTATGTGACTGGCCTTTGTGGTTAGGTGACTTTATTCCTCCAGTTTTGGTGCAGGATTTTGCTTTGGAACCTTCAGAAGTCAGGCTGAATTTCCTGGAGGTGGCAGAGAGTTTTAAGCACAAGCCCTCCATTGACCTCCCTGTGACATTACTCATGAATAACTAGGCTTGTTGTTGGCCCTCCTGCTTCATTTTCTCTGAGGAAATCTTCTGTTAAGGGGCAACAGTTTTCCATTTCAATCTGGCAGCTCCAGCCAGCTGCTTGTTATTTCACTTGGCTGAGCCTGACAAGCTAATCACATGTTGGATTTGCACTACAAGGCCCTGCGTAGACCTCGTTCCTCCCTCCCTCCAGCAAGAGAGCCCTTATGACAGATGTAGCTCTCTCCCCTATTTTCCAGTCAAGGCAGGCTCTCAAAACAGCTCACAAAAGTTAAAAGGGGATGCCCAATGCCACATAAAAGAGCTGTACCTAAGCAAAAATATAACATAGGCCGTACCTTTAGCTTTCACACTAAATGATGGGACACTGAAGGAAAAATAAGTAGAATAAGATAAAGAAGAGCAACATCTGGTTTGCTTTTATTTTGAGAGGCTTCCTTTGTTTCATTATTCATTTATCACAGTGTTTCTCAATTTCAACACTTTCAGATGTGTGGACTTCAATTCCCAGTATTCCCTAGCGAGAATTGTAACTGGGGAATTCTGGGAGTTGAAGTCCCCACATCTGAAAGATTGCTGAGGTAGAGAAACACTGATTTATCATGATTCCATTTCTTTTTCTAATCACTGATGTGTATTCATAGGCTATATTCCCCCTTTTTGTTTTTCTTTCAGGGTTGTAGGCTGTGGATTCCAGACAAGCTCCTGACAGCTGCCATTTCTTTCCCAGAGTTGCCTAGATATTGCACTGTTCCCTCATAGATTGAAAAGGAGAAACGGCTGTCTCTGGCTAACACTGCCACTAATTGCCTAATCCCCTTCCAGACAAACTTAAAATATTATAATAGTTCAGCATTCTGATAAAAGTGGCAGGTTCAAAATAAATTGACCAGCTTGATTCTGTTAACGTGAAAAAGGTAATCACCCAATTCTGGAAGGCAAAGATATAAAGTAGACTAGAGTAGACAAATGGGCTCATGCTTATCCATGACATGTTTTTTCATAGCAAATGAAAAATGTGCCAGAATGGAACGATTCAGCAGCTTTTAGACATCCCACTCCAGTGAAAACTGTTAAAGAGGAGAAAACATTTTGATGTCATCAATTCAATGAACTTGTTAACAACAGATAGATGAATAGATAGAAGCTGATGATTGAAGGTACAATTTTAAAATTGCTTGCTTTATTATTTGAGGAAGTCTATAGAAAAGGTGACAGAATGCTATACAATCAGGCCAGAAACATATTAACAAGAGAGATCAGAGCAGCAAAAAGAAGCTACGCTGAAAAGTTAAGGAATCAGTTCTCAACAAATGAACCAGCAAACATGTGGAAAACTCTTAAAAACATCACTGGCTACAGCAAACCTCCTTCCCAGGCAGAAGGAAATCAACAATTAGCAGATGACTTGAATGTGTTTTACTGCAGGTTTGAAAGGAAACTACAGCCACCTATCTCCACAACCCCCATCTCAAACACACCAACAACAGCCAAGTCTCCTACAACTGGCCCCAACCCATTGGGTTCACAGCTTCTAGTGATCACAGAAAAAGAAGTGCAAGATCTATTTCACAGGCAAAAGCTAGAAAAAGCACCGGGGCCAGACAAGACAACTCCTTCTTGCTTAAAAGTCTGTGCTGACCAATTGGCCTCCCTCTTCACCCGAATCTTCAATAGATCATTAGAGATGTGCTATGTTCCTTCTTGCTTCAAATGCTCTACTATCATCCCAGTGCCAAAGAAGCCCTCCATCAAGGAACTGAATGACTACAGACCAGTTGCTCTAACATCTCTGGTTATGAAAATCTTTGAAAGGCTAGTGCTGTCCTATCTGAAAACCACCATGGATCCACTGTTAGATCCCATGCAGTTTGCATACCAAGCAAATAGATCAACAGATGAATGCTGTTAATATGGCTCTGCATTACATCCTACAACACCTTGAATCTCCAAATACCTATGCAAGGGTCCTCTTTGTAGACTTCAGTTCAGCATTCAATACCATCATTCCAGACATTCTTCTAACTAAATTAAACCAACTATCAGTATCTGAACACATTTGTAAGTGGATCATAAGCTTCCTAACAGACAGGAAGCAGCAGGTGAAGCTAGGCAGAATCACATCTGATACCTGTACAATTACCCCCAAGGCTGTGTGTTTTCTCCACTTCTGCCTATATACCAATGACTGCATATCAAATAATCCATTCATTAAAATACTGAAGTTTGCAGATGACACAACAGTGATTGGTCTCATTTGAGACAATAATGAATCTGCATACAGACAGGAGGTTGTACAACTTACCTCGTGGTACAACCAGAACAATCTGAAACTGAACACACTCAAAACTGTAGAAATGGTGGTAGACTTTAGGAGAAACCCTCCCATACTACCACCTCTTACAATACTAGACAACACAGTATCAACAGTAGAGACCTTCAAATTTCTAGGTATTATCATATCACAAGACCTAAAATGGACACCTAACATCAAAAACGTCATCAAAAAAGCACAACAAAGAATGTTCTTTCTGCACCAACTCAGAAAGCTCAAACTGCCCAAGGAGCTGCTGATACAGTTCTACAGAGGAATTATTGAGTCTGTCATCTGCACCTCTATAACTGTCTGGTTTGGTTCTGCAACCCAACAGGACAGACACAGACTTCAGAGGATAATTAGGACTGCAGAAAAAAACAATTACTACCAACCTGCCTTCAATCGAGGACCTGTATACTGCATGAGTCAAAAAGATGGCTGTGAAAATATTTACAGACCCCTCACATTCCAGACATAAACTGTTTCAACTCCTTCCCTCAAAACAACGCTATAGAGCACTGCACACCAGAACAACTAGACATAAGAATAGTTTTTCCCTGAAAGCCATCACTCTGCTAAACAAATAAGTCCCTCAACACTGTCCAACTATTTACAAAGTCTGCATTACTATTACTATTAATCTTTTCATCTCCTTATTATCCATCCCCTCCCACTTGTAACTATGTAACTTTGTCGCTTGTATCCTTACAATTTATATTGACTGTTTCCTAGTATGATTTGATTGCTTATTGTACCCTATGACTACCATTGAGTGTTGTACCTTATGATTCTTGACTCTTGATGAATGTATCTTTTCTTTTATGTATACTGAGAGTATTTGCACCAAGACAAATCCCTACTCTACTCTATTTTATTCTATTTGGCTCAGAGAAAGGATAGACAACTGAATTGAATTGAATTGAATTCTTTGTACGTATGTACATAGTATACATACAATGAAATTCACATAACACCCAGAGACCAGACCCAACATGCACACACAGATGACAATCCCCAAACATCTTCCCACCCACCAAAATTCCCCGCCTCCTAAAAACAGACAAGCATCCACACAACAGATCAAGTAATACTATCCAACAGCTCACCGATGGTGGTCCTTAAGTTCATTGTTAAGTGCAATTATAGCTCTGGGATAAAAACTGTTCAGAAAACATGTGGTCCGAGTTTTAATTGTTCTGTATCATCTGCCAGAAGACAACAGTTCACAAAGATTATAAGCAGGATGGGAAGAGTCTCTAAGAATGTTGTGCAACTTCCTCAAACAACGATATGCGAAGATGTCATCC
This sequence comes from Naja naja, assembly GCA_009733165.1. Taxonomy (NCBI): domain Eukaryota; kingdom Metazoa; phylum Chordata; class Lepidosauria; order Squamata; family Elapidae; genus Naja; species Naja naja. Next base: position 21,380,472 of record CM019155.1, read on the forward strand.
AGGGCTGGTAGCTGGAGCCCAGTGATATTCTGGGCAATTTTAATGATTCTCTGTAGAGTTTTTTGTCTTCTACAGAGCTGCTCCCATACCATAGAAGAATGCAATATGTCAGGAGACTCTCAGTGGTGCTACAACAGTAGGACAGAAGTAGATACTGAGATAGATTTGTCTTCCTGAGCATTCTCAGGAAGTACAGCCTCTTCTGTGCCTTCTTTACAAGCATGATAGCATTCATAGTCCATGAGAGATCCTCCGAGATATAAGTGCCCAGAATATAAGTGCCCAGAAATTTAAAACTACCAACCCTCTCCATTGCCTCACCATTTATGTACAATAGTAAATGTACATCTCTCTTCCTTCTGAAGTCAATTATAATTATAACTTATTCAGCCTATAATAATACAACAGTAATCCAGCAACATACTTTCTTGGGGAAGCAAGTTTATGAACGTATATGGACTCTGAGGGCTGCCAGAGTACTAAAGTATATGTGGAAGCATAATTTAAAATCAGATCAAATTAGTTTATTACAACCATAAGGCCAGATACAATATAATATCTAACAGTAGAGCTGCTGAATGCATATATAGCTATCTATATGTAACAGACAAAAATAAAAACTAAAAGTAAATAACATATGTAAGAAAATAAAATAAAAATCAATATATCTCTAGAACACTTGATGTCATGACATTTAACTGGGCAAAATGGTACATTAGAGAGCAACCATTTTAGAACAAAGGTACATCAAATGGGCTGAAATACGGAATATGTCCAAATCTAGGACCTAAGGAATGAATTTTAGGAAATTTGTGGATACTTCAACCCCTGTCATTCTCTCCTTTGATTGGCCTTCCAATATGCCACCCCTCGCTGCTAGGAGGCGGAACCAATGAGATGGTTCCGCCCCAGGCGCCTGATGGAGAGATTCCAGATGGCACTTGGGATGATCCCTGCCTCCTTTGCCCACAGCTCGGCTGAGACCCTGGGGGATGCCTGGAAGAAGACTGCCTCCAGGGTGCTTGACCGAGTTGTTCCTTTGCGGCCTCTCACCCAGTGCAGATCCCAGTTGCCTCCCTGGCTTTCCACAGAGCTCCAGGAAATGAAGCAGCAGAGGAGAGGCCTAGAGAGCTGTTGGAGGTCCAGCAGGTCTGAATCTGACAGACCGCAGCTAAGAACCTACATTAGATCTTATCTTGCTGCGATGAGAGCGGTGAAGCATGCGTACTTCTCTGCTCTCATTGCATCTGCAGATAATCACCCGGCCGCCCTATTCAGGGTCGCCCATTCCCTCCTTAATTGGGTGTGTGTGTGACCCTTTGCAGGGACATGACGAGGAGTTTAGTCAACATCTGACAGACAAGATCGCTCAGATCCGGGCCGACTTGGACTCCGACTGGTCAAAGTCTGATGGGAGTGTTACGATGGGTCTTAGGGATTCCATCTGGAGGAGTTTGATTCTGTGACTCCAGATGAGGTGGACCGGATCATAGGGAAGCTGAGTGCTGCCACATGTTTACTGGACCCATGTCCCTCCTGGTTGGTTTACGCTGCCCGGGAGGTTACACGAGGCTGGCTCCAGGCAGTTGTCAACGCTTCTTTGAGTGAGCAATTCTTTCCCGCCGCCTTGAAAGAGGCGGTGGTGAGGCCCCTCCTCAAGAAGCCTGCCTTGGACCTGGCTATTTTGAACAACTTTCATCCTGTCTCCAACCTTTGCTTTGTTGTGAAGGTTGTTGAGAACGTGGTGGCCCGACAGCTCCCGGTGTTCCTGGAGGAAACCAATTATCTGGATCCATACCAATCGGGTTTCAGGCCTGGGAACAGCACGGAGACGGCATTGGTCGCACTGGTGGATGATCTCTGCGGGGCACAGGATAGGGGTCACTCCTCTGTCCTGGTCCTGTTAGATCTCTCAGTGGCTTTTAATACCATCGACCATGGTATCCTACTGCAGCACTTTGAGGGGTTGGGAGTGGGGGGCACTGTTCTACAGTGGTTCTCTTATCTCTCAGGTCGCACGCAGTGGTGTTGGTGGGGGCAGAGATTGGCCCCGAGGCCCCTCCTTTGTGGGGTGCCTAAGGGGTCGGTGCTCTCACCCCTCCTGTTCATAATCTATATAAAGCCACTGGGCGAGATCATCCGTGGTTTTGGGATGAGGTATCATCAGTATGCTGATGATACCCAGCTTTTTATCTCCACCCCAAATCCACCCAGTGACGCCCTCAGCATGATGTCCAGGTGCCTGGAAGCAGTGCGAGTCTGGATGGGCTCAACCCGGCTAAGACCGAGTGGCTGTATGTACCAGCATCTTGAGTTATCCAGGATATTCCACCTTTGGCTATGGGAGGAGAGGTGTTGTTCCCCATAGATAGGGTTTGCAACTTGGGTGTCCTCCTGGATGCACGGCTCAGTTTGGAGGAGCAGGTGGGAGCTGTGGCCAGGGGGGCATATACCCAGGTTCGTCTGGTGTGTCAGTTGCACCCCTACCTGGACCGAGATGCCCTATGTATGGTCACTCATGCACTCGTTACCTCCCGTTTGGACTACTGCAATGCTCTTTACATGGGGCTGCCCTTGAAGACCACGCAGAGGCTTCAACTTGTCCAGAATACAGCAGCATGGGTTGTGATGGGAGGGTCCTGATACTCCCATGTTACACCCCTCCTGCACGAGCTGCACTGGTTACCGGTTGCACTCCATGTGAGATTCAAGGTGCTGGTGTTGACCTATAAAGCCCTTCATGGCTTAGGACCGGGGTATTTGCAGGGAACCCTGCTGCCTGTAATGGCTTCCTGACGTCCCATGCACCCCCATAGGCAGGGCCTCCTTGGGGTGTCATCAGCCAGACAATGTTGGCTGGCGACCCCTAGGGGTAGGGCCTTCTCTGTGGGAGCACCCACCCTATGGAATCAACTGCCCCTGAAGCTTAGGGTGGCCCCTGACCTCTGATCCTTCCGCCGTGTCCTAAAAACATGGCTTTTCCAACTCGCTGACCTGGGCTGATGGGGGGAGGGGATTGTAGCAATAGTGTTATGACTTTTATTGGCTTAGTGAGATTTCAGATTTAATAATTTTTTAATTTTTGTATTATATTCTTTTATTACTGTAAGCCGCCCTGAGTCCTTCGAGAGATAGGGCAGCATAGTAATCTCATTAAATAAATAAATAAATAAATAAATAAATAACAGAGGGATAGAATCAAGATCATGAGAAGTGATACTATCACTTTATAAAGCCTTAGTAAGACCACACTTGGCATACTGCATCCAGTTTTGGTCACTATATTATAAAAATATGTTGAAATTCTGGAAAGAGTGCAGAAAAGGGCAACAAAGATGACTAGAGGGCTGGAGGCTAAACCATGTGAAGAATGATTGCAGGAATTGGGTATGGCGAGTGTAGAGAAAAGTAAGATTAGGGGTGACATGATAGCAGTGTTCCATTATTTGAAAGGCTGCCACAAAGAAGAGGGGGGGCAACCTATTTTCCAAAGCATGAGAAGGGAAGACAAGAAACAATGAATGAGAACTAATCAAGGAGAAAAGCAATCTAGAACTAAGGAAAATGTTTCTAATAGTGAGAGCAATTAGAAAATGACTTGCCTTCAGAATCTGGAGGGAGCGGTGCTCCATAACTGGAGGCTTTTAGGAAGAGACTGGACAGCCACTTGTCTGGAATAGTATAGGGTCTCCTACGGGAGACCTTGACTTGACCTCCTACTGGAGCTTGTACTAGAAGACCTTCAAGGTCCCTTCCAACACTGTTATTCACCTTTTATGTCCCCATGAAGTTGCCCACCAAAGTGGTACCCATTTATCTACTCATGGTTGCTCACTTTCGAACTGCTAAGTCAGCAGGAGGTAGAGTATGTGAAGGGAGCTCACCTCCCCCCCCAAAACATCTCAAATGCAAGCCTGCTAATCATCAGCCCAGCATCCTAACCTTTGGTGTTTTAGATATGATATTCCTATCATCAGATGCTTATCTGCTCAACAAGCCTCTTCAAGATTCAAAGTTTGGTTTTCCAGTACCCCATTAACTTCATAGAAGATCCACTTAACTATAGTTGCGATGTTCCATGTCATAACTTTATTCTCCCCAGCAGCTTAATTATTGCAATACTTAATCTGCTGGAGGGTTGTTTTCATACATATATCCAGCTACCTTCTGGAAAACAGCCAAACATATGTCATTTTACCATGTGTTTGTTGTCCTCCAGAAGACTGTTACATGACTCAAGAATGGAACCCACACACACACACACACGGGGGTACTATACTACATTTAACAGAAATATTTTACCGATAATTGATATTACCTAATGTCATGATAATAGTTTGACTGTCACTTCCAATTAACAGCATTTTAAGGATTTTCAAAGATACAGTATATGTTAATAGCCCTAAAAATAAAATGCTACTCCAAAAACTAAAGTAAGACTAAACTTTCCTACTAAAATATTCTCAGTTTTAACTGGGGTTAAGAAATTCATTTTGAGCAGATAATAAAATAAAATAGATTTTATAAAAATGTGCGTCATTATTAACCTTCTCTAACATAATTTCATGTTTTTCCATGACTTGCCCAGTAAATATTTTATTACAACTTTCCAAGTTTCTGAAATCCATTAGACTTGTAAAAAGGTTGAATAATTAAAAACCAGTGCTACTTAATCAAAAGAATTTTGGAATTTTTTATATTTAAAGAGATTGCACAAATATTCTCTTAGTATTGGCAATAGACATTTGGGGCCAGAGGTTATGGTGGGCTAAAAGTATCAGACAATGAACATCATGGAGTTAAAAAAACATAAATAAAACATTTTAAAAATCTGTTAAAAATTATCCAGAGATTTGCTGGCATTTGCTCAGAAGCTGAACTTTAATAATTTAATTATTATGGTACTTAACTGTTATTTTTTGTTGAGTCATACAAATAAATTGTTCTAGCTAAGTAGTTTCGGGCAATTCGCAAAACAGGATTTATACAGCTTTGGTTCTCCATTGTAAGAGTTTGGTTAAAACAATTCAAAAGATCATAGATGGAGTTAGGGTTTACTGGTAAACTTAATTATTTTCATATCAGAATCTAGCTTCTTTCTTTACCTGCTATCTGAAGAAGATCATCTGGAATATGTTTAGTTAGCTCAGACTAATGCAAAAAGTTTTCTTAAGGTTGATGCCTCTAAAATACATGGACTTCAACTTCCAGAATTCACAGTTCTGGCTAGTGAGTTCTTAGGGTCAATCAAGTAACAGAATTATGAAGTTAACTGAAATGATTGGCTCAAGATCCCCAGTGAGTTTCATAGCTGAGTGGGCATTTGAATGTATGCCTTCCCTTTGATGAGCCACTTCTAAAACTGAATCCCAAGAACTCAGTAGCCAGCACTGTGAATTCTGGACGTTGAAGTCCATGTATCTTATAACTTCATAATTCTGATATATTTGGGGCCTGAGTCCCTTAGAAGAAATGTACGTTAAACTTAATAAACAATGGCATTCTAATACTTGGGTTGGATTTGTTGATATTGGGTCAAAATCTGCTTCCTTCTAATTCCCAGTTGGGTTTCATACCTAAGATGGGACTAGAATTCACAGTCTCCTGGTTTCTAGAGCAGCACTTTAACCACTATAAAATGCTGAAACCTAAAATTGAGGGTGCTGGCCTCTAGATAATGAAAACTTTATCACATAACCTCAACAAGGCTCTAGAATTGCCAAAACATTCTTCTGAGATTAATGGGTAATGGGTTTCCCTGCTAAATTGTTTGCTAACATTGTTAAGTTTGCATGAAGAGTCAGATGCGAACAGCTTCAGTGAAGAGTTTATTAAGTGACTACAGCTCGAATGGACCCGACTTGGCTGGGCTACGGCTGCCTCTTATAGCCAGCAGCCATAGTTGCCAGCCAATCAGAGTGCAGGATTTTTCCCGCACTATTTAAACCAATCCCTTTTGACATTTTACAAGAACAATTCAAACTAAACCAATAACATTCAAACCTACATACATAACACCCTCCCACTAGGTTCAGTCCATACCAAACCCCAACCTATCTAATGTATTCTTTTAAATAGGTGGGGCTCTTGCACGTTGAGACCTTCGTGGTTCAGAAGTTTTAACATTCTCACCCAGTGAGAGAGGAAATGTGTCTGCTGACATTTCCCCACTGGGACTTCCTGTGAAAGAAGACCCTGTTTGTTAGAATCTGGTCTCTCCTCCCAACCCATCTCCAGCCCAATGTCAGCACCCAAGTCAGGTAGTGATGTACAATCTTCCACTTCTAAGGATGGATTTTGGCATTGTGACAGGTTTTGGAATGGTTCCTGTCATAATGGCTCGTTACACATGGGCTTGATTCTTGCTTGCTGATTTCCCTCCTGTTCCTCCCCTTCCCCCCTAGAAATGACATCAGGTGAGGGAACTAGAGAAGAACAAGTGCGATGTTCCTGAGAGAACCTGGATCTAAGTTGATCAATGTGCCTGCTCCAGAGGAGTCCATCCTCTGTTTGCACCCTGTAAGAATGAGGTTCTGTGATCTGAGTTATCTCAGCAGGAATCCACAAAGGTTCACCTATAAGGTTCTTAGCATAAACAGAATCGCCCACACTGAATGTGCGAACTTTGGAAGTGGAATCTAGTGAAGCATTGGGTGCATAAGTGGGATGAAGGCGGTCAAGGGAAGACCTAAGTTTCCAACCCATCAACAACTCTGCTGGGGATATGTTATTAGATGGGTTAAGAGTGATGTGCTGAACACTAAGAAGTTTTTCAACTTTCTCAGTGATGTCCCCAGGACCCAGTTGCTGAAGCTTCTCCTTGGTAAAACGTACCATGCGTTCAGCCCGGCCGTTAGCCAAAGGGTGCCCAGGGCAGTAAGGGCATGTCTGATACCCTGTTGTGCTAAATAGGATTCAAAAGGTTGGATGTAAATTGAGGGCCATTGTCAGAGACAAGAACATCAGGTAACCCGTGGGTTACAAAAGTTTTGAGCTGTTTGATGACAGCATCAGTTGTGGTGGATGCCATGGGATTACCTCTAGCCATTTGGAATATGCATCTACTATAATAAGAAAGGTGTGCCCTCTGGTAGGGCCAGCAAAATCAATGTGAATCCTGGACCACGGGCCCCTAGGACATTCCCATTCCTGTGTGGGGGTGAGAGGTGGTGCAGGCCTGACTACCTGACAGTTGGGACAAGATGCAACCCAGTTTTCAACCATTTTGTCAATACCTGGCCACCATACATAACTCCTGGCCAATCCTTCATCCTTACAATACCAGGATGACCCTCATGTAACATTTCCAAAACCTCTCTTTGCAGTTTTGCAGGAATAACCACCCTGTTACCCCACAAAATACATCCTCTTAATACAGATAATTCAGTTTGCCTGGACTTAAAAGGTTGGGCAAGGTGAGGTAGATCTTGAAGAGGCCAACCTTTCTTAATCCAGCCTATAACAGGAGCCAACACAGTGTCTTTGGCAGTCTCTCTGGCAATTTCAGCAACATGAACTGGAAGCTTGGCAACAGTTTCTAGGAAAAAGGTATGTGTTTCAGGTTCAAAGTCCTCCTTGTGGCAAGGAAGTGGGCAACGACTCAGCGCATCAGCATGTCCAAGGTCCTTGCCAGGCTTGTGGATAAGCTTGAATGAATAAGCAGCAAGAAATTCAGTCCACCTCAGCATTCTTGGTGACAGGATAGTAGGTGTAGGCTTGTCTCCTGCCACAATGCCTAACAAAGGTTTGTGATCTGTAACAATGGCAAATGTTCTCCCATACAGATATTCATGAAATTTCTTAACAGCTGCAACAATTGCCAATGCCTCCTTGTCCAATTGGCTGTAATTCCTCTCTGCCCTGGTCAAAGTGCAAGAGTAAAATGCAATAGGGGCTTCTCTCCCACTGGGAAGCCTGTGGCTCAAACCCCCCGCCCCCACTCCAAAAGGAGATGCATCACAAGTCAGTACAACAGACAAATTCTCAGAGAACTGTATCAGTACAGCATCAGACATGATTAGTCTTTTAATACTGTTAAATGCTGATTGTTCCTTCCTGCCCCAGACCCAAACAGACTTTTTATCAAGTAATCTGTGCAATGGTTCAGCAATGGTTGCCTTTTGAGGTAGGAACATGTGATAAAAGTTAATGAGTCCAAGGAAAGCTTGCAAATCTGTTTTGCATTTAGGTCTAGGGGCTTCTTTGATTGCTTTAACCTTGGCATCTGTAGGGTGGATGCCATGCTTGTCAATCATGTAGCCCAGGAACTCAACCTTGTCAGTTTTAAGAGTGCATTTTCTTCCTTGACTCTTAACCCGCTTTCCTGAATCTGGTAAGGACTTCTCTGAGTCTTTCTTGAAGCTGAGTGTCATTTTCAGCAGAGATTAACACATCATCAAAATAAGGCACTACCACTGCCAGTCCTTGGAACATTCTTTCCATAAGGCTTTGAAAGATGCCTGGTGCCACGCTTACTCCAAATTGTAACCTTTTACATTTGAAAGCACCTCTATGAGTCACAATGGTTTGGGCCTCTGCAGTGGCATCATCAACTGTTAGTTGTTGATATGCCTGGGCCAAATCCAATTTGGCAAAGACTGTACCCCTGCCAATGAATGTAACAGATGATGCACCACTGGAACTGGATATGCACTCTGCTGCAGCGCATGGTTCAGTGTCCCCTTATAGTCTCCACAGATTCTTACTGACCCATCAGTCTTGACTGGTGTGACTATGGGTGTCTCCCACCTGGAGTGGTCAGTGGGCTCTAAAACCTCTTGAGCTATTAATTTGTCTAATTGTGCATCAATTTTTTCCTTTAAAGCAAATGGGACCCTTCTGGGCTTTAAACTAATTGGGGGCACCTTGGGATCTAGGTTGAAAGTGATAGGGGTCCCCATATACTTGCCCAATCCTTCACTGAAGACCTCTGGAAACTCAGACTTCAAGGCCTCCTCCCATTCAGAGTTGCTCACGTGATTGATGCCAGTCACCTCGATGCCTAGTGGATTGAACCACTCAAGTCCCAGCAAGCTTGGGCGATCCTTGTCCACAATGGTCAGGGGCAAATGTTTGGTGTGGCCTTTAAACTTCACGTTGAATTCTCTTGTTCCAACTACTGGAATCTTGTTCCCTTGGTAGTCTTTAAGAGTCAGTGCTTGCTTCTGGAAATGTTTCTTCTGAATGTTGGGAAGTAGCCTGTGAATAGTGTCCCATGACACCATAGATAAATAGGAGCCCGAGTCCACTTCCATTTGGCAAGGCCTTCCTTCAATGAATACCTTCACATTTACTTTTCTGCTTCTCAAGGGTGAAGAATGACCAATGGTGACTGTTTGATGAGTTTCATTCTTCCCATTTGCTTCTGAGTTGCCCCATTTTTTCACTGAAATTGTTGGGCTTGAATTCTTTCTCAGGAAATTTCTTCCTACTAGGTGGAGTTCTGGATGATTTGCAGACTCTTGCTAGGTGACCTCTTTTCTCAACGTAGGCAGATGGTATCAAAAAACTTGCATTCAGTGCAGGGATGCCCCCCCCCCACAGCCTCTGCAATAAAATTCTTGCCTCTTTTCCCAAGGTCTTTCCTTTTCTTCTCCATTCTGAGTCTATAAATTCCTTCCTCCACCTCACTACAATCCGAATCAGAGTCTATTTGCTCGCAATGGGTTGTTGTGGACTTTTCCACATCAGAATGGCTTGAGGCCTTGTTAATTTTCTTCATGGCTGCTGCTGAGGACTTGGTTGCTTCCACTGAAACAGCTTCCTCTATGGCCCCCTTAAACGTGATCTTAGGTTTCATTAGTAATTTGCTCTATAAGACCTTATCTTTAAGGCCTAGAACAAACCGATCATGCATGGCCTCTTCTAAGTTGGTAAACTCACAAGCACCCCCAATGTCCCTTAAACTTGCCACAAAGTCGTTAACATTTTCGCCTTCCCCTTGATCCCGACGATAAAACTCATGTCTCTTAATGAGGCATGATAGTTGTGGGGCGTAATGGGCTCTTAAAAGTTTTTCTAAATCAGGCCATTCCATTACCTTCAAGTCTGCAGCTCCTGCCAATGCCTTCGTCATCTTGAAGACTGCCGGACCGCAGTGCGTGAGAAATACCGCCCTCTTCCGCTTCTCGGGAATATCGGCGAGGTCGTTTCCTTCCAAATACATTTGGAAGCGATCCGCATACGATTCCCAGTCTTCTGCTGCCGGGGGTGGGGTGGGGGGGTGTTCAGCGCAGCCATCTCGCTCTTCTGCTTGTCTTCCGCGTCGTCTCTTCTTCAGAGGAATCCCACCCTCGTCGCCAGTGTTAAGTTTGCATGAAGAGTCAGACGCGAAGAGCTTCTGTGAAGAGTTTATTAAGTGACTACAGCTCGAATGGACCCAACTTGGCTGGGCTACGGCTGCTTCTTATAGCCAGCAGCCGTAGTTGCCAGCCAATCAGAGTGCAGGGTTTTCCTGCACTATTTAAACCAATCCTATTTGACATTTTACAAGAACAATTCAAACTAAACCAATGACATTCAAACCTACATACATAACAAACATCATAGCCTCTGATCTATTAATTTCACAAATCTAATTATAGGCTCAGTAAATAGGGTGGCATTTTCTCATAATGATGATCACATCTTTCAAACTTGGAGTGATTAACTGTTTGTGGAACAACGCAGCCAGGCCAGCACTTGACATTCTCCAAAGGTAGGCTAAAGTATACTCCCTATCTTTTTTTATTCCTGTCCTTTTATGGATATAGTTCAGCCTCTAGTAGCATACAGTAGACAGCAATGGGATATATGCTAAGGTATGTCAGACATTATGACCTCTTCTTCACTTAAATAATTTGCACCAGGGAGACTGATATTCTGATGTGAGTCAAATAGTCAAGCAAGGGATATTCAGTCTCTCTCTCTCTCTCTCTCTCTCTCTTTCTCTCTCTCTCTCTCTCTCTCTCTCTCTCTCTCTCTGAGAGGGAGGGAGAGGGGGGAGAGAGGGAGGGGAGCAAAGATTTCAGTGAAAACTTTTACAAAGCACCTCTTTGAAGCTGCTTTGTGAAAGAACAAGAGCAGCTCCACACAGTTTATTCAATTACTAAAAGTCTTCTCCAGCCATTCTTGTAGCTCCCAATTGCTGTGTTACAGTTATGTTTTACCGACAAAGAAATAAAGGGAGACTAGTATAGATTGATTTCAAGCAGCTCTCATCAGCTAGCCATACCCTTCTGGGAGTCGAACCTGGGCTGCTTAGGTAGATTTATTAACCTCTAAGCCACAGGTTCTCCTTGCTTTATTGGCTCTACCAAGGGAGAAATTGTTTTTTCTCCAGTGGGACCAGCCCATTAGGGCAACCTGGTCTACCCAATTATTGGATGGAGCATACTGCTTCTGTTTTTGCCTTTCTATAGTAGTCTCCCTTTATTTCTTTGTGAATAGAACATAACTATCACACACACGCGCATGCACGCACACACACACACACACACACATAGAGTTTGTTGCAAAAGTATTCCGTAATTGGGTGGATCAGATTGCCCTGATAGACCAACCCCAGTGGAGAAAAATTCCCAGTTGCTGGAACTACCAGACAACATCATGGAGCATTGCCATGTGCCTCTGTGCCTATCATAGATCATAAAATCAGGCATAACTTACTAAACAGTTTCCTTGCTTAGCAAATGGAAGTTCTCAACTGAATTGTGAATATACGTCAAGGACTAATTGTAAATTCCAGTCACTATAATAACTTGAGACTAAATTTCTGGAGTCCATGTTCTTGCAATGGTTCTTTTTAAGCTTGCCTACTTTTCATTGAATATTATTGCCATTAATGAAGAGTGACTACCTGGGCAGATCAGGCAAATGTGTATGAAAGCAGAAATTTGCCCCTGTGAGTGTATTGAATTCTCTGCCACTATTCCAGATGTGAGACAAGAAAGTCTTTTACTGCCAATGATAACAAGCTTGAGTGGTCCTGAGTTTTTAGTGAACTGATCTCATCTTTCAGAAATTCCAGAGTTGCAATAATGAAATCATTCAATACAGTGATTCAGTTGAGAAAGAAATGTTGGTATCGCAAAGATGTAGTAATGAATTCCCTTTCTGGCAAACAGAAGCTTAAACATATGTCAGCTGGGAACATCTGTTTGGTTATTACTGTGACAATGAACAATTCAAAATATAGGGCAATACTGCCAGCTAAGGAGCAGGCAATTTAAAGTGCTTTTGTCCCCCAGAATCTCGTTTGAGCTCCCAAAGTCCTCTACCATATTTGTTGAAAATTGGTGGCAATAATAACCACAAAGTATTATCCATCATATAAGTCCTAAAATAGGCTTAATGTGGCTTAAGAAACATCTGTACCACCATTAAACAAACCTATTTACATCAGGGCCCTTCTCTTGTGGGTCTTGCCTTTTCCAAAAATGTCTAATGTAGCCCCTGGCCATCAAAAGTTGATTAAAAGATATTTAATAAAAAGGAGACTTATTGCTTTTAAAAGAGTAGCCACACCTGTATAGTCAGGTAAGCTAGGAGATCTCCATTGAAATACTGCAGGGCTGAGAATGTTAATTCTCTCTTTTAAAAAGAGGGGGGCCTTCTACATAACTTTAAAAGGAACAGGTGCCTTAGCCTCTATCAAATTTGACATTCTGGAATGTAAGCATATGAAGTAGGCAAGGGTACACTAAGTGTTTTAGTCTTCTTGGCAATATCTTGATTGTTTGGCTTTTGTCTGATGTCAAATATCAAATGCCATGAGATGTCAACCATCAAAAACTGTCAGACACTATTAGATATTGGTTCATTGTTGTGAAATACCGAATACAATTGCAAGTCAGTTATCGAGAACTTTGCATGACATCCTTTCTGGTATGGCATGATGGTAATAGGATATAGGATAGTCTTTCAAGAAACATGAAGCAGGGGATAGAAAATGTAATAATTATGTAGGTAAAATGCTTAATTTAAAGGTATGCTGCCAAGATCAATCAAGTACTGTAATGTGCTAGATTTTATTGCGTCTCAACTTAAAGCAGCTCTTATATGTTCCAAAACATATCAAATAGAGTCAAATTCTAATTGAATCATCTGAAGAACACAGTCAAATATATAGAGGATATTTAAGATCAAAATTTCTGTAGAGTTCTGAATTTAATTTGTAAACAAAATTGGCTTTGCCATGCAATGTGTGGACTTTGTACAGGAGAGTCAATGTTTCTAGGGCTGTCTAAACACAATTAAATATCCAGTGTGGTTTCCATCTTTGCTAAGGTTTCCACCATAAATACGAGTAATAGATCTGAATCAGTGGTGGAAAATGCTTGGAGTTAAATATCTTATGGGTACACTGAAATCTTCAGTATGCATTGTTTTATTTCTTTTTCATATATAAAGAGAAGAGAGTCTCTGTCTTTATGAGTTCATCATATCATATCAAATATTCTTTGAATGCTTCTGGAGACAGACATCTGTTGTATCTGTTTCCTATTGTCATTTGCTGACAAGATCAAACCCGGAAGTTGTATCTATTAATGGATGATTGACACATAGAGGAGACAATAAGAGGTACAGGTGTGATTTGGCTTCCTCCGAGCTTCATTAGGCTTTTAGCCAGCAAAGTACAAAGAAGCAGAAGCCTGAAAATGGGCCCCAGCAGTTCTTTCTGCCATCTGGGGGGACAAAGTGTGAATGGTCAGCCAAATTCATTTAGTTCCCTTTACATGTCTGTCAGTTTCACTCAAGGCAATTCCTTCTCCTTGATTGCAAGGGGAGAAAGGCCATTGTTGTTGGCCTGTTCACTTCATCACATCAAAACCCACTGGATGGGGCTGACAGTAACGGCTTGCTAATTAGACAAGGTTTTGTTGTGTCATTGGTTTCCTTGAAACAATTTGGTGATTGTTTTATGAGAATATTGGGCAGTCCAGATTCTGCACTTTCACTCCAATTAACCCCCTTTGGCTGTCAAGGTCTGGAGCTGCTCTAGTGGAATGAAGAGAACATAATAATCAGCTCAACAGCCCCTCCCGGAGAACCACCATTACTACGCCTGGAGAACAAGGCTGCCTGGCCTTTGGCATTATTTTCAATGCACTCAAGAGCCCCATTCTCAAGATTAGGAGCACCTAATCTTGATAATTTTAAGACTTGCAGATTTCCACAAACAAATTTCCCCGGACAAGGAATTCTGGGAGTTGTAGCCCACAAGTCTTAAAGTACTTGGGCTTCACAACTGCTTGAGATTAAGGGGTCTGCTCACATGTCCCTCTTGCTTTCTGTGATTTATAGTCATGGCTTTTATTTATGGAGAAATTACATGGAAGCTAGCTTTTTTTTACTTCGAGGATTATTGTGTATGTATACACAATGCACACACACAAACACATACACACACACACAGAGAGATATATATATAGAGAGAGAGAGATAGCTTTATATATACACACACACAAATATATACACACTTATATACACTAGTCCTCAAATTCATTAAGTGACCCTTCAGAATACTGAGGTACTTGGCAACCAGTATGTATTATCACAGTTGTAGCAACCCAGAGTGATTGCCATTTGTAACTTTCCTAGATGGCTTCTGACAAACAAGTCAATGGAGGAAGCTGGATTCTTTCAACAACAGTGTGATTTACTACTCAACAACTGCAATAATTCACTTAACAGCTGTGGCCAAAGCAGGTCATAAAATCAGACAAGACTTAACAGCCATTTTCTTAACAATGGAATTCTGGTCTCATATGTTGAAAATCAACCAATATGTCTGTTAATCCATGTATACCCAGTAATGGCTAGTTTCAGATGCTGGGTTAGCCAAAAGTTTCAGCATTTTTTTTAAAGATTTTATTTACAAATTGCAATGAAATAATTTCTCATTCTTTTTCAAGGGAGCCAATTGTGGCATTAAGCAGACACAGGCACACATATAGCCCAGATACTAAGTCTACATTTACGCATCCAAATTCCTAGATCCCTTTTAAAATATTCCTTTTTTAAAAAAAAATTCTGGGGAAATCTTTCTACACACATGACTGTTTAAAATAGAATAAATGTAGTTGGACTGCCCTATTAATAGTTGTTGAATGATTTTGGTTTGTAGCTCTTGGACTATTGCCTGGATATCTTCTCCTGTGAAATATTATCAGGAGCTGTCTGATGAATATAGGGTAGAAAAATGATGACCATGTTGATTTGACAATTAAGTAAAAAAATAGGAGTGCTTTTTTCACAGATTAGTAATTTCTGACTCAGTAAAGATGTAATCATGGTCACTAACTTCAGACTTTAATACGCATTTGAAAAATATGTTAAGGTAATGTATGTCATGGAATGAGTTTTATACCCAACTATTCCTAATTCAGACTTCCACAAATTTATCTGCTTTAAGTGATGGTCCAAGGCAGATTGATCTATGAAGTAAAGGGCAAATAGCACCTTCTCCTTAAAATTACGAAATAGACAAGCAACTCTCTATAGATGGAGAACAATGAAGGGGATTTTTTTTTGCAGATCAGCAAGCTTCTGATCACTGGGACATCTTAGATAATACTTAGAAAGTATTACTTGACACAAAGAGTAATGGAAGCTTGGAACCAAAATGACAAAAATAATACAATATAAAAACAATCACTAGAAAATAATAAACACGGTAAATAAAAAGAAAAAAACAAATAAAAGGTAGACTCAGTGAACCACTAGGTCTTTTTCTACCTGTTTTTTGTTTCAATTTCCAGAAGGATTTAGGGGTTAATGCCACACCTGGCTCAAGGTCTCCCAGCCAGCTTTGTGCCTAAGATGGGAGTAGAATGATGGTCTCCTGCCTTCTCACTTATTGCTTTAACTGCTACCACCTAATGGACTCTCCCGAGGAGGGAAATAGTGGCTCAGGTTTTACAGATTTTCCCATGATGGCACAGATAAGAGTAGAAAAGTGTGTGATTAGTGTTTCCATTTCCAATATTTCCAAGGTTTTTTTTTTTTGCAATGTGGAGACAATGCAGATATTTGGCAGATGTGTAGACAGATTACTCACCTGTACCCAAGGAGCAAATATAATTTTGCATGGATCTAAGAATCAGAAATAATGGCAAGGAAAGTACAAGTCAACTCAAGTTTCTGACTTCATCCCTTCAATAGAATACCCAAACCAGAGGTGGTATTCAGCAGGTTCTGATCAGTTCTGGAGAACTGGTAGCGGATATTTTGAGTAGTGCAGAGAACTGGAAAATACCGCCTCTGACTGGCCCCGCCCCCATCTATTCTCTTCCTCCTGAGTCCCAGCTGATTGGCTGGGTCTTCTTTTGTTGCCCTGCACAGGAGAACAGAGCTGGAAAGCAGGTTAGTGGGGTGGGGAGGGAATGGGATTTTGCAGTAACCTTCCCCTGCCACACGCACCAAGCCATGCCCACCAAGCCATGCCATGCTTACCAAGCCATGCCCACAGAACCAGTAGTAAAAAAATTTGAATCCCACCACTGACCCAAACCATTTTAAAAGGGAACAGTACAACTGTCACTGATACCAGTTTGTGAAGTTCAGCTTATAAATTCAAGAGCTACCAGCTCAAATACACTGAAGGGGTTTTTTCCTTCTCCAGAGAGGAATAACAGAGGGCCACTAAACAACTTTAGTTATGGCACAATATCCTCTCTGTTGTATTTTAGTAATGTCTTTGTAGGCATTCTGAAGAAAAACAGGCATTTTGCTTAAGCAACAAGAACTCCTTAAATAAATACATTATCCTGAAGTGGTCAGAAAAATCTCTGGGGAATCCCACAACCTGCCTATTATTTCCTCCCACGTGGTTAAGAGGTTTAGTGGGCTAACTCAGGCCATTTCCTCACTAAGGACTTTAGCTCTTATAGTGTCATTCAACCATGCTGGTCCACTATATTAGTAATGAAGACAGGACAGTGACTCAACAGTGGTTAGGTGATGCTAAAAATTGCTAGTGAGAAATAACTACTATATTTATGTACAATTGACTGATTTGACTTCAAGATTTCTACCCAGTCTATCCATCTAGCCAGAGGAGGAGAGTAGATTCAAATACTGGACATCAAAGGTGTCAGTTCTGTGGCTTCTAAAGGCAGAGACAAAGCTTCAGGGAAACTTTCCTAAGGCATTACCAAGTTGTAATTGCTAATGAGACATATGAGTAATTAATAAACTGATAGTTGCAAAGTAAGTAGATTCACAACCTTTAATTTTCATTAAATGCAAAGCAAATGAAATTAAATCCAATTTCACTTTTACCCTGGCACTACCCTGCTTTTAAAGTGTTGTCCTGAGCCCTGGCATATCCTTCAACCCCAAAAAACCTGATTCCTTTGTAACTCTTAAGGAACTATTGAGATTAAATTATCCAAGTGCAGAAGATATCACATGCAGCCGTGTCTAGGGGATGCGCTAAAAAGACTCAAGATGACTAAGTGATCAAAGCCCTGCCTCCTTTTTATTCAGCTGCTCACCTGTAGACATGACAAGTTGTTGATACATATCTAGTCCGTGATATGTTGAGTAAACCAATGTTTTTCAACCTCAGCAATTTAAGATATCTGAATTTCAACTTCATCTTAAGGCTGCTGGCTGGATATTCTGGGAGTTGAAGGCCACACATCTTAAAGTTCTTGAAGTTGACAAAGACTGGAACAAACCATTTACCCCTCTCCTTACTCGTCTTTCTCTATTGCAATAAATACTAGCTGTTCATTCCAAAAAACCAAGATCTCTATTTCCATATGAACTTTGATTCAGTTGTTCAGACTCTACCCTCTTCTTTTGGTATCCAGTCCCTCTCTTATTCTTGCCTACTCCACCTCCTGCCTGGATTCCATTTCCCAATCTGTAGGACCCAGTGCCTATCAACCCCTTCTATGACTGAACAGTGAAAGGTCACTATTGATCTCAGCCCAGAGTCTTTCCTTCTGATAGCTGTCATTTAATTCACAGTTGTGTCATAGCTAAGCTATAAAAATCTGGACAAGAACCTGGTATTTGTCATTATTGTCATTTAATGAGTTCTCTGATTTTTTTTTACAGGCCAAATGTGGTAGCAGTTACTTTCTCCAAGTTGCCATTCTCTCTAATCAGAAGCTTCCTCTCTGGAGGGCTCGGGACAGGGGTTTTTCCTCTGTCCTGGTCCTATTAGACCTCTCAACGGCTTTTGATACCATCGACCATGGTATCCTTCTGCGCTCGGGGTTGGGTATGGGGGCACTGTACTGGTGGTTCACCTCCTACCTCTCGGGCTGTCGCAGTCGGTATTGGCAGGGGACAGAGGTCGACCTCGAGGGTGCTCTCCCGGGTCCCTCAGGGGTTGGTTCTCTCCCTCTGCTATTTAACATCTATATGAAGCCGCTGGGTGAGATCATCCGTGGTTTCGGGTGAGTTTCCACCAGCACGCAGATGACACCCAGCTGTACATCTCCACCCGAACCAAATCAGTGATGCCCTCTCCTTGATGACCCAGTGCTTGGATGCGTACGGATCTGGATGAGCGGAAACATGCCGCCTCAACCCGCCAAGACTGAGTGGCTGTGCATACCGGCATCTCGGCCTAATCAGGAATGTTCATCGTTAACCATAGGGGAGTGATGTTACCCCCTGTGGATAGGGCACGGAATCTGGGGGTCCTCCTGGATGTACGGCTCCGGTTGGAGGAGTAGGTGGGGGCTGTTGCCAGGGGGGCCTTTGCCCAACTCCATTTAGTTTGCCAACTATGCCCTTTCCTGGACCGAGATGCCCTACGGTTACTCATGCCCTTGTTACCTCCAGGCTCGACTACTGCAATGCTCTCTATTTAGGACTGTCCTTGCATACCATCCGGAGATTGCAGCTGGTGCAGAATGCGGCGGCATGGGTGGTGATGGGAGTTTCCCGGTTCTCCCATGTTACCCTCCGCGCTGCCTGCATTGGTTGCCGTTGCACTGGTGAGATTCAAGGTTTTAACTTTAACATACAAAGTCCTTCATGACATGGGTCCTTACTATTTAAGGGAGCAACTCCTGCTGACATCGAATATTAACCGCCCTGTGCGAGCACATAGACAACGCTCCTTGGGGTCCCGTTGGCCGGGCAATGCCAGTTGGCAGTCCCCCGACGACGAGCCTATTCTGTCGCGCCCCTGACCTCTGGAACCAACTTCCCTTGGAGCTCCGCCTGGCCCCTGACCTCCGCACCTTCCACCATGACTTGAAGACCTGGTTGTTTAACCAATCTGGGCTGTGACTCTTTGGGTGGGGTGGTTTTTATTTTTTGTATTTTTGTAATTATATTTCCTTGGGGCTTGTTAGTTTAATTCTTTCTTAATTATTTATTGTTGTTGTTGTTTTAACTGTGAGCCGCACCGAGTCTTCGGAGATGGGGCGGCATACAAGTCCCAATAATAAATAAATAAATAAATAAATAAATAAATAAATAAATAAATAAATAATGCCCAGCGGGATCTCTGCCTCTCCTGACTTTGTCAAACGATCCTCTTCTCTAAAACAAATGAAATAAGAATCTACAGGCTGCAAAATTCTTCTTAAAAATGGGCCTCCCATGACTGGCCTTGCCCATTATGAAGCCATTCTTCCATTGCAACTGATTTTTAGAAAGAATCCACTAGATGCTCTCAAAATTTCCACTGTGCCCCGTATGGCACCAAGGGATTATGGGAAATATAAATATTACCGGTAGTTACATCCCTAGGGTTTATTGAAATGCTGCAAAGCAAACACACAAAGGAGGCAGATATGTTTTAGGAGTCAAGGATGGCAGCCACAATCTAGGGATCAAAGCCCTGATGATTTTATGTGCTTTACATGTATAATGCATGAAAGAGCATTATTTAGTCATGGCTGTCATCCTTACTTTGTTGAAGACCCCACAGATTTCCCTTCAAGGAGAGGAATTTGTTGAGGGCCCCATCAAATTTGACACTCATTCATTTTAGCCTTTGAACCATAAGGGAGTTCATTTAAGATTCAACCGGGCTGGGCTGCTGGGAGTTCAGGAGAGCCCCTAGCTAAGATTCTAGGCAGTTCAGAGAACCCCCAAATCCCACTCCTGGCTGGCCCCATCCTGTCCCTCCAGGAATCCCCATGTGGCCCATTTTGGATGCAGATAAGTACAGGGCGCACATGGAGGCTTGGAGTGGGTGAAAAACGGGTCTCCCAGAAGTTCAGGAAGGCTGGAAATGGGCCTGTCTCTGGCTTCCAGAGAGCCTCCAGACCCCGGGGAGGCCGGTTTTGCCCTTCCAGAGGCTCAAGGAAAGCCTCCAGAGCCAGGGGACGACAAAAATCCCCCGCCATGGTGCAGGAGGCTGACTAGGCTACACCCACCATGGCCATGCCCCTCCAGCAACCAGACAGAGAACCCTTTGTTAACATTTTTGAAGCCCACCCCCGGATTCAACGGCTCCCTAGAAAATTCATGTGATCCATCCATTCATGTGAATTCAGTGTGAACAAAACATACAAATGTTTTTTAATGCCATTATCAGCCCATAATTACGAATGCTTCACAAAGTATCGGTTAGTAATATGGTACATTTTCTCCTTTGTACAAGGCCATCCGTAGACTTTAGAAGAAGTCTGGCAAAGTAGGCGTCTGGAGGCAATTCAGGTATCTTGGACTACAATTCCCATAATTATCTGGCCACTGGTGATATGTACTGCAATTGATGGGAAAAGTAATACAAGTAGTCCTTGACTTTCAACCATTTGTTTCGTGACCATTCAAAGTTACAGTGGCATTGAAAAACATGATTTATAACCACTGCTCTTACAACTGGAGCAGTGTTCCCATGGTCACATGATCAAAATTCAGGGCTTGGCAATTGCCATGTATTTTTTTCAGTTTCAACATCCCAGGGTCATGTGATCAGCCTTTGTGACCTTCCCAGCTCGCTTCCAACAAGCGAAGACAATGAAGGCAGCCAGTTTCATTTAACAGTTGCTTGATTCGCTTAATAGCTGCAATGTTTCACCAATCTATTCTGACAAGAAAAGATAAAAATCAATGACCCACTTAGCAATCACTTTCTCAATTGTGACATAATTATAAATGGAGAACCACCTATACTCGTTTATCTAAAATCCCTGGAGGCTCAGTTCCTTTCTATAGTATCCATCTTTTTTCAACAGTAAATATTAAGAGTCCCATTACAGCTCAATTTTCACTATTAACGATAAGATTTGCCTCAAAGCCAGTAGTTGCAATAATGGTGGAATTATGGAATCTCTGTTAAGAATTGCATTTTCTGCATAAACAGATGGGATTATCCTCCTCTTGCTACCTGTGGGCAGTGGAAAAATACCACCACCCCAATAATTACTCAAAATGCTAGGTAGACAAAACTTGAGTTAAATATTTGCAGAAGGCAGACAGAAAGGTGCCTTTGGCAATTGCTTTTATTTCTGGCACTCTCGGGATGTAGCTATAATAATAACCCTGGGACAGCATAATTCTCAGGACAGAAAAAGAGATGCTTATTTCTGGTCATGGCTGAGACTAAATCTCAGACAGGAGATATTTAAAAGAGACCCACAAAATGCAGCTAGTTGCAATCAATAGTGTGGCACAAGGACATTTTCCCAAGGCAGTCTTCTAATGGAGGCAACTGATGGGGACAGCTCCACTCTGAAGACCACAGGTGGCAAAGAGGTCAGAGAGTCCAGTGGCTAGTGACTCCATCACCTCAGGTACTTCTTCCTGAGACCCATCCAAAAGTACCAGTTTCTCCAAGTACTCCCATTTCCCTCTTTGCAGCCCCCAAGAAAGGAGGATACTTACATTTTCCAACAAGGACTGTTTGTTATGGTCAGGAGATCTAGTCACCATATACCAAAGCTTGACTAAGATCATTAGGAAAAGCCCTTAACTGGAAAAAGAGGTTGAAATTTACACTACGTTAACATCTTAGCAATAATTTTTATTAAATGATATGTAGATGGTATTTATCACCAGAAAGACTGTATAAAGGGACTTCCAATAGGTATTGAAAATGTAAACATCAAGAAAGGAGTCTGAAGATATTACCTAGCCTGGTAACAAAACATTTGGAAATCAGCCCACAAGCTCGGAGAGAGAACCTTCACCCTCATCACACACACACACACACAC
The DNA here is from genome assembly GCA_009733165.1 of Naja naja. NCBI lineage: Eukaryota > Metazoa > Chordata > Lepidosauria > Squamata > Elapidae > Naja > Naja naja. The sequence continues at coordinate 21,402,588 of CM019155.1, forward strand.
ACACACACACACAATTCCAGAAAATTTTGAAGATCAACATGCAGTTGAGATCAGAGACTTTTCCTGCTAGAGATGATGGATAAATTTGGAAAAATAGCATGGTGTTCTGTTCCTCTATATGAGAGCAATAGCACACAGACTTATATACCACTTCTTTACAATGCTTTACAGCCCTCTCTAAGTGGTTTACAAAGTCAGCATATTGCCTCCAACAATCTGGGTCCTTTGCTGACCTCAGAAGGATAGAAGGCTGAGTCAACCTTGAGCCTGATGATAATGGCAACAAGACTTTTACAATGTCTGATGTGGAAAAATTGGTCAACACCTGCAATGGAAGAACAGTCAATATAGCTAATGGAGCTGACTGACATTGCAAAACTGATGGCTCTGGTTAAGAAAAAAAACATTGACTAAATGCTGAATGGAAGTCCTTTTTGGAGTTTCTGCACCAAACTTTTTTTTTTGCACAAAAGAATGAATATGATATATGGGTTTGGGGACTGGTAATATTCATAGATTATTATTTTTTAAATGATTCTATATTGTAACAGTGGAGCAAAGGTTTAATGTAAGTTTTATTTATATCTCCTGTAAAGGAACTTGAAAGTGATTCTTCTTTTATTTGTATTTCTGTTTTTTCTTTATTATTGTTTTATTTTGCTGCACTTCTATCTGCTATTTCTATGTTTACTCTTTATTGATTTCTATTCTCTTTCTTGATTATTAATTCTTGTTAATTTTTATCTTTCTACAGGTAATCCTGTAGAACAGACTTCCCTAGAGCTAATTAGTAATTCATTTTCAAAGTTCCGATGGCCACACCTCCATGGTCCCACAATCATATTTTGGATACTTGGCCACCAGCTCTCATTTATGGATGTTGGTAGTGTTCCATGGTCACATGACCATGATTTTCAGTATTTTTTGCCAGGTTCCAGCATTTACTTCCAGTTTCTGGCCAAAAAAAAAAGCCAATAGTGAAAATGGGTTTGCTTAATAATTGTGGCATTGGCTTAATGACCACAGAATTTACCTAATGACCACCACAAAAAAGTTTGTAAAATTGGGCACATGGTGACTTACTAAATGAGTGTCACAAGATATGACTGTAATTCCAGGCTCAATAATGATCCTAAGTCAAGGATTAACTGTTCATTGAAATTTAATACAATTCTTAAAAAAGGAAAAGTCCTTAAATGAACATAATAGCCGAAGACAAGATATTTGACCAGGGATGCCACACTATGGATGGGTTAATTTATTCTCTCTTTGGTGAACCACTAGAAATATTTTGCTGATTAGTCTTACCTGAATTAGGTGATCCCTTCTATCTCAGCCACATTATTGGTAGAAATCCAGCAATCAGAAATATCCACAAGATATGGTCAACCAAGTCAAGATGGGAACTACAACAGCAAAATCAAAATTGTACCTAATATTTGTGTACATGAAGTGCGTGCAGGAACCAGGCAAAGTTTTGATTGTATCTTTTGGGTTAAATTTTTTTGACAGGGCCATTTTTAACTCTACTCTGCAGACACTTCTATCAGTGATAGACAATCTTTTTCTAAAGATGATGGTTTCTACGTCTCTGCAAGAGCTTAGCATTTTGTACCAATCTTCTTCTTTTTCCTAGCGTATTCCCGCAGGTGCAGGGTCTGCTTTTCAAATCATTGAATGCCACTTTGCATAGTCAGCTGCATCTCCAGGGTGCAGGCCCATGGCTTGCATGTCTTTGTTGATGGTGTCTCACTATCTCTATTTTGGATGCCCGCGAGGTCACTGGCCATTGACTTCTAGTTGGTAGGCAGTGGATATGGATATGTCCATATAAACGGAGTTGGCCTTCTCTCATCTTCTCTGTGATTGGTGCCATACCATAATGCTGTCAAATGGGGTCATTTGTGATGTGGTCAAGAAGGGAGATGCCCAATATCCAACAGAGCATTCACATTTTCATGGCATGGAGATAGCTTTCGGTCCCTCTTGTTGCTACCCAGCATTCAGTGCCATACAGTGCAACAGGGCAGATGGTTGTCTTATAAACCTTTGGTTTAAGATGGGTTGGCATTCATCTGTCACAAAACATGCATTTTGAACCAATATTTGGGCTAATATAAAAAGAAATGTATAAAACAGCTGACCATCTATACAAGTTTCTATGAATACATGTTGAGCAACTTAAATACTTTGTGGCTTCCAGCTCTCAAATCCAATTTCAGATAGCTGCCCAAATCAAATTGTTTAATAAGCCTGTTTGATTGTAACCAGGCTAACAGGGGCATAAACTGCTCTAAATGCCATTTCATTCCATTGGAGCCCATTGCTTAGTTTGATTTGTTTCCTTTTATCTTCACTCAAAATGATCCCTCGGCATCAAACAGAATTAATTCCACTCTCTTATCAGCCTGTGTTGGAGTGGGTTTCTGGTGAGTTTTTCTCCCTTCCCTGGCTTATATATCTGCGTTTGAAAACGAAACAATCTGCATCTTCTCAAAAGAGATAAAAGTGTTCTGTGCTAGAAAATAAATGCCAACACATCTTTTTTTTCATGTTTGCAATGGCTGACCTGTGCCTCTCTAGGCTTTGGGTGCACCCCTTATTCTCTATTTAACTGACTCCTATTTTCAGCACATAAATGAAAGCTGCTTAAGACTGGGCAATGGGTAGGGTTGGGAGGGAAACTGAAATTATGTGAAAAAGTCATTGGCATTTAGCCAAAAATATCACACACCCTCACCTTTGCTCTACCTAAGGACACCTTCAATATACAACCTGATGCAGTTTTGCACCAGAAAACATATTAAGTCACATACGAGTGTACTAACAGTTCCTCATTCTTCATGAATTTAGGTAGTAAGCAAAAAGATAATAATAAAAAATAACACTTGGTTGTGATGATATTGCTTTAATCACCAAAAACACAAGATATACCGTGTTTCCCCGAAAATAAGACCTACCCCGAAAGTAAGACCTAGCACCATTTTCTAAACCTGCCCTAATATAAGACCTACCCCGAAAATAAGACCTAGTGTAAATCTCCAGTTCCAGGAAGACTTTTCAGGGAGCAACTGTGCACCGTGAAACACCCCCCTCACACCCACTATTTGGCACCATAAATATATAAGACCTACCCCGAGAATAAGACCTAGTGTGTTTTTGGGAGCCAAAAAAAATATAAGACAGTGTTTTATTTTCGGGGAAACACGGTAGTCTTTCAAAAAGTCCCAAGGATGTTTTTTTCAAGAGGCAACTGGACTTTGGTTCTTCTTTGAAGATGTTTCGCTTCTCATCCAAGAAGTTTCTTCAGCTCTGACTGGATGGTGGGGAATGGAAGGATATATTGAGGAAACTAAACAACCACTTCATAAACACATGGCACAACATAGGAGAACAAACACATCAGGACTAGACTCAGTATTCCATCTAAATTTAAAAGACACAGGCCATTATTTTTATGATTGAGCTGTGCCCGCCAGGTTTCTGTGTGCTGCACCAACCTCGAGCCCAGGGTAGGGGCGGTGGGGTGGCAGTTGTTATTAGGAGACCCTTTGTCCGTGGGAGACCACTGTCCCTCAGATAGGCGGGTGCGAGTCTCTCCTCCTGAGGTGGGGCCCTGGTGGTCAGTTGGGCCTGTTGCTCACATACCTCTCTCCCAGCTGCATGACAACAGCCCTGCCCGAGCTACTCAATGTGCTATCGGGGTTGGCGGTTGAGTTCCCCAGACTTATCGTTCTGGGGGATTTCAACCTGCCTTCTCTGGGTGGGGCATCAGGGATAGATCGGGAGTTCATGGATACCATGACGGCCATGGACCTGACCCAAATAATTCAGGGTCCGACTCATGGTGGAGGGCACACGCTCAACCTTGTTTTTATCTCTGGACAGTGGTTTAATGATCTGGGTGGGGGATCACCAACTATTCAACTCCTGTCATGGACCGATCATTATCTCCTCTGGCTGGGCTTCCAGTATGCCACCCTTCATCACTGGGATGCAGAACCGACTAGGTGGTTCTGCCCCAGGCACCTAATGGACCCAGAAAGGTTCCAGATAGCACTTGGGTTGATTCCTGGCTCCCTTACCCACAGCCCGGCTGAGGCCCTAGTGGATGCCTGACAAAAGGCTGCCTCCGAGGCTCTCGATTGTGTTGTACCTTTTACGGCCTCTGACCCGGTGCAGATCCCAGTTGGCTCCCTGGTTTTCCACGGATCTCCAGGAGATGAAGCATTGGAGCAGCAGCCTAGAGAGCAGTTGGAGGTCCAGTCAGTCCAAATCTGATCGATCGCAGTTAAGAACCTTTACTAGGTCTTATCTTGCAGCAGTGGGGGTGGCAAAGTATGCTTACTTCTCTGCTCTCATTGCGTCCACAGAAAATCACCCGGCCGCCCGGTTTAGGGTCACCTGTTCCCTCCTTAATCAGGGGATGAGGGAGGACCCTTTGAGGCGGGCGAGTTTATCAACATCTGTCGGACAAGATCGCTCAGATCCGGGCCGGCCTGGACTCCGACTGGTCAGAGTCTGATGGGGGGGGGCGGAAATGACTGGTCTTGTGGATACCATTTGGGAAGAATTTGATCCTGTGACTCCAGATGAAGTGGACAGGATCATGGGGAAACTGAGTGCCGCCATGTGTTTATTGGACCCTTGTCCCTCCTGGCTGGTTTATGCCTCCCGGGAGGTTACACGAGGCTGGCTCCAGGCAGTAGTCAACGCTTCTTTGAGTGAGGGATGCTTCCACTCAGTCTTGAAGGAGGTGGTGGTGAGGCCCCTCCTCAAGAAGCCTGCCCTGGACCCAGCTATTCTGAACAACTTTCATCCCGTCTCCAACCTTCGCTTTGTTGAGAAGGTTGTTGAGAGCATGGTGGGACAGCTCGATGTTCCTGGAGGAAACTGATTATCTGGATCTGTATCAATCAGGTTTCAGGCCCGGGTACAGCATGGAGATGGCATTGGTCACACTGGTGGATGATCTTTGGCGGGCTCAGGACAGGTTACTCCTCTGTTCCGGTCCTATTAGATCTCTCAGCGGCTTTTGATACCATTGACCATGGTATCTTACTGAGACGCCTCGAGGGGTTGGGAGTGGGAGGCACTGTTTTATGGTGGTTCTCCTCCTACCTCTCGGGTTGTTCGCAGTTGGTGTTGGCAGGGGGACTGAGGTCGACCCTGAGGCCCCTCACTTATGGGGTGCCCCAGGGGTTGTTTCTATCTCCCCTTCTGTTCAACATCTATATGAAGCTGCTAGGTGAGATCATCCATGGTTTTGGGGTGAGGTATCATCAGTACGCTGATGATACCCAGCTTTTTATCTCCACCCCAAACCAACCCAGTGATGCCCTCGACATGATGTCCCGATGCCTGGAAGTGGTACGGATCTGGATGGGGAGGAACAGGCTTCGACTCAACGCTGTCAAGACCGAGTGGCTGTACATACCAGCATCTTGGATTGTCCAGGATGTTCCATCTTTGGTTATGGGGGGAGAGGTGTTACCCCCAGAAAGACACGCATAACTTAGGCATCCTCCTGGATACACGGCTCAGTTTGGAAGATCATGTAGGAGCCGTGGCCAGGGGGACATTTGTTCAGGTTCGCCTTGTGCGTCAGTTGTGCCCCATCTGAACCGAGATGCTGCCTGCATTATGGTTACCCATGCACTTGTTACCTCCCATATAGACTACTGCAATGCTCTCTACATGGGGCTGCCCTTGAGGACCACTCGGAGGCTTCAACTGGTACAAAATGCATGATTTGTGATGTATTACACCTCCTGTGTGAGCTGCATTGGTTGCCGGTTGCCCTCCAAGTGAGATTCAAGGTGCTGGTAATCACCTATAAAGCCTACATGGCTTAGGTCGGTATTTGCAGGAGCACCTACTGCCAGCAACAACTTCCCATCGCCCCGTGTGCTCCCACAGACAAGGCCTCCTCAGGGTGCCGTCGGCCAGAGAGTGTCAACTGGCGACCCCAAGGGGGAGAGCCTTCTCTGTGGGTGCACCTGCCCTTGGAGCTTCGGACGGCTCCTGACCTTCCATCCTTCCGTCACGACCTGAAAACATGGCTTTTTCAACAGGCCGACCTGGACTGATGGGGGTTTTTTATTAATTGGTTTGTTGGTTTTATTTATGTAATTGGGATGTTTATTTAATAGCTTTTTAAAATTTTATATTGTATGTTTTTTATTGTTGTGAGCCGCCCTGAGTCCATCGGGAGATAGGGCAGCATAAAAATCCCAAAAATAAATACATACATACATACATGCATACATACATACATACATACATACATACATACATACATACTATTTTGAAGACAGTAAAGCTCACATTTTTGACAGAGAGAACTGCTGCTTTCAAAGAGGGGTCAAAGAGGCCAACTATATCAAAATTGAACAGCCCCCTCTCAACAGAAGGAGAGGGATATTACATCATCTACCTCCAATCTACAACACAGTCCTTTCAGAAGAAGGCTCCACCCCCATTTGCACCACTCAGGAGACTCTGATGACACAGATAAACCTTCAGGTGATCTTAACAACCCTCTAAAAGGATGCAAATGACCAGTTATCTGCAAAGAGTATAAATCCTTCCATCCCCCACCATCCAGTTAGAGCTGAAGAAGCTTCTTGGATGAGAAGCGAAACATCTTCAAAGAAAAACCAGAAAGTCCAGTTGCCTCTTGAAAAAAGCACCTTTGGGACAACCATGACCCTGGATGACTGAGAATCTCCATAGACATCTTTCAAAAAGGCTATTCCACTGGTGTTCAAAAATTTATGCAGATCCTCTTTGGAAAAAAGTCCAGAACACAGTGCAGAAATAGCTCTTCTTGTTTTTTAGCAGAATTTTGTTTACAATATCATGGCCATTCTCCTCATTTTTTAAATCATACCTGGAAATTCTAACCTGTAAACACATCAGCTACTATAATGATTACAGGTAGTCCTCAGTTCAAAACAATTATTTTGGTTGAAGTTACTATAGCACTGAAAAAAGTAGTTTATGACCGATCCTTGCATTTATGACTATTGTAGCATCTCCAAGGTCGCCTGATTGAAATTCAGGCACTTGGCAACAGGTGTGTATTTATAATAGTTGTAGTTTACTGGGGTCTCTTGGCTGCCATTTGAGACTTTCCCAGCCAGCTTTCAACAAGCAAAGTCAATCAGGGAAGCTAGATTTACTTAACAATCACCTGATTCACTTAACAATTGCAATGATTCATTTAACAACCATGGCAAAAAGTTTGTGTAATGAGGCACAACTCACTTAACAACAGCCTTATTTAGCAACAAAAATTCTGGTCTTAATTGTGGCCATAAGGCAAGTACTGCCTGTATATATCTGACAATACTAGATGTTTCATAAATATTCTTAAATAACAGGACTCACATTACCTAATCATAAAGCAGGTTCGAGACTTCAATCAATGCTGAAGTGGGAAATTATTTATTGATTTAATATTTATTAGGTGTTTTGTCAATTCACTCTTCATCTTGGAATTTCAGAAGCATGCATATAAAAATATGTTACAATATAATACAACATTGTTGTATTTCAATGTTGTATTATATTGTTGTAATACATTGCTTAATGACATTAAACAATAAAATTATAATTTTTTAGCCATCATATTCTTTCTTACTGCTCAAGACTTTCATTGTCTATCTTGTTCTTTTAGCAATATATAAAAGCCTAAAAGCATAAGATAGTGTGACTTTTTTTTTCTTAATAATTAGAGGAGTGCCTTCTAATCTCATGATCTGGCCTCAAAATCTGTCTTAATACTTGAGCCATATCTATATGTTTTCTTAGCAACAATACAGATTTGTTTTATTAGTCTGTTCTTCTGAGTTTTACTTTAATTTTTATTTAAGTTAAGGCTTTAATTAAGCTTGATTTTATTGAGGTCCAAATATGTGTCTCCTAAGCTACTTGGTTTAAGCCAGTTATTTTTCAGCTGTTTTATACATGGAAAGGTACTTCCATCCCTTGATCTAATAAAATACATTCCCTTTTAAGATTCGGTGACTTTTCCATAGAATACCTGATTTTCACTGACTATGAAAAGCTCTACTGAACATAAAACAGCAGATCTTTTATATATATCTACACAAAGGCTTAGCCTTCACTTTAAAAATCAGTCAATTAATTGATTAATATTTCAACTATCTAGGCTATATGTTTATATGTTAAGCCTCTGAGTTTTACCACTGCAATCATTTGCTTAACAGCATAGCAAATAATTCTGTTTCCTTTGGATATTTCGTAATGTTTTTCTTTTATTTAGATATATTTCCTTTTTTGTTTGTTTCAACTGTTTTTTTAGAATTGTGTGCATTTTGAGTTACTGACCACATAGAGAGTATTTAAAAATAATTAAAGGCATATAGAAAAAACATGTATTTTTATTAGCTGTTGGAATAACAAAGTATCAAGTAAAATACACATGCTGGAAACATCTTGGGCAATTTACATTTTTTGTATCTTCTATGACTATATGTTTTAACCTCCTTTTTAAATAGAATGTAACTATATACAATGCACATAAGAGAAATCAACAAGCTCTGGACCTGAAAAAAATTAGCCCACATCCTTTTCTAATTCCAAGAACTGGAAAAAGTAAATATCTCATATATAGTGCTCCTTCAGAAAGAATACAACTATATATAATAAGTAATCTTAATGTGGATGCAAATTACAGAGCACAAGCCAAATTCACTGCTAAGAATGTTCAATTATGTGTTTGCTCTAAAGTGTGTGTGTGTGTATCTGTGTGTGTGTGTGTGTGTGTGTGTGTCTATGTGTGTAATACATAATTAGACTAAACTAATCTTCTCTTTAATTTTCCTACTTAACTCCCAGCAGCATTTAACTGTGAAATATCCTGAATAAAAAGCATTGTAAGAAGAATATCTGGTACTACTTTTGGAATTAAGGTTTCATTCCCTTAACAAAAATGGATATGAATGCATCCCATGTGTTAATAGTATTTTTTTTCTGTGCTGTCCTGCTTTTTCGTGCTGTTAAATAGGCTATAAACAGCAGACCAAGTGAGACGTGTCATTTTATAAGCTGTGCCACCACTAAGCACATTATGCTCCTTTCTTTATCATGTTGTGTCCTGCCCAACAGCAGATGTTCCCCAGCCATTCACAAGGCTTTTATCTGCAATACTGGGGAGACACAGAAAATAAAAGCAACACAGAAAATCCAGTCCAGAAAAGAGAGACCAACACTTTCAATTCAAAACAATGGAGTTTTTTTTCCTAAGAAAAACTTTAAAAGTATTACACGCAATTAAGAAAGAAAGAATGAATGAGGGGGAAAAATTAAATCAACTCTGCTGGTGTCTTTCAGGTTGTATCTTCCATAAGCCAGTAGAGGCACAAGCACTGCATGGCAAATAATTTTGTGAAATTACCTCTTCAGACAGCGAGAGGTTTCTACTAACGTTATAGGGATAAATGAACACAGAAAGCAATTTGAATAAAGGTGGTCCTCAACTTATGACTAGTTGTTTAGCAATCTTTCAAAGTTACAACAGACCTGGGAAAAGTTGCTTATGACATAGTTTCAAAGTTCTGACATCCAGGAACATGGCCATATTTGGGGCACTTGGCAATCAGCCTACATATATGGCCATTTGTAGCATCCTGTGGTCCTATGACTGATTTATGACATTTTTGCTCAAAACTGGTATTCGCTTTGAGTTTCTAATGAAAACTACTGATAGTGAACAATGAATTGGCTTAACAAATACTACGTATGTTTAATAACTATTGCAAAAAATGTTGTAAAATTGGATCAGATCACGTGACGACCAGTGGTGGGATTCAAAAAAAAATTACTATTGGTTCTCTAGGTGTGATGTGGCTTGGTGGGAATGGCAGGGGAAGGATACTGCAAAATCCCCATTCCCTCCCCACCCCACTAACCTGCTTTCCAGCTCTGCTCTCCTGTGCAGGGCAACCAAAGAAGACCCAGCTGATCAGCTGGGACTCAGGAGGCAGAAAATAGATGGGGGCAGAGCCACCCAGAGGTGATATTTGCCGGTTCTCTGAACTACTCAAAATTTCCACTACCGGTTCTCCAGAACTGATCAGAACCTGCTGAATACCACCTCTGATGATGACCTACTTTATGACCATCACAATTGTGGGTTGAATTATGATCATAATACAAGGACTGCCTGTAATACAACTGTTGCATAGATTTTCTCAAGATGCAGAAATCCACATATTGGGAGCACTAGAATCAGAATGTCCCAAAGGTGCTTTTTCAGAAGGCAATTGGACTTTCTTGTTTTTCTTTTTGGTGACATTTCACTTCTCATCCAAGAAATTTCTTCAGCTCTGACAGGACAGCGGGGAATGGAAGGATTTATATTCCTTGTAGACTAAAATCAGAAGCATAGCAACCTAGATTTTCCTTGATTAGCTTCTTTCCTTGCTTCAATTGAGAAAACAAATCTTCTTCATCTTCCTCCTCCTCCTCCTCCTCCTCCTTCTTCCTGATCCTCTATTCCCCTCATATTTTTGTAGTATCCTTTATTCCTTTCAGGTAACTATAAATTTGATTTGCAATTATGCCTATAAGTAACTTGTAACTTTTTGGCAAACAAGATATGGGTCTACAGTTTCCAGGCTTACTTTTTCCTTGTCCTTCTGAATTAGGAATTTCCTTGCAGTTGTTAACCATTTTTTGATTATTCCAAATCTTTATTCAGTGTTGAGGCTGAACTTCTCAATTATTTTGACCAGAATCCATGGAATTCTTCTGATCCCAACAGATATTTTTGAATGTTTTTCCGCCATTTTCTTCTGTGCTGGGTACTTTAACTGTATTTTCAAGTTGCTTGATTCGTGTTGCATTCTTGCCCAGAATTACCATATTTTTTGGACTATAAGGCACTCTGAAGTATAAGACACACCTAGCCTTTGGGGAGGAAAACAGGGGGGGAAATCTTCCTCCACCTCCCAACAATTTGCCTCCTTGCAGCAAACAGCCTGGTCAGTATCAGCACAACTTGATTAGCACAAGCAGCTGATTGTCTTTGGATCAGCCTCCTGATGATCAGCTGTTTCAGGCTGCAGGGATTGCAATGGCCTATTGCCACCTCTGTGCCCCATTTTCGGCCTCCGCATCCTGTTTTCAGCCTCCACATGTCCCATTTTTGGCCCATTCCAGGTGGCTGGGATCGGAACAGGCTGAAAATGGGGCGCACAGAGGCAGCAATAGGTGATAGCAATCCCTGCAACTTGAAACAGCTGATCATCGGGAGCCTGATCCAACCAACAATCAGCTGCTTGTGCTAATCAGTCTGTGCTGAACCTGACCAGGCTGTTTGCTGTTTGCTGCAAGGAGGCAAATTGCTGGGAGGCAGAGGCCAAAGGGGGAGGCAGGGCTTCACTGTATAAGACACACAGACATTACCACCCACTTTTTGTGAGGGTGGAAGTCCGTCTTACACACCAAAAAATAGGGTACCTTGAAGTAAGATGTGTGGCAAATAATAAATAAATAAATAAATAAATAAATAAATAAATAAATTTTCTATTGTGACTCCTAATGTTTTCCTATAAACTTGTCTAAAAATTCAGAGGCTCTTCTATGTCGAGTTTTTCATAATTTGTGGTCAATTCTTTCCCATTTTCAAAGAATTTTTAGAACTGATGCTGATTTGTCCTAAACTACAGATTTTGCTAGAATTGGTTGTGTCATATTCTTTGATCTTTCGAAATATGCTTTGTTTCAATTGTTCTATTCTTTTGTTCTCTATTATACTTCATGTACAGGCTAGTTTTAAGATTCTTATTTCCTCACCTCAAATTCTTAAAATTGCTTAAATCCATGCAAAATTTCTTTATCTTCAAATCCAAGCAATTTTCTAATAGGGTTTTCCATTCTTTAATGGCCTTTCTTCATATTTTAAGTTGCAGTTCCTCAATAGATACATAGACTATGGGTATACATCAGCTGGTTTATTTAGATCATTGTTTCAGTTGGAATTTGACAGCTTCATTAATATTCTTCCAATTCAGCTTTGGGAAAGAACTTGTGTTTCAAAACTACATACCTTTGGCCATAAGTTTCTGCTTATTAATGTCTAAATCCAGATGTCTTTCTTTCCAAAGCAGGTATACTTGCTTTTGAAAATCTGTGTTTCAGTGGTTCTGATTGGTAGAAACATTTCTTAATTGAGTAGTTTTCTTCTTTTGACCAAATATTTTGCTTTTGAATATTTTCCAGTAGGTTTTCAGTTCAACACCTTGGTTGCCTAGCAGAGGAAAGTGAGCCTGTAGCACATTTTTCAATGAATACCCAGGAAATATAGTATTCAATGCAACTCTTGTTAATCCAGGCAACAGTCAAACAGCATGAAATTCTCCTCCCCCTCCCCCCTCCCCATCCTCCTCCCTGAAAGTATGGCAAACTTTATAGCACAAACAGAGGTGAAATGATGTTCCATCCGCCATGACTGTCCATAGTAAACTGCTGTTGGGGATATGGGATAAATGTAACTGAAAATTCAGTTGGAATGCATATTACAGCAGAGATTAGTACTTTTCAAGCTCTCCCTTTGAACCCTGTTTTGTGACTGTACAGAACTTCCAAAGATCACAATGCCAGACTGTAGCAAACTGCAAAAAGTTGCGTAAGGTGTCAGGCTGTTTCAGTGTACCTAAATCCAATACAAATAAAATCAAATGCTCCAAAAATCTGTCACTCATATGATACCATAATACAGTTAATCCTGCCACTGCATCTCTAGAACTGCTGGACTTATTTTATTGTATTTGTATCTTTATTTTTAGGAAAAAAGCTCAAGGTGGTGAACATATCTAACACAACTTTCTTCTTCTATTTTTCTTTACAACAACAACTCTGTCAGGTGGATTGGGCTGAAAGAGAATGACCGGCCCAAAGTCATCAAGTTGTCTAAGGAAGAACTAGAACTCATAGTCACTCCCTTTCTAGCTTTCAATATTTTTTCTATATATGACTTTTCCTTCCTTCCTTCCTTCCTTCCTTCCTTCCTTCCTTCCTTCCTTCCTCCCTCCCTCCCTCCCTTCCCCCCACTCTCTCTGCATGCTCCTGACTACACAAAAATTGTCCTCTTTTACCTTTAAAAAACAGACCAAGGAAGAGCAATGGAAAGTTCCAGCTGGTGTAATTTTCCACTGATTTCTTGGAAATCTTGTTTTTAAACTGCCTTATGTGTAGAAATAATCCCCCTTGAACTGAACAGGACTTCACTTTATAAGTCTGAGCTCTAATTTTCCCATTGAAAACAGTGAAACTTAACAGCAAAAGCATTACAGACATTTTGGAACCTGAACTTCTTCCTGATGCTTTGATGCAGAAGAAACTATGTCTTTCCTTTCCCATTTGAATGGAGAATGAGATTCTACATCTGACAAAGCAGAATATTTAAATAGCACCCTTGCAGATGGATGAGAAAAGGCTAAGGGTCCTTTTCCCCCCAGTCTGCATTCTTACTCAATGAAAACTCTCATTGATTGCTGTGAATTATGCAACCAACCTTTTATCTAACTTAGCTATTTGTTCTATTTTGGTCGGTCAGTTCTCTTGTCTGCTTGGTGTAAATGTTTTATGTGATTGTTATCTTCTATTCAGCTCCAGCTACAAGATTACATGCTTTGGAAGGCAAATCAGCTCAATTTTCATGCTGGTACTCTGAGGTCAGGGCAGGGATGGGCAGAGGAGGTGGGTCTGGCATAAGTCCTACTCTACAAAGGGCTGTATCTTTTGATGCACATCCAGTAATTCAGGAGAGGTCAACCAGGGTCACAAGAAACTCTTTTACCACATCCTCTGATCAGGCTATCAAGTTAATACAGTATGTTTGCTGGAAATCAGCAACGGGATTACCTACAACATTGTTGTAGGAACAAACTGATATAGTAGTGTCTACCCTAAAGTAGAGCTTATGGAGATTCTCAGTCATCCAGGTCATGGTTGTCCTAAAGGTGCCTTTTCAAAAGATAGCTGGATGTTCTTGTTTTCTTCAGAGCTGAAGAAGCTTCTTGGATGAGAAACAAAACATTTTCAAAGAAAAACAAAGTCCAGTTGCCTCTTGAAAAAATCTTTTAGGATACCCTAAAATAGGTGTTATACCAGTGTTTTTCAAACTTGGCAACTTTAAGAGGTATGGACTTCAAATCCCAGAATTCCCCAGCCAGCAATGGAAGCAGACAGAATCAATCCTCCAAAAATCAGAAAAAGGTAAGCCTAGCCCTAAAGTATGATGTCTCAATGCCCACTTTGCATCTCCACCCTGAAGTTTGTATACCACTGTTACATTATGTGGAATCCTCATCACTCCCTAAGAGCTTGTTGGATGCAAAGAGCTGTTTAGACCATATTAACTTATATATTAAACTTCAAAAGTAAGAAAGAAAATAGAATTGGTCTTGAGATGTTCCATCCCCTGGAATGGGACAATTCACCACAGCCAACTCACCATGGATTACTCGCCATGGCCAACTCGCCATGGCCAATTCACCATGGCCAACTCATTACGGCCAACATGCCACAGGACAACTTGATGTGGCCAACTTGCCACAGGACAGCTCATTCCAGGACAATTCAACAAATCAATTTAATTATTTAAAATAATTTAAAAAAATTAAATTTATGTCATTCATATTTCATTTTGTCCCTCCTTTGACATCCTTTCTTTAATTATTCTATTCCATTGTTCCTTTGATATTAGTGTAACTCTTGTCCCTTGGTGAGTTGGCCATGGAAAGTTGGCCCATGGTGAGTTGGCCATGATGAGTTGGCTGTAGCAAGTTGGCTGCAACAAATTGGCCATGGTGAATTGTTGTAGACCCCTTCCCCATCACCACTGACCATCTAAGCTGGCAGATGTATCAGTTTAGCAATCATCCCTGGTCGAATGAGCTGAACTGTATTTCTATTTAAATTACAAGATTTTTGAAACTGTATATTTACATAGACATTATGTACATAACAGCTGAGTAGTTGCTATTATTAGGTTGATCTGCTAACTCTGCAAGCAAGTTGCAAACCGAAGCACTCTTCCAAACCATTGCTCATGAGGCTTCTAAATAATGCTGAGATGGTGCCCAAGAGGCTGAAGACAGCTTCTCTTAGTTATATTAAATCAGAAGCTCCTAATCTCCATAGGATGCTGGATTACATAAGGAGTTTTTGTATGGAAAACAGGCACTGAGTCTGCAGTCTCAAGTCAAACATAGGTGTGGTGACAGACGGCATAATGCCTTCCATGTCACACCCCACTCTAAATTGCTCCTTGCTTTGGATGGGGAAAATGAAGTAGATGCCCTATTCCTCTTCCCCAGCCTGGGAGGGCAACTCTTCTAGAGTCTCCTTCTTCTCCTCTCCCTCAATCTCCAGCTGTTGACAACAACTGAAAAATTGCTTTAGCAAAATAAAATAAAATATAAACTATAATAAATATAAATTAATAATAATAATAAAATAAAATATAAAAATAAAACAGAATAATAAAATAAAATAAGGTAAAATAAAATGTAAAATATATTATATTATAAAAGCAAAATACCACTCACACATCATCACAAAATCTCCAGAACCGTAAAGCCTGTAAACTTGAAATTTGGCACGTATGTTCCTCTTGGCTTCTAGATGCTCGCTAAGAAAAGATTTTTTCAAAATGACCATCAGAGCATTAGTATTTTGTATATTATTATTAACACGTTCTGATGCTAAGGAGTTCTACTCCCTCTCCCCACCTGAAAAGAAATCTCTTCCAACTGCAGTTGAGCTAAGCCATACCCAGGCTCCTTGCTGTCTCCTTCCTGCTCACACAGCAAATACTGTTTCCATTTCCAAACAGCCCTCATCTCTCTCACTCCCCACCTGAAGAGAAATCTACCAACTGCAGATGAGCTAAGTCACACCCAGGCTCCTTGCTGTCTCCTTCCTGCTCACACAGCAAATACTGTTTCCGTTTCCAAACAGCCCTCATCTCTCTCACTCCCCACCTGAAAAGAAATCTATTCCAACTGCAGATGAGCTAAGTCACACCCAGGCTCCTTGCTGTCTCCTTCCTGCTCATATAGCAAATAGATCCTTGGTGGTGCAGGCTGTTAAATGCCTAGCACTTAGTTCCAGCTGCCTGCAATTATTGCAGGCTCGAATCCCACCAGGCTCAAGGTTGACTCAGCCTTCCATCCTCTCGGGGTAGGTAAACTGAGGACCCAAGATTGTTGGGGGCAGTAAGCTGACTTTGTAAAAATGCCGCTTAGTAATAAGCAGGCATATACAATGGAATGAAGGCTATTGCTGAGCGCATTGGGTTGTATCTCAAAAATTGTAAGCCGCCCTGAGTCTCCAGAGAAGGGCGGTATATAAATATGAATTTTTTAAAAAAATACTGTTTCAGTTTCCAAAGAGCCCTCACACACTAACAGGACACTGGCCAGATGAATATCAATGGATGCTGGTAGGCAGAGGCAGAATTTTTTTTTCTTATTTTCCTCCCCAAAAACTAAGACCGACCACATAGTTTCGCAGCGAAGCACGGGTATCGAGCTAGTAAAATAAAAATAAAATAAAATAAAATAAAATAAAATAAAATAAAATAAAATAAAATAAAATAAAATAAAATAAAATAAAATAAAACTCATGAGTTGCATCGCGGAATCTAAATTCCATTACAATTCCTATTTACAATGGTGATTTGTTTTTAAGTTTTCTCTCTTCTCTTTCTTCTTTCCATCTTGCATATCAACTTCCTGTCTTTTTTAATCACTTGTTTTTCCCCTTTATAATCATTATGTTGCACAGGCTCCATCTTCTTTTGTGTTTGCTGCCTGTTCCTTTTCCTCCGCTGTTTCTGCACAACCCAGGATAGAAGCAGACACTCTGCCAGTTTTGCCTCCAGGATATATTTCTTGGAGCCACTCAACATGCCATGCAAATTGTCTTCTGAAAGAAAAGGCAGATTCATCAGCCACCAGGATTGCCAGAGAGCCTGACAGCTGCTATCGGCTCAGACTGGTAGAGCAGGCAATGGACAGGACCTTCACACAGGAAAACCTGGGCTGAGTCTTCTCCAGGGGGAACATTTGGACAGCATCTCAATTTGTACAATAATTAATATTTCCAAATTTGCATAAGGTCCAGGTCCTCTTTTGTCCCTTTTTTATTGAAAGAAATAAAACAACCAAGAGAAGCAGAGGTAAGAAAAGAAAAGACAGAAATATAAATAGGTACCTATCAATTGGAAACAAGGAAATCGATAGGTACCAACAAAAATAGCCACATATACACACAAATGCATAAGCACCTGCCTGTTTCACACAAATGCATAAATATATACAGGTAGTCCTCGACTTACGACCGCAATGGATCCCAAAATTTCTGTTGTTAAGTGAGACATGTGTTAGGTGAGATTTGCCCCATTTTACGACCTTTCTTGCCACAGTTGTTAAGTGAATCACTGCAGTTGTTAACTTAGTTACAAGGTTGTTAAGTAAATCTGGTTCCCCCATTGACTTTGCTTGTCAGCAAAAGATGATCACATGACTCCCGGGACATAGCAACAGTCATAAGTAAGAACCAGTGGTCAAGCATCTGAATTCTAATCAAACGGTTATGGGAATGTTGCAAAGGTCGTAACTGTGAAAAACGGTCATAAGTCACTTTTTTCAATGCTGTTGTAACTTTGAATGGTCGTTAAATGAACTGTTGTAGGTCAAGGACTATCTATATCTGTTTATCTAACAATCAATCATCTATCCACCTCAAGAATACAAATAGGAAAATCTGCAACAACCACATTCATTCATATGTGATATGCCTACCCAGAAAGCCCTTTATAATCAGTTTTGTCGTCTTTTGGCTCTTTGATAGAAGACAGCCTGCCTGGTTGTTTATGATAATTAGCTGGCCTGATGTTGGCAATTTTCTGTCCTTTTTTCTTTTTTTTTTTCAGCTGGGCCACATGGAGATTCTTGACACTGTCCAACATTTGAATTTGACTCCAACCAAAGTGATAAATAAGGTCTTTTAGTAACAGTTGGAATTATGGCAAATTTAAGCATGTACGAAAGCATCTTATGCCAAGTTGGACCTTGGTACCATTACTGGTGTTGATGATGGGAGCTAATTTCCAGTATATCTGGAGGATACCATGTTGGGAAATGTTGATCTAACTGGGATATGTGACTTTATTTTGGACAAACACCTGCATATCTGCTTTGAGCGACCCAGAGGGAACAAATAGAAATGGAACAGTACCAAATAAGCAGGACAAGAAAAAAAAATCTAATTGAATTTGCAGTTCATTAAAATGAAATTAATTAATTACAGTCATTATGTGTATTAAATACTTGGAAAGAACACTGTCTCTTCTGTCATTTGAAAAATTTCAACTTGGTGGGAATTTATTAAGAGATCCCTGAAGAGGGATTAGAAGCCGTAAGTCCCCAGTTCAAATCTGCATCAGGAGGATTCCATCGTCCGTGGTCCATGCCTGATTTTTGAGTGGCATGTGGACAGCATACATGTTCCAAAACCAGTCAGCTTTTCATTTCCATGTAAATGGGTCTTGGGTTTCAAATAATAAAGATAGGTATTCCTCCCTTTTTTATTTTATCATTTTCCTGTTCTGTCACACCTTTAGTCACAACTTTGGGAGGTCTCAGAGATCCAAATTCCTTAGGAGCCACATGCAGGATCGGGCTGAGAAGTCCTTGGTGTCCTCTGAGCTTGGTTTTTTTTTTAATTTATTTATTTATTTATTTATTTATTAATGGGATTTATATGCCATTTATTTATATCTCCCGAAGGACTCAGGGCGGCTCACAACAGTAAAAAACATACAATACAAAAATTTAAAATTTGAAAAATATTAAATGGAAATCCCAAAAAACATTAATTAAAACCAGCAACAGCAAATATACACTAATAAAACCAATTAAAAAAACCCCATCAGTCCAGGTTGGCCTGTTGAAATAGTCATGTCTTCAGGTTGCGACGGAAGGATCGAAGGTCAGGGGCCATCTGCAGCTCCAAGGGCAGCTGATTCCACAGGGTGGGCGCTCCCACAGAGAAGGCTCTCCCCCTGGGGGTTGCCAGCCAACACTGTCTGGCCGACGGCACCCCAAGGAGGCCCTGTCTGTGGGAGCGCACGGGACGCTGGGAAGTCGTTACTGGCAGTAGATGTTCCCACAAATACCCCGGCCCTAAACCATGTAGGGCTTTATAGGTGATTACCAGCACCTTGAATCTCACCTGGAGGGCATACCTTGCAGATGTTTCATTACCAAAACCAGGTAACATCAGCAGGGTTAGGATGGCACTGTCAGGATGAGTCTCACTCTGCCTGATGCCAACTGGCAGCCTTTGCCAGGTTTATCTTCTCTCCAGGTATTTTACCTGAGAAAACTTTTGCTGTGCCACTGAGTGACAGTCTCACCCAGATTCCAGTTCGGGTATTGTGTATTCAAATCTGATCTGATCTGGAATCTGATCTTCTGTTATTAGCTTGTTTCTGGAGCAACAAAAGCTAGTGCAGGCTGGATTTTTTAAATTTTTAAATATTTAAAAAAAAAGAAAGGAAAAAGATGACTTCTTTAAGTACTGCAAGAGTAGAGATGGAATTGTGTTGGCTTCTCCTCTGTGCCTCAGAGCTGTTTCCCCAAAGCTAATTCTATTTCCGAGGACGAGAGCACGACACATCCCAGACCCAGCACAGAAGAGACTTTCCATAAAAGATGCATGGGACGAGGTCATTCTGAACATGCCCTCTCTGTCTCTCTCGGGAGCGGGTTAACTTGGTGCTTAAGTGTCTTGAGTGGAGTATTAGGCAATCTTCATTACCACACGGGGCTCGCCTAACCTCTCAAAAGCAGAAGAACCTTTCAAAATGTAATAGATTAATAATGGTTGCCCTTTGTTTAAACCAAAGACGCAGACAAAGTGTCTCCAAGCCTACAATGTTTTTGAGTGACACATCCCTCCTGAGTCTCAGCCAAGCTGTTCTCACTAAATGGCTCTTTTTGTAATTTGTTTTCAGGGTGGAGTCAACGTGTGCGAGGCAAGGCCCGCATGCCATTTGGGGACTGCACCATGCAGGAGGCCAGTCTGGCTGGAGCTCCTGCAGTCTGTCAGTGGAGTCATCAGAAAGCCCCAGTATGCATCTGTCTTGCTGATGCTTTCCTGAGACTGGGGCAAAGACTCTCAGAGCAATAATGGAATCTGTTAAGTTTGCATGAAGAGGCAGACGCGGAGTGCTTCAGCTCTTAAGTTTATTAGTGACTTCAGCTCAGAACAGACCCGATTTGGCTTAGCTGAGGCAGCTATATATAGCCGGCTGCCTCGGCTGACAGCCAATCAGAGTGCAGGGTTTTCCTGCACTTTTTAACCAATGCTTTTAAACACTTTACAAGAACAACCAATCAATTCAAACTCTGCATACATAACAGAATCAATGCTCCTGTTGTGGACAAAACAGAAGTTCATGATCTTCTGGAAAGCTGGGGCAGGATATAGTGCCCTTTGTGCAGCAGGGTTAGGCAAGCCAGCACTTTGCTAAACTGGTCCTGGAAGCAGAATTGGTTCAAGGAGATCTTCTGATACCATCCCAATGGCTCCATCACCTTCCGTAATGCATTTATTTGTTAGATTTCTATCCCACTTTCCTCCAGAAGCATTAAACACTTCTCCCTCCTGTTTTCCCATGGATAGGTGAGGCTGAGAGAGATTCCATCCATGGACCCCAGCCTACCTAAGTCCTAAGCCCAGCATCTGATCTACTGCACAGTAATGGTATATACTGTATGACCCTTTCCCAAACATGGAGTATGCATGTATGGAATTTTGAGATAGAGGGACCCCTTTACACCATTAAGTGTGGCTTCTGGTTGTATACATCAAAGGAAGCGAAGCCCACCATTCCTGACCTAGACACATTGCTAACACAACATGCCATTTTAGGAAGTCAGGACTTTCTGCTGTAGCTTTGTGTCTCTCATCAGCAGAATGTTGCATCAAAATGTCAGTGCTGTGGATCAGATAGAAGGCAGCCCTCTGAACCCCAAACATCCCAAATTGTGCTGTGTCTTTTTTGTTTGTTTGTTTGTTTGATAGTAGAGTGGTTTTTGGTGTGGAGAGAAAAACAAGGTCTACCATTTCCACCCCATCAGTCTCAGTAGCAACACTGGAAACACTGGAAATATTCCCTGCTGCCCTTAGAAACCAATAAAAAGATAAGTTGCCCACCTCTGCCCTAGCACACTGTCAGAGAGTAAAATGTAAGGACGCACACAGTTACAAAAAAGTTTATAAAGGCCATTAGCTGCTTTTAAGAGCCCTCCAATGTGCTTTCTCAGAAGTAAGTCATGCTGACTCAGAATTCATTCTTTTATAGACCTTACTCATTAGGCGGGCATGAAGGTGGTTAAGCTAACACAGACCTTTGCTACAACCAGGCAAGTTTTATTTTTATTTTTAGTGATTGATTGATTGATTTGATCTGTCAATCGCTTACAAGATAATAGATATAAGTATAAACATGAGTAAGGATACAGGAAATAGGTACGAATAAATGGGGACAATAGGATAGTGACAGTAGGCACGATGGTGCACTTATGCACGTCCTTTACAGATCTCTTAGGAATAGGGTGGGGTCAATAGTGGATAGTTTAAGTTACTGGCTTTATCACTACAATTCTTCTTTAGATGATGTGGGCTAGTTCCCTGGAATGTTTCTTGCAAGCTAGCAAACCAGATATTGCTCCATAACAGTTAAATGCATTGTTTTATTATTTGTTGAGCTTAACTGTTGTTTATTGTACATAGCATATGATAGACCAACATTGCATGATTAAGCTGGTGAAAGAGTTGCTGAATCTTACAGTGAAAACAGCCCGGGTGAAGAACTCCTATGCTTATTTCCATGTATAAATGAACACTATTGTATATCTGGACAAGAGAGATGATATTCTGGGAAAGAGACTTCTGTCTTCTGCTGGATAGAGAGGGGTGTGTGTGTGTGAGAGAGAGAGAGAGGGGAGGGAGAGAGGGAGGGGGGGAGAGGGAGAGAAAGAAAGAAGGAAGGGAAAGATAGAGAGAGAGGAAGGAAGGAAGGAAGGAAGGAAGGAAGGAAGGAAGGAAGGAAGGAAGGAAGGAAGGAAGGAAGGAAGGAAGGAAGGAAGGAAGGAAGGAAGGAAGGCAGGCAGGCACAATTTTGTAAACGGAGAGAGGCCAATTCCACATTATAGCCTAAGCTGCTTTCTTCCCAATGACCGATGAAATTAATCTTTCAAAGTGACAAACCAGTCACCATGGGACATGAATAGGCTTCTCTTTGCTACCAAGAAAAAAACTGAATTCCAGGCTTAGGTCAATCATAAAATGTAGGCTTAGTCACCTTCCCAACATAGAAATTCTCAATTTAATAGCTAAGCAGAATTTCATGGAAGCAAAGGCCTATTTGTATCTTATCTACATCCTTCTAAGGTCAAACTTTGCAAATTCTTTCTGGTAGTTCATGGCTTAAAAGATTCTCATGCCAGGCTTCATATTGTCAAAACAATGACTGTGGGGTTTTCTAACTGTTATTATTGAGGGTTTGTTTGTTTTGGGTTTTGTGGTGGTAGGAAGCTTTTGGATTTTGTTTCTATATCCTCTACTGATTTTGGGTTCTTGAAAGGTCTGGAGGAACATTGTCCATGGAGTCACGATGGGTCGGATACAACTTCGCAACTAACAACAACAAAAGTCTCCAAACGGCTAACTAACTAGGCCTAAAATTAAAACATCCCAATACAGGATGCATGTAGATATTAGTTTTCAATATTATGTGAGCAATGCAGGAAGGAGCTATAGTTTAACCCTTGTCATGCTGCAAAAATAGAATGAAATTCAGCTCAAACATTTGCTCGCTTTGCCATTGTGGCTTTGAATGTGATATTTTGAATCTAACTGAAATCCAAAAGGCATATGAAATACTTCCATATTAGCTGCAGGAAATTGTGTTGCAGAAGTGATTAAAGTATTATATCAAAAGTTTTGCACATTGCTAAGCAATTTGTGTCTTGTATTGCAACTTTAAGACTTTTATATTCACTTTATTAATATTTATTATTTGATACAGTTTGTCCTCACTTATTGGCCACAATTAGAACTGGCAACTCACTAAATGTCACAGTCAGTAAGTGAAAAATTATGTATCTGCCCCAGACTTTCTCTTCCATTTCCATTGTTAAGTGAATCAGTTTGGTTGTTAAGTGAGACATCATGTGACTGTTACTTACAATTTCCTACCTGCACTCTCCATTAATTCTGCATGAGTTCCTGTATTGTGTTTATGACTTTTCTCTAAGATTCTTAGAAGGAGAACATAAACTCTTGGCCCCATTTCAGTCCAGATCCCTCATTAGGGGAGGAGATATCTAAACATCCACATATTTTCACCAATTTTTGGTCATTTTGATAAACAGAACCTTTTTTTGGAATTTCTTTTGGAGAAGAAAATGTATGTGAAATTGTCCTAGGGTGGACATTGGCCCTTTGACCCCTTTCTTTCATTGGATATTGAATTAGAGATAGCAAGCAAGAGATTTATTTCAGTGTTTCTCAATCTGGACAATTTGAAAATGTGTGGACTTCAATTCCCAGAATTCCCCAGCCAGCTATGCTATGGACTTAAACTCCAAAATTCTGCCCAGATTGAAAAACACTGATTTATTTTGTTTCTCTATCTCTGGTCTGATTTCCTCTTCCCGGAACATACTTGGGCCTTTAGCCTACTTCCTGCAAAAATAAATTTCTTTCTCTTCCCTCACAACTAGGCTAGACAAGGCAAAGATGGAGTTTTTCAATTACACTGGGCACTTTCTTCATAAACTTTCCTTTCTGGTGTATCTTAAAGCATCTGTTTATAGATGTTTTAACGGACGTGATTCTATTTGTGCGTCTATATTTTGCTGAAGCTGGAACAGAATGATTCAGAGTTGTCCTAAAAGACTCCATGAGAAACAACCGTTTAATTTATATTGGTGATCAAGGGGGGGAAATCCTAATAGAAAGAACTGTTTTGCAATAACTGAAGCGGAAAAAAGTTGCTCCTCACTGAAGGTCTTTAAACAGAAGCTGGATGGCCAGTTTTTAAAGTTGTTGTAATAGTGGGTTCCTGCACTGAGTAGAGGTACTAAGTTCTTCCAACCCTTACTTGTTCTGATGCAATGCATGAACTAAAAGATTCCAATAACAGGTAAAAATTTCCCTGCGGTGATAAGATGGCCAAAAAATACAGGTAGTCCTTGACTTACAACCATAATAGAGTCTGCCCATTACAGTCATAAATCATGACAGTCATAATACAGGTCATCATCAAAACAAGCACTTTCCATCAGCAAGACTGACACAGATGTTTACAGACATATCCGCTAAATGCTGGAAATGTAATCAGATACAGTGTTCATATTATCATATGTGGTGGATATGCCCAAAGGCAAAAAAATATTGGACAAAAATACATATATGGATAGAAAAAATGGTAAAGCAGCGCATAGATCTAAAACCAGAAATATTTTTGCTGGGTATCTTACCAGTAAATACAATAAAGGGAATGCATATTTAATTTTATTCATGTTAACAGCAGCTAGAATTGTGTTTGCACAACAGTGGAAAAATGAAAGGTTCCCTGCAGAGGAAAACGTAATTTTAAAAAATTAGAATGTGCAGAAATGGATAGATTAACACTCAAAATTAAGAAGAAGGAAGAAACGGAATATTTTCTAACATGGGATTTGTTTTATCAATGCCTAACTAGCAGAAATAGAAGTTAGAAATTTAAAAGCATAAGAAAAGAATTACATGAGGAAGGTTTACTAAAATGGATAAGCAAATACTATTATTATTATATGATCATCATTAATGTTATGAATATTATTGTTATTATTATGACTACTACTTCTTAAAATTAACTATAACCAGACAACACACTGTTTATGTAGCCATTGAAATGCTTATGGTTAATAAAAAAACATATTTTTAAATATATTTTTATTTTATTTTTAATATAAATTAAAACATATTTTATGACTTTCTTTCTGGTGTTCATTAGGTGAACCAACATGATTGCTAAGTGAATCTTGAGTCATTAAGCGAACGCCAGTTGTTAAATGTTAGCTACAGCAAGTTTTTGCTGAAAACTAGAACTTTGTTTTTAACCAAAAATATTTTAATTTTTAAAATAGCTATTAAATAGCAGACCCCTACTTTTCCCCCATACATCTTGCTCCCTCCCTGCTACCTTTTAATTCATATTGCTGTACTTTCATTGTTTTTTATTGTTTCATTTTTGAAATTATTTTTACATTTACAATTTTTAAATTTTTTTACATTTTACTATTTAATGACTAATTTAATTTAAATAAATAAAAATAAATGAAATTGTCATCATGTGACCATGGGATGCTGCAAACAGTCATAAATGTGGACTGGTTAACAAATGTCTGAAATGCAATCATGTGTCATGCCCATTAGAATCTGACTCCAAGGGAGAGGAGGAACAGCCAACAGTGAGTGGGAGTGTGGATCTGAAGGTTATGGAGGAAACTGGAGAAGGGCACAGGCCAGCTGGGCATTCAGAGGAAGACCCAGGCCCATCCCTTCTTCATCCTAGGGCACACAGGGAGGAGCGGATAAGGGAGAAATGTGAATGGCATAGTCTATGGGGGAGGAAAGGGCCTTGATCGCCTTCATGGGCTGCAGCTGTGAGGACTGTTTAAAAGGACAAACTGCACATGGGCCAGTGCTGGAAGCAAAGTGTGAAAATATTTCTAGTTTGTCAGTTCTTATCTGAGTTCTGGCATCCTTCCTAGTGTGTGTATTTCACTATCTGTGGACATCTTCAAGCCCTTGTCCTGCTTTGTCTCATTAATTGCTTCAGTGTGGTTTTTGTTGTTTTTTTCTGTTTATAATTTATGTGTATTTTGAGTTTGAGTGGAAGTTCTTCCTTTTCGCAACTGTTTGTGGGGCATTTTTTCTCCAGTCAATGATAATTGGACTTTGAAGCCAAGTTGAAGGAATTAAAGGGACTTCACCTGTTTTTGTGGCTTTGTTGCTTTTGTCTCCCACCTTGGGTCATCACATCATGTATGCCAAGAGATGTGGCTGTCAGAACTTTAAAACCAGTTATAAGTATCTTCTGGGAGGGTCTGTTGTTACTTTGAATGGTCACTCAGTGATAAGGTATAAATCAAGGATGTACCTGTATGCGATTGGCTTGTCTTTCATTGTTCAATCATCTTTCCATCTCCCTAGGTCCCTGGTTTCCTAAAAAAAGACATTGTGAATGAACAGAGGGAGGGAGGGAAACAGAGCCTTTATATTATGTGAGATTCATCTTTTCAGATCAGGAAAACAGTCATGTCAGGAAACTTTGCAATAGAAAATGACATCATAGTAGCCATTTCCACTATCTCCAGATGTGCCACTAAGTCAGGGATGTCGAACTCAAGGCCCACTGGCCAGATCTGGCACACAGGGTGCTTAGATGTGGCTTGTGGGGCCACCCTGGAAACAGCAAAGGGCTGGCCCATGGTGCCTGTGCCAGTGAAAATGGAGCTTGGGACGGCTGTGCACAGCCCACCTGGGCTCCATTTTCAATGGTGGAGGGCTGCAGGATGTCGAGCTGGCCACACCCATCCCGGCCATGCCCACACACCCCTGAGGTCAAACACAAACAACCCTGATACTGCCCTCAATGAAATTGAGTTTGACACCCCTGTACTAGGAGAAACTCAAAAGTCCTTTTCAAGCACACTGAGTAAAGTAGACTATCAGAGGGTCCTTTGCAGGGAAGCAAAACATTAAGAAGTTGCTTAGCTTGAATAAAAGTCTCTTCCCATTACACACAACCAGTGAATCTGTCTTTCCAGGGATATTTATCTGAGATAGTGAGTGTCCAGCAAAATTGAACCTTGAAGCTAAGATAAGTATTTTCTTTCATGCATAGGTCTGATATGTGGATAAGTGATTATATTAGACTGGGAAAAATTGCCTGCCTCGTCTTTCCAAGGCATCAAAATTTGGTCTCTTTAAATAGAATGCACCGCACTTTTATAGATTACATATGTATTCCTAGCTGCTTACTGACAGTTCAGCCGAGCTGGGGGCAAAGATATCAACTGCCCTGCAAACTCAGTAGCAGGTTAGCCTTTGAAGCTTTTGTTTGGCAGGGATGCAGTTATCACTGACCTTGACAGAAAACATTTCAGAGTACACACAGAGAGGCATTCAGGGTCTGTGCACACAAGCTTGCCTTCCGTAACCTCAGAAACACAAGCAGAGCAGAATTATGGTAAGTGTATAAACAACGAGGTCACAAGGTTAATGTCTACTTAAGCCATTCCTGAAAATACCCATCAAACAGGAAAACTGGCAGATTGAATGGAGGTCCCCTAAGAGCAAAATCAAGACAAACAAATCAAACAAAAGTTTGATACCCCTTCTTGGAGAACTGATCAAAAATATATGCCTATTTTTCATTTTAAACTGTTAAGGATTAATATAACAGCCCAAGAATATTTGATCTATTTTTCTTTGCTTCTAAATTGTTTCGAATCAATAGAAAAGGAAGGCCTGTTTAGATGTTGTATTTTAATAAAATAGATTTGGCTGAGGTGTCAACAGCTAGAGGGTATATGAAATTAGCATTGGGCTAATGTCTGTAACTTGATCTGGAATTGGCATAATTGCTGGCTTTCCCAAAAACTCTTAATAACAGTGGAGAAGAAACTTGCTTGGTTCATATTTAAATGCAATTTTTCAACGAACACAGGAATCAAAGAATAAATTACCTTTGATATTCCCTCTTCAATTTTTGTAATGCAATTTATTCGTCCAAGGAGGAAGCCTGCAGGAACATGCATAATGTTCTGAAAATAATGTGCAAAACCACATTAGACTGGGAAGTATTTGCGCAAAAAAAAGGACATTCATTAGACAAAATTACAAACAAAAATATGTCTGGAAGAAAATGATTCCAAATACTATTTATTTATTTTTGAATGCGTTCAAGCCGCTTCAGTCATTCAATGCCCAATGTGTGTTTTAATGAGAGCGAAACAAACCAAACTGAGAATCCAAATGGACAAATTGGATTATCTCTAGAGATAGTCCCGGCTTCCCAATCCTGCTCCCTTCCAAGCATGTAATTTTGGTGCCTTGAAAGGTCACCTCAACAAAATATCTCAACAAAGATATGTGTCATTCTCTTCAAGCCTTACTGATGAGAGAAACCAAAAAGTCCAAAAATTCCTGACTGGAAAGTTCTAGTTTGAAAAGAAAGAAACAAATATGGCTTATCGTCTAGTAGAACTAAGCACGCATCTTATTTAAATATTTGCGTGATGGAAATAGCTAACATTGCTTTGATCGTCTGGGTTTGTTTGTCTATGTGATTTGTCATGGCCCTCACAATCAATGTGAATCAACCCTGAGTTGACTGAAAGTACATGTTGCAATGATAGCTAGAGCTGTATTTCCACGCTTGGTACCAGGGCAATGTAATAATATTCTCCAGCAGGGTTTCAAAATGTGTGCAACGAAGAGCTTTAAATAATTAAAGACTTCAGGGAAGGTTGGAGTCAGAACCATGAAGCGTGTCCCCAACACATACACATACACAAACACGCACACGGTATTCACTGGTCCAACAAACCTAGAAAAGAAAAATATGTAGCAGTCTTTGTCAAAATATGGAGCAGTTTCAAAGAGATAGATGTATGCTTTTAAAAAAGAAAGCTCCAGTCGCTCTCCCCTCCGTCTCCTGCAAAGGGATATAAATTCTTATCTAGAAGCTGCTCATGTCTAACTGCCCAGTTTTCCCAGAACAGTTTACTTTGGCAGCTGCCTTGGCTTTGCCTCTCTCATTAAATGATGAGATCATAGGAAACACCATCTTATCACTTTGCCTTCTATTTACATTTTTCCTAATGCTTTGGCCTTTTCCATCCAGTCTTCCCCCCTCCTTGTCCTTCACTCCAAAAACAGGGGGAGCCATGTCAAACTCATCCATGGCCTCATGCATCACTTGGGAACCCCATCCTGTGCCTGGCACACTGATACCCTGCCCCTCTCTGCAGGTGCAGAGCAAAGAAATGCTTCACTCCTGTGGCAGGAACCAAAATGCAGAGTATTTGGCCCTCTAGCCCAGTTTTGCCAACTCTGATGGGCACGTTGGCAAGCACAGTCTGCCATTTCCATGAAACTATTACCCAACCACAATTTCAACAGGGACATGCCTGAGGCTGAAACTTCAGGTCGAAGGCTCTAATTCTGAGCTAGAGGGTCTCTCTTCTGCAGGGGTGGGATTCTACCAGTTCGCACCTATTCACTAGAACCGGTTGTTAACATTCTAAGCAGTTTGGAGAACCAGTTGTTAGAAGAAATTACTGGCCTAATCCTGTAAGGAAGGCAGGAAGGAAGCATTCTGGTGTTGCTTACAGAAACTGCCTCTCCGTTAACCCTTATTACATTCTTGGCAGGACTAGACTTTCTGTCTCAGGAACATCTCTGGAGTTTTTTTTCCCCTCCTTTGCTGGTATTTTGCTTGTGTGGAGTGACCATTCAAAGTTACAATGGCACTGAAAAAAGTGACTTATGACCATTTTTCACACTTACGACTTTCGCAGCATCCCCACAGTCATGAGAGGCCAGGCGAGGAGATGTGTGCCTCGATGTGAGTGATATTGAGTTGGTCACGCCCAGCCAATAACATGACCACCAAGCCATGCCCACCAACTAAGCCATGCCCACAGAACCGGTTGTTAAAAAATTTGAATCCCACCCCTGCTC
Source organism: Naja naja (assembly GCA_009733165.1). Classification (NCBI taxonomy): domain Eukaryota; kingdom Metazoa; phylum Chordata; class Lepidosauria; order Squamata; family Elapidae; genus Naja; species Naja naja. The sequence continues at coordinate 21,432,441 of CM019155.1, forward strand.
TTCCCTTAGGAGGAATGTAATAAATTTCCATCTATTATCAAAAGCAATGAGTTCAGGGCCCAATATTCACACACTATGCAAACTGTGCTTCAGATTAGTAAGTTATACCATCCCAGCCACTCATGCCTTATTTTGCAAAATAAAGCATGATTTAGCGTTTTGCAAGAATCAGCACTTGATTCTTGCAAAATGCTAAATCATTGTTACAGATTTAGTCTGGACAAACAAAGATGCTAAATACACAAAGGCCTTTCCAGTTTTCACTAATGCGTTCCACTAGGTCCTCAGTTTATAATTGGTCTCTTAGAGCCAAAGTTATAACAGATCCCCCCAAAGCTAACTACATCTTGATGTCAAAGTTACAACAGTTGTACGCACATACCCTCAGTAGCACGATCGCATCTGGGGCACTTGGCAACAAGTTCACTTTTATGGCTGTTGGCAATGTCCTAGGGCCACATGATTGCAATTTTGAATTTTGTTTTCTGGTTTTCAGCAATTATTTCTGGCAAAAAAGTCACCCATTAGGAAAATGGATTTGCTTAACAGCTGCAGCACTCACATAACAACTGCCACAAAAAAATGTTTTAAAATATGGGTCTGGTCACATGATATCCAGTTAACAATCACAACCACAATATCTAATGACCATAATTCTGGACCCAGTTCCGATTGTAAGTCAAAGATTACCTGTAGCAAAGGAAGGCAGCCTGGTTGCTAGAAAATTCAAGGGAGAGAAGAGAAGAGAAGAGAAGAGAAGAGAAGAGAAGAGAAGAGAAGAGAAGAGAAGGGAAGAGAAGAGAAGAGAAGAGAAGAGTTGGAAGGGACCTTGGAGGTCTTCTAATCCAACCCCATCCTTAGGCAGGAAACCCTGCACCACTTCAGACAAATGGTCATCCAATCTCTTCTTTAAAACTTCCAGTGTTGGAGCATTCACAACTACTCCCAAAGTAGAGCTAAATCAGACTGATGTGGCAAATCAGTCTGTGGGAAATTCAGATAAGATTCAGAATGACTAACAGAAGTAGGGTCCACAATAGATTTTTGAATCTAGTGATTCAGACTCACCTTCTGAAGAAGTTTGTAATAGAGGAGAGATATCTCATGCTCAGAAGAGAGACATAGTACAAATTATTGGGGAGGAATTAATGCTGATGTGCTTAGGTTTTAGGTTTTAATGCTGATGTGCTTAGATAATGGAATTCAGCAAAAACTGAAAGGCTACAAATGGCCCATCTCTGCTATAAGAAGATCTCTGGACTAAATTAACACTTCTCAAAATATTCACCTGGTAGAATGGGAAAGGTTCCTAAACTACTTCTCCTTAGCAAGCGGTGATTTGCATAGAGAATTAAATTACTCTGAATCAGGCCAAGTTTGAGTTTTCTTCCCTGCTTCTGACTGCATGCACTGTTTGTTTACAAGATGGCAAGGCCTTTCAAGTATGTGTATCTTGGCCAAAGTTGTATTTTCCATTATGGAACTAGTTCAGAGCTGCCCAGGTTGAACAGTTGCAACACAAGCATGGAACATGGCTGGGTGGGGAATTTGAGGAGCTGAAGTCGATACAATTTAAAGTTGCTGAGATTGAAAAACATTGATGTAGACCCCCCCAAGTCTTCAGTTTGTTGAGCCCGACAGAGATTTCAAATTGTTCCTATCCTCCAAACACTTACTATATGAAAATAATTTAATAAATACTACTTAAACTATTTGTACTTATAATAATAACAACAGTGAATAGTCTCATCAACTCTTGGACAGCTGATTTAGACCTAGCCCTAATGACACTCCAAAAGGATATGAATATAGAACTGTAACTGTTTTCATTGTAAACTGTGGGGAGGGGGTTGTAAGTGATGGTTCTGAACTGTTTGATGAGGTTTGCCGTTTGCGTATACTTCTCTCAAAGACATTAAATCTGTTCATTGGACCATGGAGATTTCCAGCAGGAGGAAAAAATAATTATAATAAAGCACATTATATAAATCAAGAGAGAATCCTGTAGTTATGGGTTGTTGTTTTTTTCCAAACACTGACATTATGAACATTGTTGGACTTTTTTATTTCAAGAAAAAAAATGGTGTTGAGAAGATCTGTAAATAAGGCTTTATTGGCATTGCAGTAAAACATGGTACTTCAGATTAGCTTAGATCATACAGAGTAAATTAATTTTTACCAGAGGAGCCATGGAAGTCCAGCTCAGCCTATAAACCCTTAATCAGTTTGGGCTTTAAATACCTAAGCAAATACTTTTAGACTGTACAAATAACTGTAAGAGCTTTTACAATCACAGTTGCCTATCTAGATGGCCTGGCTGGCAGACTTACTGACGGAGAGAGACATTCCACAAGCCGTAGACTCTAGGAAAAGATAATTTTGGGGGCAGGTATAAATGAAGGCACACACACACGAGCTTCTGCAGATTTGGATGAGCCCCAGAATCACATCAGGAGTTGCCAGCAAATGACAATTCTTGGATAGGGTTCACAGGTGCTGTTAAACAATCATATTGTTTGCTTGATTATGGATCCATACAGGTAGCCATAGACTTCATTACTACTTAGCTTAGCAACTGTTTAACGTATTTACCTCTCAGCTTTGAGGTTCTGGTGGTTCCCTCCTTTCTGGATCACATGACCTCACTTCTTACGCTTAGAACTGTAATGCATTTATAGCAGTGGTGGGATTCAAAAAAATTTACTACCGGTTCTGTAGGCATGGCTTGGTGGACATGGCTGAGGAAGGATACTGCAAAATCCCCATTCCCACCCCACTCCCGGGAAAGAATACTGCAAAATCCCCATTCCCTCCCCACCCCACTAACCTGCTTTCCAGCTCTGTTCTCCTGGGCAGGGCAACAAAAGAAGACCTAGCCAATCAGCTAGGACTCGGGAGGCAGAGAATAGATGGGGGCAGGGCTAGTCAGAGGTGGTATTTGTTGGTTCTCCGAACTATTCAAAATTTCCGCTACTGGTTCTCCAGAACTGGTCAGAACCTGCTGAATACCACCTCTGATTTATAGCCATTTGTAGCATTCCAGGATTACATAATCACATGATGTTTTGCCAAAAACTTGAAATTACTTCCGGTTTTCAGAAAAACTAGCCCCTTAGCAGACATTGGGTAGTGTGTGAGATGACCAGGCTGAAGGAAAGGGTCAACTGCGACAGCAGTTTGGAGTCCTTTCACACCATGAAATATCTAGGTCCAGCCCTTTTTGAATTCCTCTTACCTACTGCCAACTTGCATTGACTGCTAGTATTTGAAATTCTTGAGGAGAGATAGCATAGAATAAACTTGTACTCATTTGAACAACCCCTGCTCCTGATTTCTTGCACCCAACACCTTAATGACTGCAGCTTTGGCTTAATGACCACTATGGCAAAGATTGTAAACTTGGGTTGGTCATGTTTACAACCATCATGACTATGGCTATAAGGGGTAGGATCCATTGTGATTGTAACTTGAGGATGTACATGTACAGTATCTTCTGAGAAGCCATCCACCATGGCTGTGAACTCAGCTGCTGTGATTTGCATGCCATGATGAAAATTGAGCTATTCCAACTGGGTATTAGTTTGGGGGATTTAATCTTGCTTAATTGTCTTGTGTTATGTTCGCATAGAGAGGCAGGATGCGGAGTGCTTCAACTCAAAGTTTATTGTGACTTCAGCTCAGAACGGACCCGATTGGGCTCAGCCGAGGCAGCTATATATAGCCGGCTGCCTCGGCTGACAGCCAATCAGAGTGCAGGATTTTCCCGCACTTCTGAACCAATGATTTCAAACACTTTACAAGAACAACCAATCATATTCAAACTCTACATACATAACACCCCTCCCCAATAGGTTTGGTCCATACTCAAACCCCATCTATCTAATATAGTCTTGTAGATAGGTGGGGCTCTTACGGTACATTGAGACCTCGTGGTTCAGGTGTTTTGGGACTCTCATTTTGTGAGGAAGGAAATGTATCTGGCAACATTCCCTTATTAGGACTTCTTGTATTGGTAGAACCTGCTTGGTTACTACAACCTGGTCTTTCTCCCAGCCCATCTCCAACCCAATGTCACCCCTAAATCAGGTAGTGATGTGCAATCTTCTATTTGCACAAATGGTTGTTGGTACCCTGACAGGTTTTGGGATGGTTCCTGTCGTGTTAGCTCATTACATGGGGTTGATTCTCACTTGCTGATTACCATCATTATTTCCCTTCCCCTAGAAGAGGTGAAGGTATGGAATCCTGAGAGGAACAAGGGATGCTCCAGAGGCAGTCTGGACCGAACTGGTCTATGTGCCTACTCCACAAGACACCATTCTCAGTTTGAACTCTGTAAGACCTGGGGCCTGTAACCTGGGTTATCTCAGCAGGAATCCATAGTGGTTCACCCACAAGGTTCTTAGCATAAACAGAATCACCCACAGTGAATGTGCGAGTTTTGCTGGTGGAATCTAGGGGTGCGTTGGGTGCATAAGTGGGGTGAAGGCCTAGGGTAGACCTGAGTTTTCTCCCCATCAAAAGCTCGGCAGGAGTTAAGTTAGTGGATGGACTAGGAGTGATGTGTTGGATACTGAGTAGTTTTTCAACTTTCCAAGCGATGTCCCCTGGACCCAATTGTTGGAGTTTCTCCTTGGTAAAACGTACCATGCGTTCAGCCCGGCCATTAGACAAAGGATGCCCAGGGGCAGTAAGGGCGTGTCTGATACCCTGCTGTGCTAAATATGATTCAAAAAGGTTGGAAGTAAATTGAGGACCATTGTCAGAAACAAGTACATCTGGCAACCCATGAGTTACAAAAAGTTTCTTAAGTTGTTTGGCAACAGCATCTGCTGTGGTGGATGCCATAGGGATAACCTCTACCCATTTGGAATATGCATCAACTATAATAAGGAAAGTGTGCCCTCTGGTAGGGCCAGCAAAATCAATGTGAATCCTGGACCATGGGCCCCTAGGACATTCCCATTCCTGTTTGGGGGCGAGAGGTGGAGCAGGCCTGACTTCCTGACAGTTGGGACAGGATGCAACCCAGTTTTCAACCATTTTGTCAATACCTGGCCACCATACATAACTCCTGGCCAATCCCTTCATTCTGACAATTCCCGGATGACCTCATGTAACATTACCAAAACCTCTTTCTGTAGTTTTGCAGGAATAACCACCCTGTTACCCCACAAAATACATCCTCTTAATACAGATAACTCAGTTTGTCTGGACTTAAAAGGAAGTTGAGGTAGATCTTGAAGTGGCCAACCTTTCTTAATCCAGCCTATAACAGGAGCCAATAAAGTGTCTTTGGCAGTCTCTCTGGCAATTTCAGCAGCATGGACTGGAAGAGTAAAATGTAATGGGGGCTTCCCTACCACTGGGAAGCATGTGGCTCCACACCCCCCCCCCCACTTCAAAAGGGGATGCATCACAAGTTAGTACAACAGCTAAATTCTCAGAAAACTGTATCAGCACACAATCAGAAGTGATTTGTCTTTTGATATTGTTAAAAGCAGCTTCTTCTTTTCTCCCCCAGACCCATGCAGATTTCTTATCCAATAGTCTGTGTAAGGGTTCTGCAGTGGTTGCTTTCTGAGGTAGAAACATATGATAGAAATTAATAAGTCCCAGGAATGCTTGTAGATCAGTTTTGCATCTAGGCTGGGGGCTTTGATTGCCTGAACTTTGGCTTCTGTGGGGTGGATGCCATGTTTATCAATCATATAACCAAAGAATTCTACTTTGTCAGTTCTTAGTGCATTTCTTTTTTGACTTTTAACCCTGCTGCTTTTGAACCTGGTTAGAACTTCTCTGAGTTTCTCGTGTAATTGAGTGTCATTTTCAGCAGAGATTAAAACGTCAAAATAAGGCACCACCCTGGCAACCCTTGTAGCATCCTTTCCATGAGGCTTTGAAAGATGCCTGGCCACACTTACTCGAATTGTAGCCTCTTGCATTTGAATGCACCCTGATGGGTTACAATGGTTTGGGCTTCTGCAGTTAGATCATCTACTGTTAACTGCTGGTATGCTTGGGCCAGTCCAATTGGCAAAGACTGTGCCCCCGCCCAGAGAATGTAATAAATGATGAACCACTGGAACCGGATATGCACTCTGTTGTAGAGCATGGTTCAATGTCCCCTTGTAATCCCCACAGATTCTCACAGAACCGTCAGCCTTGACTGGCGTGACTATGGGTGTTTCCCACCTGGAGTGGTCTGTGGGCTCCAGCAACCCTTGGGCTATAAGTTTATCTAATTGTGCATCATTTTTTTTCCTTTAAGGCAAATGGAACCTTCTGGTTTTAAACAGATTGGTTGTACCTTGGGATCTAGGTTAAATGTGATGGGGGTCCCCAAGTACTTGCCTAATCCGTTGCTGAAGACCTCTGGAAACTCAGACTTCAAGGACTCTTCCCACTCAGTGTTGCTCACATGATTGATGCCACTTGATGCCCAGGTTGAACCATTCTAGCAGACTTGGGCAATCTTTATCCCGATGGTCAGGGTAGGCATTTGATGTGACCTTTGAACTTCACATTGAATTCTGTTGTTCCAACTACTGGAATCTTGTTCCCTTGGTAGTCTTTCAGAGTTAATGCCTGCTTCTTGAAGTGAGTCTTCTGAATGTCTGGTATCAGTCTCTTAATAGTGTCCCATGACACCATGGATAAATATGAACCTGAGTCCACTTCCATTTGGCAAGGCCTTCCTTCAATGAATACCTTGATATGCACTTTCCTGTTATTTAAAGGGGAAGAATGACCAATAGTTACTGTTTGATTAGTTTCATTCCTTCCATTTGCATTTGAGTTGCGCCCCATTTTCTCACTGGTGTTGTTTGGCTTGACTTCTCTGTCTTTATTGTTTGTAGCAAATTTTCTTCTGTTTGGTGGAGTTCTGGATGATTTGCAGACTCTTGCAAGGTGCCCTCTTTTTTCACATCAGAGGCAAATGGTGTCCAGGAACTTGCATTCAGTGCGGGGGTGGTTTCCCCCACAACCTATGCAGTGGAAATCATGCCTCTTCCTTCTCAGGTCATTTCTTTTCCGCTCCATTCTGAGTCTGTTGATTTCTTCTTCTTCTCCACTGTAATCTGACTCAGATTCAAGTTCATCAAAATGAGTTGTAGTGGTCTTTTCCCCATCTGAATGGCCCATAGTCTTGTTCATCTTTCTCATGGCTGCTGCTGAGGATTTGGTGGCTTCTGCTGAAGATGCTTCCTCTATGGCTTCTTTCAGCGTGATCTTGGGTTTCATTAGTAATTTGCTCTGCAAAACCTTGTCTTTAAGGCCCAAAACAAAATGATCAGCATGGCCTCCTCTAAGCTGCTGAATTCGCACGCACCCCCAATGTCTTTTAAACTTGCCACAGTCATTTATGCTTTTGTCTTCCCCTGATCGCGTGGTAAAACTCATGTCTCTTAACGAGGCATGATACTTGAAGTGGTGTGCCCTTAAAAGCTTCTGTAGATCAGGCCATGCCATTACCTTCACGTCTGCTGCACCCGCTAATGCCTTCACCATCTTGAAAACTGCCGGACCGCGTGAGAAAACTGCCCTCTTCCGCTGCTCAGAAATGGCGGCAAGATCGCTTCCTTCCAAAAACATCTGAAACCGATCTGCATACGACTCCCAGTCTTCATTCTTTGGGTCGAATGGGGCTGGGGGGTGTGTGTTCAGTGCAGCCATCTCACTCTTCTCTGTTCCGCGTTGCCTTCTCTTCAGGGAAATCCCATCCTCATCACCAGTGTTATGTTCGCATAGAGAGGCAGGACGCGGAGTGCTTCAACTCAAAGTTTATTGTGACTTCAGCTCAGAACGGACCCGATTTGGCTTAGCCGAGGCAGCTATATATAGCCGGCTGCCTCGGCTGACAGCCAATCAGCAGGGTTTTCCGCACTTTTGAACCAATGATTTCAAACACTTTATAAGAACAACCAATCATATTCAAACTCTACATACATAACATCTTGGATCTCCCAAAATTTATAATTCAGAAACTGTGGAAGAGGACAATCTTTGACAGGACACCCTACTTTCTAATAAAATTATAATCCCCTTAGTTCCCCATGAAACCTCTGGATACCAGGCTGCTTAATATTGAGGTGAAAACAGCACAGAAATATTACCTTCATTAAAAATCCCCCAGCAAATTTAAGCAAAGGCAGCTCAGACTGTTCATGATTATGCAAATTATCCTTATTTCCCTATGGAATTACCCCCTCCCCTTAAATGGAGTTAAAATGCAATGTGGCTTTTTGATATTGTTTTAAGGAATCGGCTTCTCTGTTTCAGAAACAGGCACAAATCTTTCTGAAGATGAGACAAAAAGAATTAAGCTGCCTTTAAAGAAAAAACAAAACAAAAAACCCACTCAGCATCAGTTCCAGGCCCTGCTGATGGAAAACCCATAGACAGTTTAGTCCAAGTTAATTGAGTAGCTCCTTCTTCTGTCAAGTGTGTCCTGCATTCATAGGTCATTAATAGAGATTTTTCACCAGTCTGCTAGAGATACCTGTTGCCTTCCATCTTCCACCCTTCCCTCTAACATTTTACACTATTTACAGTGCTGCCTTTGCCAATTACAGGTTAGTTTTCTATCGTCTGACTCTACTGTTACCAGTTAGCTACTTACTTACTTACTTACTTACTTACTTACTTATTTATGAGTCATGGTGGAGCAGTGTTTAGAATGCAGTACTGCCGACTACTTCTGCTGACTGCCAGCTGCCAGAAGACAACTCTGGTAACAGCATGTACAACTTCTCAGATTGGCTTTCATAATTTTAAAACAAACAATACATCAAGTGTATTTACTCTGTGCAAATAAGAGATCTCTTTTGGAATCCTTCAGAAGACAAAATCCAATGTTCCATCTGCAAAGGTCTTTTTTTTTTCTTTTTTGGACTAATGACTGTAGGCTTCTCTCTCACTCCCATATAAAGTGCTCCTGTCCAGCAGAACCCAACAGCCTTTAAAAAAATCCTAGCAATTTCAAGGACAAAATTTATATAGATATAGATATAGATATAGATAGATATAGAGATAGATAGATAGATAGATAGATAGATAGATAGATAGATAGATAGATAGATAGATAGATAGATATAGAGATATAGATATAGATATATGATTTGAAGACCTGGCTGTTTGACCAATCTGGGCTGTGACCCCTCCCTCGGGGGGGATGGTTTCTTAAATTATTTTAAATTTTAGATTTGTTACTATTTTGGGCTTGTGACTAGTTTAATTCTTTTTAATTATTTATTGTGGTTGTTTTAGTTGTGAGCAGCCCCAAGTCTTCGGAGATGGGGCAGCATACAAGTCCGAATAATACATAAATAAATAAATAGATAGATAGATAGATAGATAGATAGATAGATATAGATATAGATATAGATATAGATATAGATATAGATATAGATATAGATATAGATATAGATATAGATTTTTTTTAAAAAGCAAAAAAGAAGTGATCACACAAATTCCAGCTTTCCATGCCCTCCGTACATGCCCCAGTGGACTAGTGAAAGTATTCTGTCATTACTGAGGTCCGGCTGTCGCATCTTCTCACAGGTCATGCAACAGTTCTCAAGACCTGTGACAGGCACCATGCATTCCAAGTCTAGCTTAGCCATTTGTCCTTTTTTGGAATGATGTCCATGGAAGCTGTAGTGCAACCGCGAGAGCATCTGTTGCCGCTGGTCTTGCAGTTGCTTATTTTCACTTCTGAGCATGCGCAATGCGAGCATGATGAGAAGCACCAAGATCAGTCCACCTGCGATGGGGACAGCAATGACAGCAGCCCTGAACCACAATTCTCTTGAAGAGGTAAGTTCCTGAACTTTAGTGAGGAGGTTTCGGCTGTTGTCGTGTTGGTATCTGCTCCCTTGTCCTGCAAAGAAAGAAGGGGGGTGGGGAAGTGGAGAGAAGGACAGGAGATTTAAAAATTAGTAAGTCACATTGTTCAATAAATATTCTAGAAAAATGCCACTATTACTCCCCATCATTTGAAATCATAGGTATTACAGGAGATCCTTGATTTTTGACAGTAATGGAACCTACACCCTACCAGCCCCAAGTTGTAAAGCAAACCATTATAGGACCCTATTTTTTTTGCAGCAAATGTGGTGGTCATTAACTGAACCTATTGTTCTCAGGCCAGAAGTAAATCATAAGAAAAATCATAAACTGTGATTTGTTGTCATAGAAATAGCTAGTTTATATTACTATGAGATATCATGGCGCAATGGTTAGTGTGCAGTACTGCAGGCTCCTTCTGTTGAATGCCGTCTCAAATCTCACCAGGCTCAAGGTTGACTCAGCCTTCCATCCTTCAGAGGTGGGTAAAATGAGGGTCCAAGATTGTTGGGGGCAATATGCGGACTCTGTAAAGCACTTAGAGAGGGCTGTAAAGCACTATAAAGCAGTATATAAGTGCTATTGCTACTAATTTATTTATTTATTATTTCCCACCTTTATTATTTTTATAAATAATTCCTAAGGCGGGACTAAAACTCACTGTTTCCTGGCAATTGGCTCTCATGTCTGAAGTAGGACTAAAACTCAATCTCCTGGTTTCCAGTAAGGTGCCTTCACCACAAGGTAAAGGAGGCCCAAGTAAGTAGGCTTCATAAATTAATCGAATGAAAGCATAATTCTCTGGATGTGCCTTTCAATGTATCTTTATAGCACTTAGACTTATATACCTCCCCACAGTGATTTATGGCACTCTCTAAGCGGTTTACAAAGTCAGCATATTGCCCCCAACAATCTGGATCCTCATTTTAATGACCTTGGATGGATGGAAGACTGAGTCAATCTTGAGCTAGTCAGGATCGAACTGCTGGCAGTGAGCTGAATTAGCCTGCAATACTGCATTCTAACCACTGTGCCACCACGACTCTAATTATACAACTACAGTTTCTTTAAAACAAATAAATGAGTAAATAAAAATGAAGCATCAGCCAACGTGCATTGGGTCTCCCTCGCCTATGTATAACAAGCCAGGAAGACAGTAAAATAAAATAAAACAATCCACAAGGCTTTATCATTCTACCTGCAGCCATTCCGCTCCTGGACATAGGCCACTTCTCATTATAACGCAGGCTAGTAAAAAAGCCACATGGTTTGAACCAGAGCCATTCCAGCAAACGACAGACGAGATTTCCTGACTCTTGGCAGTTGTACCTTAGAATTAGATGGCTATAAATATACAGGACCATCAGCACAACTCCATGCTACATTTCCAGCTTTGTTTCCTAAAATGCAATTTTGAAAAGCACAGAGGATGGCAAGATCTCCTACCCCTCCCATCTGTCCCTTTGGTAAGAGGAAGTTATTATCTGCGATAAAAGCCATTGTTGACATTAGAAATACAGATTCAAGGACCCAGACGGGAAATTTAATAAAAAGAAAACAAATGTCAGAGGGAAAGGAGGGGCTAACAGTATGCCAAAGCAAAGCCAGATGCAGTTGTAAAAATCTGCCCCCAGGCAAACTGGGGGTGCTGCCTTTTGGGCCTGGATTCATGGCTGGCTTATTCATTGCCTGGGACAGGGATGATGATGATCAGACAGAAATGGGGGGCGGAGGAGCCATCAAAGGGGGATGGGGTGGACTCATGCCCTTGGGCTCCAGAGAAGCAAGGATCATTATGTCTCTTAAGTTGATGTATGGTGTCACTCAGGGAAGGAAGATCAACCAAATACACATTTTTCACCTTGTGTGGTTTCACAAAGCCTTCCTGGATTCACTTTCCTTCTCGGTGCCCCTCCCCACCCACAACCCCTCCCCTTAACTATTCCTTTATTAAGAGCTTCTGTACCCAGAACTCTTAAAATCTTAAAGGCGGACTTTCCCTGAGGAAAGTACTAACAGCAGGAGGCTGATGGTTTCAAATATCTCCCAGTCTTTATTGCATTTATGCCTCTCGCATTCCTACCAGCAGATCAAGGCTGAGCGGAAGACTCTTGGGGCCCCATTTGCAGTTATGCATTTTATCCCCAGAACAATCCTGACAGGTAAATTAGAGAGGAGAAAAAAGAGAACAACTCTCTTCAGATCATCCTGGCTGTGCTGGGATTTGAAAACGGTTGTCCCTTCGTCATAAAGTAGGATGAACTTTTTAGTTTAACTTTTTTTATGTTAAAGGAGATAGGTTAACCTTCAAAAAAAGAATTTCCTAGGGCAAACTATATCCTCCACCCCCCACCCCCCATAAACCAATAATCAAAATAAAATTTAACATTCTTCAAAGAAAAAAAGGTATCTTAAAAGTACACAACATACAAAAAGAACAGTAATGCCAACAAAATGCTTTCTTGGCAAAAGAAACCAAATGTTAATTAAAGGGTCTCATGACAATATGAATAAAGCGCTTATGATGAAAGGCCCAGGAAAATAAAAATGCCTTTGCTTAGTATTGAAATATTAATAAAGGTGCATGGGACTACCACTGTGAGGGCCCTGTCAACAAATCTCCAGGTTGTACTAAGAATAAGGAACTTTGACTTCAGATATTAACATAAAAGTAGTGTTGTTTTTCTGATGCTTTCGTGTTAAACTGCATGAAGGTAGAGATTTTTGCAAGTGGGTAACTTTGTGGAAACCGTGCATATCAAGACAGGGTCACAAACAACAAGGCCAGGAATTTAGAAATCTACTTCTCCTGCCCCCACTACAAATTCTGAAATAGAGGCTATTTTTTGCCTGAGAGCTGTGATTCTTTTGATTGATTGATTGATTGATTGATTGATTGATTGATTTTATCACATTTGTATAGCTGCTCATCTCACATAATAGCAATCTGCCTTTGTGTGACAAAGAGTGTACAGGTAATCCTTGATTTTCAACCACAATTGTGATCAGAATTTCCATTGCTTAGCAAAATGGTTTTTCTGTGTGTGTTGGGCTGGTTGGGGGGAACTGTAGAAAGAAATGTCATATTATGACTCTAAGGTCTTGAGGGGAGAACACTACATAAATAAATCAAATTTTTAAAAAGTAAATTCAACACACCTAGCCATACACACACAAAAAAACCCAAATAATAGCAATGCAATTTTGGGGAGGATTTTAGACCTACAGAAGGCCTTCCAGGTGGTGAGGAAGGAAAAATAAATTGTTTCCTTTTTTTCAAAAGACACAATTGCATGCCAGTACTCCAACTCTGCATTTTAAAGATAGCTCTAAGATATGAAGCCACTCCAGGAGGGCTCTGATGAGAATCACGATTTCCCATCCCTTCATATAAAGAAAATCAAATTCTATTATTTGAAAGTACTTGCTACCAGGCAGATTGGATTATCCCTCATAAATTGCCTTATCCAACTCTATCTGGGAGCACCTTGCTTCTGCTTGATACTTCAAATAAACTTTACAAAGAACAGCTCTGGATCCAGTTATTGAATGCCTTTGCAAGTTGCCTTCTGCATTTGGATCTTAAAAGCATGTCCATATACATTTGAAGGATAAAAGGTGTGACCTCGATGCATGGCTGGTTCAGGAAAAGATACTGAAATTCTTAAATCATGAAAATGAGAGGACCAAATTAAATGTTAGATCAGTCTAACACCCTTCCCTTTTTCCTCATTGTAGAGCTTCAAGTAAAAGCAAAGCAGGGGAAATGTATAATGTTTCTGCCGCTGCTCTAATCCAAAACCTCCTTCTTTCCTCAGGGCTGCAAAAATGGTTTGTAAGACTAGTTTAGAATGAAAAGGATGAAGCTGTTAAGAAGTGGGACAATTAAGCATAGAGGATTGGGCAGTGCGTCATCCAGTTCTCACTTCTTTTGTTGGCATATTTCCCTGCCCTTAACTTTGACATGGAATGAGTAATTCATTTGCTCAGAGATTCTGTTTGCTTCCAATACAGTTTACTTCTTTGGGTTAGCTTCCTACGTAAGAGCACAAATTTTCTACACAAAGGGCAGAAAAAAGAATTGCCATATTAGAAGATAAAAATATGTAGAACTATTCTTATTTCATTGACACATAAATGTTTACATGTTAGTCCAGAGGTGGACAATCTATGGCACCATAGACCATTGGTAGCATTTCTTTTTCCCAGTTTATAGCTCCCTCAAATAATGCTGCTGGATGTTTTGTGATGGCACAACTGATGGTAGGGTTTTACCCCTAAAAAATTAAAAACCAAAGAAATGCATGACTGTATGCCTCTATGTAACTAGACAAACAATATGTCTGTCCTTGTATTTGTTGCATGGAAGCATACAATCAAATTACCTGGAGCAGAAACCAGCCTTCTAAGCCTTACACATTGTCATTTAATTCCCAGCCTCATGGTAAAAAAATACTGTAGTGCTCCAAAAGTAGCTATGGACAATTGAATATGATACAATTATGGATAATCTCCAGACCTTGCAGTTCAAGATAGAAAGTTTGGTTTTGAAAAGATAGGTATCATATCCATGGATTATTCAAGAATCAAATTTTAATTTTTAATTTTTTTAAAAAAAATTATTCATATTTATATGCCGCCCTTCTCCGGAGACTCAGGGAGGCTTACAATTTTTGGGATGCAACCCAATGTGCTCAGCAATAGCCTTCATTCCATTGCATATGCCTGCTTATTACTAAGTGGCATTTTTACAAAGTCAGCTTATTGCCCCCAACAATCTTGGGTCCTCAATTTACCTACCCCGAGAGGATGGAAGGCTGAGTCAACCTTGAGCCTGGTGGGATTCGAGCCTGCAGTAATTGCAGGCAGCTGGAATTAAGTGCTAGGCATTTAACAGCCTGCACCACCAAGGCTACTTGGTGAGAGTCGTGAGAGTCATTTTAAATTAGCCATCCTTTGGATTCTGCTTTAGAAATTATGAAACTCAATGTTAGGACCAAGTGTTGTGGAACATAGCTTTGATGGTGTACAGAGTATTTGATGTTCTCCAGCACACTGTTTTCAGTTTCCATAATATTTAGCAGGCATTGGTTGTGTTGGCTATGGCTTCTGAAAGTGGAGCCCATACTTTGAAGAGCAGAAGATAGGGGCAGGCTGCTTTAGAGAGTAACATCAGGCATCAAGCTAACTTTGACATCTCTGTTTAGCAAAAACAAATCAGAAACTGAGCATCAAGTTACTATCCTACAGATAGCATTATTCACACATTGGCTAGGAGCTTAGTTGTATATTACACAGGTGTTTCATAAATGAACTTCGAGATTTTGTCCTTTTTGAAAAAGCAGTTTTGTGTCCCACAACTGAATCAATATTGCAGTCCAGGAAAACAGGTATCTTACTCATTCCCTTCCCAACTCATATTAAATTTTTGTATTAGGCACCGGTATAATGTATGGGTTATATTTGCCTCTCCACAACTAGTAAGAATGTAGATGCTTCGGACTTCAGAGAAGATTTGTTCCCTGTTAGTTTTCCCTTTATGTTTTTTGAGAGGAAAAACAAAATAAGATGTTTCCAACTTCACACATCTTTAATCAACAGTACTTACTGGAATGTACATTTATGGCTCAGTTTTGATTATTTTGAGCATTGTTGCCTACTGAAATTTCATCTGGCCAGAGTCAAAAATCAAATGCAGTTAGAAATAAGAATCCACAACTTTTTAAAGAGCAATATTTATTTATTTATTTATTTATTTATTTATTTATTTATTTATTTATTTATTTATGGGACTTATATGCCGCCCTATCTCCGAAGACTCGGGGCGGCTCACAAATAAAAAATAGCAACAACAATAAATAATTAAAAACAGATTAAACTAAATAAGCCCCATTACAGTTAAAAATTCATCCAATAAAAACCATCCCGTCAGAAAAAATCACAACCCGGATTGGTTAAACAACCAGGTCTTCAGGTCATGGCGGAAGGTGCGGAGGTCAGGGGCCAGACGGAGCTCCAGGGGAAGTTGGTTCCAGAGGTCTGGGGCCGCTATAGAATAGGCTCATCGTCAGGGGACTGCCAGCCGGCACTGGCCAGCCGACGGGACCCCAAGGAGTCCTTGCCTATGTGCTCGCACAGGGTGGTTGGCATTCGATGTCGGCAGGAGTCGCTCCCTTAAATATTGAGGACCCATGTCACGAAGGACTTTGTATGTTAAAACTAAGACTGTGCCATGACTGTTGTTTTTATTCAGATCCTTAGGAACAAGTCTTCATTAAAAGAATGAAAAAGAGATGAAATTAGTTCTGAAACAGCGGTTAGCTTAGCCACTTTCTCTCTCCTGTAATTATTCACATAATGAGCTTTGGATTTAAAGCTCAGGATCAAAAATGGACTTAGAACATGCACCCCTCCCTTGCCCTACCTTAGAGATTCTCTTCCAAGTTGCTGCCCCATCGAAGGAGGCATGAGTCAAGAAATCCACTGTAATGGACTGTGGGAATAATTCAGGCAGAGAGAAGGAGGAAAATCTACAGCCAGGGAATAGTTGGACAAGAAATATCTCAGCCCACAGAAGGAATGGGGTTAAAAAAGCACCTCAGAAGTATCTTCCTCTGTTTAGCGACCAATCAAAGTTCCGTTAGTCACCCCCTCCCCCACTGTCACATGATGAACTTTGGGTGCTTAGCAACTGGGCCATATTTACAGCTATTTACAGTGTTGCTTGATCATGTGATTTACAGTGTTGCTTGATCAAGAGCCTTGGTGATGCAGGCTGTTAAATGCCTAGCACTTAAGTTCCAGCTGCCTGCAATTACTGCAGGCTCGAATCCCACCAGGCTCAAGGTTGACTCAGCCTTCCATCCTCTCGGGGTAGGTAAATTGAGGACCCAAGATTGTTGGGGGCAATAAGCTGACTTTGTAAAAATGCCACTTAGTAATAAGCAGGCATATACAATGGAATGAAGCCTATTGCTGAGCGCACTGGGTTGTATCCCAAAAATCGTAAGCCGCCCTGAGTCTTTGGAGAAGGGCGGCATATAAATGTAATAAAAATAAATAAATAAATGTGATATGCTTTACAATGGTTTTGCCCCAAACTGGCATTTACCTCAGGTTTTCAGCAAAATTGTGTCCATAATGAACCATTAGTTTGCTTAATGACTATGGCATTAGCTTAACTGCAGTGGCCTCTTTACAAGCACTGGGTTTGTTTAATGACTGCTGCAGAAAAGGTGGTAAATCAGATTGGTCATGTGACTGACCCATTTTACAACTATCACAACTTATGCCCCTTATGGGCAGAGTCTATACTGATATAATGGTCAAGGGTTATTTGTACTGTAACCTTACAATTAACTTAGTATTCTTGAGGGATCTTTGGTGCTCTCTGAGCTTGGTTGTTTTTTGTAGTCGTTTCATTACTCAAACTAAGTAACATCATCTGTGCTACTATTGGTTGGTATTCATGGTTTTGGTTTCTTGTCTGAATTACCATGAAGAGTTAACATCTTCCCTCTTACCTGAACCTTATTCTTGGCAAATATATGGAGAGACAGATAAGCAGGAAGTCCCAGCATTTTCTAATTACAGATACAGCAAACTCTTGGGACACCAGTTAACAAAAGGACAACCCATCGTCCATTGTGCATAAGGTTCTTTATTCACATAAACAAGGAATCTTTCTGAAAAGATCTGCAGTGACTGGCGACATCTCTCCAGAGATACAAAGAAGAGAGACTTTCCCAGCCCTACCTAGAAATTCATGCAGAGCAGGTTCTATATAAATGAGGGCTTAATTACAAAAGTTCATTAATTATATGCCTTGTAGTGAATTCAAGCAATTGTATTTTTTTAAAAAATAACCTGGTATACAAGAGATTGGAGTAGAGGAGAAGATTAGCTCTTTCTCTCCAGCAATAATATTAATGACATATTTGCTACATCCTGTATATTGTGATTTTTAATAGGAAAAAAAATCTATGAACAGACTGTCCCAAAGGTGCTTTTTCAAGAGGCATCTTGATCTTCATTCAAGAAGCTTATTCACTTAAGAAAAGTGAAACATCTTCAAAGAAAAACCAGAAAGTCCAGTTGCTTCTTGAAAAAGTACCTTTGGGACAGACATGACCTGGATGACTGAGAATCTCCATAGACATATGAAGGGACTGGTACAAGTGATTTCTCATGAGGAGAAAACAGGAAGATGGAGTAAATATGCTCCTCTTCTTCACAAACTCCAATCCCCAAAGAATCTCAATCTTTTTGGGAACGTAAGGATCAAAAATGGGAAGAAGTTTCTGTTAAGTTTGCATGAAGAGACAGACGCGGAGTGCTTCAAGCTTTTTGTTTATTAGTGACTACAGCTCAGAACGAACCCGTTTTGGCTGGGCTGCAGCTGCTACTTATAGCCACAGTTGCCAGCCAATCAGAGTGCAGGGTTTTCCCGCACTTTTTAAACCAATCATTTCTAACATTTTACAAGAACAGTTCAAACTAAACCAATGACATTCAAAGCTACATACATAACAGTTTAATATTTGAAACACTAGAAAAATTGCATTCTGTGCATGCAGCAATTTTGAAAAATTCCCATGAAAGGGCTGCAGGCAGTACATATAACCTTGTGCTCTGTTAGAATGTCACTTTGGCCAAAGCAGTTGTGTATGAAAAGCCTTGAGATGGGAGGGTACTGTGATACTGTGGCTAGGTTTGTGCAACCAGTTTAACCAGGTTAATTAAAGATTTAGCAGGGCATTGCCACAAACTAGGTTAGTTTTCACTTTGGGCAGTTTTTTATAGCTTAGTAAAACCTACCCGATCAAGGCTGTAAAATTAGAGATGACCATTATTAGGGCCACAAAGAATACCATCCATTTGACTGAATTCCAATTCAATTCACTGTATAAAGCCACAAAGTAGGTTACTTTAAAAACCATATAAAGAAACTTGTCCAAATGTTCATCATAACTAATTACCTTGAATTGAACCTGGAGGCAAACTGGCATCCAATGAAACTTTAAATTTATGTTTATAAATGCAGTATGCTCCGTCCCATAATTGGGTAGATCAGGTTGCCCTGATAGACCGATCCCACTGGAGAAAAAAACATACAATGAAACACATACAACATAAGTTATTACCTGTGGCATTTTTGAAGCACCGAAAATTGCTCCTGCAGCCACATTCTGTACCAGCTGAAGCTTATGGATACTTTTCAGGTTGTTGTAGTATAAAATAGGAAGCAAGGATATTAGGTTGGTTTACCATCCTGAAACACATTTTAAAAAAATCAAACAACAATTGATTTAAGAGAGATTTGGAGAGGCAATACAGCAAGGGGAAAAAACCAGGTCTGCTTGTCACCTGGGGGCTTTACATTTGGTATATATATTGTCCAAAGTTCCAAAATCTGATTTATTCATATCTCTTCTTTCAAATAAGGGACTTTCTTAAGAAAATACATTAAATGGAAACATGCATATATTTCTGTTCAAAATGCAGGCCACATTGTAGATCTGTTTCTGCATTTTTATGCCAAACAGGTATTCTCAAAGTAACAGTTTGGAAAAATGTGGGAAATTTGGTTTACAAGGACTGTAACCATTTGAGGAAGTTATCTTCCTTGTTTCTTCTTTTTAGAATAAACCCTTGCTGGATTGCTAGCATGTTGGGTTCAGGAATTGAATGTTTCAGATTTCATCCTCCTGCTATTTAATAGTTGCTCATGAGGATGAATATTAGATGTCTGGCAGCTTTTCCCCCCCATCTGCCATTATCTCACAATTGTGCAAGCTACGGCTTCATGAATGGGGACTTCAGCATTGCTTCTAATGTTAAATTACAGTTAACAAGACAGGAATGGGGCAGATCACTTGAACTAAAATGTAAAACTGAATAAGTATCTAGTTAAAGATTTTTCTGTTTTAAGTTGAATGTTTTAGAGTATCTTGTGACACTGAAAGAAGTAAAGCTATAATCTTTGGCCCACAGCCTCAAAGTAGGACAACTGTTTATTAGCTTCATGACACATTCCACTTGGGCTCAGTTTTGTTAAGCTCTTTTTTTAGATATATATAAAGAAAATATATCCTGAGATTGAACACATGCTGCAAGATTTATATGGGAAGTCAATCCAGGGCACACAGAAGTGAACGTTTTCCATATTCTGTGGGTGTATTTGCAACTATCTGAAAGAGCCTTGGTGGCTCAGGCTGTTAAATGCTTGCACTTAAGTTCCAGCTGCCTACAATTATTGCAGGCTCGAATCCCACCAGGCTCAAGGTTGACTCAGCCTTCCATCCTCTCGGGTAGGTAAATTGAGGACCCAAGATTGTTGGGGGCAATTAGCTGACCTTGTAAAAATGCCGCTTAGTAATAAGCAGGCATATACAATGGAATGAAGGCGATTGCTGAGCCCACTGGGTTGCATCCCAAAAAATTGTAAGCCGCCCTGAGTCTTCGGAGAAGGGCGGCATATAAATGTAATTTTAAAAAAAAACTATCTGTATACTTTCCTGCTTACAGATAGTCCTTGAATTATGTCTATAGTTAGGACCAAAACTTCCATTTCTAAGTGATGCAGTTGTTGAGTTGCACCCAATTTTACAATCTCTTTAGCTGCTGTTGCTAAGCAAATCATGGGATTATTAAGTGAATCATGCAGTTGTTAAGGTATACTCCATTGACTTTGCTTTTCAGAAGTCGTCTGGAAAGGTGGTGCAATTATCATAAATATATGCTATTTACAAAGCACCCAAATTTTGACCAAATGACTAATGGCTGTAATCACTTTTTTCAGGACCATTGTAACTTCAAGTGGTCATTAAGCAAATGGTTGCAAGTCTAAGACTATCTGTAATGCATTTTTAAAAATATACTGTAGAACCTGATTTACTAATAGATTGCCTGGATTTCAGCCACCGAAGTAACTCTTTTTACACTGAAGTATGTTGTGGAGTGTATAACACATTTTCTCAAATATTAATTGAAATGAAATTCACTGAACATGCAAGGACTTTCATGAATAGAACAGTCCAACCCTTTAGCTGCTTGTTTCAGTTTCTGTCTAGTAATAATCAAAAGTGGGCAATGAGCAATGATGGGCTTGTCCCCCATGTGAAACAATTGCAGTGATGGTTAATAATGAAACCACCAGTCTCTTTTATCTACCAAAATGAGCAATGATGTGAAATAAGGGAACAACATCATGCTTAAAACTGAATGTTGAGCAGTGTTTCTCAGCCTTGGCAACTTGTAGATGTATGGACTTAAACTCCCAGAACTGGCTGGCTGGGGAATTCTGAGAGTTGAAGTCCATATATTTTCATGTTGCCAAGGTTGAGAAACAACTACTGGTAGCTAATGAGAAGTTGGATTTTTAAAGTGTGCTGTAAATGCCTTGTCTCTGCAAGATTTGTTTTTCCAAAGAACACCCCCAAATAAACCATAAATGGGTCAAAATCTTCAGCCCTGACTACTCTGGATGAAAATGAATAGTGGTAACAGGTTTTGTAAACAGGATATCCTTCGTCCATGTGCTACTCGATCCTATGAATTCCAGGCAAACAGACAAAAGGATAAGGGTAAAAATTTATTCTGTCCTTGTTGTATGAAACACAATGAATTTCTTGTTAGTCCATCACCTTACAAAGCCACACTTTCTGCTTGAAAAGAAAGGTCTCTGAAAAGAGAATACAGAGAGTAACAAGGATTAAGAACAACACAGAAATAACAGCTATCATTATCAAATGCATCCTTGGAAGATGTCAAATAAGATAAATATACAGCAACGTTCCTTATTAAATAGTCCTTTTTACCATTAAGCTCTGTCTTCCCCTTACTGAGTTGTGTGGGTATGTGTATGTTTGTGTGTGCTTTACAAATGAATCGGAACACCAACTTTCTATAAAGGCTATTTATAATGGTTAACACTTTGAGCCTTCTTTCCCGCCCCCATAGGTTTTTATGGCATATGTTGCTTTGATTTATTCTATGTATATTTGCACAATTCAGTTGTGATACTATCTTTCATGATTAAACATACCCGCACACACCCGCAGCGAAGTATCAGGAGGACACGGAGCTGCTGGACGCCATCCAGCAGTGACACTAAATAACTTATGAAAATGGTTCGTTATGTTTTTGCTGCAACTGAAACTAAATCTGGAGGTGAAAAGACAATCAACAAAGCCGCAATGTTAAGGCTCTTGAAATAGAAAACAGCTGTCTCCAGAGAAAGCGGTGGATAGATCACTTTAGGGAGTAGATAGAGGCAACCAAAGCTGCTCGGCTCCAGCTATGATTCTCCAGCCCAAAGAACCTTCAACTGGCTCAAGGCAATTCTCACCTGAAGTGTCTTCAAGAAAACAACCAAGTTCAGAGAGCACCAAAGACCACACAGTTCATATTCTCTTCTACTGGTACATAGTACCTGTAAACAAAAACACTAAATTCTTTTTTTAAAAATCCTTAGAAACACCACTACTAAAATGAAATGATGTAAGGAAAAATATCTTCATACACTACCTTTAAATACTTAATTAAATAGCATTAGTTTTAATATAATTAACTTTAATTCATGTTCGTATGATAAATATTAGTGAAAAGTCATCTCAAGTAATTATTTATGGCAATAGATACTTTCCTAATCAAAATTCTATATCTCAAGCAAGCAAGTTCATCTAATATGTGCAGCAACACCCAATTGATTAACACACCAATAACTGCTAAGACCAGTCTTCAAATATTTTTTGGTGGGGGGAAATCAGTCCAAGTCTAAGTCAAAAAGGACGACAATATTGATATAGGTGTGAAGTAAGATGGCAAAATGCAAAAAAAAAAAATCCATGGGTCTCCTTAGGGGATGAGGATTGAAAAATCAAAGTGATGGCTAGAACTAAAGATGTTAATTTAGCAACAATGGCTAAATTAACAGCTTTTGTGAGAGAAATGTCACTGAAGAAATTTATCTGCAACTTGAAGCCTTTTGTGGACATTTTTCAGGAGATTCAAAAAATCAAATTATGATATATGAATTTGATGATTGTTTAAACTATGTTTTTTCCTGCTAATGGCCACTATATTATAGTGCTGAATTAAAAGCTAAATATGTTTCTTATATCCTTGGAAGAAGAAGGCAGAAGTGATTCTTTGTATATATTTCTGTTTTCTTTTTTTTTCTTTATATCTTTCTGCACCTCTATTTCTATCTTCTTTATCCTTAGCTCTCTTTTAGATTTTTAGTTTGTGTTCATTTATATTTGTACATTTTGTAAATATTTAATAACATTGTTATAACAAAGCTTTTGTGATCAGCTACTTGTTGAGACCCCAACTCCCTATCCTTGTTGGTTGTCTGTTTTATATTCTGTTAATCAGCATGCAGGGCCTATTCAACACACTCAGTTTCCATTTCAAGCTTTTTCTTCATCTGATTTTTCTTGTAGAGGAAGGGACAGTATGTTCAATCATCCATTGCTTACTTTCTCATTGCTGCAACTGCTTCTTTTGCGTCCATCTCGGAACATTTTAAAGGACCAACTCGCTTCATACTCTACATAAATGACCTCTGTGATCACATTAAGAGCAATTGCGTTCTCTTTGCTGATGATGTAAAGCTATTCAACACCACAGACAATACTACTACCTCCAAAAGACCTCACTATGTATCAGAATGGTCAATCAAATGGCAACTTCAAATCTCAACAAATAAGTGCTCTGTCTTACATATTGGCAAAAAAAATCAGAAAATAAAATACAAGTTGAATAGTCAAGACCTTGTTGAGGATCCAAACTCTGTCAAGGACCTTGGAGTACTCATCTCTAATGATCTAAGTGCTAGAGCCCACTGTAACTACATAGCCAAAAAGGCATTAAGAGTTGTTAACCTAATCCTACGTAACTTTTTCTCTGGTAATATCACACTACTAACTAGAGCATAAAACATTTGCTAGACCAATACTTGAATACAGCTCATCCCGATTTCGATTCGATATTAATACAGTTGAGAAAGTCCAGAAATATTTCACAAGAAGAGTTCTCCACTCCTCTACTCATTGCAGAATACCTTATGCCACCAGACTTGAAACTCTAGACCTAGAAAACCTACTACTACTTCGTCCAATCTAAGTATAGTATATAAAATCATACATTGCAATGTCCTACCTGTAAATGAATACTTCAGTTTCAACCATAACAATACATGAGCACACAATAGATACAAATTCAAGGTTAACTGCACCAAACTTGATTGCAGAAAATACGACTTCAGCAACAGAGTGGTCAATGTTTGGAATACTCTATCTGACTATGTGGTTTCTTCCCCAAACCCCAAAAACTTTAACCTTAGACTTTCTACTATTGACCTCACCCCTTTCCTAAGAGGTCTGTAGGGGGCATGCACAAGCGCACCAATCGTGCCTACCGTCCCTGTCCTGTTGTTTCTTTTTATTTTTCTTATACGTATCCAACTCATGTATTCAAAACTATATTTATACTTATACCTGTTATCTTGTAAGCGATTGACAAATCAAATAAATAAATAAAATAAATAAAATAAAACAGCTTCTTAGGAAAAACCATAAAGTAGTCTCTCCAGATAATGAATATTTTATCCTATTCTTTTAAATACAGTTGATTCTCATTGCTCCCAATTCCATATTTGTGAATTCACCCACTAATTAACATATATTTGTAATTTTAAAAATCCCAATATTTAAAATGCTTTCCCATTCATGAACATGCAGAGGGATGAAAAAATTGAATTACCCAAGACTCACATTCCCAACTGAGGTTTTAGTATTCAGAAAGAATATTTCAGAGTCAATAAGAATATTTCAGTGCACATGGCAACCTTATATAGTAGAAGAGAAATTACCATTAATAATAAAAATTGTCTGTATGTCTGTTTCTCCCCTTCCTTCTCTTTTCCTAATAAATTCATAAGTGTTCCGCTCAACCGATATTTAAAGGAGAATATTTGTAGCTCAGGGTTAAAAGGAAGGGTCTTTGATGTTCTCAACCAATCCCAGAGAGCACCAGGATAGTCATTTGCCCCGGACAGTCATTTCTACCTTCCTATTTGTCAGATTTGTCAGGTATTTATGGGATGTGGGGAAGATTTTTAATCTTATAATTCAATTAATTTCTCACCCACCCACCCCAAGATTGAGCAAGTTCAAGCCAAATGGTTACCTGAAGGTTGTTGTTGGTTTCTTGCAAGTTGCTTGTCATTAGCATGGAAAAATCGACAACTAAAGACACATTCCAGTTACCATCCTTTATCATCTATTCCCTGTTTTTATTTCCTACTTGCTTGTTTTTTTTTTCAGAACAGTGTGTTGTTAAAAATCAAAGTTCAGCCAACTATTTCAATTCCCTCTTTGCCTCCAATATACCCACATATAATATACACATATACATTTAACACATAAAAATAAACACCTTTTCCATTAAAATCTTGGCCTCATCCACCTTTTTGCTTTACCTAAGAAGTTTTTTAAAAATTAGCTATCTAAGCAATGAAATCATTCTTTCTTTATTTTTTTTCATATCTGCTGTAGTTATTTAATTATTTTCATGTGGATATGCAATGCAGGCTTAGCTACAAAGCCACAAACATGAGAAACAATGAATTATGATTAGAAATTATTATGGTTGATCTCACAGTCACACAAATGTTTAGACTGAAGTTGGCATTTTTATCTACCTATTGAATCCTTCCTAAGGACCTGGATATGTAGATGTTATTGTTTCATAGGGCTAAAGGTATTGCCACAGAATGTAAGCTGTTTGAAATAAAGCTGCCTTTTGTAATTGACTGATGATGATTTTGTCAATGCCGATGGTGTTCAAGTAATTCTTCAGCATTTATTATTATTGGGATTATTTTTGCTTTCTTTTGCCACAGTTGTTCTACTTCTGTTTGCAGATCTTGTTTTGTTGTTTTCTTTATTTTTCTTATCTTCAGCTCTGCTGTCTGCAGAATCTACTACAATGTCCACTGACCAGATTTTTTAAAATCTTATTAATAATTATTAAATCTGGGGTGTTGTGTGGCAGATGTTTTTCTGTTTCAATTCAACATTACAATTTTCAATTCAACTTGAATTGAAATTTTCAATTCAACTTGAATTATTTCAATTCAACAATACAAGAGCACACAACAGATACAAACTCAATGTAAGCCCTCCAAGCTTGATGCAGAAAGTACAACTTCAGCAACAGAATGGTCAATGCCCAGAATGCACTACCTGACTCTTGTTGTTACATCCTCTAACCCCCACTCCTTTAACCTCAAACTATCCACTATTGATCTCACCCCATTCCGAAGAGGTCTGTAAGGGGCATGCATAAGTACACAATCGTGCCTACCATCCCTGTCCTATTGTCTCCATTTATTCGTACCTATTTCCTGTATTCTTACTCATGTTTATACTTATACCTATTATCTTGTAAGTGATTGACAAATCAAATAAATAAATAAATGAAAATAAATAAAATCCAGAGTACTTTATCTTCTTCATTTTCTACTATTTCATCTGTGGTGTGGTACTACCAGCTCTTGCTTGCAGACAAATAGTTCTTACAGATCTTCCAATGCACCATTCTTACTACTTTATCTCGAGGTTGTTTGTAGATAGTCAGTGTGATCTTCTTGCAGGCAACTAACTAGATGGTCCGCTGTTTCTTCACGTTCTTATTTGTATTAGTCAAATGCCATCTTCATAAAAATATCCACACTATTTTTTAGAGCAGCGCCCCTCCAACCTTTGTTGTATTTAGGGACCAGTTTTGTGGAGAGAGATTTTTCTGCGGGCTGGAGCGGGCATGGTTTCATGTGCTGCCTGCATCCTATGGATGGGGCTTCACTTGTTTGCATGGTACAATTTCTGGCATGCCACAGACAGGTGCCAGTCCACAAACCTGGGATTGGGGACTCCTGTTTTAGAAAATGCAGTTGTGATCCTTATAACCTGGGATTGTGTGAAGGGAGAGACATTGCTATCAGTGGATGAAATCAGACAATGCATTATGTTTCACTGGAAAACTTGGTTGGCTTCTGCTTATTTTTGCAGTGGTTCTGAGAGGCTTGGGATGAATCAGTAGGGTTCCTACTAGAAAATGCTCTGCAGTGAAGGCCTCTTCAGTATAGGGGAAATTGTTCGGTTCGGGGGCCTGGTGAACATTGTATAACATCCAAATCTTAAAACAGAAAATATATTAAAATGCAAAGAAAGCTGAATTCTTTTATATACAACAAATGCAATCAGAGAAATATATGTTTTCTTTCTATTTATGCAATGATGCAGAGTAAAAGTCTCTGTTTTCATACTAAACGTTAATATAAAGTCTGTATAATTCATGAAATCTTTGTTGTCTTCTATTTTATCTTCCAAAATAGAAAGGTTTGCTAAAATGATTCTAAAAGTGCCATAAAGTAATGGAACAGTTATAGGTGTTGTTCAATGACACAAGCTACCAAATGGGAAAACTAATTTTACAGCAAATAATGGTCCAGCTCATTATAACTCTTTTATTCTCTTTTTTAGTACTTATTTTAAAAACACTATAGTCTACGCACCTCCTACTTAGAATATATTTCTGAATAACCATGCAAAAAATTAGACTGAATAACAGTTATCAAATTCAAGACAAAGCAGGGAATTAATGGTATAAATATTATTGGAAGGCTGATATTAAAGTCTTGGTTATAGTTAAAGTAACCCCATCTTCTTCCAGTAGGATTCTGAACTAATTGCTCCTGGAAAAATACAATGAATTTGTTTAGTTCTATTTCACACTTCTGTCTTTAAAATTCAAATGCTGAATTATTGTTCTTTTTAGAGACTATGAAAGATGTGGTTATCTAACAAATAGCAGACTCCTTTAATACTGTCTATAAATTAGAAAGAAGATTGTAGCTTCAAAATTGCTCAAGACTCCCAAGATTAGACAGGATCATCCCAAATCTGGATGTATTAGCTGAAAGTACAAACCATCTTTGTGTTCTTGAAATGAATTAGATTTCGAAGTGATCAATGATCAATGTTTGGATTGGATTGAACCATGATCAATGGTTGGATATGAGATTCAATCTCATAATGGGAAAAAAAGTAAACATAAGAAACAAAGAACACGATATGTGTATCACGATAGAACAGAAGATAATTTTCCCACATATTTTAACACATTAATTAAACCAGTTGGATATCTGATTTTTAAGCTTCTTTCATATCTGCCTCTCAGTACCATTGTGCTATAGTTCAATTAATTCTCATTTTATTATTATAATTTGTTTTAATTCATGAGATACTTTGAAAGAACAGGCTACCAGGAAGTTCAGATCTACCTTAAAATAAACAAAAGTCAGCACTGCTCAAAAAATGAAGGACACATATAAAACATTGGAGCCAGTTCATTTTTCCTTGTTATGTTAAAGTCCTATACATGCTCATTCTTTTGTGATGATTTTGTAATATGAATTGAGAGAATCTATTGAAATAGCTGTGGTAATTCTCAGCCACATCAACACTAAAAATATCCCCAAGCTTGGAACATCTTTCCCAAGCTGGCATCTTCCAAATGTGTTGAGTTACATGTCCCATCATCCCCAGCCAAGATGAAGATGTCTAAAAGATATTGGGTTAGAGAAGGTGGGCCTAAGGCATCCTCCTGGCTCATTGCTATTCACTCAGGCAAGACTTAACTTCAAAGCTGTGCATAGAAAATGAAACCACAGGAAGCAGTCTTGGAATAAAAATAGGTTTGTTCTACGAAACAATGCCTGTTTCCAATGGGTTTCATAAAATTATGCCAAATAAGATGCATTTGTTTCGTTAGACCAAAAGGTTGAGGAAACCATAGGAAGGGAGGGAAATGAAGGGAGATTATATGTTGTTCAAAGGCTCAAGATGAACATTCAAAGGGGGAAAAATGAATATAGCTCAAGAATGTCTAAATTACTCTTGGCTAAAATGTTTGGCTTACCACTAAAATAGTATAATTACAAAGCTAGCATGAAGCAGGCTGTGGATCTAGTTACTAGTTCCTTACTAACAATAAAAGCAAACTTCTTTTTCTTGTTTTCATTCCCCCTCCCCTATTTTTTTTTGTTGGTAGCAAGACTCTTGACAGAAACCTTGTGTCTTATACATGATGTGACTTACAGCAAACTGTTTTTAATCAGGCAAATCTCGGACTGGTATGCAGTTGTGGTCTCTACTCAGATGTCAAGCGGAACTAAGAAAGGGAGGGGAAGGAAAGCAGGGGCATGCATTCTGTTTCAAAATGTACCTTCCAATGCCCCTTTATATCAGAGCAATTGAGGCAGGGATAGTTTGATTAGGAAATAATATCATCTTGAATATATACCCATGGGTGCAATGCTTTTTCTCAATAGACTTTCTCAAGTCTATAACTTCTGCTTTCTTTTCTTCTTTCATGATCTAACAACAAACATATGAAACATAGATGTCTACATGGTAGTACTTTCATGGCCCCCATCCTGACTCTTTTGACCAAACCCTGCAGATACCCTCAACAAGAAGTTTGATATTAATCTCCTTCTTCTTCCTCCTCCTCCTCCTCCTAATATATTCCCACAGGAGCATGGTCCGCTTTTCAGATCATTGAACACCACTTTGCATGGTCAGCTGCATCTCCAGGGTGCAGGCCCATGGCTTGCAAATCTTCGTTGATGGTGTCTTGCCATCTCTGTTTTGGGCACCGCGAGTTCGCCGACCATTGACTTCTAGCTGGTAGGCAGTCTTGGCAACAGTAGAAGGTGCTGCACTCTGGATGTGTCCATACCAGTGGAGACGGCTTTCTCTCATCTTCTCTATAATTGGTACCATAGCAAAATGTGGTCAAATGTGTCATTTGTGATGTGGTCAAGAAGGGAGATGCTGATATCCAGTGGAGCATTTGCATTTCCATGGCATGGAGATAGCTTTTGGTCCCTGTTGCTTCTGCCCAGCATTCAGTGCCATACAATGCAACAGGGCGGATGGTTGTCTTGTAAATCTTAGATTTAAGATGGGTTGGCATTCATCAGTCACATAACATACCAGTGAGTTCTTGCCAATGCATCCAGGCTGCATTCAGCCTTGCTCGCATCTTGCCATTGATGTCACCATTGCCTTGGAAATGGGATCCCAGACACTGAAAAATGTCCACCCTCTTTAAGTTTTCTCCATTGATTTGAAATGTTTCAGGGGAAGTAACAATCTCTAAGTACTCAGAATCCGAAATGCATCGCACTTGGCTGCTGGTGTTCTTGTTTAGCATTTTGACCCAGTCAATGAGTGGTTCAGGTACTAATATTTGTCTTGTTCTTGCTAATTAATCATATTTGTATCAGCTGTGGCAATATAGATGGATAAAATATGTTTTTAGAAAGGATGGATCAGGAGTGTCTTTTATCAAATATTTTTGAAACAACATCATTTTTAAACCAGTACAGAAGTCACTGGGGGGGGGCGGTCAGAAATGGATGTACACACCCAAATCAACACTTATCAGTATTGGTGATGGTATCTCTAAAAGGCTGCAAGAAAGAGTTTTTAGTTTGACAGGTGTATGAAATAGGATGTGAAAGTATCATGTCCACAAACTCAGGATAGCCTGCATCCTTTTCACAAATTTCACCCCATGTAAGAAGTGTGGGTTTTCCCCCTAATCCCATTCTTTTGTAGTTTCTATATTTTGGTATCAGTGGAATGGCATAACTGGGGCCACAGAAGACCCATCCAATTCCTGTTGTGTCCTTTCACTTAGTTCAAGAGAAGTGGAAACATTAAAATCTATTAAAAAGTACATTTTCCCTCAAATATATTGACTCTCTTAACATTTACAAAGTATAATGTCTCTATCTTTTAATGTTTACACATAAATTGACAGGGAAATAAAAATGTTTGTCTTGTTTGTTTGTTTGTTTATTTGTGATATGTTCAATGTTGAGTTGTTTCTGATCACTAAATCACACCAATTATGGAATTCTCAGCCTTTTGATTTCCTAACAGCATCCTCTCACATTTTAACAGAAAATCATTGCAACTGTATATAATGCAAATATTATTTAATTACATTTCTAATACATTTATATAATTATCATGTTTTAACACTGTATTTTGTCTAAATGGGTCCCATATTTCATTATACGTATTCATACAAACTCTATGTCTGTAGGCTGGCTACCCACTCATGGCAAGTACAATCATATCTTTAATCCATTGGGTGAAAGGATCCTCACATTTAATAATTAATAATGGGATTTCTATGCCGCCCTATCTCCCAAAGGATTCAGGGTGGCTTACAGCAATAAAAACAAGAATACAAAATTTAAAAAAAAACTATTAAATAAGAAACCCCAATTACTCATATTAAAACATTAAAACCCACAAGCAATTTTAAAACAATTAAAAAACCCCTTCAGTCCAGGTTGGCCAATCGAAAAAGCCATGTCTTCAGGTCGTGATGGAAGGATTGAAGGTCAGGAGCCAACTGAAGCCCCATGGGTAGTTGCTTCCAAAGGGCGGGTGCACCCACAGAGAAGGCTCTCCCCCTGGGGGTCGCCAGCCGACATTGTCTGGCCGACAGCACCCTGAGGAGGTCCTGTCTGTGGGAGCGCACAGGGCGATGGGAAACCGTTGCTGGCAGCAGGTGCTCCCACAAATACCCCGGACCTAAGCCATGAAGGGCTTTATAGATGATTACCAGCACCTTGAATCTCACTTGGAGGGCAACCGGCAACCAGTGCAGCTCACGCAGGAGGGGTGTAATATGAGAGTATTGGGACACACCCATCACAACCCGCATGGCTGCATTCTGCACCAGTTGAAGCCTCCAAGTGGTCCTCAAGGGAAGCCCCATGTAGAGAGCATTGCAGTAGTCTACACGGGAAGTAACGAGCACATGAGTAACCGTACACAAGGCATCGCAGTCCAGATAGGGGTGCAACTGGCAAACCACTTTATTTATCTTCTCAATGCTGCTAGATCTGACTTTATCATAATAAGGGCATAGAGCATCCATTTACAGGTAGTTCTCGACTTACAACCATTAATTTAGTGACCACTCAATGTTACAACAGCAGAGAAAAAAGTGATTTCTCACTGCAGCATCCCTATGGTCACATGGTCAAAATTTGGATGCTTGGCAACAGATTCATATTTATGACCATTGCTGTGTCTCAGGTCATGAGGTCCCCTTTTGTGATCTTCTTACAAGCAAAGTCAATGGAGAAGCCAGATTCCCTTTACAACCAAGTTACTAACTTAACAGCTGCTGTGATTCACTTAACAACTATAACAAAAAAAGGTTAAATGGAGCAAATGTCATTTAGCAACTGTCTCCCTTAGGAACAGATATTTTGGGCTCAATTGTCTTTAGTCAAGGATTACCTGCATTTTGCCAAGTTAGCAAATTCCTAGGTGCTATGTATGTAGTTCAAGAGAATATTATGCTTTGAAAATGTTAGCTTTTGTCACACAACTGTATTTATATAATCTACTACGTTCTCTCAAAAAATCTAATAATTATAAGACAAAGTAAAAACATGTTTCAAAGAAGCATTTTCCTTCTTACATTTCCAATATTTGCACTAGATAGGTATATATAGAATTGAAGCTATTCACTATTAAAATTATGTTATGCTATTTTTCTTTTCCTGTCGTATTTTTCTCACTTATTTAAAACCTCTTTCCAAATGTTTTTTCTTTTTCTTTTTACCAATGTATGCATTTATATCATAATTATTTTTGTACTTTGCTCTTTTTCCTTTAATTTTTTGTCATGACTTTCAAACCAATAAAAAAATAAATTTAAAAATGTACATTATGCTCTCTGTTATATAAATTAACAGACTTCTGTATAATAGACATCTGTATTTGTTCACAAAGAACACTTTAGATTTCTTCTGACTATTTTTGCCACATTCCATTTCATCATCCCGGGCTGTGACCCTGGGGTGGGGTGGTTTTTAGAGTTTTAATTTTGGGATTTTAGTGTTAATTCGGCTTAATTTGTCTAATCTGGTTTTTATCTAATTTATTGTTGTGTTGTTTTTAATTTGTAAGCCACCCCGAGTCCTTCGGGAGAGGGGGCAGCATATAAGTCGAATTAATAAATAAACAAATAAATAAATAATGGTTCATTTCCAGAAGTAGATTTTTTGAAAAAATGACCTACAGTGTTTAATGAGTACATTTAAACATTCTTTAACTATTAGTTGTATCGACATAATCTTTTATAAATAAGGTAAACATGTTTAAATAATTATTATGCTTAATTTTCAGTAAGGAAAAAGTGTGAGTTTCTTAAAATCTAAATTACTACACTGCATTTATTTATCTTTTCTTTGTAATGAAAAAAATTGCACTGTTGAAACATCCCCAGTTATGTTAAATAATTTTGTCATGAATTATTTTCCCATTTATCTAGTAAGAACTACATGCCCTTCAAATAATGAAAAGCTGTTTTCTTGAACAAATTAATTAAGCACACTATAGGCTATATTAAATTAAATCTCTATCACCCTCTATTAATTAAATAATGGAATGCGAGAGAGATTATTGTTTGACAAAAGAAATTGTGGTGGATCCATTGATCCAAACAGGAAAGTTAAACAAAATCATCAGAATTTTTCCTCCTACACATTCTGAAACAAACTGATTATTCACTGTGGCAATAAAAAAAAGATTCCTTCTGGGGAAAAAAGGGCAAGCAGGGAATAAAACAAATGGTACCTCTGAAAAAGACAATGAGTAGTCGAAGAAGTTAAAATGAGAACCTTCCTGTCCTTCAGTCTCATTCCATAACATCATCCAAGTTATTCCAAAGGTGCTTTTTCAGGAGACAGCTGGACTTTCTTTGTTTTTTCTTGAAGACATTTCATTTCTCATCCAAGAAGTTTTTTCAGTTCTTGGAATCCTTGGATGAGAAGCAAAACATCTTGAGGAAAAACAAAGAAAGCCCATTTGTCTCTTGAAAAAGCAATTTTAGAACAACAATAATTGAGAATCTCGACAGTCATCAAGTTGTTGGAAGGTGGGTTAATTCGAACTGGACTTTACATAATTCAACAATCACATTAGAAACATGGAAAACTGACAGCAGAAAAAGACCTAGTGGTCAATCAAGCCAACCCTTTGAGTCTTCCTGTTTTTTGTTTTCTTTTTAATATGTATATATATTTAAATTAAATTATATTTAAATTCATGTATATATTATTTTTATTTTTATTTTTTAATTTTTATCAGATCTCCAAAGTCTCTTCTTTCCTATGATTCTATGAATCTACATCATAGCAATAGTATATAGTCCTAGACTTATATACTGCCTCATACTGCTTTCCAGCACTCTGTAAGTGGTTTACAGAATCAACACCTTGCCCCCAACAATCTGGGTCCTCATTTTATCAACCTTGAAAGAATGGAAGGCTGAGTCAATCTTGAGCCAGTCAGGATCAAACTCCTGGCTGTGGGCAAATTAGTACTGCATTCTAACCACTGCACCACCATAGTTCATTGCTTAATTGCTTAAACTTCTGAATAAGTGTTTGTTTCTATTCTTTCCCAAAAACTCTATTTTAGCATTAAGATTGTTCCAAAATGGAGTAATATTTTGAAACAGATGCCATAATAAATGTGTCCCAAGTCTCAAAATGTCCCAAGGCTCAGAATGAATATCTCTGATCTATTCAGAATTCAAGTCATTCATATATTCAAGTCATTCGTCTATATTTTTATTTTCACATCCTTGTTTTTCTCCAAATAGCATAAAATAGTTCAGGCTGAAAGAAAAAGAAAGACAAAAAATTATCCAATGAACTTCAGTGGTCAACTGATAATTAAGCTTTCCCTAACCCTAATCCTCCATTGTAATCACTCTATTTCTCGAGTGTTTTCCAACCTGTGTTTTTACCTATCAGTGTTTGAATCTCTTGCTTATTATCAGCAAGAATGAAATGACAAGAAAATTTGAACTCAAGAAAATATCCAAAATACTGGTAAAGCACCAACAGGCTATTTTTATCTCATATTTTTGTAATGTGGAATATAATAGACTAGTGCATGGCCAGGACAAAATAAGAATATGTAAGAGTTGTTTTGCTTTTAACACACTTGGAAGTCAATCAACACTTCATCCATTATATGATGGTGGAAATCTGGACTATGCCATGGTCAGATTGCAAGTGGGAGAAAGATTCATATACATTTAGGGAAGGAAAATAAACATCAGTCTCTCCATGTAGAAATTAACAAGAAGTTTATGATAAAAAAATAGGAGAGGCTTTCTCCACATTCCTCTCATGAACTTATCTCTATAAACATTTTTCTGTCATGTCCTCACAACTTTGCCTATGTTTTATCCTGGACCCATACATAGCTAATTTCAATTACAAAAACAAGGATCCATTGTTCTATAACAGGGGTGCCAAACTCATATCGCTAAACTGGGCATGGGCGTGGCCAGCATGTGATGCATCCGACCCGCGGGCTGGGAGTTTGACAGGCCTGTTCTATAAGAACAACTTATCCATGGTGTATCATGAAGCAGCAGTCTTCAGAATAGGAGTTTTCCTGGTTGGGATTTGTTCATCTTGAGAAAAAGAATAGTGATGTCAACTGGAGTAAGGCTGGATATCATTCTTCCAGGTAAATTGGATTTTAAGTCCCATTATCACTGTGTATTGTTTGGAAAGGGAAGACTATACCAGCTTATATTTCTTCATATAAACAAACTCTACTGCACTGGGCAAACACATACTTATACATGTGACTTGTAAGTCCTAATTTTAAGACAAATGAAGTTATTTGTTCCCACAGCTAGTTTGTAAACAAGCAAACCCTATTTGCTCATGTGTTGTAGATACAAATCTGACCAGCAAAGAAATTAATTAACATCTCCAAAGTTGCAGAGATAGAATCTTTTTTAAACTGTTGGGAACAGATTGGCTTATTGGTCTGTTGTGGGCAGGTGAGTTTAACAGGGTAATGTATGCTTTTCCTTTGCAACAAAGGGCTTGCTTTAAGTACATCTATCCCATCCTTATGAACATTATGCAGCTTCGGTGCTTCTCCAACATTGTGATACAACGTACTCTTAAAATGATAAACATCCCCCTCCAATAAACAAAGCTATGATAAATTATAAAAATTGTTCTGGCAGTTGACTGAGGAACTATCTCCTCCAAATCAGTTGGGGTTTTGCTCTCTGCTTCAAAATGGGTGGATTTCAACTCCCAGAATTCCCCAGCTAGTATGGAAATTGAAGTCAACCCATCCTAAAGTTGTCAAGTTTGGGAAATATTGTTCTAAGTAGGAGTGTCAAACTTGGTGTCACGTGACATATTGTGACTTTTCCACCTTCACTACACTGGGCATGGGCATGGCCAGTACATTACACATCCAACTAGCGGGCCGCAAGTGTGACAGCCCTGTTCTAAAGGGTTATGTAACCTAAGGTTTGAGAACTTTAAATTGCCTTCTTGCTATTTTTTATTTATCATGCTCACTTACAAACCCCGGCTTGTAGCAGGGTGTACAAAGTATTGTTAAAATTGACAAGATAGACTATCTTGATGCCAAGTCCTGCTCTTTTACAAACCAGTTTCAAAGGAACTTTCAGTCTGATGCTCCATTTGCCATCTTGCCAATGTTGACCTAAAACTGTGGATGCTGCTGAAGAAATGCTAAATACACACATTAAATTGTAATATTACTATGGTTTTGCTTAGCAAGTTGTGTGAACATGGACACTGAATTCTGCAAAGGAATCTTTCAGCATAATGAGCTATTATTTGAACTCAGTCATTTGTAATTTAGAAATTAAGCCATGTTGAAACTAGCAGATTTATCATTATGTGTATGAATGGTTAACTCTCTTGCTCTCTTGACTTTGCTTTCTTGGGAGGATCCTAAGATTTGCAGATATGAGATTCCCATTTCCTTTCTCTAGATCAAGGGTATTCAAGCTTGGCAAGTTTAAGACTTGTGGATTTCAACTCCCAGAATTCCTGAGCTAACGTGAGTGGAGGAGGAATTCTGGGAGTTGAAGTCCACAAGCCTTAAAGCTGTCAAGTTTGAAGACCCCTGCTCTAGAGGGTTGCTATACCTGCATTTACTCTGGATTACAGCTAGGGTTTGTTTAACCTCAAATTGGTAGCACATTTCCATCAGCTGAAGTGCAATAAGAGAAGCACCTGCCTGTTAAATCTATAAAGACCATGCTGAAAAGATGTAATTACAAAAGTGTATGTTTTATATCTGCTGGTAAACATTTCTCAAATGTTTTGCAAGATGACCAATAAAAATCAGTTTTATTTCCCTTTGCTGGAGGCTGTGCAAGAGAAGCAAAACACATTTTCCACTAAGGACACAGGGATTCCCCCATCTGTCTCTCCTAGTTTTTAATTAATTGATTTATATTAAAATATGAATGAATTTCCTTGAGTCTAAAAGAGACATTTGAGACAACAGACAACTTAAAAACTATTCTGGAATAAAATATAGGGCAGTCATCTATAAGAATCCAAAAAGCAGAGCAAAATATTAAACATTAATTTAAAGCCAGCTGGCCTAAAGCTGGCTCCAGCCAGGTCTTTGTAAAGCAGAAGTATCGAAATGGAGATGCTCCCACTAAAAAGGCCCTGCCTTATGGCATTACTGAATTAACATTAATTCTTCTGAGTAATCATGAGTTGCATAACATGGATCCTGGAGAAGACTGTAACTTAAGGAAAGCTAGATATGACTTCCAGATTCCTCAGATTTATCTCCAGATAATCTCAAGGCAAATTACCAATATCCATCCACAGTGGTAAAACCAATGCTTCAATCTATATCCAGAGTCTGGCTTTGTGACAGTACAACATCTGTGAGCAATCCAAATGATCATTTCATCCTAGCTTATTAATGATGGTTCATATGATTTTATAGGAGAGCTAAATTAGCTTATAGTAGCCAAAAATAAGAAGTCTTGTAGCACCTTGTCAAACTTACAAATGCTATTAAGCTTTTATTTCACCTGAAAGGTAGTAGCAATAACAATAAATGCCTTGGATGTAATCTCAAAATAACTGGAGCACCACTTGAAAAATCACCATCAGCCAATTGCAAAAGGCAGTTTTACTTGGAACAACTTGTATCTTTGGACAATACTTTTAATGTTATTAAACAACATCTCCCTTCCCCATGTCCTTAGTGTTAAGTTTGCATGAAGAGACAGACACGGAGTGCTTCAAGCTCTTTGTTTATTAGTGACTACAGCTCAGAACGGACCCCCTTTGGCTGGACTGTGGCTGCTACTTATAGCCAGCAGCCGCAGTTGCCAGCCAATCAGAGTGCAGGGTTTTTCCCGCACTTTTAAACCAATCATTTCTAACACTTTACAAGAACAGTTCAAACTAAACCAATGACTTCAAACCTACATACATAACACCCCTCCCCACTAGGTTCAGTCCATACTCAAACCCCATCTATCTAATGTATTCTATTAAATAGGTGGGGCTCTTATGTGTACATTGAGACCTACGTGGTTCAGATGTTTTAATGTTCTCACCCAGTGAGAGAGGAAATGTGTCTGCTGACATTTCCATACTTGGACTTCTAGTAATAATAGAACCTGTTTGGTTACTACAACCTAGTCTCTCCTCCCAATCCATCTCCAACCCAATGTCAGCACCTAAGTCAGGTAGTGATGTACAGTCTTCCACTTGTAAGGATGGATTTTGGCATTGTGACAGGTTTTGGGATGGTTCCTGTCATGTTGGCTCATTACACATGGGGTTGATTGCTTGCTGATCATCCTCATGATCCTCCCTCCCAGAAGAGGACTAGGATGGGAACCAGAGCAATTGCGATGTTCCTGAGGTAATCTGGACCTAAGCTGATCAATGTGCCTCCAGAGGACACCATCCTCTGTTTGTACCCTGTAAGACCTAGGGCCTGTGATTTGGGTTATCTCAGCAGGAATCCATAATGGTTCACCCATAAGGTTCTTAGCATAAACAGAATCACCCACAGTGAATGTGCAAATTTTGCTAGTGGAATCTAGTGGTGCGTTGGGTGCATAAGTGGGATGAAGGCGGTCAAGGGGAGACCTGAGTTTCCTACCCATCAACAACTCTGCTGGGGATAAGTTAGTTGATGGGTTAGAAGTGATATGCTGGACACTGAGTAGTTTTTCAACTTTCTCAGTGATGTCCCCAGGACCCAATTGCTGAAGTTTTTCCTTGGGAAAGTGTTGTAGCCCCGCCTCGTGAGCCTGTGCTGATGGAGGAAGAGGACCTGGATGATGAAGAAGAAGAGGAGGAATGGGCAATGCCTTCCTCACCAGGGCCTTCCTCCCCAGGATCTTCCTCCCTGGCAATGCCTCAGGTTTCCTCAGAAAGCCAAGAGGAACTGCCTGAGAAACATGTATCAGTACGGCCATGGCGAGAGAGAGAGAGAGGAGGAGGGTTCCTGGCTTGATCCCAGGCAACGTCGGAGGGAGAAATGTCAGCAGCAACGTAGGGGGCATGGGAGGGCCAGAGATTGAGCTGGACCACACCTCACCAGGTATAAAAGTGGGTGTGTCTACGTTGCAAATTTTGTATGTGACAAAGTGTAACATGAATCCGAGGATTCCGTCTGTGTGCTTGATTTAGTTTTTGGACTCTGAAAATAAATCAGCCTTCTGTGAGTACTACATTCCTTGTTGGCTTTGAATTTTGGCAGTGAGAGCCTGGGTGACTGCCAACACTCTTGTCGGGAGAGATAACTGGGATTTTGGAGACAGGCCAGCGTGCCTCTCTGTGTTAACGTTCCTTACCTTCTGGGGAAGGGAAGGTGAGACAGAACAGTAAAGTGTACCATGCGTTCAGCCCGGCCGTTAGCCGAAGGGTGCCCAGGGGCTGTCAGGGCATGTCTGATACCCTGCTGTGCTAGATATGATTCAAAAAGGTTGGACGTAAATTGAGGACCATTGTCAGAAACGAGGACATCAGGTAACCCATGAGTTACAAAAAGCCTCTTAAGCTGCTTGATGACAGCTTCAGCTGTGGTGGATGCCATAGGGATAACCTCTAGCCATTTGGAATATGCATCTACTATAATAAGGAAAGTGTGCCCTCTGGTAGGGCCAGCAAAGTCAATGTGAATCCTGGACCATGGGCCCCTAGGACATTCCCATTCCTGTTTGGGGCGAGAGGTGGGGCAGGCCTGACTTCCTGACAGTTGGGACAGGATGCAACCCAGTTTCAACCATTTTGTCAATACCTGGCCACCATACATAACTCCTGGCCAATCCCTTCATTCTGACAATTCCCGGATGACCCTCATGTAACATTTCCAAAACCTCTTTTTGTAGTTTTGCAGGAATAACCACCCTGTTACCCCACAAAATACATCCTCTTAATACAGATAATTCAGTTTGCCTGGATTTAAAAGGTTGGGCAAGTTGAGGTAGATCTTGAAGTGGCCAACCTTTCTTAATCCAGCCTATAACAGGAGCCAATAAAGTGTCTTTGGCAGTCTCTCTGGCAATTTCAGCAGCGTGTACTGGAAGCTTGGCAACAGTTTCTAGAAAAAGGTGTAAGTCTCAGGAGCAGGATCCTCAGTGTGTGAATGAAGTGGGCAGCGACTCAAAGCATCTGCATGCCCAATGTCTTTTCCAGGCCTGTGGATGAGTTTGTATGAATAAGCAGCAAGAAATTCAGTCCATCTCAGCATTCTTGGTGACAGGATCGTGCGTTGGTTTGTCCCCTGCCACAATGCCTAAAAGAGGTTTGTGATCTGTGACAATAGTAAATGTTCTCCCATATAGATACTCATGGAATTTCTTGACAGCTGCAACAATTGCCAAGGCTTCCTTGTCCAGTTGGCTGTAATTTCTCTCTGCTTTAGTCAAGGTGCGAGAGTAAAATGCAATAGGGGCTTCCCTCCTGCTGGGAAGCATGTGGCTCAAACCCCACCCACTCCAAAAGGGGATGCATCACAAGTCAATACAACTGGCAAATTCTCAGAGAACTGTATCAGTACAGAATCAGAAGTGAGTTGTCTCTTAATAGTGTTAAAGGCAGCTTGTTCTTTCCTGCCCCAGACCCATGCAGACTTTTTGTCTAGTAATCTGTGTAGTGGTTCTGCAATGGTTGCCTTCTGAGGTAGAAACATGTGATAGAAGTTAATGAGTCCCAGGAAAGCTTGCAAGTCTGTTTTGCATTTAGGCCTGGGGGCTTCTTTGATTGCCTGAACCTTGGCTTCTGTGGGGTGAATACCATGTTTGTCAATCATATAGCCTAAGAACTCTACCTTGTCAGTTCTAAGTGTGCATTTTCTTCTTTGACTTTTAACCCCACTTCCTTGAATCTGGTTAGGACTTCTCTGAGTCTCTCGAGTAACTGAATGTCATTTTCAGCAGAGATTAACACATCATCAAAATAAGGCACTACCCCTGGCAGTCCTTGGAGCA
This sequence comes from Naja naja, assembly GCA_009733165.1. Taxonomy (NCBI): domain Eukaryota; kingdom Metazoa; phylum Chordata; class Lepidosauria; order Squamata; family Elapidae; genus Naja; species Naja naja. Next base: position 21,473,742 of record CM019155.1, read on the forward strand.
TTCTTTCCATAAGGCTTTGGAAGATGCCTGGTGCCACACTTACTCCAAATTGCAACCTTTTGCATTTGAAAGTGCCTCTATGAGTCACAATGGTTTGAGCCTCTGCGGTGGCATCATCAACTGTTAATTGTTGATATGCCTGGGCCAGATCCAATTTGGCAACGACTGTGCCCCCGCCAAGAGAATGTAATAAATGATGCACCACTGGAACTGGATATGCACTCTGTTGTAGAGCATGGTTCAATATCCCCTTGTAGTCTCCACAGATTCTCACAGACCCATCAGCCTTGACTGGTGTGACTATGGGTGTCTCCCACCTGGAGTGGTCAGTGGGCTCTAAAACCCCTTGAGCTATTAATTTATCTAATTGTGCATCAGTTTTTTCCTTTAAGGCAAATGGGACCCTTCTGGGTTTTAAACGGATTGGTGGCACCTTGGGATCTAGATTGAAAGTGATAGGGGTCCCCAAGTACTTGCCTAATCCGTCGCTGAAGACCTCTGGAAACTCAGACTTCAAGGTCTTCTCCCATTCAGTGTTGCTCATGTGATTGATGCCAGTCACCTCGATGTCCAGCAGGTTGAACCACTCAAGTCCCAGCAAACTTGGGCGATCCTTGTCCACGATGGTCAGGAGCAGGCGTTTGGTATGGCCTTTGAACTTCACGTTGAATTCTCTTGTTCCAACTACTGGAATCTTGTTCCCTTGGTAGTCTTTAAGAGTCAGCACTTGCTTCTTGAAATGATTCTTCTGAATGTTTGGGAGTAGTCTGTGAATAGTGTCCCATGACACCATAGACAGATATGAGCCTGAGTCCACTTCCATTTGGCAAGGCCTTCCTTCAATAAGTACCTTGACATGCACTTTTCTGTTATTGATAGAAGATGAATGACCAATAGTTACTGTCTGATGAGTTTCATTCTTCCCCCTTGCTTCTGTGCTGTGCCCCATTTTCTCACTGAGATTGTTGGGCTTGAATTCTTTGTCTTTGTTTGCAGGAAATTTCCTTCTGTTGGGTGGAGTTCTGGATGATTTGCAGACTCTTGCTAGGTGTCCTCTTTTATCACAACGGAGGCAAATGGTGTCTAAAAACTTGCATTCAGTGCGGGGTGGCTTCCCCACAACCTCTGCAGTAGAAATCTTGCCTCTTTCTTCCCAGGTCTTTCTTTTCCCTCCATTCTGAGTCTGTAAATTCCTTCCTCCACCTCACTACAGTCTGACTCAGAATCTATTTGCTCACAATGAGTTGTTGTGGACTTTTCCACATCAGGATGGCTTGTGGCCTTGTTAATCTTTTTCATGGCTGCTGCTGAGGACTTGGTAGCTTCTGCTGAAGAGGCTTCTTCTATTGCTTCTTTCAGCGTGATCTTAGGTTTCATTAATAACTTGCTCTGTAATACATTGTCTTTAAGGCCCAGAACAAATCAATCACACATGGCCTCTTCTAAACTGTTAAATTCACATGCACCCCAATGTCTCTTAAACTTGCCACGAAGTCGTTTCGTTTTCGTTTTCCCCCTTGATCACGACGGTAAAACTCGTGTCTCTTAATGAGGCACAATACTTGTGGGGCGTAATGGGCTCTTAACAGCTTTTCTAAGTCAGGCCAGTCCATTACCTTCACGTCTGCAGCTCCTGCCAATGCCTTTGCCATCTTGAAAACTGCCGGACCGCAGTACGTAAGGAAGACCTTCCTCTTCCGCTTCTCGGAAATGTCGGCTAGATCGTTTCCTTCCAGATACATTTGGAAACGATCTGCATACGATTCCCAGTCTTCTGTCGGATCGACGGGCTGGGGGTGTTCAGTGCAGCCATCTCACTCTTCTTCTGTTCCGCGTTGCCTTCTCTTCAGGGAAAATCCCACCTTCGTCGCCAGTGTTAAGTTTGCATGAAGAGACAGACACGGAGTGCTGCAAGCTCTTTTGTTTACAGCTCAGAATGGACCCCCTTTGGCTGGGCTGCGGCTGCTACTTATAGCCAGCAGCCGCAGTTGCCAGCCAATCAGAGTGCAGGGTTTTTCCCACACTTTTAAACCAATCATTTCTAACACTTTACAAGAACAGTTCAAACTAAACCAATGACTTCAAACCTACATACATAACACTTAGGAAGGACTGGATAGGTGGATAAAAATGCCAAATTTAGACTGGCTGATTGTGCGATCAACAATAAGTTAGTATGATTATTCCTTATGTTTTAAATAACTGTCTCCTATTATATTAAGAATTCCCATTTGGCATTCATGTTAATTTTATTTAATTAAATATGATTAATATGGCTACCCCTCCTTTGTGCATTACTAATAATTTTCTTCTTACATCACATTCTAAATTACAATTTGGCAGCAATTTTTGGAAAGGCTCTTTTTGCAGAGGAAGATGAGTACAATCCTAAACGTGTATTTATGTGTCTCTGCCTTAAGGTTGTTCCTGTAATTGCGGCCCCTCCCCCACACCAAAAACAAATCTTGGAATCAATGTTAAGAATAGCTGCGGGGCATCTAATTCTAACTACATGACTTGTGTGTCGAGCTAAACAATGCACTGATGGTCAGCACTTAAAAGGGACTAAATCTATGCATTACCTGTCATGGTGAAGGAGTAAAAGGAGTCTCTGATACGATGGTTAAGTTTAGTAGATATTGTATGATTGGGAGGGAAGAAAGAACTGGAGAAAAACATCTGCTTCAAGCACAGATAGTAGATTCCTTGGAAAGAGAAAGCTTCCTTTGATTTCAGACTTGTTGATGAAGGCACAGTGGTTAGAATGCAGTGTTGCAGGCTAATTCTACTGATTACCAGCAGTTTGGCAGTTCAAGTCCCACCAGGTTCAAGGTTGACTCAGCCTTCCATCCTTCCAAGGTAGGTGAAATGTGGACCCAGATTGGTGGGGGCAATATAAAACACTGTGCTAAGTGCTATCCAGAGGTGGTATTCAGCAGGTTCTGACCAGTTCTGGAGAACCAGTAGCGGAAATGTTGAATAGTTCAGAGAACTGGCAAATACTACTTCTGACTGGCCCTGCCTTCATCTATTCTCTGCCTCCTGAGTCCCAGCTGATCGGCTAGGTCTTCTTTTGTTGCCCTGCACAGGAGAACGGAGCTGGAAAGCAGGTTAGTGGGGTGGGGAGGGAATAGGATTTTGCAGTAACCTTCCCCCAGGAGTGGAGAGGGAATGGAGATTTTACAGTATCCACCCCCTGCTATGCCCACCAAACCAAGCCCACCAAGCCATGCCATGCCCACCAAGCCATGCCCACAGAACGGTGGTGCTACTGCTATTGCTATGATGTTGTAGATTCATTGAATCATAGGAAGGAAGAAACCTTGAAGAATTTTTTGCCCCAACCCATTGCAAGACAATGTATGTCATTCCAAACACATGGTTGTCTAACCTTTTCTTGAAAACCTCTAACAATAGTTCACCCACAACTTCAGGAAGCAAGCTACGGGAATTAATTAATCCTTACTGTCAGGAAATTTACCTTAGTTGTGTCTCTCTTTAATGAGCTTCTACCCATTGCTGATTGTCCTACCCTCAAATAGTCCCTTCCTATCTCTCTGTTACAGTCCCTCACGTACCGGAAGACAGGTAATTCTTCTATTCATTAGGCTAGACATACGTAGTTCCCTTAACTGTTTCTTGTACAATTTATCCTGCACACCAGAGGTGGTATTCAGCAGCTTCTGACCAGTTCTGGAGAACCGGCAGCGGAAATTTTGACTAGTTCGGAGAACCGGCAAATCCCACCTCTGACTGGCCCCATCCCCATCCAGCTGATTGGCTGGGTCTTCTTTGGTTGCCCTGCACAGGAGAACAGAGCTGAAAAGCAGGTTAGTGAAGTGGGGAGAGAATGGGGATTTTGCAGTATTGCCGCCCTTCTCTGGAGACTCAGGGCGACTTACAATTTTTGGAGCACAACCCAATGTGCTCAGCAATAGCCTTCATTCCATTGCATATGCCTGCTTATTACTAAGCGGCATTTTTACAAAGTCAGCTTATTGCCCCCAACAATCTTGGGTCCTCAATTTACCTACCCCAAGAGTATGGAAGGCTGAGTCAACCTTGAGCCTGGTGGGATTCAAGCCTGCACTGATTGCAGGCAGCTGGAGCTAAGTGCTAGGCATTTAACAGCCTGCACCACCAAGGCTCTTTATCCTTTCCCTGCCACACCCACCAAGCCATGCCCACAGAACTGGTAGTAAAAAATTTTGAATCCCACCACTGCTGCACAGCTCTAATCTTCTTAGTTGCTCTTCTCTGCATTCTTTCTAGGAACTCAGCATATTTTTTGTGACCAGAACTAGGTGCAGTATTCCAAGTATGGCCTCACTAATGTAGTATAAAGTAGTAGAATCATTTCTCATGATCTTGATGCTATCTCTCTGCTGATGCAGCCTAGGTCTGCATCAGCAGTTTTTGGTATCTACAACACACTGCTGGCTCATATTTAAGGTACATGTAGATGTTCACTAGGACACCTACATTTCACTCACAGTTATTATTGTTGAGCCAGGTAGTATCCATTCCATGTCTGTGCATTTAATTTTTCCTGCCTAGGTGCAGGGCTTTAATTTTCTCACCACTTAATTGCATCTTGCTAGCTAGGGCACAGTGCTCGAGTCTGTCAAAATCCTTCTGAATCTTGAGTCTATCCTCCAAAGTGTGAACTATTATCCCCAACTTGATGCTGTCTGCAAACTTGATGAGCTCTGCTTTTATCCCCTCAACTAAATCATTTATGAAGATGTTGAAGAGTCCTAAAAGATACTTGAGGTATGACAGTGCATGCCACTATCAACTGTGAATCCATCTGTCTATCCCAGGGGTGTCAAACTCGCATCATCACGGTAGCATCACATGACATATCATGACTTTTTCCCCCTTTGCTGGGTGTGGGCATGGCCAGTATGTGACGCATCCAGGCCATAGGCTGCAAGTTTGACAGCCCTGATCTATCCCATATGATTCCATCCTACAAGAAGTAGATTCAGTAAGGCATGTACTTTGTCAAATGCCTTACTGAATTCTTTATACCCACTATATCCAGTATTTCCCTGATCCACTAATTTAGCCAATTTATCAAAGAAGGCAATAAGTTTTGTCTGGCATGATCTATTTTCAACAAAAGTATGCTGGCTTCTAATAATTGCTTTGTTCATTTCTATATGTTCACAAATCTGTTGCTTGGTTATGTTTTTCCAGAATTTTCCCAGGTATTGAAGCCCAGCTCATTGGTCTGTAGTTTCCCGGGTCCATTTTTTGTAGATTGGAACCACATTAGTTCTTTTCCAATCTTCAGACAGTTCCCCAGTGCTCCAAAAACTGTGAAAGATTTTGTTCAGTAGTTCTGAGATCATGTCTGCCAGCTCCTTCAGAACCTGGGATATAAACCATCTGATCGTGGTGATTTAAATAGTCTAGACTGGATAGGTGTTTTCTGTTATCCCCTAGTGATGCTTTTGGTAGTTTGGATTATTTTTTCCTTTTGCATGAAGACAGTTCTGCTTTCTCTCTACTATTTGTCAGCTTCTTGCCATCTTTTCCATGACTTTTTTTCCTACACTGGAGTGTTTTTTGTTGTTGCTGATGATGATGTTATTTTTTACACTTCCTGTAAGTCTTACTTTATTCTGAGCCTTAGCCCACTTGACTCTGTCTTTGTAGATTCACTGGTATTCTGATTTGGTTATTTCTCTCTCTCTCTCTCCATTTTTTATACTTGTCCTTTTCTCTTTCTCTCAATTTGTTAGAAAGTTCTTCCTGCGCCCATGCTGGTTTTGTCTGGAATCTCTTATTTCTGTTTCCCTTATGACTTATAGATCAATTAGTTAATTGGTCTCTGAGACTCATCCTCCAATGAGATACAGGTTACGAATGCATTTCTTAACTTCTATTCCCATCCAAGTCTTCTTTAGGATTCCTTTTTATTCTGCCTTAAAATAACAATAATTAAATCACACTGGAGCTTTCCATAGTTAATGATTTCCTCTTTTTTGCTCTACTCACCATTCACGATATCACAAAGTATATATTTTCCGTCATTCATCATTTCAAATGTTCAAAAAGTCAAGATCTCTCCATCTTTCCAAACTTAGGACTAATGTTCTCTTTTGCCTATAAACATTCCTTCCACTGTTTGATTGGTATTGGTATATATTTATTCAAATTTTTTGTGTCATATTATTTTTACTTCTGGGAGCATATATAATAGATGGGAAGACTATTGGCTAGGACTTTGGACCAGGAATACAAGCCATAAAATGGATGAAGCGTGGGAGTATGTAGTTCAGAAATCCTAAGCTCAGCTTGACCAGACTCTTAAGACTGAATGTAAAACAGGACAAGCTTAACTATATTTGGTGCCTCTTGGTGCACCAAACCTTGACAGATGAGAAAAAGTAGGATCTAAGGCCCTGTTGGCAAACCTATGCCACACATGCCGGAAGTGGCATGCAGGGCCATTTCCCTGGCATGTGAGAGGTCGCCTGGAAGAGCCCCACTGTGCATGTGTGCGCACCGCTGTCCGACAGCTGATTGTTGGGTATCTGGCACGCATGCCTAGGGGGCAGAGGGCGGTGCGCAGGAGACACACGCAGTGCGTGAGGGGATCATGCATGCATGCGCAGACAGCTGAGCACAAGGGGGGATTGCAAGCACATGTGTGGATGCATGACACATGAGGGAGAATCACGCACACATGTGCAAAGACGTGTGGTGCGCAAGGGGGGGTCGTGTGCCCAACTGCAGATGTGCGGCACGCGAGGGGGAATCAGGCACGCATGTGCAGAGACGTGTGGCGCACAAGGGGGGAATTGCGTGTGCATGCGCAGATGGGTGGAACGTGAAGAGGGTCATGCATTCATGCGCAGGGGGTATGGGGGGACCCAACATGCATTGCCTTCTGGGTGCCGGCATGCACACGCACGCAAGCAAGCGCGCACGCAATTATCGGCACGGGAGCCAAAAAAGGTTAGCCACCACTGATCTAAGGTAATGGTGATGACAGCTCCATGGGTTTATAAGAAAAGAAGTATTATACCAAGAAATTACAGGTAGTCCTCAACTTATGATCATAATTATGACTAGAATTTCCATTCCTAGGCTAGGTGGTTTTAAGTGAGTTATGCCTGATTTTACTATCTTTTTTGTTAAATTGTCAAATTAACCATTGCAGTTGTTAAGTGAATCAATGGTTGTTAAGTAAATCTGTCTATCCCCCTCCCCCATTTACTTTGCGCGCCGGAAGCTAACTGGGAAGGTCACAAATGGTGGTCACATGATTCTGAGGTTGCTGCAACCATTGTAAATACACAATGGTTGCCATGTAGCCAGATTTTGATCACCTGACTGTGGGGAATGCTATGAAAGCCATAAGCTCAAGGACCAGTCATAAACTTTTTTTTTCAGTGCCATTTTCACTTCAGCCACTAAATGAATGGTTGTAAGTCAAGGAGCACCTGTATTCAAGTGAACATTCAAGGAAATAATTACAAATTATTATATATCAAAATCAGTCTTGATTTTGTTCCTTTTTGAACAACGATAAGGTTGATAGCACACACAGTCAATCAATGAAGATAGCAAGCAATTCCCTATTTTTGTCAACTGTTATGGGACCTTACTCGCGCTCGGAACTGTGGGCACTCAGGACTGCGCCCTTGTCTTTGAGTTGGCCCAGTGGACTGTCGACAGCTTACCTTGATGACGGATCTTGGGATCCCGAGAGGTGGCATGCTGCAATCAATGGGTTAAATTTTAAATTAAGGGTTAAGGGTCGAGTTTTAAAATTTTTAATTCGTTGTTTTAAAGGGTTAGGGAGGGGATGGGGTGGGGGGTCATCTTGCAGCCCGGGGGGCGGCGGGAGTGTGTGGGGGTTGGGGGCCGGTGGGGCTCCGGGCCCGGGGATGGGGGCCGCGATTCCCAGGGTGGTCGGGATTGGAAGAGGACGACGAGGCATAGGGCCATATCGGTTTAGGGGATCACGCACCCGACATTTAAAGCCGGTTGCGCGCTCCGACCCTATGACCTCCTCCCGAGGGGGCGTTGGGATTAGGACCCCTGGGCTCAGGTTGGTGTATTTTAATGCCAGGTCTGTGGCTAATAAATCCCTCCTCCTTCGGGAGACCATTGAGGAGGAGGCTGCGGACCTGGCCTGCATCACTGAGACCTGGTTGGGCCCAGAGGGGGGTGTCCCTCTGGTTGATTTATGCCCACCAGGTTTTCGGTTTTGCACCGGCCACGGGCCCAGGGTAGGGGTGGTGGGGTGGCCGTGGTTGTTCGGGAGACCTTGTTTCCAAGGGAGGTCTCTGTTGCAGAGATAGGCGGGAGTGAGATTCTCCTCCTGAGGTGGGGGCCTAATGGGCGGGTGGGTCTGCTGCTAGCATACCTTTCCCCAGCTGTGTGGCAGCAGCCCTGCCTGGGCTTCTCGATCTCCTCTCTGGGGTGGCGGTGGAGCTCCCGGACCTTATGGTTCTGGGGGACTTTAATCTGCCGTCCCTGGGGGTGGGGTCGGGTTTGGCCCAGGAATTCATGGCTTCCATGGAGGCCATGGGCCTGACCCAATTGATTCAAGGCCCTACTCATGGAGGGGAAATACTCTTGACCTAGTTTTTGTCTCTGAACAGTGGCGGAGTGACAGAGGGCAGGTCACTATTACGACTTTGCCTGTTCCATGGTCTGATCACTATCTCCTACGGCTGGTCTTCCAACAGGCCGTCCCCCACTGCTGGGATGAGGAGCCACTTAGATGGTTCCGCCCCAGGCGCCTGATGGACCCTGAGAGGTTCCAGGCAGAACTGGGGTTTTTTCCTTCTTCCCTTGCCGAGGATCTGGCAGTGGCCTGGCAACGGGCTGCGTCAGAGGCTCTTGACAGGGTTGTCCCCATGCGTCCCCTTACGCGCCGTGGATCCCGGTTTGCCCCTTGGTATACTGAGGAGCTCCGGGAGATGAAGCGCCGTCGGAGGGGGTTAGAGAGCAGGTGGAGGTCCACCCGTTCCCAGTCCGACCGATCCCAGCTAAGAGCCTTTATTGGGACTTACCTGGTAGCTATGAGAGAGGCGAGAAGATCTTATCTCTCCACTCTCATAGCGTCCGCAGACAATCGCCCGGCCGCCCTGTTTCGGGTTACTCGTTCCCTCCTTCATTCAGAGGGGGGGCTGGACCCGTTGCGGGGTAAGGCTGAGGCATTTGTTCAACATCTGTCGGATAAGATTGCTCGTATTCGGGACGGGTTGTCCTCTGATTTGCAGTGGTCTGGGGAAGGGGGTGCAGGGAGTCTGGCTATTGTTATCTGGGATGAGTTCGATCCGGTTTCCGAGGATGATGTGGACAGGATTATGCGGCGAATGAGTTCCACCACATGTTTATTGGACCCGTGTCCCTCCTGGCTGGCTTATGCCGCCAGGGAGGTCACCTGCGGTTGGCTCCGGGCAGTTATCAACGCTTCCTTAAGGGAGGGTGTCTTTCCTGCCGCCTTGAAAGAGGCGGTGGTGAGACCCCTCCTGAAGAAGCCTGCCCTGGACCCGACTGTGTTAGACAACTTTCGTCCAGTCTCCAACCTTCGTTTTTGGCGAAGGTTGTTGAGAGTGTGGTGGCTCAGCAGGTTCCGCTTTTCCTGGATGAAGCGGACTACCTAGATCCGTATCAATCGGGCTTCCGACCCGGGTATAGCACGGAGACGGCATTGGTCGCGCTGATGGATGATCTCTGGAGGGCTCGGGACAGGGGTTTTTCCTCTGTCCTGGTCCTATTAGACCTCTCAGCGGCTTTCGATACCATCGACCATGGTATCCTTTTGCGTCGCCTTGAGGGGTTGGGAGTGGGGGGCACCGTTCTTCGGTGGTTCTCCTCCTACCTCTCGGGGCGGTCGCAATCGGTGTTGGCGGGGGGTCAGGTCGTCCCCTAGGGTGCTCTCTTGTGGGGTCCCTCAGGGGTCGGTCCTTTCCCCCCTTTTGTTTAACATCTACATGAAGCCGCTGGGTGAGATCATCCGTGGTTTTGGGGTGAAATTTCATCAGTACGCTGATGATACTCAGCTGTACATTTCCACCCCAGACCAGATCAGTGATGCCCTCTCCCTGATGACTCGGTGTTTGGATGCGGTACGGAGCTGGATGAGCGGGAACATGCTTCGACTCAACCCGGCCAAGACTGAGTGGCTGTGCATACCGGCGTCCCGGCCCAGTTTAGATTATCCATCTTTGGCCATAGGGGGGGAGGTGTTACCCCCTGTGGATAGGGCGCGGAATCTGGGGGTCCTCCTGGATGTACGGCTCCGCCTGGACGAGCAGGTGGGGGCTGTTGCCAGGGGGGCCTTTGCCCAGCTCCGCTTGGTTCGACAACTTCGCCCTTTTCTGGACCGGGACGCCCTGCGCACGGTCACTCATGCCCTTGTTACCTCTAGGCTTGACTACTGCAACGCTCTCTATTTGGGACTGCCCTTGCATACCATCCGGAGATTGCAGCTGGTGCAGAATGCGGCGGCGCGGGTGGTGATGGGAGTTACCCGGTTCTCCCATACGACCCCCCTCCTGCGCGGCCTGCATTGGTTGCCGGTTGCGCTCCGGGTGAGATTCAAGGTTTTGGTGTTAACATATAAAGTCCTTCATGACATGGGTCCTCAATATTTAAGGGAGCGTCTTCTTCCAATATCAAATGCCGGTCGCCCTGTGCGAGCTCATAGGCAAGGACTCCTCGGGGTCCCGTCGGCGGGTCAGTGCCGCCTGGCGGTTCCCCGACGACGAGCCTTTTCTGTCGCGGCTCCTGACCTCTGGAACCAACTGCCTCTGGGGCTCCGCCTGGCCCCCGATCTCCGCACCTTTCGCCGTGAGTTAAAGACCTGGTTGTTTGACCAACCGGGCTGTGACCCCTTTGGGTGTGGGGTGGTTTTAGGGTTGTATAATGTTTGAACTTATAGTTAATTTAATTGTTTTTTAACTATTTATTGTTCTTGTTTTAGCTGTAAGCCGCCCCGAGTCTTCGGAGATGGGGCGGCATATAAGTTCAAATAATAAATAATAATAAATAAATATAGTATTTCTAGAATACTTTCTAGAAGATAACTCACCCCAAAACCACTTATGCCCTGGTTTACCCCATAGCAAATAATGAGTTTGCTTAATTTGTTTAAACACCATTGCAACAACAAAAAAAGTCATAAAATTGGGTCAGTCATGTGATCTTCTGTTTTATAACTATTATGACTTATGACCATAATTGGCAGGCTCCATTGCAGTTGTCAGTCAAGTGATACCTGTAGTATACATTCAATACTCTTCCTGATTGAAGGGTTAGAACACCTGTATTATCTTAAAGGTTCTCCCATCTGCCTCAAAGCCTGTCCCCAATGGTCTGTATAAGTGTGCATCTCCAGAAGTTTTGTTGGGACAGAGTTTGTGTTTGAAGCAGCCATGTGAACCAGTGATGGTATTCAATTTTTTTTATTACCGGTTCTGTGGGCATGGCTTGGTGAGCATGGCAGGGGAAGGTTATTTCAAAATCCCCATTCCCTCCGCATCCCACTAACCTGCTTTCCAGCTCCATTGTCCTGTGCAAGGCAACAAAGAAGATCCAGCCGATTAGCTGGGACTCGGGAGGCAGAGAATAGATGGGGGTGGGGCCAGTCAGAGGTGGTATTTGCCGATTCTCTGAACTACTCAAAATTTCTACTAGGTTCTCCAGAACTGGTCAGAACCTGCTGAATACCACCTCTGATGTGAACCTTACAAATAATGCATTTCTTTTACGTTTCAAAGAGGGAAGTCAGATTTTTCAGAGTCTTTCTTTGGGGCACTTTGCACCACACACTTGTTTTCTGTTTCACATCGTCCCATCCCTTCCCCTGAGCTTTAGGTGAAATGTGGGAAGCCAAGGAATCTAAGACTGCTGAGATGGTGATTGAACAAGAAAGACAGAAAACTCACGTACACACCCTATAATGAAATCTATGCATGAACTCCACCTATGAGCATTTTGTCAACATTCCCTTCCTTTGGAGAGAATTCTTCAGAACAAGTTCTCCTTCAGAAGAGAAGGGTAAAAATGTGGACAATTCATGCATTGTATCAACAATCACAAATCTGCAATATTAATAACACAATTCACTTTTACTCTGTTAACAGCACATTGACAACATGTTTACAACCTTGTTGTTTTATTCAAGATTTCTGACACATAGCCTTTAACACTGCACAGAATTATAGCCGGGAACATGCTATTGGTTGTAGCTAAGAGAGTGAAATTGGGACGCCAGTATGATATGCATTCTAATTCCTTGTAGACTTATAAATCTTACTGGATTGGCAGATTGTGGCACTAAGGAAAGTTGCAATGGGGTTGGAGGCAAGAATTCCAACTTGACCAGAGGCTCTTTTAACAAATAGCAATCTGGTCTAACTAAGATGAATCCATCCAACATTTTGCTTTCATGTATTTCATAATTATATGTGAATAATACCTGGTTTCTTGTGAGAAGAATGTGCATTTGTGCAAGGCATGGGCTGCTGAGGTTAGTGGTGCAAATATTTCCTCAGTAAGTGAGCAGTGAAGCCAGATAGTCCTCCCGCTGGGCTGGTTGCCATCTGTTCATTCATCCAGCTCAGCCCCTGAGATTACATCATGCAGCTACTCTAGTATTTCAAAGCAAGTGAAGTTCAAAATCAGATCTGGTTTGCCAGAAGGCACATTTGTGTTCAAAAGTGGGGATTGGTTTTTGTCTCTTTCTTTTCAGAAGTTCTGTTGAAAAAGAGGACTTTATGTAGGATAATACATCAGGTCAACACCTGAAAAACCAATTTAGATGGCTTTTTGACCCAGGAAACTGTTTTGCCATCAGCTTGCAGATCAAAGCAAAACGGACTTTCTGTACTTTGTTCCATGCAGGATTATTGAATTAAAAAGGGTTAGATAATGAGCATGTGAGCTCTTGACTTGGAGAAATTTTGGCAAAGAGAATTGTCCTCAGAAGCAAAACAAAAGACAACATTTATTTATTTATGTACTAAAAAGGTACACCAATGAAACACAATAGCCGTCCAGATTTTAGCATTTAAATTCAGCACTCTGAATGCCAGAAAAATAAAGAAGGGAGAGAGGGAAGAAGGGAGGGAGGGCGGAGGGATAGATGAAGGGGAAGGAAGGAAGGAAGGAAGGAAGGAAGGAAGGAAGGAAGGAAGGAAGGAAGGAAGGAAGGAAGGAAGGAAGGAAGATACCATTTTTAACATTTCTTATCAATTGATCAATTACCACCAAGGCCATAGCATAAACATAAGGATCTGATGCATCTGTTCAAATAATTAAAACCCAGTGGTGATATTCTACCAGTTCGGCCTGGTTCTGCCAAACTAATAGCAGCAATGAGCAGCAGAGACCAAAACGGTTCTCTCTGCCATTCTGCTGTTGGGCCCGCCCGGGTTCCCATACTCACCTTTATCCTCTGAATTTGCAGCATTTGCGCGGCACAGCAGAGTGCCTCACAGCAGCTGCTGAAGTGACCAGGAGAATGCAGGCTTGCAGGAGGTGAGTTAGAATGCCTCTGCACCTGCGCAAAGTGCGTGTTTGGTGCGCACACAGATGCAAAACAAGCCACACCCACCAAACCAGTGGTAAAAATATTTGAATCCCACCACTGTTAAAACCAATATCATGTTCAAAACAAATGGAAATGTGGTTGCAAACATTTAAACAACAAAATCCATAGAATGTATTGAATTCCCGGTTCAAATTCCTTTGACTATTACCACAGATATTGAAACAGTTTTGCTACAATTTTGAAAGTCTGCAATACCATGTACAGGTTCATTTGAGAAAATCCCTTTTATCAAGCATCATGGAAAAAAGGCCAGGATATTAGCCCGTTGAGGTAGCCCAGGCAGGAAGCACGACCATGACCATGAGCAGTAACTCTAACTTTATTGTAAAGTTATGTTAATAGAATCTTGCCAGTCTGAAAGTAGCCTTCCTCTCTCTTATTTTTACTCTCCTTAAAACTAGGAAGGGTCCCTTTTGAGACACTTTTTCCACATCCTCTATCCATCAGGCTCAGGTTTCATTTATGAGGCTATTATCTAGACGAAGGGTCCCCAAACTTGGCAACTTTAAGACTTGTGGACTTCAACTCCCAGAATTCCTCCTCCAGTCATGTTAGCTCAGGAGTTTATTTATTTATTTGATTTGTCAATTGCTTACAAGATAATAGGTATAAGTATAAACATAGTTATGAATACATGGAATGGATACATATAAGAATCAAAGAATAAAAAGAATCAATAGGACAGGGACGGTAGGCACGTTGGTGCGCTTATGCACGCCCCCTACAGACCTCTTAGGAAAGAGTTGAAGTCCACAAGTCTTAAAGTTGCCAAGTTTGAGGACCCCTGGTCTAGATTACAGTGTTTCCTCCTGTCTCCCAATGTCATTTCCACACAAAATTACAAAGGGTGAAGCAAGTCAAACCCAATAATATTTCTACTTCATTGAAATAGGGTGTCTGCCAATTTCCTGGATATTCCACTTTGAGAGATAGTCAAACTGCAGGAAAAGAAGGCTGAAAGAATGATGGTTTTATTATTCAGATTTATTTCACATCATTCATCTGAGAACTCACCTTAATATACATAGCAGTCCAATTTCATCCTCACAACAATCCTTTCAGGTATTCTGGATTAAAGAGATAGCAACTGTCCCATAGTTACCCGGTGAGGTTCCATGTTAGTGAATTGGGTTGTAGGCCTCCCAGTGCCAGTTCATTAATTTAACTTTTTAAGCCAAAGAGAAGACAAACTTCCATTGGATAGAATGCTACTTTATAGAGTAAATACTCACATTAAGTAATAGATCTAAGGCAGGTTGTGGTGGATCAGCATTTATGGATAAAACAATTGCTGTGCATCCTATGGAGGAAAGTTGTGTTGCATGGAAAGCAGGCTGTGTTAAATGAAGATTTACATGCCTGTCTAGTAGGAGAGACAGTTTGTCCTTTGCCTCAGGCAGTAAACTGTCTTCTCCAGCTTAACCAGGAACATGAATGGCAGGACTAGTGAACAGATGCAAATTACTTAAGTCTAGATTTATGGTAAACATTAGGAAGAACATTTTAAGAGTAAGAGTAACTCAAGCTCAGGGTGATAGAAGTTGTCCTTCCTGGGACATCTTCAAGCAGAGCCTGGGAAATCATCTCCTATAGAGCAAACCTACATGAGAATTTGTAGCAATATTTGTAGCCAATTTGGTTGGCTTCCTTCCTTTATAGCAAGGGTCTTCAAAATTGACAAGTTTAAGACTTGTGGACTTCAACTCCCAGAATTCCTGAACTAAAATGATTGGAGGAGGAATTCTGAAGTCCACAAGTCTCAAAGCTGTCAAGTTTGAAGGCCCTTGCTTTATAGGAAGGAAGGGAGGGAGGGAGGGAGGGAGGGAGGGAGGGAGGGAAAGTGGAGGTGATGGAACAAAGGAAGAAAGGAAAAACAATACCATGTTAAGCACCTCTCATGGAAGTATCTGCAATGTTAATGCCAAGATGTAAGAATTGTAAAGCATCTGCTCAGATCACTAAAACTAACATCCCACTCAAAAACTAATAAATTGTAAAGCTAGAAAAATGTTGGAATCACTTAGCAAGAGAAAACATTTCCAAATGTTATGCCACATCCCCAAATCCTGGATACTTTGTATTTTGGCAAGAGCATTTCTCGTTCATGCTTTTTGTAAAAATGTATTTTTTCATACTGTAAGATGGAAATGACTTCTAAAAATCACATCCACATTTTAAAAAATATGTTATTAGTAGTTCCCTCATTTATGCTTCCAGTAAGTGATTGAAATGGCATTACAGCCACGAGAGCTTCATGCTGTAGGCAGTTGCTAATTGCTTGTTGCAAAGCAAGAAAAGGAAAAATAGCTGCTATTAAATCCAAGCATGGAAGGAAGAAGAAAATAATATACTATAGAAATGTTGTACTAGTGAACTAAGGATCTTGCAGTTTTTTCTTGAGCAAAAAATTTCTCAAGTGGGTCACTTTGAAAAGAAATAAAATCAACAATGAGACCATCAAAACTTTTGAACAGGTAGATTCCAGACATACCAAATGTGCAGTTTTTCATGTAATTCTAACATTATTAGAGTTACAAATTTTTCTATCTCTTTACATCATGCAGCCATACACAACTCCCCAAAGTTTCTCCAAATTGTGGAAGGTCTTCCAAATGGGATATGGGTGCTACTGAATTTTAGAAGTGAGTAAGCAGTGGTTCAAGATGGTGCAACCCATATCAAAGAGTTTTTTGTTTTTATTTTAATAATATATGTTGTAACACCCAGATGTGATAGCCCAATCCAGCATTCTCTGTTACAAGACTTCTAAATGGCTTTTTTGTTTGTGTGTAAGAGGAAGGAAGGAAGGAAGGAAGGAAGGAAGGAAGGAAGGAAGGAAGGAAGGAAGGAAGGAAGGAAGGTGTTATGTATGCAGTGTTTGAAATCATTGGTTTAGTTTGAATTGTTCTTGTAAAGTGTTGGAGATGATTGGTTTAAAAAGTGCGGGAAAACCCTGCACTCTGATAGGCTGTCAGCTGTGGCTGCCGGCTATAAGTAGCAGCCGCAGCAAAGCCAGTCGGGTCCGTTGTGAGTTGAAGTCACAATAAACTTAAGAGCTGAAGCACTCTGTGTCTGCCTCTCTATGCAAACATAACAGAAGGAAGGAAGGAATTATTATTACCATATACATTGGCATCTTCAAATTATACATTAATCTATCTGTCTATCTATCAATCTACCTATTTAACCATCCTTTATCATCAGTTCCTTCCATCCAATTTGTAAGTACTTGGGTGTTTCACATCTGCAAATCTGTATGTAAGTAGAAAGAGAAAGAAAATAGGAAAGCGTAGAGAAAGGTTTTTATTAATTGGACTTGTATGCCGCCCCCTCTCTGAAAGGACTCGGGGCGGCTCACAACTAAAAAATACAATCAATAAATACATTAAAAACAAATTAACAAATTGACAAGCCCAAATAAAATCAGTTTAACCCCACCCCCAAAAGGTCAGTCCAGCCTGGCCTGTTCAAACAGCCACGTTTTCAGATCGTGGTGGAAAGACCGGAGATCTGGGGCCAAATGGAAAAATATTTTTGAAAAATAGAAGTTATGATTACCATATCTATCAGCATCTGCAAATTATCTACACAAACACATACATACACAGAAATGCACCTTTATATAGATTCTCCAACCAATGTTTGTGTTTGTGTTTTGATCTGATACAATCCCCTCTGTACCTAAAACTAGCAAATGTTCTTATTTTCCCTAGAAGCAAATCTTTAAAGTCTAGAGGATCATTGAAAGCCAGATGAAATTGCTCTGGGGGATCAGGCCAATTAAAACAACTTTTGCCTATGTCAGAGATGGGATTTATGCTGGTACAGTTTGAAACACAGCAATTGTTGCTGTGAGGAGAGGGAACTTTCATTCTGCATTTCAGGAACTTGACAGGAGTCTTTGAAGTCTTAAAATTAAAATAGTGAATGCAAAAAAAAAGTTTATGCCATTCCTCCCTTTTCATTTACCTCTCTGGCCTTTCCTTTTTTTAAAAAAAGTTAAGAACCAGTACTTCTTTCTACAGGTTTTCACAAGGAAGATTCTACATTAATTAACTGTAATCTTCAGAGATTGCATTTTCCTCAGAGATTTAAAAGCTAGCAGGGGGTTGTGTCTAGGCAGAAAGGAGATTATTAAAACTTTAATAATGTGTGCCTTTGAACCTTCCCAAATTCTTTACAGTTTTTCCTCACATCTCTACCCTAGATGTGGAAAAAAAAACCAATACCAGCAAACTAAAATTATTTGTTTATGCTTTTTTAGATCTTTCAGTGAAGATTCTATTTTGAAAGTGGTTGGAAAAAGAGTTCACAAGGATCTTAACAAAACTAAAGGCTGCTTCAGACAGCCATATTACATAGTTATTTACCAGTCCTTGAATTGGCAGAAAAATAAGTCAACACGCATTGTGCTGCCCTGTTGCCACTCCTTATGGCAGAATAGCAATGCAGCTGTCCTTACAAGCTGATTGGAGACCAGGTTAAACAAAAGGTTGTATGGGAAAACTTTATTTCTTGTACCGTCAAAAAAGTCTCCATCAAGTGGCAAGAAAACAACCACAGATCACAGGTACAAGGAAAGAGTTATCCAGAGTAGCCTTATCAGGTGAGCTCCATCCTAATTCATCCTATGACCTTCCATTGCCTTTGTGGCTGGTTTAGGTAGGCTATGTTTGAACATGGCTTCTGTTCAAAATAACCCAGGTGACAGGTGCAGTGGATGGCACAGAGTGATGTGGATGGAACCAATTGAATCTGAGCAAGTAATAATCACAGGCAGGCAGGCGCTGATGTAGACTTTCATGGCTGGTGTCTGTTGAGCAGTGTTGCGCTTCAAGATTTAGTGACCATCAGGAAAACTTTTGTCTAGACCAGTGGTGGTGAACCTTTTGAGCACAAGCATACACAAGTATACCCAAAAGGCAAGGTGTGCCACCGTGAATGTGCCCCCTATGCATGCACCTGCATGCTCTTACAAAGGCATGCATGCCCTGCATGCGCATGCCCCCCGTGCATGTGCCCCACCCCTGCACATGTGTTCCCCTGTGCATGCAGGGCAGAGACCTGAACACCAGATGGCCAGCAGGAGGCACACACACATGCACGGTGGAGTTGAGCTGGGGTGATGGTGTGCATGCCCACAGAGAGGGCCTTGTGTGCCTCACTTGTGGGGTACCTCAGGGGTCAGTCCTCTCCCCTCCTGTTCAACATCTATATGAAGCCACTGGGTGAGATTATCCATGGTTTTGGGGTGAGGTATCATCAGTATGCTGATGATACCCAGCTTTTTATCTCCACCCCAAACCAACCCAGTGGTGCCCGCGACGTGATGTCCCGTGCCTGGAAGCTGTACGGGTCTGATGGGAAGGAACAGGCTTCAGCTCAACCCAGCCAAGACCGAAAGTGGCTGAATGCTACTGGCATCTCGGATTGTCCAGGATGTTCCATCTTTGGTCATGGGGGAGAGGTGTTAGCCCCCGTGGAAAGAGTGAGCAATTTAGGCGTCCTCCTGGATGCACAGCTCAATTTGGAAGATCATGTAGGAGCTGTGGCCAGGGGGACATTTGCACAAGTTTGCCTTGTGCGCCAGTTACACCTATCTGGACCGAGATGCCTTGTAATGTTACTCATGCTCGTTACCTCCCGTGTAGACTACTGCAATGCTGTCTACATGGGGCTGCCCTTGAGGATCACTCGGAGGCTTCAACTCCCGATACTCCCATGTTACACCCCTCCTGCGTGAGCTGCACTGGTTGCCGGTTGCCCTCCGAGTGGGATTCAAGGTGCTAGTAATCATCTATAAAGCCCTTCATGGCTTAGGTCCAGGGTATTTGTGGGAGCACCTGCTGCCAGCAACCATTTCCCATTGCCCTGTGCTCTCCCACAGATGGGGTCTCTTCAGGGTGCTGTCGGCCAGACAATGTCGGCTGGCAACTCCCAGGGGGAGACCCTTTTCTGTGGGTGCACCCGCCTTCTGGAACCAATAACCCGTGGAGCTGCGGGTGGCTCCTGACCTTTGATACTTCCGTCGTGACCTGAAGACTTGGCTTTTTCAATCAGCCAACCTGGACTGAAGGGGATTTTAATTGTTTTAATCTATGCGTTGGCTTTTAATGTTTTAAGGTTTACAATTGTGGTTCTTCAATTTAATAGTTTTTTAAATTTTGTATTCTGCTTTTTATTGTTGTGAGCTGCCCTGAGTCCCTCGGGAGATAGGGCGGCGTAGAAATCCCAATAAACTAAACTAAACTAAACTAAACTATCTGTGGCATGCATGCCATAGGTTCGTCACCACTGTCCAGACTATGACAAAACCCTGAAGTCCAACACTGCCCCAAGTAAATAAATAATGGGAGTACTATCTGTGGTGTATATAATGTTGCTGAACTAGCATCCCTCCAAAATCAACCAAGTAAATGTAGTGCATTGTACAGATAGTCATATAAACAATAATGGTAAGAGAGTAGTCATATGAGTGTTGGCTAGCAAAGATGGTAATTGTATTGTTTGTGCACAACTGTTCAAAAATAAAATTCAAAAACAGAATGAACGGAATGAAAAAAATATACAGCCACCTAAAACTTCTCTGCATAAGTAGCAAAAACCTTTATTGCAACCAGTGTTGACAGAACTGGCAACATATAGTTGGCAGAACCTGGCTTTTTCCAAGCTTATATTGACCTTTGATTCAGCCCAGGACTAGTACCCTTTTAAAAGGACTAGATCTGTGTTTTAAATGTGGTTTAGCACTCTTTTGTGTTTAGAAAACATGTTTGCAAGGTGTCCACCTAGAACTTAGTAAGTGCTTTGGAAAGACATGATCAAGAATTATGTTTGCAGATAATTTTTCAGCCAAAATGGTGCTGAACATCTGTAGTCATCCCAAAGGTGCATTTTTTTCAAAAGGCAACTGGACTTTGCTTGGGTGGGGGTGTTCCTAAGAAAATGTTTTGGTTTTTGATTCAGAACTGAAGAAGCTTCTTGGATGAAAAAAAACTCAAGATAGTTGCTTTTTCCCAAAAAAAGCATCTTTCAGACAACCATGACCTGGATGATTGAGAATTTTCATAGGCAACATCTGTGATCCAACAGATCTGGAAAACAAGAAGAGAAAGACAAACATTTAAACAGTTCTTTACTGTTTGGTTGTATCTAGATATTCTAGATATTCTATCTACTTGATAGAATTATTATAATAATTTTGTAGCTTAATACTTGGAGGAAGAAGAAACGTGGAATACCAAAAATGGTCCTAAGTTGTATGGAACAGGACTTTTCCAAGTCAGCATGCTATTACATCATCTCACTACCCCACTGAGAAAAAGTTTTGCAAAATTTTGGCAAGTTCACTATCAGAACCACTAGCTCTGCCTTCTCACGTTGCTGGCATTTTGTCATCAATGGGAAAGGGGAGAGAACAAATGGGCAATTTATGATGGGAAATGGGGAAGGGAAAATTGACAGTTGAGGAAGAGCCGTTTGGAATCTGGTTGGTGCTGCGGCACTGGCATCTTCAAGGCCATCTGCCCTGAAAGTGGAATTTCACCAGCCCAAACATCTCAGAGTTTCCCATAACATCATGGCAGTGCTGGATTGGCTATGCTTGGATGGACAACGGGGGGCAGGGCTCAGGGAAATTGGGGATTTAGTTCTGTATTGGTGTCTGAGAATTTTAGATTCTGCTTGACTCTCCTGCAATCAGCATCTCTTAGTAAAAGTTCCTTTTCACTTCAAGTGAAGTAGAGAGTTTTACTTCCCTAAGATATCAGACTGGGGCAGGTCTCACACTCACCAAGAGTGGAAACATCCAAATGTCCATGTGAAATTTCAAGGTTCTTTCATGAAAACTTGGGGGGAGGGGTCCCCATGTATTATTTAACATCATCACAATTAGTTTGGGAAAGTGTCCTAATTTGTACCAACATTATGTTTTACGCTCCTATATTGAAAAGTCTGGATTTAAATCTGCTAGTCAGGGCCAACTATAATACATTTCATTGCATCTCCTGATTTCCAAAATAGATAACTTCTCACAAGACATCCAGATCATATGTGTGATTGCAGAAGATCTGTTTGAGATCTTCCCCTTTTTTATTTAAAAAAAAGAAATCTTTTAAAGAATCTTTAAAGTATCCTGGCGTCTGTGACAGCATCCATGTACAGTCATTCCAAAGATTGCTAAATCCTGTTTCAGGCACAAAGGATTTGGAGTATGCTACTTCCTCACTTATTTCATGGTTTTGAAAAACTGAGCTAGGAAAAAAGAAGACAAGTCACTACAGTTCCCTGAAATATCTCAGCCACCAGAACAGCCCATCACAGACATGTGAGACCCTGTTCACATTCAGACAAGGAGGGGGAAAATGATTGACAGCAGGCATTCTATGTGTCATCAGATTTTGAGGGAACTAAACACCATTATGCACAAACCATGAAGCCAAACTCCCATAACAGCAAACTTGGGAAAATAATCAGGAGATTTAAAATGCTGGTCCTGGAATGTAATTATAGGGTTGGGTTACCATCCATTCATAATTTTTATGCACAGTTCATATTTTGGGAACTCTGCCCAAAGAAAGTAGAAAACTTCATTATAAACAGAGTTTGTTCTCCCTCCCCTCATCTCCCATTTTTGTAAGTTTTATAGACAGACAACCTTTTTTTTTTTTGAGAGCTGGAAGTGGTTTGAGAAACATTTAACTTCCTATGGATTAAGATGCATTTCTTTTAGCTGACTGTGGTCTTTGACCAAACAGGATTGGCAGGCTTCTCAAGCGATATCTGTGAAATCTATTTACTTGAGCAAAAATGAGATGAGTAAATATTTTACTGCATTGCTGTGATCTCTCTTTCATACCATCTTCAGTTAAAAATTTGGAGGGAAATAAAGCAAAAATCTGGAGGGAAATAAAGCAGAAAAAAGAGGAAGAGGACAATAAATTCTTCTTTATGAGAAGAGGACAATGGTTGGAAAAATTGTCTATCATATTTATAATGGGTTATCACATGTGCTTTAAGACAATGATGGTGTTAGACAGACTTCCCCTTCTAGATTTCCATCAGATCCGCTGGCTATTAACTTCCATAATTCCTAGCCAACCTGGAGAAATTATGAAAATTTAAATTCATAGTCCAAAACACAAAACACATAGGTTGTGAGAAACTGTGTGAAACTTTAGCATCTAGTGTTCTAATACCAATTACATAATCACTTCAATAATATTTGGCATTAATATGACATTCAACACTGTATGCATTATTATACATAATTCCTTTCAACAACCCAGGAAAGAGCAAAGTTATTCTGCATGTGTTGTAGGTATATGAGTGAGCCATAGTGAGTAGATTACCTTAGGCTACAAATAAGTTCTTAAAAAGTTAACTGGGGATGTCTTACTATATAACTTAGATGAGATTTAAGTTTTTGCTCCCTTTATTCAATACATACCTAAGATGTACATTATCTACTTGCTATGGCTGACTCATACCTAAAAAAATAGGTACTTTTCATTAATATCTCACCTCTTCTGTTTATCCAAAAACCTGTTCCTCAGTACTTGTGTTGTTTCACCCCTGAATAAATTTAACAAGCATATTGCCAAAATGTTGATTTGCATTGCTAATGCATTTCTTCCTGAATCTCTTCTAAGCCTTATAGAAGACTTATGTAATTGCTTGATAAAATATAAATAAGCTCAAAAAACATATCGAAATCACACAAATAGATAAACATAGCCAGTAGTCTTTTCCTATAATAACCACAATGACTATGGCAATACTGTATACCAGCAGGATAAGATTTGGTAAAATTTCTTTTCTCACACATCTTGTCCAGCAAGCATTACTCAGGGATATATTGCTTCCAATTCTGGATGTTATTTATAGCCATTTGATTAGTATTGATAGATTGATAGAGATAGATAGATGATTGATAGATGATAGATAGATAGATAGATAGATAGATAGATAGATAGATAGATAGATAATGGGTGGATGATAGATGGATGGATGGATGGATGGATGGATGGATGGATGGATGATGGATGGATGGATGGATGGAGGATGGAGGGAGGGCAGGAGACCCAGATTCACTTTGGATAGTGAGAGGAGTAGCATATAAATTAAATTGCTGAGCACACTGGGTTGTATCCCAAAAATTGTAAGCCGCCCTGAGTCTTCGGAGAAGAGCGGCATATAAATGTAATTAAAAAAATAATAATAATAATCATTAAATTCTCTATTCATTTTTAATAGCATCCAAAGTTGGTGGCCATCATATTTGGAATAGCTATTTCCATCATTTAGGCGGCACACTGAAGTGAGAATTTCCCACCATTCCTGATTCTCAGTGCAATTTCATGGGAGATTGGGAGTTCTAAGTAGTCCCATCAAACACAGAAACAAATTCCAGATTGATTGCCAAATCAATTGAAAACCTAAGGAACCTAAAGTTCACCTGTATTGAGAATATGAGAAGCTGAAATGAGTATTTTGTGTTAAAAATACAAAAACAGAAGGTAGAGATAACAAAAGGTTTAGGACAAATGGTGCCTTGACTTTAATTTTCTCCAACTGCCTTCTAAGATATATGTGCCATACTATCAGAGAGGAGAGATCTTTAATAAAAGAAATTCTATAGACAACTTTTCTTTGGTCTAGTTGCCAGCAATATCCTGGAGGGAGTAAATAGGAAGGAAATTAAGACTGATTTCACACTGTTGGAGTGGAATGATCAAATGCAGTAGTGCTTCATTGGTGGTTCCTAAAGAATTCTTTTGATCAAAATGTCTCCAAAGGAGTGGGAGAATTTTTTGGGACCCTCACATGTAGAAAAATCCATCCAAACATGGTTCTATATTTCAAATGATCAGATAGATCAATAATTGCAACCTAAGACAAAAAAAGTCCCCTCCTATCTAATTAAGACATAATCCCAATAGTTGTTCCAAATATAAGGGGTTGTGTGGTTTAGTGGGTTTTATCCTATGGATTTGTAATGTTGTAGACTGGCCAGAGAGCGGAGCCATATAAATTCGTTGAGTAAATAAATAAGCGGTTTCTTATATGATTCCTGTTTACTGAGTCATTGATTTCAAGGGACAATAAAATGGAAGAGAAAACACCAAAATAAATTGCAGAAAGAAAAAAGAAGAGGGGAGTTTAAATTATTATACCTCCTCCCCCTCACCAAATGTGTTAGGATGTCTTAGGCCGGAGGTGGTATTCAGCAGGTTCTGATCAGTTCTGGAGAACTGGTAGCTGAAATTTTGAGTAGTTCAGAGAGCCTTGGTGGTGCAGGCTGTTAATGCCTAGCACTTAAGTTCCAGCTGCCTGCAATTACTGCAGGCTCGAATCCCACCAGGCTCAAGGTTGACTCAGCCTTCCATCCTCTCGGGGTAGGTAAACTGAGGACCCAAGATTGTTGGGGGCAATAAGCTGACTTTGTAAAAATGCCGCTTAGTAATAAGCAGGCATATACAATGGAAGGAAGGCTATTGCTGAGCATTGGGTTGTATCCCAAAAATCGTCCTGAGTCTCCGGAGAAAGGTGGCATATAAATGTAATTAAAAACCAGTAGCTTAAAATTTTGAGTAGTTTGGAATACCACCTCTGACTGGCCCCCATCTATTCTCCCCCTGAATCCCAGCTGATTGGCTGGGTCTCTTTGTTGCCCTGCACAGGAGAATGGAGCTAGAAAGCAGGTTAGTGGGATGGGGAGGGAATGGGGATTTTATCCTTCCCCCAGGAGTGGGGAATGAATGGAGATTTTGCAGTATCCTTCCCCTGCCACGCCCACCAAGCCACACCCACAGAACCAGTAATAAAAAAATTTGAATCCCACCATGTCTTAGGCCACAGGGGTGTCAAACTAGCGGCCCATGGGCCAGATGTGTCACGAGCAGGCCACGCCCATCCCAGGTCTGCGAATGGGAAAACATTGCGAAATATCATGTGATATCACGAGTTTGACACCTGTGTCTTTGGGGATCTGGTTCTTTAAGAGAAAGTCAGAACTGAGCATTTAGGGAATTAGTTCTATCTTCAATAGCGGCACCAATTTCCATGAAGAAGCAATGGTGCTTTTGTCTATTTTAAAAATGCAAGATGGAAGCGATGCTCATGTCCCTATAACTCAGTCAAAAGCTCCTCTGTCATCTTTTCACTGGAGGAAATTTGGGGTCTTGATTTTATACAACATGCAGAATGCAAGGGTACCACACAGATTCCAATTCTTAAGCGTTTTCTAACTCTTCCTTTCATGTTACTTCACAGTTGGGAAGGGGGGGGAGTGGAACCCCACTTGACTGCAGTAATTAAAGGGGAAAACACAACAAACCCAGCTCAAAGATATCAATAAAAGCAGTACATTTTCATTCTAATTGGTGCCCATAGAGGCTTTTAGACCCCCTTCTATAAAACACTCTGCTGGTGTGTGATTTCATTAAATGAATAGCTGACTTGCACAATAATTACAACCTTTCTCTTGTTTAAATCTTCTTTCAAGTTTACCACCTCCCCGAGATGATAGGTTTGTAACCTCTCTCCCACTCAGCCACTCATCTCTTCGTTTCCAATCAAAGGATGCCATGGAGTCATTAAAAACATAGTTTGATGTTATCATGCTCTGAATGGGGGTAATTTGGTACAGAATTAGTAGCTGTGCCTGTCAATTTAAGCTTTATTTCATCTTCCAAGCCAGGTGGCAATTTTGATTCCTTAATTTTATGGAAGAAACACACTCCAAAGGATGAGATGTGAAGTTTCTAATGAATTTTGTTTAGGGAAGAGAAATTAAGCCACCTAAGAAAACTACAATTAATGGCATAAAAATGCCAAACACTATATTTACCTGAAGCCTGTAGACATCATTGGTAAGGATGCCTTTGGAGGATTAGCCTCCCAGCCAATTTGAAAGAAACAGGATTGTTCCTGGTGCTAATAAATGTTAACAATTTTCAAAGGCATAAATCTTGTTCTTTTCTTGCCTTCTCTGACCATTGACCTCTTTTACTTGGCTTCTTCTTTATCCAATTTTGTTTCCCCTTTCTCTTTTTACCCTTCTAGTAAAGTCTTCCTTTTCCATTTAAACATTTTGCCATCTGTTTTTCCTTCTTTCTGCCTTTTCTGCTGGAACAATGGATGCAGGAAGAGGAAATGCAAAACCAAAAAAAAGTATATCAATTGTGTTTCATGAATGAGAATATCAATTTTATTTTCTCCTGCTGAAGCAAAAGAAGAAGATGCTGAAAGACACTGCCACACCTCAAATCAAGTTGATGGAATATTTACACCAGGTAAAAGCATGTGTTTATGTAGCGTACTCAACAGCATGTGTGAGAAGAAGTACAAGGGCCTTGGTGGTGCAGGCTGTTAAATGCCTAGCACTTAAGTTCCAGCTGCCTGCAATTAGTGCAGGCTCAAATCCCACCAGGCTCAAGGTTGACTCAGCCTTCCATCCTCTCGGGGTAGGTAAATTGAGGACCCAAGATTGTTGGGGGCAATAAGCTGACTTTGTAAAAATGATGCTTAGTAATAAGCAGGCATATGCAATGGAATGAAGGCTATTGCTGAGCACATTGGGTTGCGCTCCAAAAATTGTAAGCCGCTCTGAATCTTTGGAGAAGGGCGGCATATAAATGTAATTATAAATGTAATTTTAAAAAAAAGAAATGAAGAATGATAAAAGCATCATGAGGCAAGTTACATCATAGACAAAGTCACATAAAAGACAAAACTTGTAGCCCAATGCCACAAGATTTTTTTTTTCAGATGAAAGCAACAATTTTGTGCAAAGGTCCACGTATGTCTGGCTGCAAGATCTGTCCCCTTCCTATATAGCTTCCTATCCCATAAGGCAGTGTTTCCAACCTTGGCAACTTTAAAACATGTGGATTTCAACTCCCAGAAATCTCCAGATAGCCTTGCTGGCTGGCAAATTCTGGAAGGTGAGACTTAAAGTTGTCAAGGTTGAAAAACACTGCAATAGGGATTCGTCTAGTCTGTTTTCTAACTGTAACATCATAAACAGAAAATCCCAAACAAGCATAACTGAGGCTATAGCTGCCATTCCTGAAATGTTAGTTTTCAGCAAGTAGGGTGGGATTTCTTAATATTAAGGGGAAAAAAACCTGTCTCATTGATTGATTGATTGATTGATTGATTGATTGATTGATTTTTGCCTAGAATATTTGAATGTACATTCCAAAGTCTGTGAAAAATCAATAGCACATGATTCTCTGGCATTTTTGAGATTCACTGTCAAGCTGTGTTTTTAGTTTGGATCCAATGGCTTCTGAATCTTGTTAATATGGCACAGAACAGAAATATTTTGCAATGGAATGAGCTTTTGAGGCAATGTAGTAGGTTAATGCAATTTACAGATGCAGGAAATACCAAACCAATACACACACACACACACGTGTGTGTGTGTGTGTGTGTGTGCACATACACCACTGTTTCAGAAATGGAAAAGTCTGTTTTATTTTCTAGCACCGAAACAACAGAAGGAGATGCTAAAAACACACATACACACCAACCCATGCAAGGTGATGCAACAGTTATAGCAAAAGTAAAAGGAGAGTGCTGGGAAAATTTTAAACCCAAATTAATTTCTTTCTGCTTGAACTAACCACTCGCTTCCCCCTAAAACAGTTTCACTTCTACTGTCATCACTCCCCACCGCTAATTAACTTGCATCTGTTTTGCATTTGAAATTTACAACACTTGCCTGCTCCAGCTATGGTAGTTTGCATCTAGCACTAAACATGTGTTTGTGTTTACTACAGACAAGGTCTGAATCCTTTTGACTTCCAACAGCATGCCTTTCATGTCCCAAGAAAGGGAACATTTGTGAGAAAAAGCCTGGGTTTGTTAAAAATGGTGGAAAGTGGATCCCTTTAGAAGCCATCACATGGCTGCAGCTTAACTGCATGTGTGCAACTAATAGCTATTGACTATTTCAGGGCCACTGGAAAACAAGTCTGATGGACTTGCAAAATAACTTCTGGAAAAATTACAAGAACGAATGCCCGAAGTGAGATATTGAGTTCTGAATCAACACTAGATAACAGGTAACAGATAATCAGCATTGGAAGGGACCCTATAGGTCATCTAGTCCAATGCCCCGCCCAAGTGGGAGACCCTACACCATTTCTGACAAATGACAGTCCAATCTCTTCTTGGAGGTCTCAAGATGCTCAAGAGGTTGACGAAATAGCCTTGCTCCAATGAGAAGTTTCTTCACTGTGCCAGTATTGCTGGAAATGAAGGAGGTATGGTCTGGAGGTTGGGGAACGCTAATGTAAGAAAATAAGGCCCAAATTTTTGGGGACAGTTATTTTATCAATGTCATTGGCATTAATATTATGTGTCTATGGCAAATAATGGTTTTGCTTTAACAATTTCTTAGGACATAAGTTACCTGATAGAAGCACAAACCTAAATCTCAGGGCCAGATTGCATGGGAACATTTAGTCACAGCTTTCCCACAGCTTTAATCATATAAATGACAATGTTTTAGGTAGGTGGAAGAGAACAAATTTTTCCATTTGTTTCCCATTTGTAAATAAACTGATATTTAGCTTATATAATTTTGTTAAACTAAATTAACATTAAATTAAAATTAACATATTTAGAGCTCAGGTTAGCATACTATATATAATTCATGTCTTGTTACTAAGCCAATCATTGTTTAAAACACCTGTCGATCATTTAATGAGCTCTACTGTTTTTTAAGGAATGAACATATAAATGTAAGGCTTCTTCAAGTAAAACCAAACTTCTAACAATCTCATTGACATATTCATGTTATTTTCTTGGTTATCAAGGCCCGCTTCTAGAAATTGGATGTCTTGCTCTAACCCACAATCCTGGGATTCCTGGTAATCTCCCATCCAGGTATTCATCTGCCCCAATCCTGCTTAGCTTTTCAAGATCATCAAAGATGACTGTACCTCCTCATAACAAACAAAGAAAAGTCATAATTTATCTCTGTACCTAAGTCCTTGACTTCCAACACATGTCACAAGTAGTAATAGTAGCTTTTGCTTTTAAAAAATGTTGTTTCTACAAAGGCAAGCTGCTTCTACATTTTAGATTTTGGAAGCAGGATAATTTCTCCAAATCCATCTCCAGATTTCAGGAGATTCAGAAATCAATAGGTGTTAAGTTTGCATGAAGAGACAGACGCGGAGTACTTCAAGCTCTTAGTTTATTAGTGACTACAGCTCAGAATGGATCCACTTGGCTGGGCTGCGGCTGCTACTTATAGCCAGCAGCCGCAGTTGCCAGCCAATCAGAGTGCAGGGTTTTCCCGCACTTTTTAAACCAATCATTTCTAACACTTTACAAGAACAGTTCAAACTAAACCAATGACTTCAAACCTGCATACATAACACCCTCCCCACTAGGTTCAGTCCATACTCAAACCCCAACCTATCTAATGTATTCTTTTAAATAGGTGGGGCTCTTACGCAATGCTGAGACTCACGTGGTTCAGATGTTTTAAGCTTCTCACTCAGAGAGAGGAAATG
Organism: Naja naja; assembly: GCA_009733165.1. NCBI lineage: Eukaryota > Metazoa > Chordata > Lepidosauria > Squamata > Elapidae > Naja > Naja naja. The sequence goes on from CM019155.1 coordinate 21,503,862, forward strand.
TGTCTGCTAACATTTCTTACTTGAACTTGTAGTAATGGTAGAACCTGTTTGGTTACTACAACCTGGTCTCTCCTCCCAATCCATCTCCAACCCAATGTCAGCACCTAAATCAGGTAGTGATGTGCAATCTTCCATTTGTGAAAATGCTTGTTGGTATTGTGACAGGTTTTGGGATGGTTCCTGTCGTGTTAGCTTGTTACACATGGGGTTGATTCTTACTTGCTGATTACTCTCATAATAATCCCCTGTAGAGAGGCAGTAGGTGGGAACCAGAGAGGAGCAAAAGTGATGCTCCTGGAGGTAATCTGGATCTTAACTGATCAATGTGCCTGCTCCAGAGGACACCATCCTCCCGCTTGTACCCCTGTAAGACCTGGGGCCTATGATTTGGGTTATCTCAGCAGGAATCCATAATGGTTCACCCATGAGGTTGTTAGATAAACAGAATCACCCACACTGAAAGTAATTTTACCAGTGGAATCTAGTGGTGGCGCGCAAGTGGGATGGAGGCGGTCAAGGGGAGACCTGAGTTTCCTACCCATCAACAATTCAGCTGGGGTTAAATTAGTTGAGGGTTGGGAGTGATATGCTGAACACTGAGAAGTTTTTCAACTCTCTCAGTTATATCCCCGGACCCAATTGCTGAAGTTTTTCCTTGGTAAATTGTACCATACGCTCAGCCTGGCCGCTAGCTCAAGGATGCCCAGGGGCTGTCAGGGCATGTCTGATACCCTGTTGTGCTAGATATGATTCAAAAGGTTGGATGTAAATTGAGGGCCATTGTCAGAAACAAGCACATCAGGTAACTCATGAGTTACAAAAGTTTTTAAGCTGTTTGATGACAGCTTCAGTTGTGGTGGATGCCATAGGATAACCCTCCAGCCATTTGGAATATGCATCAACTATAATAAGGAAAGTGTGCCCTCTGGTAGGGCCAGCAAAATCAATGTGAATCTGGACCATGGGCCCCAGGACATTCCCATTCCTGTGGGGGCGGTAGAGGTGGGCAGGCCTGACTACCTGACAGTTGGGACAAGATGCAACCCAGTTTTCAACCATTTTGTCAATACCATATACATAACTCCTGGCCAATCCCTTCATTCTGACAATTCCCGGATGACCTCATGTAACATTTCCAAAACTTCTTTGTAGTTTTGCAGTGAATAACCACTCTGTTACCCCACAAATACATCCTCTTAATACAGATAATTCAGTTTGCCTGGATTTAAATAG